>CM050166.1:54872436-55534936 GCA_027410445.1 Discoglossus pictus
ACGGGGCCAAACTTCAATTTTTTGCGGATCTCTCCCCTTCCACACTTCAAAAACGGAGGCTGATGAGGCCAGCCCTGGAAGTTCTTCTCCACCACGGCATCAGGTACCGTTGGGGATTCCCATTTGCCCTTATTTTTTCAGTAGGGAGCACCCAGTATACAACACGTTCTCTAGAAGACTGCCAAGAACTTCTAAAGAGTCTGGATCTCTCTGGGGGGGGTCCCGACCTCGACATCACTTGCATCAACAGCTTTACCTCTCCCGAAAAGGCAATGGTCTGAAGTGACCAGGCACAAGAGGCCCACTGACCAAGCCTCAAAGACCACTCATAGACGACCATCCCAGATCATGGACTCATAAATGCAATAATTCAGCTGCTGCCAACTCCAGTGACTTTCAAATAGGCTGGTCCGCTTGAAAAGACAACTGGCTAGCAAAGACTTATTTCGGCATCCTAAGGATTTACAAGGGCTTAAAAACACCATATCAAAATTCCCTGGTAGAGACTAACATGGAAGCCACCTGGAACTGACCTGGCCTTTTCCCAGGACGTGTTATTTTTCTTACTTTTTTTACTTAGGTCCTCAAAGGATCCTGGGGCCCTTAGCGGGGCCATGTTTACCAAAGACTTTTGGAATGTTACTAATCCATGTTTTGCTTTTCCTCCCCTCTTCAGCAGGTGTTAGCTGACTGATAAAGCTATAAGTTTTAATACACATGCAGATAGTATAGCCAGTCCGTCAGGATCTTTCTTTACTGGACCGGGTCTAAAGGTTTACTCTGCTTTAGTCAAGATAAAAAATTATGTTGTTAAACGTTTAAATAAGCTATTCATGGTTCTGTCTTTATTCTGTTTTCTTAATACTTTTCTAGGTTACTTTTGCTTGGCCTTGCCGGCGGGAATTGGAACAGAGGCTCTCGGGTTCCAAGAGGGTAGAATGTTTAAGACAAGACGGGTGGTCTTGGGACAGTCAGACTTTTTGGCAGCAACTGTTCTCTCTTCCCTCTGTGTTTTCTTCATTGCTGCTCTTCTCCTTGTCACCTATCAGCATCGGCTCTCTTGCCCCTGTACTCCCCCCTACTGCCTAAACGAAACTTGCCACTTGGTGCCTCCTAGTTCTTGTTTTCTCTTTCTCTATGGCTGTTTAGGGGATTTTGAGCCAAATCAGGGTTTGCTCTACATAGCTGGGCTTAAGGCGGCGGCCTGTCTGCTGGACAGTGGGCCAAGTTGCCTGGCCTCAGAGAGTGGAGGACCCCTGGTACTATTGGAACGGATCTCATTTCAGCCTATTGAGTTGGGTTCTAGTAGTTCTGAGATACTGCCAGACTTGTCCGGTATAATCCTGCCTCCCTTAGACTTCTTGGGACCGCCTCTGCACTACTTATACTCATGCCTCTTTTCCCCCCACAGAGCTAATCATACTGGATCTCTTCTTGGCCGGCTCAACCACTCCTATCCCCCAGAGGGGGAAATCCGCTCTGCACTCCCTTCTCGGCGCTCCTCCGGAAGGGTAAGGCTACATTAATGCACCAGAAATACACACCTCAAGTCTATCCATGACCACACCAATGACACTACTTACCCATAATGTGAAAGGTTTCAACTCCCCTTTCAAGCGAAGGAAGGCTTTCCTATACTATAAGACCCTTAACCCCATGGTGATCTTCTTACAGGAGACACATTTCGCCAGGAATAAAGCCCCAACCTACCTCAACAAAAATTATCCTCATTTTTACTACTCTACCCAGGTCTCCAAAAAAGAAGGAGTGGCGATTTTGCTCCACAAGAGCCTCCAATTTCCAATGACAACCGAGATAGTGGACCGGGAGGGCTATTACATCATTTTAAAGGGGACGATTCTGGGTTCTCCAGTTTCACTAGCCTCCTTCTATGCCCCCACGAAAGCACCACATAAGACCCTGATCAGATTCTTAAGGGTCCTGGAGGGGGGAGAATGGGGCAAACTAATTATAGGAGGGGACTTTAATCTGGTATTAGACCCAGTGGCAGATAGATCTAAAACTTCACAAGAAGTTCGCTTCTCCAAAAAAAACAGGCAAATCTTAAAACTTCTGCACTCCTTAGATCTGGTTGACGCCGGGAGAGGTCTGCACCCCAGAGGAAGGGACTATACTTTTTATTCCCCCACACACGGGACTTATTCCCGTATAGACACAATATATATATGTAATTCACTTCTAGACAGCTCAAACAAAGCGGCTATTGTTCCGTGCACCTGGTCGGACCACGCAGCGGTCACACTAGAGGTAGACCTGGGAGTTCAATTTCGGATGCCCTATACCTGGAGACTTAATGAATACTTAGTTTCGCAATCCAGATTCCAGGAGCAAACTGAGAGGGAGTTGGTGGAATTTTTTGAGTCCAATGCGGGTGGGGAGACAGGGGCGGGTTGGGTCTGGATGGCGCACTGAGCCTACATAAGGGGGGTGTTTATCAAGCTAGCCTCCCAATTCAGAAAACAGAACAGGCTAAAAGAAAAGGAGCTATCAGGGAAACTATCTCAATTGGAGCGGCAACATCAGCTTTCTCCCTCGATAGCTTTAAGGAAACAGATAGATAAGGCCAGGCTAGAGCTGGATAGTATTTTGACCATAAAAACGGATAAGGCATTAAGGAGGACTCAACATTTGTTTTATGCTAAGGCGAATAAACCTGACAAGCTACTAGCAAGGAGCTTAAAAGCTAAATATGCTCAAGCCAGGGTATCCCAAATCAAAAATAGGAAAGGCGATCTCACCTACAGCCAAAATGAAATCCAGGAGGTCTTTAGGGACTTTTATCAAAATATTTACTCCACTCAGAAATTGGCCTCAGAAAATGTTATTCATTCCTACCTAAACTCCCTTGATTTGCCCCAAATTTCACCCCTGGACTTACAAAATTTGAATAAAGATGTGACGGTCAAAGAAATTTTAGATGCCATTAAAGAACTGAAGCTAGGGAAGTCCCCCGGTCCGGACGGGTTCACTAACATCTATTACAAAAAGTTCTCGGAAATACTGGCCCCCCCATTTATGTAGTCTCTTCAATTCAATTCTAAGAGGAGAGACAACTCCCCCAGAGCTGAATCATGCGGACTTGACGCTCTTCCCCAAGGAGGGCCGGGATCCAAAGGAAGCTAAAAATTATAGACCAATCTCGCTTCTCAATGGGGACGTCAAACTGCTGGCCAAAATTTTCTCCCAGAGGATCTCGATCTTCCTACCCGCCTTAATACATAAGGACCAATCAGGCTTTATTCCAAACAGGCAGACTAGTGATAACATCAGGAGGACTTTAAATGTCATTCATTTGGCCAGGGCTAGGGGTCTCCCTGTGTGCCTACTCGCATTGGACATCGAAAAGGCGTTCAATACCCTGGAATGGCCCTTCCTATTTGCCACTTTGGATAAGTTTGGGTTCAGAGGAAACTTCTTAAACCTGCTGCGTACTTATTATACACTCCCCAGGGCCACACTAAAATTGCCTGGTTCTCATACGGCCTGTATTAAAATCGAGAGAGGTACGAGACAGGGCTGCCCATTGTCTCCTCTTCTCTTTGCTCTGGCCATTGAGCCTTTGGCTCAGGCGATCAGAGTTAACTCCTCTATAGAGGGGGTGCGGGTGGGACACCAGCAACTAAAATGCTCCTTGTTTGCTGATGACCTGCTTTGCACCCTTTCGAACCCTAGCTCTTCTGTAGGCGCCCTGATGGACACGATAGGAGTCTTTAGCAATGTGTCAGGCCTGAGGTTAAACCAGGACAAGACAGAAGCTTTGAGTGTTGGGATCCCTTTGGATATTTTGAATCACCTGAAGGGAGTACACAAATTTCTATGGCCCCCCTCACACATCAAATATCTAGGGATTAATTTGACCAACTCATTAACTAATTTGTAT
Source organism: Discoglossus pictus (assembly GCA_027410445.1). NCBI lineage: Eukaryota > Metazoa > Chordata > Amphibia > Anura > Alytidae > Discoglossus > Discoglossus pictus. Next base: position 54,876,338 of record CM050166.1, read on the forward strand.
AAAGCTAACTATCCACCTCTCTATAGGGCTCTGCGGCGAGACCTGGAAAATTGGACAAACCGACATATCTCATGGACGGGTAGAGTAGTCACGGTTAAAATTAATATTTTGCCGAGGCTGCTCTATCTTGCCAGGACGCTGCCAATCCAGATAAAAAATACAGAATTGGCCCGCTTCCAGACCCAAGTGTTTAAGTTCATATGGAGAAACAGACCCCCTAAGATAGCGAGAAAAACGATGTACGTACATAAATCCAAGGGGGGCCTATCTTGCCCTAATTTCCTGAGTTACTTCAGAGCAGCCCAGCTTGCCTCTATCCCACTAGCTCACTCCATTCCACTTCAACCAAACTGGGTCTTTGTAGAGGAGTTGCAGATGGCCCTGCTTACGTGGGGTATTATCCTGTGGGCTCCAGGTGCAAGCGCTTTTTACTCTAGAATACAGAACCCCATAACTAAGTTTACACTGAGAGTTTGGATCTGGGCTAGGAGGAAATACAAACTGACTTACCCGGTTTCTCCCCTCACATCGATCTTTACATCGCCCTCCTTATTAACCACCATCACTGCAGAGTCCAAGGAATATTGGACTTCGCATGGTCTGGATAAGCTGGGGGCTTGGTTTGAGGGAGGGATTATGAGAACTTCAGAATCCATGATTAGGAACTTCGAGGTTCCACACCGGGAACACTTTAATTACATTAAAATAAGGAGCTGGATTGATGAGATACAAAGAACCCATGGACCCCCGAGGGAAACTTGGATGTCGGTGGTGTGTAAGAGTGAGGCCCTGTCCAAAGGAATCTTGGGGTCAATATACCAAATCTTCAATAGTCCACCAAGCACTTGGAGGCCTTCCTTTGTATCGAGGTGGGAGTTGGACCTAGGGCAAATTTGGGATGGGAATACATGGGCTGAATCCTTAACGAACCTAAGGGTTCACTTAATTATAGTTTATTAGAAACCTCCCTTAAGATTTTACATCGGGCATATACAACTCCAGTTCGACTAAATAAGATATCCCAAACAATCTCAGATAGATGTTTTAGGGGGTGTCACGGAAGGGGAGACTTCATTCATACTTGGTGGAGTTGTCCTAAGGTATTTAAAATTTGGTCTGAGACGACCAATCTAATTTCGCTAATACTCAAAACCCCACTCCAACCATCAATAGCAGTCTGTCTCCTGGGAGCACGCTTCTCAAAATTGGGAAGGGAGGGGAATAAACTGGCCCAACTGATATTTCTAGCAGCTAAGAACACCATCGCAAGACGATGGAAGAGTAGGGATATTAATTTCCATGATGTAACAAACAAAATAAACTTTTTTTGCATTAATGAGCGGATGACCCATATCATATCAGATACACATCACTGCTTCCTGGAGGTTTGGGAACCCTGGATTCTATTCACAGACAGTAATATATAATAACTAAGTTAAGGGAACACATTAAAGAAGCCATTCCTGATGTGCGGCTGGGGAGTGGAGTGTGGAGCGGACGGGGAGAAGTGGTGAGAGGTCCCGGAGAGATATTTCTTCAGTACGCCAAAGGTACAGGGGGGGAGGATGGCTACCTTAAGATTGGCTGAGCAGGGAATTAATGGGGGATGACACCCCACCATAGGTGTTATATAATATCACTTGTTTTTTTGTTTTGTTTTTTTTTCTATTTTATTTTCTTTTAACATATCTCCTGCTGCTCAGGTTCATCCATGGAAATGTGAATTACTGCAATTTGAGCAATGTGACTTTATAAGTTGTATATATTGCTGAGTATTAAGAAACTAGTGTGAATATTTTTGGACAGAATCACAAAAAAAAGAAAAAGAGTTGGAATGGAGTTTTTATTTAAATGGAATGGTTTTAATATATTAGCAATATGATGTTAGTTATAAGACAACATGTGGACTATGTTTTTCATTATTCTTTTTGTTTTGTCATTGCAATTCCAGAACTTCTCAATACAATTTATGTTATAAAAAAAAAAAAAATAACAGATTGACCAAAACTCAAAATGTATGATACGTGTATCCTGTATGTATGTTCACTAACCTCTGAAATCACTTTGGACCTTATTCACTGAAATGCAAATCCATTTTGAGGCTTCATAAAATAACACAGAAAATGGATAGGTGTCACTTCACTAGTGAGAAACTTCTGTTCCCAAACTGTGGTCTTTGGACCACCAATGGTTTGTAAGCTTAATTCAGTCGGTCCATGGTGCAACTGGGAATACAAAAACAACATGGACAAAATTAAGAAGTTCATAAAATGCATACAGTAGTATAGAATTGTCTGGATTGTATGGTTTTGAAGTACTAAGGCTATGCACAGTATATTATAATTGTCAAGAAAAAGGCAAAAATGGTTTGCATTAATCAAGTGGTCCACAAACACCCTGGTCAACTTTTAAAGTGGTCCTGAAAAAATTGTGATTGATCTATATAAATATATAGAAGGCCTTTTCGGTGTCCATATGCTCTTCCTGAATTTCACCCACAGACACATGAGAACACTTTAGAGTTACTCACCCGTCCCAGCGCTTTACAGGTAACTCCCTTAGGAGTTTAAGGTAGCGCTGGCAGCTGAAGAGGAACGCCTGGGAGACAAGTCATTGCAAGTCTCAAGCATATTTATTGAACATGATTGTAGCCTAAAAACTGCAATGCATCTGCTTGATTTGGCAGATACTCTACTAAAAGAACACTAGTGTAGAAATATATATCAGGCATTTAAAAGAGTAAGTGTAAAATATTACAAATGTTTTTAAAAAAACATGACAAAGTTATCTATAGTTTGTAAAAGGTATAATAAAGTGACAAACAAAGTGCAAATATAAATGTTGTGTCCACTGGGGCTGACAAGGGGCTGCAAAGCCTGTTATTGCAGCATAGAATATTCAGTTTTCATTAACTATGTTGTCCGTTACATTCCTAAACATTCATGATGGACACTTGCAGTGGGTGTGCTGTATGCATAACTCTAGCCTGATGCTTTCACATTATGCTAAGCTGCACCTCACTGACGAGGCCGACAGAGGCCGAAACACGTCTGGGTTTACTGCAGAATTGCCTGGTATTTTGGTGCTGGATCACTCTAGTGAGTGAGACCAGACTGATATACTACAGGATATTTCTCCCTGAAGCGTACAAGTAAGCTAAAAGAGGTTGCTCTCTGAGTAGGTAACCAGACCTAGACAACAAACCTACTTTGGTGTTGTTCGTTCTGATTTCTTTGTTGTGTATGCTCAGCATTAAACAGATTTTATATTCCACATAAAATAAATATTCTGCTGGATTTTAGTTGCCTTGTTTTGAATAAAGAGAAAGTATTGAAAGGTAGTTTATAATGAATACAAATTTCCATGTCAAAGTGAAGAAGCAGGATTTGTGATGGTATCAGAAAGGATATACAGTGATTTTCAATAAACTTGTGTTTTTTGATCACAAGAACAGGTCATTTTGTTGTCTACAGTAACCAGTAGTTTCAGTGTCCGCCAGAAGCATGGAGAAAAAAACAATGGGCCACATTCAATTTGAAGCCCGCAACTCGCTCGCTGATGGCTGCATGTCTGCGATTGAGTTGCAGGCTTTGGTTCTCTTCCATTTGCCATGCTATTCAATTGCCGAAGGTCCCGAGTTACGGGCTTGAAGCCAGCCTCGTAAACCATGCACTGTTTCAGAGCAGTTGTGGGCGGGAATCGTATCAATTTAGCAAGCCCATAACCGCCCATATTGAATTGGCCAATATAAAATTAGTCATAATTACGGCAGTAAAACATGGCGGTTACGAGGGTTCGGGGGTCAGATATGCGATTAGACTCGCAAGACTTTGAAAATGAAGAATTATGAAAATGAACGTCAATACTGTTCTAGTCCATGTGGGTGTCCTGATATGTATTAACTCATTGATACCCAAGATCATTTAACCCTGAAATCACACATAAAATAAAAATGTATATCCTGCAGTTGTGCAATTAATTCTAATGCCTTTCATCGTTCTCCCTGTAATTTACAGTGCAGGATTACTTTTTTATTTGCATTTACAGTGCCATGAATTGGTAGTTAACCCCCTTGCGGGTCCTCTCGAGCACATGTACGATTTCTCCTCCATTCGCGGTTTACGAGTGTGGATACGTTTGCGAGCTTGGGGAATCGGAGCAATTGAATATCAATTTGCAATTTTAGCCTTGCGAAAGTGACAGATCAAAGGATTCTTGATGATGTAAGTTACGAGTTTTTTCAAGCTTGTAACTCGTAACTCGATCCGACCCCGCAAAAAGATGCCAAATGAATAGCAAATTTGCCTGCGAGCTTGCTTACGGGCCTCTGGATCTCAAATTCGCACAATTGAATGGGGATAAATGATACCAGCATCTGTTAAGTAAGTCAAAAGAGATCTGATATTATCAATTAACAAATAAAAAAATAAGAAAAATGTGGTGGGTGGGGCAAAGGCTAGGCTATGACAAGGTTGCTGCCACTTTCACCATGCTAGGGAAAACACTTCCCAACATTCCCTCCTTCCCATAGGTAATTCTCCTTATTGTTACAGTGGGTGACAACAGGTATTCCTCCTTATTTTTAAATGTATGAACAGCTTTCATGTAAAGCTGAATTTGTTTCCCCAGTCAGTTCCAGAATGCATGTGTGGAAACTTAGGGTTACCTTGCTGTGTCACCTTGGCTCCCCCCTTTTTCTTATTTCTGTTGTGTACTCTTATAAATCAATAAATGCTCTAACCTATTTTTCACCACTAACTGTCCTATAGATCAAGGTCAAGGTCAAGGTTATTTAGAATTAAGGAACTGGTTAAGGCGGGCCATGCAGAGGTCATGCACCAGCTGATTTATGGAGTTCAGCAGATAAATCATTTTCTCTTATTGACTTACATGGTAGGTGTCCTGACAATGCTGCAAAGTTGCATTTCACTATGCTTTAAATATTTCCAGTACAATGTCATGTAATAAAAAACATTAGTTATGTTTAAAAACTCCTTTTAAAAATATATACTGCACAAATATGCTAGTTGCATGATTGTATAAATCAGAACTATCCCTGTATTTTGTATGTTGATTGGAGAGATTGCTGGCTAGAGTGCTGAAGTGGATTAATTAGTTAGGAACATGTTTATGTGTTTGCAAAAGTAAATCTGTGATAAGCCCTTCCCTAGAGTCTAACCCAATGCGTGACGATTGTATTGATGGTGCATGGCAGAGGACCAGAGAAACGAGATGGCAATTCAAAAAAAAGAGGTCAACTTGGTAAAACTGTAATCCTCAGTACAATTTACAGCTGGCAACTAAAAGCAATTAATAACTATGTAATCATGTAAACTAAGGCGACAGATGGTGCCCTATCTAACCTCCTGACACAGTCTTTGAATGTGTATAAGATTTTGGCTTCTTTAATATAGGCAACACCTCTAGTGAGATAAAGCATGCAGCAACAAGCAGATACAGCCAGTAGAGTAAATTGCTGAATGTTTATACATAATTCTTTTCTGAAATTATCCAAAAATGTTAGTTACTTAGAGAAGATGTTTCTTTTTTTGTCTGGGGTTTGTTTGTTCCACATTTTTTTTGTAGTTTTGGTTCTTTTTGAAGGAAATAAATAATTACTGGCTATCCAAAAGAGGAATACTAGAATGAGAGGTCATAGTCTGTGGTTAGAGGTTTGAAAATTTACGAGCAATGTGCACAAGTACTATTTTACGGAAAGGGTGGTAGATAAATGGACAATTTAAATGGGCTGAGACACCATTATTACTTATTTTTTGCAGTACCCCACCCTATATATATTCTGTACCATATACTATATATATATATATATATATATATATATATATATATATATTGTGACATTCCAAGGTAGAGGCTACTACTGCCCAGGGCCACCTGCTATAGACTACAGGTTAACTACCCACAAGGACCTTTGGGTTCTTGGAAATCTCCATCAGTGCCTCTCCATCAGGAATTAGCACTTCCACGGAGTCTCAGTAACCTTCCTATGGTTGTGACTAGGACAAGTTACCTGCAGGGGTGGAGATAGGATCAGTAGAGCAGCCACCAGGAGCAAATAGAAGATCATACAGTATGTCTCAGCAGTGACTGATTTATTTTTGGAAAGTCAACAATATTTATAGGGGTTAGATACAGAGGAGGGTCTATACACCCACACAACAATGATAGGGAGTGGCAAACAAGAGACACAGGAGATTGACTCCACATGGGGTCTAATACTCTGGCATTCTGTCTGGCACCTGCGAACAATAGGCCATCCTCCAAATACACATAATGCTGTCTCCATGTCTAGTGGTCAGGGTGTAAAATAGAGTACATTAACTTTATCTGGCAAACAATGGGGCAGTTTAGAATACAATGGAGCTGTTTATGATCATAGTCCAGTGGCTGGAGCCAAGCAGTCTGTTCTTTATGGTGGCTCAATGGGCTAAGATCTAGGAACTGGCAAAGGGGTCCATGACATATATATATATATATATATATATATATATATATATATAGTAGACTCTCAGTTATCTGGCACCCATGGGGATTGGTAGATGCCGGATAAATGTAGTTTCTGGCTGCCTGAGAGTTACTTTTGAAAGAGGCCTAGATTAGTTGCTCTTAGGATGCTCTGCTAAGTATATTTGTCAGTGAGGGCTGTTCTAGCAGCAGCAGCTTTCACTCCTCACTTACACCCTGGTACGTTCAGCAGGAGGGTGCGGTGCTGAACCCGGGGAATATAACGCCAACACTGCACTGGCTCAGTCACTCATGCCTGTCTGCTTCCAGGTAAAAGTAAATTGCAGAGATGTACAGTGAATGAAATCTAGGTGCCTGCTAGCATTTTGTGGCATGACAACCTGGCTCCTAGCATTTTAATTTAATGTACAGTTGCTTGAGAGTTCTGGTTGTTTGAGTTCAGGTTAACTGAGAGTCTACTGTATTTATATACATATATAGTACAGAAAATGAATCGTACATTTGTGATTCCATTGGAATGTCTAAAAAATAGGTTAAATAAATTATTTCTCAGGTTTCCCAGAAATACAGTCATTGCACTGCACTCTGGGAAACTCAGCAGAGCCACAATGCACTCTCAATCTTTTAATAAAAAAAAAAAACACTTTATAAGTGGCTCCTTTTAGGCATATACTTGCTGTATTACACAGCTTTAAGCATAGTACAGGATGGATTATGTACAAGCCAGGAGACCTACCCACAGACAGTCAATGTTTTGATCGTAATGGATCTCATCATTGTGTGGTTGGTTCCTAGTTTGTGCAGTAGATTTTGATGGAGAAGTAGTTTACCGCAACAAACATTAACTTATGGTGGGCCAAAAAGTGATAGAAGCCCTCCACTGTACAAAGCACAGTATTACAGAAAATGAATAGTACACTTGTGATTCCATTTGAATGTCTAAAAATAAGTTAAAAAAGTATTTCCTGCTCAGGTTTCCCAGAAATACAGTTTTGCACTGCACTCTGGGATATTGTATGTCAGGAAGTGTAGAAATGTCAGGCCATGCCTGCAATAAGCAGAAATACACTACTGTGGAAGAAGTACAGATTTAAACCAGTAAAGGTATTCAGGCATGCCTAGAATATGCATAAGGCTGTCCTGAGAACGTATTAAGCCAAAGATCTTTGCCTAAAACTAGATGAGCATATTGGATCTGATATGCTGGATACAGAAAATGTCCTAATTGTGTTATACATTTAAAAAAGAGACGAACCTTAAGATTTTTGCAGTCAGTTTTTATTAGTAGAGACATAATATGGCATACACATCTAGGTTATGTTATACAAGCTCAATTTTTAGTAGTGTTACAGTACAATCATATAATATGAAAGTCACAAGCATTTTAACATTACATTTAATCAGAAAATAAAATTATCGGATAGGTGTTAGTTTGTGTCTTTTTCTTCTTGACGGTTATTATGTCTCTCTCTCTTTTCATTTTCAGAATGCATACATAGTGAAGAAAGGTGTTTTAAATTTGAAGTAATAGTTTAGAAGCTGTTAGCATAACATTATAAATGGGTGGTGGTAAATTAATAGAAGACCTCCATCTTTGGTTCTTCTACTTAATATTAAAGTATGAACAAGAAAATGTACCTTCTGGTGAAGTCTACACAAGTCATGCCCGTTTCCCAGGCAACCGCCAGCCCTCCCTTAGCTTTCAGAGATATTTGGTAATAATTATTTGTGTTCATTCCAGGGAGATACTATAAGGGGATCTCAACCAGGATCCCATGTTTTTAAAAAGATAGGGATAGAATCTGCTAAGAGATGGGGGAGTTTTTCTTTTGTTAGGATATAGTTTAATTTATTTCTTAATTGTTCATAATTTAAGAGTATCAGATATCCATGTATTGACCTATATTTTAAAGGCCACTGAAGTCCCACACAGGGGAAGGGAGTGGGGGGGGGGGGAGACACAGGGGATGGAGAGGGGGCAAAGAGACACAGGGGAGGTAGAGGGGGGGGAGACACATGGGAGGGAGAGGGGGGAACAGACACAGTGAAGGGAGGGGAGAGACAAGGGGGAGGGACAGGGGGAAAGAGACACGAGAGGGAGAGGGAGAGGGGAAAAGGAGAGGGAGAGGTGGGGGGAGAGACACAGGGGAGGGAGAGGGGGGGAGAGACAAAGGGGAGGGAGCAGAGACACAGGGGAGGGAGAAGTGGGGAAGAGACACAGCGGGGGAAAGAGACACAGGAGAAGTGGGAGAGACACAGGGGAGGGAGGGGGGGGGGAGAAAGAGACACGCAGGGTACACAGAGAGATATTACATAAACAGACAGAAAACACAATGACTATATCATGCCGTGATTTTTGACGGGCAAGTCGCTAGTTTACAAAAATTGTCCTTCACTCTTAGAACCTGAGAACCTGATACATAAGCACTGTTTATTATTAATATTTTATTAAATGATTTCTTTCACTGATCAAAGAAAGGATCCAGTATAAAATTATTTCCCAAACCGTATTACCCTCTTTCAAATAAGGAGGGTGGATGGCATTTGTCTTGTGATGCACTGTTTAATTTTTGGGTGTGTACAAAATTATAATTTAATGTTAATCATATAAGCATTTTATGGGCATGTCTTATCTTAGAGGTACACTATTATATGACTAACACTTGCACTGTATAATATATGCTTTTATATGAAAGCATTTTTAGGATTATTTAAATATTATTAATTAGTTGTTTTAGTTATATGATCTTCAGCTTTACTCCTCCCCATTTTACAATCCAGCACAATGTATCTATGAGTTGGGGTGGGCGACATCTACGTGTTGTCTTATATTTGCCAGCAGTGGCCTGAAACCCTTTATTGTGCAACACCTGTGCAAGCTAAGTGGAACATAATTTTAATGTTTATAGAATAAAATTAAATTAGAGTACACACTCTAGGACTTGTTCCCAAGTCTATATTGCATAGTAAACATATATCATCACATACATACAGTGAATGGCATAGTATAGAATTTCCATTAACTGTGGAAAGCTATCATATATATATTTTTTTTTATACATTTAATGTTCACATATATCTTCTCTTCAGCCATTTTTTAGACCAGTGGTTCTCACCCTTTTTTGTTCTGGGGACTGGCTTTTCACCATCCTGCTGTAAGATCCATAACAAGTTTAAGTACAGTTTAACTGCTTGTAAGTTCCTTTATAATCTGTCTATAACTGTAACTAGTGGTTATGGTATGTATTAAGTGTTAGTCTCTCCTCATCCCTGAGGATCAGTCCATAAGGAAAAGCAGCACCTGTCCTAGGACCAGCTGCTGAGAACTTTCCTCTCTGAATTCAACAAATTTGACTGATAATGGAGAACTTCAAACCACATAAATACAGGTTATAAATGTGAAGCTAAAAAGGCTGCCATTTATTTAGTCCAAGAAGACTACCAAGACAACCGAAGAACATGCCAGCTGTAATTCTCTGTACCCTGATTATCTCAGAGAACTGCACAGATTGTACAAGTGCCTTCAGTAAAATATGCTTGATGAGGAGACATCTCCATTATACCTGTGTCCCCACTTGCTGATTATTACTTATAATACTGCAGATATCTGTAGAAATTGAGATGGTACATCCTCTCTGCTTAGAGCATCTGAAAAGCAGGATGTTCTAATTAAACGGAGCAGTTAAATAACATTTAAATTACTCTAGAAATATTGCAGTCGTGACCTGTCAGCTAATATCATTTTAATGCTCAAAATGATAATATTTTGACTTAATATGTTATTACTATTTGACATCAATATTGCTGTTAAACTGTAATTAAATAGGTATTAAAGCAAAATACCCTGAACATTTATCATTTCAAAATTAACTGGCTAGCATCACTACAAATTTAATGCCTACATAATAAATTCTACATTTTTTAATAGTTTTTAGAAAACATTTATAATCAAGAATTATAAATTTTTAAATAAAAGAAAAAATGTGTTTTTATTTAGTTGTTCAGTTCGACTTTCCGTGACCCATCTGTCAGCCACTGCCATGCTGAGGTTCTTCAAACTCATGTTCATTGCTTCAATGATCTCATCTATCCAGCTCTGCCGTCCCCTTATTTGTGTGCCTTCAATCTTCCCCAGCACTAGAGTCTTCTCTAGGAAATCCTGTCTTCTCGTGATATGAACAGCCTCATGATCATACCTTCCGGTCAACAGTTTTGCTTGATTTCCTGAAATATTAATACATTGATTCTTCTTGCAATCTAATGGACTCTAAACTGTTTTCTCCAACACCACAATTTAAAAGCATCAAATCTACAGTGATCAACCTTCTTTATGGTGCAGGTCTCACTTCCATATAACGGAGAATACCATTATTGATAATGTAATATCTTTACTTTTTACTAACTTGTCCAGACTTGCCATAGCTTTCTTAGCCAGAAGCAAATGTATTTTAGTTTCATGGCTGCAGTCACCATCTGCAAAGATCTTGCATTCCATGAAACTAAAATCTGTCACTGCCTCTACTTCTTCCCCATCAATTTGCCAGGAACTGAGATTGTGGTTTCCCATGATCTTCATCTTTTTGATGTTGAGTAGCAGCCCAGTTTATGCACTCTCTTCTTTCACCCTCATCAATAGGTCCCTTTGTTTCTCCTCATTTTCAGCCATCAGAGTAGTATCATCCACATATCTGAGGTTGTTGATATTTCATGCAATATTGATTCCGGCTTTTCCGGCATTACTAATGATGTACTCCACAAATATATTCAATAAATAATGTGACAATATATATCCGTGTCACACTCCTTTCCCAATCTTGAACCATTGTGTTGTTCCCTGCTTGGTTCTGACCATGGCTTCTTGGTCCACATACAGTTTCTTCAGGAGGCGGATAAGCTTATCTGGTACTCCTATCTCTTTAAGAACTTGTCACATTTTGTTGTGATCCATGCAGTCAAAGACTTTAGAATATTCTATGAAGCAAAAGTAAATTTTTTCTGGAACTCTCTTGCTTTTACTATTATCCAGCGGACATTGGCAATTTGATCTCTTGTGCCTCTCCCTATGCAGAACCCACATCTGGTATTTCCTGGTTCATATATTGTTAAAGCCGAGCTTGTAGGATCTTAAGCTTTACCTTTCTGACGTAAAATAAGTGCAATTGTTTGATAATTGGAACACTCTTTGACACTGCATTTTTGGGATTGGGATGTAGACTGACCTTTTCCAGTCTATTGGCCACTGTTGAGTTTTCCACATTTGTTGGTGTAAGGCAAACAACATTTTTACAGCATCGTTTTGTATGATTTTGAATAGCTCAGCTGAGATTCTATCGATTCCTGCAACCTTGTTATCAGCAAGGCATCCTAGGGCAAATTTCCCTTCACTCTTCAAGATTTCTGGCCCCATCTCATTACACAAATTATTGAGGTCATCACTGCTGTTAAGATCATTCCTGTATAGATTTTCTGTGTGTTCCTGCCACCTCTACTTTATCTGATCTGCTTCTGTTAGATCCCTACCATTTTTGTCTTTTATTACGCCCACTGTGGTATGAAAGGTTCCACTGAGATTCCCAATTCTGTCTCTTTACAGCACTCATTATAGAATGACTCATTGTCTCTTCTTGCTATTTCTGGAATTCTGCATTCAGTTGGACAAATATTTTCCTATCTCCACTACCTTTTGACTTTCCTACTTTCCTAGTCTACTTCCAAAGCCTCAACAGAAAGCCAGTTTGCCTTCTTATTTTTCTTACTTTTGGGGATATGCTTTGTTGCTGTGTCCTGGATAATGTCACACATTTATTTCCAAAGTTCAGGCATTCTGTCTACCATGTCCAGTCCCTTGAATGTATTCTTTACCTGCATTGCATATTTACTGGGGATATTATTTATTTTCTATCTGCTTGGTCTGATGATTTTCCTTCTTTTCTTCAGAATAATTCTGAACTCTGCAATAAAAATCTCACGATCTGAGGCGTAGTCAACTCCAGGTCTTGGTTTTGCGGTCTGTTAGAGCTCCTCCATCTTTGGCTACAAAGTATATAGTCAATCTGTTTTCTATATCGTCATCTGGAGATGTCCATGTGTAGAGTTGTCTCGGAGGCCGTTGGAAGAGAGTGTTTCCTATGACCAGAGAATTATGTTGACAGAATTATACAAATCTCTGACCTGCTTCAAGGCCAAACCTGTCTGTTATTCCAGGTATCCTTTGGTTCTGTACTTTAGCATTGCAATCTCCTATGATGAGTGTAACATCTTTCCTTGGCATTATATCTTTGAGGTGTTGAATATCTTTGGAGAACTGGAGAACTTTAGCCTCTTCAGCTTCCATGGTTGGGGCATAGACTTTGATCACTGTGTAAATGGCTTGAATTTTATTCATACGGAACTTATTAATTTATTGGGTTGGAACCAAGAACTGCTTTGGCAACCCTTTGATTAACTGAGGACTTCTGTGGGATTCTTAACCACAGTAACAGATCTAGTGGTTGTTGGATATTAAATGTCCCATCCCAGTTCATTTGAGTTTACTAATTCCTAGAATATATTTTTTTTTAACCTTGTCATCAAGTTTGACCATGACCAGATTCCTTGGTTCATAGTTCTTGGGTGAGTGTGTCCTTGTAAACTAATGAGCTTCCATTGAACCCTGCTGGGGGTATTGACAGATGTCACTGCCACATTCCCCTTGTGCAAACACTACCAGTGTATTCCAAATTTCCACCCACCTCAGGAAGTTGATCTGCTGAATCCAAAATGGTAGAATTCACACCAGAATAATTGTGTCTAAAAGACTGTGTTTATTTTAAGCTTTCTAAACTTCCTCATGCTCGGCAAGGCCCTAGTTCCTCATTTAAATTGCTAGGGAATCTACATAACCTGTAAGCACCAACAAAATGAGATTAGCATTGTCCATTGGCTACAGTGCTGCAAAACTCTCTATGAACATGTGAAGGAAATGATCCATAAAATACTACTACATTGGGGTTATCCCCACAACTCTATAGCAGTACGAAATAATGCTAAATTCTTCCTTGTATGAGTCACATTGCATTTTCCTCTTTGCTACATTTTCCTGCAACATGATCTTTTCACATGTCCGTTCCTGTACAGAGGAATGCACTGTATAGGGTGGATATTCTGTATTTGTCAAGCTGTAACTTTTTTAAATATGGAATATAATCCTATAATTAAAGATCTTTAATTTTATTATTATATACAACGTTTCAAATTAAAAGGACATGGAGCACAACTATGTAAAAATAATCCCATTATATGCATTATAAAAGTTGTTTTTGCATGAGAAAATATTAAATCAAAACTCTTTAAACTTAACTAAAACTAACAGGAAATGCAGAGAGCATATTTTACTCTGTAGATATTATTTGGCAATTATACTTCTGAATATATTTTTTAAACCACCCACAAAAGATAAGATAAAACAGTATAGTTACTCCTTATTATATTATATTATATGCAGTACACACTAGGTTGTAGGAAAGGTAACTATGAGATAATCAGGTAGGTCAACCTGCCTGAAGCAGAATACTAGGATCTGTAATAACTTGCTCAGTCAGTTCACTGGACAACAATCTTAAATCAGTAAATATCAGCAAAGCTGTTTTATATGCAAACTCTCAACCAACAAGTTTTTTAAGTCACTTTGCTGTGTTTACTTGCAAATTACTACCTAGCAAACACATGACACAAAAGAAACTAGCTCTACCAGAAGTAAAAAGTCCAAAAATCTCAACCCACGTGTAGCTGTCAGATTAAAATTCTCCCCAAACCTAATCCATGCTGAAGTGCAAGTTATACAAATACCCTCTGAGTGCATGTTAGTCCTCAGATTGTACAAAAATCTTACGTGTGCTCAGACCCACCCATAGAGGCACAAAAATGCCTAGGAGAAGCAAATAAGCATCAGATATGAAGATATTATCAGGTATGATTTTTCATAACCAACCCACTATATATAATAACCCTGGGAATCCCCTAGATATCTCCCTCAATACCCCATATGAGCTCAGGGATTCCCTACGCATTGAGGGATAACCCAGGGGATTCCCTCCTCCCACAATTAATTTATAACCATGGAGGTCCCTATATAGACCTTCATGTCACCTAAAATTGAACCCCTCACCACAGAGGTCCTCTGTGGTAGCCAAAAATGAACCCCTACCACGTGGTAGCTAAAAATTAACCCCCACCATGGAGGTCCCTAAAGGACCCTTGTGGCACTTAAAATGAATCCCTGTTGCCACAAAGGCCCTGTAAGGTTCTCCATGGCACCTAAAGTTAACTCCTATGGCTCCTATAAGTAAGCCAATGCCACGTAGGTCCTTAAAGGTCGAGGTAGGGTGAATCCTTAGTTTTTATTCTGCTCAAAGCTGGTATTTGAGTGAATCCAAGGGTCCTTGTGCTCATAGGGATAGAGGGGTCACTCTGCATTATTTTGTGTTATTATTTAGCCCCTTCTCTGTCATAGGATGGGGTTATATACATAAATAGGGGAAAGGGAGGATGTTAGGGCTAGTGTAGTGTGTTAACTAGTGGGTACCATTCTGTAGCATTTCTATGGAGACTACTGAGCTTCAGACTCTCCTGCGGCCCGGCTGCATGCACACATTAGGGCTAGAGGAACGGAAAAACCCTTCTTGGTGTTTGTCACCTACATTGAGGGGAAGTTTTGTAAGACTAGCGATGTAATGGCTCCCTAGCGTGTAAAAGAAAAGCAGCCGAAGTTGTGTGAGACCCATTTCTCGCAACTACAAACTACCATGTACTGGAGCTCTAAGCACCATGAGGATATTTGTGATTTTTCTAAATTAAAGGATCTACATCTCAAAGCTTACATTTCTGTAGGAATGGCTAAAGGACCAAACAAAACTTGGTAATTTGCAAATAATGATAATGTGTGAGTAAAAAAAAACCTTAAATGTTTAACTTTAAATGCAATTATAATTTGAAGGCTTTAATTTTCTGTACTAAGCCTACTTGCCGCAAATTATACACAACAGGGTGAGTTCTTATAAACTAACGAGTATTCCATTAGAACTAATGAAATCACTGGCAGTTGTATATGCCACTTTCCCACCGAACAGAACAAACTTCTTGCAAACCCACCTAGGAAGGTGATCAGTTTAATTTCAACTGCATATAAAATTAATAGGTAAAACATGTTGCTTATTTTCAATTGTTGTTCTTCAAAGGGGGCTATTTTAAAATTTTGACCACAGTTGTCCTTTAAATTACTTTTGTTCATATATAATAATGAAAATCATTACAGTTATACATTCTACCCAATGCTTCAAGGGATCAATACAGGGCACATTATTTAAATAAACTCATTATTTGACAGTGTTTTATTACACAGCAATAGCAACACCATTAAGAAAGCCCACATATAAAAACAAAGTTTATAGGGCCACCATAGAATCATATTTAAAATATTTAAAACAGTGCATGACAATAGACTGATATTTTAAAGAAAAATATATATATATATTTTTTTTAAGATTTATGTGTTTTTTATCTGTTGTGGAATCCATCATTTTGACGTCTGATGATCTACTTCCTCAAATGGAAGGACATTTTGAATGCAGAAGAAAGCTATATCTGCAAAATGGAAAAGCGGTAGCTAAAACTGGGAGTGCTTTTGTTACTTCTAAAGGAACAGATACCCTCCAAAGAAAGTTGAAAATCTATACAAGAAATTAAATTGCATATAAAAGTGAAATATTTAATATTCTGTAGAACTACCACATCAATAAGGCCCAGGTCTAGGGCAGCACATTTTCAGGGGGCAGTACGCTGCCTGAAGATACAGGTGCAGTGCCATGAATTAATGTTGGTTTGAGATATAGCAAGGAGATAGGAGGAGAAGTAACAGGGGTGTGAGTCTTGGGGATGCATAATTAACTCTCGTTCGTTGGCTCGCTTGAGTCCTCAGCTGCCACCATGAAGAAAGTAAGCTAAAGGACCAACCTGGGTAGCTTCAAAATGGTTGCATGGGTGGATTTTGCTGATGTTTCTAGGATGTGTGGCCCTATTATTTTAGCTGCTTCTGATTATTCTTATATGCCTGCTCCATCATTGCATTAAGTTTATTCTCTTAGGAGTGCATAGTGTATCCTCTGTATCTTCTCATTCCTAAAAACATTATTATCATGCGTGTCGTAGGTTGCCTAGATTTATCCGATCCTCTGTTATAGACATAGACCCCTTCTTTTAGTAGACTTGGCACTCCTTATGAAAGACATGGTTGCCGGGGTCTTTCTCTTTTCCCCAGGAGAGGAACAGAACCCAGGGCTTTGGTGGCCGCTGTATGCCAAGCTCTGCCAAGTTTTGACCCAGGACAGAGAGGGGGCATTGTGACACAGAATTGATCTTCTGAATTGCAGCACAGGATTTCCGAAGAGCAGCCTTATCAGCATGGCACCTCGGAACTAGCGCCAATCGATTAGTCACCTTTTTTTTTACCAGTATCCGTTGTTGAACCAGTATCTGTTTCTATTCAGGCATTGGTGGAAGGTCAGGTAAAGCAATTGTTTACAACTCATTAGAGTACTTTTGTAGGGTTCGCAGGTCTGGAAGTTTCTTCTTCTCTAGCTGCAGCATGGTGTCCAACAGGTTTGGGGATCCTTTTTACTTCTCATCCTGCGATTAGTGTTTTTCATTCTGCTTCTTCAGTTTTTCCATCTACTTCACCATCTGTTCTTCCTCGAGATATTATCATAGGCATTGCCGATAAAGCCTATAATAGCACATATCTATGTTCTACCAGAGGTTTAGCGAAATACTTGTTTTGGGGTTTTAAACAGCACAATATGGAATAAGGAGTTTTCTGAGCTCTTCTTCCTTCTGCCTATATCTTGTAATTCTCCGATTATGGAAGATCCTAAAGTAGGTGATTTTGTTAGGGCTGAGGATGAGTGTAAGAATAATTATAGGATGCAAACCTTTTTCATTATGGCATGTGTGTTAGGAGAGAAGCACCAGGAGTTGTGCTCTGGTTTATTTGCCTACCAATATGGGTGTTGCGGCATGGTGGCATTATGACAAGGAATTTCGTCAAAGCGTTTCCGTTGCGCCCTCCATGACATGCAGTGACAATTATCTTTCCACATGGATAAACCTAATGACTCATACCTTGCCATATTTCTTGAGGGGCTGGGGACAGAGTGGTTCCTCAGCCACTTTAAATATGTGCTATTAGTATAACGAGAGTCCGTGTAAGTGGGGACCTGGTTGTAGATACAGACATGTATAATCACACTGTTTTTTCTGCCACCCACCCCTTCCTGGTATTCATAACAACAGACACCTTCCTGGTATTCATAACAACAGTTCTTATTCTCTGTCTTAATTTCAGTTTAACCATTTCAGAGTTCAACCATTTCAGAGAGCTTGCCTGGAAGCGGCCCTGGAGCGGACTCCTATGCCCCTACACTTATATGAGCTAGGCTTGAAAAGCTAGCCACATTGATCAAGTAGACCTTGGCTCCTTCTTCTTGGTTTCTTCTCAAAGAACATAGAAGAATTGGTAGGATTTGGAACAGACGGCTGGTGCTCCTGATTCTTCTAAAAAATTGCTTGTGCTCAAGCTATGGTTCGTGTTGCAATAAGGAGACAAAGGTTTGTCCAGATCACCTATTGACAAATATTTGTCTGCTCTAGCTTTTTCATTCAAAGTTCAAGGGGTTGAGGCCATTAATAAAGCTTTTATAATTAAGCTGTTAATGGCTTTAAGCAAGTGAAGGTTGCTATTGATTCTTGATGGTCTATTTATTTTGCTATGTTAACCAAGTTTATGCACGCCGTTTTGGCATTTTTAATGCTCATTAGTCAACTCTGTTTTGCTTTGCTTTCTCCCAGGCTTCTTGGGTACTTTCCATATTAGTGAACTTGTTAGTTCCAGCAGAAACTATTCTGGGGGCTATCCCACTCTGATGTCCAGGCCAAAGGTTATCATTTCTAGATTTTGAAAGAAAAATCCATGCCCCTGTTTGCTATTGCATGATTTTCTTGGACAACTTTCTTCCTGGGATGGCTCATCGTTTATCCATGCTGATGGCTGCAATCTATCTAAATTTCAATTTATTTTGCTCTTGAAGAAGTGTGTTTCTTCTTTAGTTCTCCCCCTAGAAGATTATGGCTTGCAGTCCTTTAGGATTGGAGCTGCTGTTGTTATTAGGTGTATAGGTGGATTGGAAGCTTAGTGTTTTTGCTTACATCCAGCTTAACTTGGTGATAAAAACAAAACAAAAAAACAATGCTGTTTTCCTGTCCACATTGTGTTAGGCTTTTTAGCAGTTTTTGTTTATGGCCAGACACTGGTTGGCCTCTGCTAAGAAAAGCTGGCTTCACTTGGGACTGTATGAGAATTTATATGAGGCATCCAGGGCCTTCGCTGGCAAGAAGTTTTGGGTATTGATACAGAATATGTTGCTCAGTTTGGTGCTCTGGAATTGTTTTTAATCCATGTTAGATAGAATGACATTGATTTGCTTCCCATGTAAGTTCTTTGGATCTACTTAAGCTTATTGCTGTATGGCCCATATTAAAATACTCTTGTCTGAAAAAGTCAAACGGCAAGGGTGGGCAGCATTGTACACTGTCAAGTTGGAGTTCTTTCGGGATTGTGTTCATTTGGACAAATATGGTTTGGGTTTATTTATCATGACTCTTTCCAAGAATATTACTAAGATACTTGGGTTCTCGCTTGGGAAACGTGTCTCTTGTGGCAGTCGTTTTGCTAGCAGAAGGTAGTTGGAAGCAGCATGCAAATTGTTGGGGTTCCATTATGGCTTAAGTGCCAGACTTACATAGGGACAGGACCAGCTACTTGGTTTGTAGATCAACAAAGAGATGCTATGTGGGCATGCCTACTTAGATCATAGCTGCCAGCAAAATGTTGGGTGCAAGAAACTCATGTTTGAACTCTACTCGTTTTATATTGGGTTTTCATATTGTCAAAGTATTAACTGATATTATAAATGTGGCGGAAGTGGCCTCCTTTTCCCAGTGTGTGTCTTCTTGTTTCAGTGCTTAAAGTGACAAACATATTGACAGTAGATGGGTAATGTATTATCTGTATATATCTGTCAACAGCAGAATTTCAATATGGCTCAGTCAGAATGAATGAAACTAATTCATATATGCTAGAGCAAAGAGAGTCTGAATGCAAATGCAGAGTGATCCAGAACTCCTGGATTGCCAAGTTGCCTGCTAACTCATTGTAAAGCAGAGGCAGAAAAAAATCTGATTTGTATACTGAATGGTCTTGTCTAGAAATAGAGTAGCAGATAGGTTATATTATTAATTTATAAATAATAAATGTATACTGAAACACTGAAACCCATATTTACAATATGTTTTTTCAAAGATCAAAACTTGAAATGCTTAAAAAACAAAACAAATCTGGCCTTTATAAACTGGTGTGGCCTTTTTTGAGCTACTTGGATGAGCTGCATTCTCCGCAAGATATGTGCTTGTACACTAATGAAATTTACATGAGTCCCTTTGAAGGCAATTTTAATTGGCATATTTGTAACAACTGAAAACTTCCTCTACATTCAGAAAAAAAATAGGCCACAAGATAGTAATTTACCTTAACGAAAATACAGCCTTCTCTGTACATAGCACCTGTCAAAAATCAGGAAAATTAAACCATATTAACTAACAGATTAGTTGATGCACATTTACCAGTTATTCAATGTCCCTTATTAAATGTGCCAAATACAACACATTCTGTCTAAAAATCAGCTCTATATAGGGGAAAACCTGTGATCATTTATCTCTAGACCTCCCTTTAGCAATTCTTAATATATGATGGTCAGTAAGTGTCCCATATTCCTTTGTAATATGTATGTCTGTAATAAGATGTCATAACCTCTGAAGAATTCAGCGTTGGTGATGCAGTAATATTAACCACACAAGCATCTTACATGGGATTTTGCTTAAGAATACCCAGTAAGTAGGGTTTGTTACTATGGGAACAAATACAGCACATGACGTTCATGTTAAAGAGCAGGCCCACAGAGACATACAGGGATGTCTTGAGATGCTGCGTACAGTATGTACAGATAAGCAGGTATATGAACAATAGAAAGTAAAACATCACTGGACAGTGTTGCTAAGTATATATATTTTATCTTTGATATTGCATATCTTCATTAAATTGGGTTTACAGAAACACTGTGATGTTTTATAGTGCCTGAAGTCCACCAGCTGCAGAATCTGATGTTTAAATATAAGTTTAATTTTGCATTTAGCTTTTTTAATGGTTGAATATGAATTATTAATGAACAAAGCCTAATTAAAACATCTAGCTCCTGTTGTTAGTGCTTTAATGACCTATTCTGCTGCAATTTTTTTTAAATGGCTTTAAATGGCATGTACATTTTAAGTTAAATCTATATGTTAGTTCACTATTAACATTAAAAATACATGTACAAACAGCAGCAAAGAAAGCCATAAAATATCATTTAAAACATAGTTTCCTTCAATAACAGCACTATTTCCCCAACTCCCTCCTTGTCCTAGTCACTATTGTTCAGAACACACTCATCATAAATTGCATTAATTATGCAGACCAGATGACTGTAGCATGGCCATGGCTGCATTCCCATAACCCTGCCTCTCCAATGTCAGCAGATTACCTGTAATTATGAAAGGTAATCTGGCCTGCATAATTAATTCAATCTGTGATGATTGTATTTGTCTTCCGGGCAGTTGTGCCCAACAGAAGGAGTGCAGGAGACGCCATTATTGAGAACATCACAGTGACATCAAATGTGAATATAACAGAAAAGGGGGTATTGATATTTGGCCCATTAAAAGAGGGTCTGAAGACTCCTTAGTTGTATCAGGCATGCATAACCAATCTCAACACATGTGTATAACCTAGGGTACATGTTTGCATTGAAATCGGTTACATACTGGTTACATACTCAAGCTTTATAAAATGATCATAAAAGTACAATGCTTTATTTATAATTATCCTTTCTGTGTGTAACCTATTTTACTATTTCTTCCCAATTTTTTTTTCCTTCTTTACAAATGTCACAAGTCAGAGGATGGCAGAGGCGAGTATCTCCCACTACTTTTACAGCTTTTCTCAATCCCTTTATGATCGCAAAACATCAAATCATAAATTTTTCATGGCAATAAAACCTTGTGTTGTAATGTTTAATACATATTTTTGTTTTAGGAAAATGTGTGTCTTTAAAGGGCCACTTACTTCACTATAAGTGCTCTTCATTGAGTGAAAGAGCACAGGATTCTATGTTAAATTGATCTAATTTTTTTTTTTTTTATTAAACTAAGAACAGTTACAAATTTGCAGTCTTAGGTTTGTTTACAGACACACTGCAGACTGCTCCATGAGTTACAGCATTTGCCGGCATCGGCCGTTCCAAGCTCCATGACAAGAAAGAATAATGGTTTTAGTCTCTTTCAGGAATGTAATTAGCCATCTGTTAACCCACAAATAACATGTTTGTGAATTTCTAGTAGTTTCACTGCATAGATGAATTTATGAAGGGTTAACCCTTTTTCTGATCTACTCTCTGCACACAGCTCTTGCTGTCAGTCGCTCTGGAGGCATGCCTAATTCTCATGTAAACAGAACTTCATTTATGATTTTTTCAAAGGCACCTATTTAAAAAATTAACGTATTTTAAAATATTTTCAGGAGTACATTACAGTGGTGTGCTCCAAATTGTGCTGAATTAACTGGCTTTTTAAGAATGTTGTATAGCATTTTAATATCATTGTGAGTTATTGCTTCCCTGATAAAAAACTTATGTTTGTCTTTGGTGCAAGTAAAAGACCAGAATTGTCAAAATCGCAGTTACTGAAGCCCGTGATGTAGCCTGCAAAGGTTACTGATATTCAATTGGCCTCCTCTAGCTACCCGCAATCTATTTGCGAGCTACAGGCTGAAAATTCATACAGGTCGTAAAAAATGGCACTCCGTCCCATCTAATCCTTTGATCTTTCAAGCCTGCAAATGTTACAATCTCTAAAATCGCAAATCACTTTTAATTTAATTGCAACAATTCCACAAGCCCACAATTGCCTTCAAACCCGTAAATGGCAAATGTAGCAAAACTTCTATGAGTACTAGAGAGGACTCACAAGGCGGTTAAATAAATGTTCTTAACACTATAAAGCCAATAAAAACACAATACTGGACTTTAAAATACAGGGAAAGCGATGAAAGACATTATGAAAAATGATTTTTTGTTTACATTTCATTTCCATGTGATATCAAAAACTTTGAAAATTCATAATTTAAAAGGGTCCCAGGTTTTAAAGAACATTTTTTTTCATGAAAATCCAGTAAAAAAAAATAATGATCAATTATCAATCAAACATGTTCACCTTCAGCCATAATCTCATTAGTGTGAGCAAACTACTGCAACATCTGAGTTATGGAGCTCTATGGAGAAATATTTTCGCCTTCTGGTACTAACAGTACTGCAAGGATGGATTTCCAATATAATTTTTAACCTTGCAGAAGGTTTTAGCAATGTTTAAATTTAGTTCCATGTACCTTTTATGTGCAAACTATAGCGAGTCTTAATGTTAAACAGTCCTGACATTTCTTCTTTTTGCTGAGTCATTATTTGATCTGAAGTAGCGTGTAGCCACTGCGTTGCTTTCGTTGAAGTGTCTGGGGATTCCTAGACATCAGACACAATGACATTCAGTTTGGTGTATAGTAATCATTATGCCGTCTTATTTTTTTAATAGTAATCAAAAGTAGCTGCATTGCTACAGCCAATAATCAAAAAGATCTGTATACCTTGCTATTTTATATATGAATTCTCATTATTTCTCTCCACCTTTCTCTATTTGAAACATACCATTTCACCCATCCCTCAGGCCAAATAGTTGTGTTTCCGCCCTGTATTACTATAACCTAAAGTGAATAACCATATTTTTAACTCTGTAATTAGTTTTTGCATACATTCTTGTTACACAAGTTAAACAAACCCATGTAGTGTTTGGTTAATTTACCAATCTGACTGCAAAATACCATCCCTGTGAGACCTTGGTTTTATGTGTCAATTAAAGAACTTTTACAATATTATCTGATAAAAGATATTTGATTAAAGAGGCCTAGTAATGTTCATATAATAGGCTTCAATTTGTTTATTTAATAATTGATTAGTAATAAAATCAGTTTTTGAATAAAGTTTCAGTAACTAGCAGAGCTGCTTCTTTCCAGGGCTGTCCTAAATCTCTTTTTGACTGGTCTAGATTTTGGGGCCACTTTATTTGCTCAGAAGGCTGTCCTGATAAAAGTTTTGATATGCAATAATGCAGATAAAAGACTACTATCAGAACAGCATAGTTCTACCATCAATACAGTTGACCACATTCTTCTAATCCAAACACTCCGCTCTCTTAGCATACGTGACACAGCTCTCTCATGGTTCACATCCTACCTAGAAGATCGTGCACTTGCAGCCCCATTAAAATCCAGTAGCGGCATGGGCTAGCCTGCAAACGCTGCGGGCTTGAAATTTGGCTCCGTTACAGAGATATTAAATTCCGAGGCAAGCCCGTAAACCATTCTTGCGCATTATGGATGTGTGAGCATGATCAATTAATCAACAGGTTTAGACGGAGCTAATGGCAAATTAGATCGTCATCATTATGTCACTGAAAAATGGAGGTTAGATTTCAAAGCCATATGGGCTTCAATTACGAGTTTAGATTGGAAAAGCATTCCAGAAATAATGCAATATTAATAAATTAGTAAATATGATATTCTAGTCCATGCAAGTTCTATTATATGTATTAACACATTGATTGCCGGGATCGATAAAACACGGAAAATAAACAGAAACATTTTATTTTATATTGCAGATTTGTGAGCTTGAGAATGTTGTGCTATTCATTTTAATACCTAACATCCTTTTCCTTTTAATTATAAGTACAGTAGTGTGTGCTACGGATAGTCCTCTCTAGAACCCGTTGGCTTTTTGCTCCATTTGTGGGTTACAGGTTTAAACGCCAGTGAATTTGTTGCTAATTTTCGAACGTAACAGTTATGGGCTTGACACAACAAAGGATTTGCAGCCACAGAGTTCCGTTTTTGACATACCGAAGGGTTTTTTCGCCCATAACCCGCAAGTCGTTGGCAGGTTGCTTTACAGGGCCAATTTAATAGCCGCAACATTACGGCGTACGTTACGGGCTATGGTTTTACACGTTGAGTGTAAAATAGGGCTGTTAGTGTCTCCTTCTCTGGTGCCTCTTCTTCACCTCACCCTCTCTCTGTTGGTGTAACCCAAGGTTCAGTCCTAGGCCCCTTGCTCTTCTCCATCTACACATCCTCCCTTGGTACCCTAATAAAATCTTTTGGATTTCAGTATCATCTCTATGAAGTTGACACTCAAATTTACCTCCCAGCACTAGATCTTTTCCCCTCTATTTTAGCTCAAGTTACCAACTGCCTCTCTAGTATATCCTCCTGGATGTCTATCCATCAACTCAGACTCAGTATGTCAAAGACTGAACTCCTTATCTTCCCACTCTCTACTATAGCTTTTACTCCTCAAATATCTCTAGTGTTGACAATGCCATCTCCACTTCCATCTCCAGGCTCATTGTATTGCGGTTTTCTGGACACTGCCCTCCTCAAATACAATCATTAACAAAATCTTGTCAGCTTCACCTAAACAACATCTCCAAAATACAGAAAGTATCTTACAAAAGACACAGCTAAAATGCCAATACATTCTCTCATCATATCTCGACTCAACTACTCTATCCTTGCTGCACTCCCCATCTCTCGTCTGTCTCCACTCCAATCTAATCCAATCTACAGTATAATGAATGACTCCGCTAGACTTATCTTCTATACTTAATGCTCAATGTCTGCAGCTCCTCTCTGTAAGTCACTCCACTGGCTTCCTATAACCACTAGAATCAAATTTAAAATCATAACACTAACATATAAAACCTTCAAAAACAGTGCAGCCCCTTATATCTTCTTCTTTCCTCCTCTCTTATCATCTCCTCTCACTCCCGCCTTCAAGACTTTTCTTGTGCTGCCCCTATTCTCTGGAACTCCTTGCCTTGTTCCACTAGACTACCTTCCTGTCTCAAAACATTTAAAAAATCACTACAAAATGCATCTGTTTAAAAAAGCTTATTACCTTCAGTCTTAATATGCAGAATTGCACACTCCACAGCTTAATATCACTCACACCCCAATCTACAGTGTGACACACAGACACCTCCACTTGATTGAATCAATTGCTTTCACACTGTCATCTTGCATCTATCACCCTTTTGTATCACACCCAAACCCTTTAGATGTTATGTTTGCAGTTTTCAATCTTGTATCAGTGCTTTTGAAAAAAGCACTATGTATGCTTAATTTTAAGCTCAAAAGCAGGGCCCTCCATTTTGTTTTTACCATGTACTTAACCCCTGTCTAGCACTACTGAAAATGTTGGTGCTTTACAAATACAAGATAATAGTAATAATAATAATAATAATAATAATAATATTAGGGGTTCTTATAACCTTAAAAAAATCTAGTCTGCTTGCAGTGCCTTGCAAAAGTATCCTCCAGTCTCTGCTGTGGAACTCTGCAGCTCCTCCAGAGTTACCTTAGGTCTCTGTGCTGCCTCTCTGATTAATGCCCTCCATGCCCGGTCCATGAGTTTTGGTGGGCAGCCGTCTCTTGGCAGGTTTGCTGTTGTGCCATGTTCTTTCCATTTGGTTATGATAGATTTGATGGTGCTCCTGGGGATCATCAAAGATTTGGATATTTTTTTATAACCTAACCCTGACTTGTACCTCTCAACAACATTGGCCCTTACTTGTTTGGATAGTTCCTTGGTCGTCATGGCAGTGTTTGGTTAATGGTGCCTTTTGCTTAGGTGCTGCAGCCTCTGGGGCCTTTCAAAAAAGGTGTGTATATGTAATGACAGATTATGTTACACTTAGATTGCACACAAGTGGACATCATTTCATTTATGTGACCTCTGAGGGTAATTGGTTGCACCAGGGCTTTTTATGGGCTTCATAACAAAGGGGATGAATACATACACACATTCCAATGTTCTGTTTTCTATTTCTAAAAAAAAATGTATGTATACATTTATCTCATTTCACTTCACCAATTTAGACTATTGTGTTCTGATCCATCACATAAAATTCAGATTAACAAAACATTGAATTTAAGGCTGTAATTTAACAAAATAGGTAAATACTCAAGGGGGGTGAATACTTTTGCAAGGCACTGTATCTGTTCAATCTGCCATTATCAAAAAAAAATCCTTTTATGAAGTTCTTACCTATAAAGAAATTTACAGCCAAAATTAATATTTAGGAAAAGTAAAGACAGAGAAATGTCTCTTGTATTTGACGAGCTGTGTGCTGTGCTTCCAAAGCAAATGACACCTTAATTGTTCAGCTGCAGAGAGCATTCTAATTTACTATCAATATTCTTGTATAAAATGGAACTAGACAGCATTCCCTGAAAGCTTTACTCCCACACAAATGTCACATTCTTACTGCCAAGAAGCTTGCTGGATAGGTGCAAACAAGTTGCACAGACATATTTTTGGAATGATCACTCTGCTGTTCAGTGTTCAGTTTCTAGAGAAATATGTGCACTGCAAAAGAGCTGTAAAGCTCACATAGTGACCATGCTGAGAATGATCAACCCCTTGTTTCAATATACAAGAGTTAAATCCAGTATGAAACCAAAAGGCGTCAGAACAGTTTATCAGAAGGATAGAGCTGGACATTTGTCATGTATTATTTCAAGCAACTCCAATGGACGTTCCATTACTCCAAAACAATTTCAGCCATGGAACCATGGACAGATTACCCATTAGGCCAACTAGACAGACGCCAACTGGCGCATCCATGTGAGGGGTGCCAAACAATGGTTCCTGACTTAATAAAAAGAAAATGCTGCAGTTCATAGACAGGCTACAAGGGGGTAACCACCGAGAACAAGAGAATTACAACAGGAAAAGAAACTCACACACACAGAAAAGGCAAAATTGGACCTATGCATAGTTGCATACTGACTTGCAGGGCTCCTCCACTTCACTGCCTGCCTGACTGCTCCAAAGAGGTAGATCCGGTACTGCATGGAATCCATAGTGACAAAAACTCTTTCCATGGAAACCAACAAGCTATTTCCTTATAACACCAAATAGCCAACAGTACTCCCTAACCTCAAACAGAAGCCCAAAATAATAATTTACACTAAGAACCCTTTTAGAAGGACACTTTAAATTACTCTTTCATTTACTGCTTATTAAATGCAATTATATGCAGGGTTATATGCATTGTCTTATAAATACCACTGCATATCAAGAACAAGACACTTGTTTGTGAAGTATGCAACAAATTAACATTAGCATCTGTTTGAGCTATGGGCATAAAAATTTAAGTAAAATAATCTATTTTATGTTTGTTACCTACATTTCTGAGAGTTAGATCATCTGCCTGGGTTTCAGTGGAGGGGGGGTGGGGGAAAAGTGTGAAGTCCAAGGGTTTTGATATTTGATTGTATTGGACTGAAATTTACATTGTACTCCTCCCACCACACAGTCACTGAAACAGATATTTGCAACTTCAGCATATACAACTTCTACCAATGTATCATGGTTGCCTCCAATGTCCTGCAGAGACAATTTTTTTTTTTCAAAGTAAAAACAGGTTTGATGTTTTTTTTTAGCTTAATTATGCTATTAGGCCCAAAGTTTTCCAACATATATATTTTTCATTGTACCCTGGAACTTTAACAACATATCTATCATCCTTCTCGGGAAAGCACTGTTTGCGTTTGATTTTAAGCTCAAAGACAAGGCCCACCATTTTATATTGTGTTAATGTTGTTTTTTTACTTGAACTTACCCTGTACATCGCTACGGAATATGTTAATAAATAAAGGGATAATAATAAGTGCCACTGTAATGGTCATAAATTAGAGTTTCATTTGTTTAATTGCCAATACGGAATAACATTTGAGAAAAAAAAGTTAATGTAGCTTTTAAATCTTACATTTAAAATAGCATTGTAGCTTCTAACGAATTTGCCTCTCCCCACCCACTGCTAGGCATCTGGGAGGTGAAAGACGATATGCTCAGGAGGCTGTCCTAATTTCTCTCTTAGCATGTACAATTTTTATATTCACCTACAATTGCCATTGCAAGGAAGAAGGCAAAAAATAACTGTGTTAACAGAACAGTAGATAGAGACCCTATTAGAACAGCCCCCATGTAGATTTTCTTCCTCTGGACATGTGATAGTGGAGGGCAGAATGTCTGCTTAAGTCTAAAACACTAAACTTCAAGTGTAAGTTTTAAAAGCTTCATTAAATGTATTTTCTTCAAATACAAATTGTATTGCTAATCAGTAACTACATAAACCATACCCTATTGTATGAGTGCTACAGTGATCCTTTAAATAATTGCTTGCTTGAAGGCCAGATAGACAAAGTCATTTGCTTGCAGTATAAATGTGTATCATAGCATTTCACATGTCTCAATATGGTTTTTATAAAGTGACTCCTTCAGATCCATTGTCCGCAGCAAAACAAAAAAGAGAAAAAAGCCAATTTAGGAGCACTCACTCTCTGCATAAATATATGACAAGATCTGACACACAAGTGAGAGACACGGAGTTGGGAACAGAAAGCATGGTTTCCACTGCTGACTTACAAAGGGAAGTGGTGACAAAAGAAGACAATGTAACTCTCCGCTAAAAAAGACCTGCAAAATCTATTATCCCAATAGATCAAGCAGGTACTTGTAGAGGTGAAAACAGAAGTCAGAGTCTTTGGTAATAGAGTGGAAGCAATGGAAACCCAAACTGATATATACCAAAATGAGTACCTTAGGCAATACATTTCTGCAAAAAAAATGAAAAGTTTAAAATCATGCAATTCAGACAGGATGATAATCATATCAGGAGGAACAACATTTGGATCAGAGGCATACCTAAAAAAATAGTCCCTAGCAACTGCCAAAATGTCGACAAGGCATGTTTATTACAATTCTATTCTTCCATAAACATCAAACTAGATATCACTCATAGAACTCTAAAATATATAGGAGCTAAAACACAACAATTGTTAGCGCAAATCCATTGTGAAGCAATCGGTCACAATCTGCCCATTCGCTGACTTTTCATCTTATCATACTTCACAATCCATAGAATAAAAGTGATCAGATTTATCACAGCACACCTCCAACAACAGAAAATCTCATATATTTTGGGGTTCCCATTTAGTCTCATGGCAACTCATGAGGATAAATCTGCAACTTGTAAAGCACTGATGGATTTGGAATAGTTTTGCAATTCCCTAAAAGTCCAAAGATACCTTCAGAGAAAGAACCAATTTCTGTTCCAAAAAGATTGGCAACTCTAACCTAAGGACCCAAACTTCACTTAGTTGGCAAACATTAGGCAAACAAATTATGAATTCAAACAACAACCAAACAAGTGTCTCTACCATCGACAGACTTAATAGTCTACTCACTATCTTAGACCAATTGAAAGAAACTCCATTTGATTATGGTTTATTTAGATCTGGTTAGTAAGAAGACCGAAACTTATAAGGCAGAAAGTAGAACTGTTTATTTTGTCTGACCAAAATTATATGCTTATTGTTTATTTCCTGGTTGTGTTCTTTGGTAGTCCAGATTGGTGAATATATGCTTGACCATTCAATTGCCTCATCTGTTCAAAAATATCCTCTATTTTGTTCTAAGTTCTATGTATTATGCTTGACCTAACCTGAGTGAGAACCCTCCCCGCCAACCACAAACCCATGAAACACACCCAAAATAAAAATCAACATACACAATGTTAATAGGCTAAATGTGCCTAAGATAAGACAAATTCTAAAAAGCAAGGAGGGGAAATATTAATGATCCAGGAAAACCCATTTTAAAAAATCAAAAGTGTTTTATTAATCTTATCCTACTGTTTGCTGTAGCTCCAATATATCTTTCAATACTATTGGAAGATCAATCCTCCTCCACGATAGAATCCACTATATTTTACATCAAAAACAAAGAGGGCAGATATTCTCAAAAGCCCACTGTGGGGTAAAGATATTACTTTGGCACAATATACACATTCCAAGCTCAGTTTATAATATTACTGTGTCTCTGATCCCAGAATTGCATTCTGGTATCTCCCAGTGCTCATACTCTAATTCAGTGTTTCCTGAAATTGTGCTGTTCATAGCAGCTAATCCCCTGCACCTGTGGCTATAACTAGAGCCTATTAATAGTGAGTCAGACTGAGCCTCTGTGAAAAGTCATTGTGATCCTGCACCAGACTCAACAGCTTCCTATAATTTGATCTTCTGGGGGGTTTAACTCTGGTTTTGTTATTTCGATTCACAGTTTTATCTGCTGCCTGCACCTCACTGCTGGACCTTCTGACCTTGCTTTATCATTTTTGTATTATTTTGTACCTCTGCCTTGGACCTTGAGTTCCTGCTCAGTCTGTGTATCTAGGCTCCCTGTCCTTTGCAGACCATTGGTTCTTGATAACCTTTTGCCACCTTCCCCTGCTCTTGCAGCCTGTCTATCCAGACCTCTATATTCCCTGTCGCCCCAGACCTCTGTGTTGCCAGCAGCACATTGCCTCGGACCTTTGTGTTGCCTGCAGAACGCTGCAACGGACCTCAGTGTTGTGGCCCCCTGCCTTGGAACTCTGTTATCTTGCAGTCTGGCAACCAGCTCAGTGGCTCTAAATATCCTGTTAAGTCTGCTTTCCTGGGCCCAGCTGTCCTGCCTGTGACTACCAGTTTTTAAAACTGCACATGTTACATGGTCAGACTATGTCTAGGTTTATGGCCAGATTGACTAAAAAATGAAAGAAAGCACTGTGTACACATGGCATTTGATTGACCCCATATTGTACAACCCTATATCACATATGAGTAAAACAGGACCACTAATTATTTTACATTTAAGGAACAAACTAGCCCTTCAATATGGTGGGACAACCAAAAGGAATGAACTCAAACACGCAGCGAGAATTAAGAAAGGAAACGCACAGAAACAAAATTCCCATCTACAATTCATAGAATACTTGAGAAACAGCATAAAGAACACCCACAAAATTATGTTTACAAACAAACCTTTTTTATGACTCTGCAATCATTATTACAAATGAGACAGTGACCTTGGTAGGATCTTTGAAATGTTGTCTCCTAAGCTTACATTATTATTTAGCTCCATTATAGACGGTGGACACATTTAAAAAAAATGTTATTAGCACATATAACAGTAATACAGTAAGGGGAAAAAGTATTTGATCCCCTGCTGATTTTGAACGTTTGTCCACTGACAAAGAAATGATCAGTCTATAATTGTAATGGTAGGTGTATTTCAACCCTGAGAGACAGAATAACAAAAAAACAAAAAAACACACTGTAAAAAAAGTAAAAAATTGATTTGCAGGTCAGTGAGGGAAATAAGTATTTGATCCCCTATCAATCAGCAAGATTTCTGGCTCCCGGGTGTCTTTTATGCAGGTAACGAGCTGAGATTAGGAGCACGCTCTTAAAGGGAGTGCTCCTAAACTCAGCTCATTACCTGTATAAAAGACACCTATCCAGCAATCAGATTCCAAACTCTCCACCATGGCCAAGACCAAAGCGCTGGCAAGGATGTAAGGGACAAGGTTGTAGACCTACTCAAAGCTGGAATGGGCTACAAGATCATCACCAAGCAGCTTGGGGAGAAGGTGACAACAGTTGGTGCGAATATTCGCAAATGAAAGAAACACAAAATAACTGCCTGACTCCCTCGGTCTGATGCTCCATGCAAGATCTCACCTCGTGGAGTTTCAATGATCGTGAGAACGGTGAGGAATCAGCCCAGAGCTACACGGGAGGATCTCGTTAAAGATCTGGAGGCAGCTGGGACCATAATCACCAAGAAAACAATTGGTAACACACTTACCTGTGAAGGACTGAAATCCTGCAGCGCCCGCAAGGTCCCCCTGCGCAAGAAAGCTCATGTACAGGCCAATCTGAAGTATGCCAATGAACATCTGAATGATTCAGAGGAGAACTGGGAGAAAGTGTTGTCATCAGATGAGACCAAAATCGAGCTCTTTGGCATCAACTTAACTTGCCATGTTTTGAGGAGTAGGAATGCTGCCTATAACCCCAAGAATACCATCCGCACCGTCCAACATGGAGATGGAAACATTATGCTTTGGGGGTGTTTTTCTGCTAAGGGGACTGGACAACTGCACCACATCAAAGGAAAAATGGGCGGGGCCATGTACCGTCAAATCTTGGGTGAGGACCTCCTTTTGACAGCCATGGCATTGAAAATGGCTTGTGGATGGGTATTCCAGCATGACAATGACCCAAAACACACAGCCAAGGCAACAAAGGAGTGGCTCAAGAAGAAGCACATTAAGGTCCTGGAGTGGCCTAGCCAGTCTCCAGACCTTAATCCCATATAAAATCTGTGGAGGGAGCTGAAGGTTTGAGTTGCTAAACATCAGCCTCAAAACCTTAATGACTTGAGAGGATCTACAAAGAGGAGTGGGACAAAATTCCTCCTGAGATGTGTGCAAACCTGGTGGCCAACTACAAGAAATGTCTTGCCTCTGTGATTGCCAACAGGGGTTTTGTCACCAAGTACTTAGACCAAGGGGTCAAATACTTATTTCCTCATTTACCTGCAAATCAATTCATAACTTTTTTGACATGCTTTTGTTTTGTTTTTTGTTTTTTATTCTGTCTCTCACTGTTAAAATGCACGTGCCATTAAAATTATAGAATGATCCTTTCTTTGTCAGTGGACACACGTTCAAAATTAAATCCTTTTTTCCCCCACTGTACATAAGCAAGACAAAGACCCACTACAACCAAGTCTCACTTTAGAACATTAACCTGAAATTGTATGCAAAGTCTTGGAGAATAGGCTAAAGGTTTACCTGCTCCCAACTGAAGTCACACAGCCCCATTAAATTAAACATCTAAAAAAGTATTTTATATTGCAGATTTGCGAGCTTGAGAATGTTGTGCTATTCATTTTAATACCTAACATCACTTCCCCTTTAATTGAAAATACAGTAGTGTGTGTATATTAGCATTTACAGTGCTACGGATAAGACTTTAATCCCATTGCGGGATCTCTAGTACCCCTTGTTTTTTTGGCGCCATTTGCGGGTTACAGGGTTGAACGCTAGTGGATTTGTAGCAATTTAATAGCGATTTTCGAACGTAACAGTTACAGGCTTGACAGATCAAAGGATTTGCAGCCGTAGAGTTCAAATGTCGAAGTCCTGTAGGGTTTTTTCCGGCTGTAACCCGCAGATTGATTGCTTTACGGGGACAATTTAATAGCTGTAAGTCTTGCGGGCTACGTTACGGCCTACAGTTTTCCACGTTGAGATAATTTAGTAGGGATAGCCAACTGATCACAGGTATTGTAGTGGGGGATCCATGTATGCAAACATTTACACACTGTAAAATCATCTAGAAGCCCCATCCTGTCTTATGAATAAATTAGCACAATTTGGAAAATGGTCAGATTTTAAAATCAAGAGTTCAAAATCAGAAGCACTGAACATCCGTCTACTACCAAAACTGTTCAACACATTAACAAACAAATTCCCATTTTCTTGTAAACGCAACATCACATATATAGTTGTGAGCATACGAGTTGTTGCTAACGCTTGCCGAAGGCGCTCCTTGCCAGCAACTGCGGTCCTCGCGAAGCCAGCAACTGCCTTGCCAGCAACTGCGACCCTCGCAAACTTTACGTCGTAACGCAAACAACATATGAGACACCTTACCACCCATTACGACCTCGCAAAAATCGTCCGCAACCGGCGGACACGAAAAAATTAAAAACACAATAAATACACACAACACATACATAAAAAGCTTACCTACAGCAAGAGGGAGCATCCAGGACCTCAACAAAGCAACTTACACCTTCATTTAACTCAGAACAAAAGAGTTTAGACACTAAAAAATTAGAGAGAAAAAAATAAACGAAAACGAGGCTACAGCACTCTAAACACCCAAAACACCACAAGGAACACACAAAACACCACAAAACACTTACGGATATTCCGCTACAGACGCATACCACACATTAGCCGCCATTTCAGAACAATGTGGAAGTACACAACTACTCTAACGGTTTGGTCTCGCGCACGCACACTATTACACTGCACACATTCATCACGCTTACACAGCAGCTCCACACCACTAATGCTCCAGCAACATCAAAACAGATTGCCAGCTCTTCAACAGAATGCTTCCTGCATATATTACTTCAAAATAGGTAAAGTATATTAATTTATTAATCTATTATTTATTTTATTATACACCAAACAGCATTAGCTCACTTACAATTTCATTGCCGTCATTTGTTGACGGGCAATTCGCTAGTATAACATATTTAGGAGCCTTCCTATATGTTGATAATTATATAGCACTTCTTGGAAGGTTTGAGTTGCCAAACATCAGCCTCAAAACCTTAATGACTTGAGAGGATCTACAAAGAGGGGTGGGACAAAATTCCTCCTGAGATGTGTGCAAACCTGGTGGCCAACTACAAGAAATGTCTTGCCTCTGTGATTGCCAACAGGGGTTTTGCCACTAAGTACTAAGACAAAGGGGTCAAATACCAACTGATCACATGGATTGTAGTCGGGGGTCCATGTATGCAAATTGTCCCTGTATGCAAACATTTACACACTGTCAAATCATCTAGAAGCCCCATCCTGTCTTATGAATAAATTAGCACAATTTGGAAAATGGTCAGATTTTAAAATCAAGAGTTCAAAATCAGAAGCACTGAACATTCATCTACCGCCAAAACGGTTCAACACATTAGCAAACAAATTCCCATTTTCTTGTAAACTCAACATATAACATATTTAGGATAATTATATAGCACTTCTTGGAATTGTAGTATGTTCTGGTTCTAGCAATAAAGACTAAATGGAACAGATCTATGAGATATACCACAAAGGAATATGTGAAAATAAATCTGGATTGGATCTACGGTATCTGGATCACACTATGAACAATCTGTATCTCCAAACCTCAAAAGCTCTGAGCGCCTGATGCAAGGCTATGCTAGGAAGTATTTGCAATCGCTTATCATAGAGTATCTGCACCCGCAGATGCTGTGCTAGAGTAATAGAGTTGAGAGCCAAAGAGTGAACTGTAACAGCACAGAGATTATGCCAGAGATCCACAGAGCGGACTGCAGGATCATGGGATTATGACATAAACATAGGGACCTGGGGTAGCTTTACGTTGAGTTTACAGCAGCGAAAAAGTTTTGCTTTTCTTTGGTACACTGTCTCCTCCATTTATATAAATAATTTTGCTGATTCTAGAAAAAAAAGTATTATATGATCTCTTGTATATCCCTTGAAAAGATAGCAAAAAAAAAAAGCTGTTATAGAGGCAGACATAGAAAATGTATACATCTATCCATGCAAATACACTGTCACTCTAAAAAATAATATTATTCTATCTGCATCAAATGAAGGAAAGTTAATCAAGGTTCCAAATCAAGATGCAAATGTGTTATAATACTTATATTTATGTAAGTTGAGACCCAGTGGATTTTATTAATGTAATCATGCAAGTCATGGAGCAAGTCCTGAAGCTGCAAAATTACTGATTATATTATTTGTGTACAAAGTAGAGTAACCCAGGAAAACAGCAGCAGTAGGTGGAATGGGGCTTGATGGCAAGGTTCATGAGAAAAGAGTGAAACAGAGGGGAAGGTAATAGAAGCAAATATATTTATTCTCATGCTAAGAACATATCTCCTAACTGAAAATTGTGAGTAAGAGCAGGGAACAAGTCATAAAGCTAGCTTTAATTAGAAAAAGAGACTTACATGTGATGTCTGCTGCAACTGTAAGGTATCCTGGTACTTTTCATAAAGGGTATGTGTTTATATTTCTGCAGGAGTCGTTATTGTAATCTATATATACAGTGGACTCTTGCTACTCGCCTACCTCAAAACTCCTTGATTTCATTATTCGGTGCGTCTTGATGAGCAAAACTTACTATGACACTTGACGCTTCCTTGGTACTCATTGCACTTGCTAAAACTTACATTATTCCTTATGGGAGTTTGGTACTCGTCGTTTTTGCCACTCTACGTGCCTTCTGGAACCAATTTACAGTACCAAGAGTCCACTGTATATATATTTCCTAGCTGTTCAGTGATGTTGTGATTTTAAAAAAAGGATATTAGTGCAATACTATACTTCACTGTGATTTAGCAAGTATGCTCTGTAATTTGTGTTTAGATAGAAAGATAGATAGATAGAAATATAGATAGATAGATAGACAGATAGATAGATAGATAGATAAATAGATAGATAGATAGATAGATAGATAGATAGATAGATAGATAGATAGATTTACAGTCTGTATACTTCCATCTCAGTATAATGTGTCTCCATGGAGGGCTATGAAAAAGGAGTTTTTATAAAGTCAGGAGAGATACAGCGCGTGAATGTACCATTCAATTTGCCACTTCTTTCTCTTGATAAAATAGTCTGACAAATTCACACTTAGCAGGAGCTCATGAGTTTGTCATCCCATTTTATTTTCACTGCAACATTACAAATCTGTGACTCATCTGTGACTTATCCCACCTACAGAGCCCACTTCCTGACTAAAAGCTAAGGTGAGGAGAGGGACCACTAAACACACTGCCAAGTATGTCAGCGGCATCATGGTGCATTTCAGCTCACAGTGTAAGTGCTTTGTATTATGTGGCCTAAGGAAGGTTTCAGCAACTGTGAGAATGGAATGCCGTTTAATGAGCTGTGTGCTGATGTATATCTAATTACACACAGGATTTCATTACAATTCTCTATTATCCTTTCTGTGTGTAAAGAGCTCAATGTGAGTTAGTAGTAGGAACATTTGTATTTGCATATGTTCACCTTTTTGTTGTAACTGATATTTAAAAAGATAACATTTTATAATCTTTGACTTTTCACCTTGTCATACAGTAGCGGTATTTAAAGTACAGCTGTACTGTATGTCTCCATTGTTTTTAGTGTCTCATTGTCTTTATCTCTGTGTCTGTGCCTCTATCTCTCTCTTTTCTTGTTTCTCTTTGTCTCTCTCCATAAGTATTACATTTACGTTCATGTATAACCCTCAAAATTTAGCTGCCTGTCTCTACCCTTATGTAGTCTTGAGTGTAGTAAAAGTTTCTCTGGCTGGGAGGCAAAGCTAAATGGTCAAACAAAAGACTGTGTCTCTTTATTGGCTGGAAATGTGCGTGGTTTCTTGTGGTAACAAGTAGCTTAACATCTATGTATTTAAGCGGAAAGTGAAGAGCAGTGTTTAATTTGTTTTCAACATTAATACTGCCTCCCAGCCAAAGCTGCTTCCAGCCAATTTAAGAAAAAAAGCCTTTAACCATTTTAGTGCCAGGGATTCAGGCCTTTTTCTTGGCCCAGGGGGTCAGACATTTTGCTATGCATCTGTTTAGTCACGGTTTCTGTCAGCTTCCTAATATTTACACATGAAAATTAAATATTTTTCAGCTCGCTTATTGGTATATTTGTTATTTTCTCTGTAAGTAACATAAAAGAGAAAATCTGAAGTGAAAGAAAAATAAATTTTACTTTCAGTTCATACATTGTACTTTTTACTAAAACATATATCAGTGACATTTTGACAAAGCCCTGGATCTCCCAAGCACACTGATAATACATTTGGGTTATATTAAAAAAAAATGTTTTGATCAAACACGTCATTAAATGACAGGAGCCAGAAGGCTTTTCTCGAATAAGAACATTATAGACATTCTGTGCCTAAAAAGGTTAGTTGATCTTTGTACATCAGCATAATCAAATTATAATATATTGTCTTAAAGTACAGGCTCCAGTGAGTTCATTCCCTAAAAACATATTTTGCCAATTTTTTTTAATTTTTAATATGTTTGTAAAAGAAAAAATTCAAACCTGCAAGTGAAAAACACTCTCTACTCCTCTCTATCCCCCACTCTCCCCATTACGTTTTGTCATGATTTAATTGTTTAAGGACTCATATTGTCAGTGGTTTGTGAGTATGTCCAAGGGAGCATGACATTGTTACATTGGGATTATGTGTTATTGTGGGTTATATGTTGCCTGTACATGGTTATTATGTATCCTAGGTATAATATATTAATGGGGAAATATGTTATGGGTTATAATATGTTAGTATTATATTGTATTATGGAGTGATAGCTATGTTTTGATTAGTCAACCCTCCCCCATTGTATAAACTCTCAGTCAGGAGTTGCCCATATGGCCCTGAAGGTAAACACTTGAAATGATAGTAGTCAGGAACAAAGGGATCTCCACAGACATAGAGGCACCATAACCCCAGGGGGTCTACAGGGATTCTCACTCAGAGAATCAGGGCAAAGTCCAGAGGGCAGGGAGATGTTTCTCCCTTGAAAGTCAAAGACCAAATGAATTAGGTAGCCACACCTAGTGGGCAGACCTGGGAGGAGTCTCATGGTTCCCACGTAGGGAGCCTGCCTGATTGGCCAGAGGCAGTTAGGGGCTGGCTAAAGGTAGCCACTCCTGGTAATTTTGTATGCATGTTTAAAAGATTGTGTTTTCCAAAATAAAGGTTGTTAAGAGATAGTTTTCACATAAACAAGGTGTGAGACTATTTCTGTGTGTTGTATCCTGACTTGGGGAGTGGTCTTGCTATGGGCCACTAAGTAACCTGGATCCAGTATCCTCTGCCTGTAGCGGTTGGGCCTTGCCCTCTTCAGAGGCCATCTTTTGTGCCACAGAGAACAGGAACTACATGATTCTGCTGGGGTAGGTTTGAACTAGGTTCATATCAGGCCCCCAAGAAGAAGCAGATCGTGACATTTGGCTGGCAGCGGTGGGGATCTCTGTATAAAACACAGAAGGATGGCAGCTTATGAAGAGATGTCTGCAGCAGAGGAGGAGGAAGTGTCCAGACAGTATCAAAGATGGATGGAGGTAATGCCTGCAGGTTTTACTAAGGATCAGCAGAGGGAACTCCGTATACAAATCACACAGGAGGTAAAGGGGAACAGGAGAAGGGTAAGCAATGGCCCTGTCTCAGCTCCTGTGGAGGGGAAATGCTTATCCTCAGTAGAGATAGAGAATGTTCTGGTGACTGGAAAGGACTGTAGAGGAATGGGCCTTCTAAATAAATGGATGGCATTCCTGGGACTATGGCCAGGTCACAGGCTAATGGAATGGCTGGAAGAATTGGTATATGAGGAGGTCGCCCTGGAAGATCAATATGCTTATTGGGTTGGACCTGTTGGGATACATCATCATTTTTCATTGGGCCTGGAAAAGGCACTTTGGGACATAGTACATGGGGATCCGGACTGTGGCTTGGGGACAGAGAAAAGAAAGCTGTGTCTGTTTGCCAAGCACTGTCACATGCTGGGACTGGAGACAGGCTCTCATACAGCTAACTTACTTTGGCCTTTGATCCAACAGGAGCTACAGCTGGAGGTGGATTATATAGACTTACTGGATGAAGCATCCCTGGATGGTTGTTGGCCAGCCAGCTGGGAGGGCTCATGCCAGTCAGGCATGGAACAGAACCACCTAACAGGTACTACAGAGACCCAGCTAAATATTGCTGAGGCTGGGTCAGAAAATAAATGTATGGACTGGGGGGAGAATTTTGATATCCATGATTCTCAAAATAACAAGGATGCCAGCATCCATGGGGTTGACTGGGAAGAGGAAGAACTGGTCCCTATCTTTAGGGGGCTAAGTCTCACCCAGTTAGAGGAATGGGGACAGGGGCAAACCACAGCAGTGCCGGGCCCAGGGGAAGAACTGGGGAAAAGCTACTCTGCTCCTAGTGTAAGAGAAGAACCTAATGAGCACTGGGCCCTACCATTTGACTGTGGAAATTGTAGAGAGGTTCCTTGGATGACCATTGTCCAGGAGCCAGCCACAGACCCTGGAGCAGAAACAGAAAGTAGCCCTGTTCTTCAGCCTGAACAAGAGGCAGTAGCAGCTGCTTCTCAAGGGCTGCCTGTAACTACACACCAGGCAGTGTCAGATGGAGAGAGTCAGGAGGTTCCACCTGAGGATCCAGAGACCAAAGAGCCAGAGGGTACCCCAGATGGTGATTTGTCTCCTGGTCTCCCTACAATGAGTTACCTGCAGCTGCCCAAAGACACTGGATGTGTACCTGTAACCCTGGAAAGAAGGGGCCATTGGCCAGGCTTGGTGGGAGAGAGGTTGGCTACTGAGCCACAACAGCTTGTATCAGAACTGCCCATTAATCCAGCATGGATGCTACCAGTCAATGTCACTAGCCCATGTTGCAACTCCAGTATCCCAGTTTATTCAGGAGAAAGCTCAGGCCTGACAAAGGGAACCTTGTACTCTTCAATTTTACCCATGGGACTGAGTGCTGATCCAGAATCAACAGGACAAGAGGTCCCCCTAGCCTGGAAGGAGAGGGCTTTGCTGGGTAAGGATCCTCCCAAGTTTATGCTGGACTTACTGGCTGGGATGTACTGTTTCCCCTGGACTACCTTGAAGGGTCCTCTGTGGCAGTTGTCTTATAAGTCTCCCCAAGGGCTTGTGAAGGTGTCTAGGCCACTGGGAAGGAGTGAGTATTCACCCTGGACAGGGGATGGCAGAGAACACAGAGAGCCACTGAGGCTATCACATGGATGGACTTTCCAGACAGGAGGACAAGTGAAAGCAGTATAGCTAGAGAATTATCCGTTAGGATGATCCTCTATGCTATACTAGAAAGGAAGGGGAAGAAGTTGTCATGATTTAATTGTTTAAGGACTCATATTGTCAGTGGTTTGTGAGTATGTCCAAGGGAGCATGACATTGTTACATTGGGATTATGTGTTATTGTGGGTTATATGTTGCCTGTACATGGTTATTATGTATCCTAGGTATAATATATTAATGGGGAAATATGTTATGGGTTATAATATGTTAGTATTATATTGTATATTGTATTATGGAGTGATAGCTATGTTTTGATTAGTCAACCCTCCCCCATTGTATAAACTCTCAGTCAGGAGTTGCCCATATGGCCCTGAAGGTAAACACTTGAAATGATAGTAGTCAGGAACAAAGGGATCTCCACAGACATAGAGGCACCATAACCCCAGGGGGTCTACATGGATTCTCACTCAGAGAATCAGGGCAAAGTCCAGAGGGCAGGGAGATGTTTCTCCCTTGAAAGTCAAAGACCAAATGAATTAGGTAGCCACACCTAGTGGGCAGACCTGGGAGGAGTCTCATGGTTCCCACGTAGGGAGCCTGCCTGATTGGCCAGAGGCAGTTAGGGGCTGGCTAAAGGTAGCCCCTCCTGGTAATTTTGTATGCATGTTTAAAAGATGGTGTTTTCCAAAATAAAGGTTGTTGAGAGATAGTTTTCACATAAACAAGGTGTGAGACTATTTCTGTGTGTTGTATCCTGACTTGGGGAGTGGTCTTGCTATGGGCCACTAAGTAACCTGGATCCAGTATTCTCTGTCTGTAGCTGTTGGGCCTTGCCCTCTTCAGAGGCCATCTTTTGTGTCACAGAGAACAGGAACTACATGATTCTGCTGGGGTAGGTTTGAACTAGGTTCATATCAAGCCCCCAAGAAGAAGCAGATCGTGACACGTTTCTCCTCCAAATCTGCCATTTTCTCCCTTATCTCCTCCCAAACATTTTTTGCCTTATCGTCTCCCCTATTCCCTTATATTCCTCCTCTACCCAAGCGCCCATCTTTCCTTATCCCCCTCTGCCTCTTTTGCTTTCTCCTCTCCCTCCTTCTTCCTCATCTTCCCTTCCTCCTCCTCTTTTTCCCCTTCCTCGCTTCTTTTCCTTCTACCACATTGTCCACTCTCCCTTCCCCTTCCTCTCATCCCCTTCTTCATCTTCCCGCTCTACTTCCTGTCATCTCCCTCACCTTCTCCATATTCCTATTCCTCCTGTCCCTCCTCCTACACACTTTCTTCGTCCTCAGCATCCTCTCCCTATGAATCCTCTTCTCCCTCTTCCTCCTCCTCTCACTCTTCCTCTTTCCCCTATTTCTCCTTTCTCATTTCTCCACTCATCGAAAATCCCCAATGACATCACATGCCTCTGACGTCAAACACATTCAACGTCATTGAGGACTCCCTACCTGGCAAAAAAGAAACATGGGACTGGGCAAAAAATTGATCGACTGAGTGATGGGGGGTTAAAAAATTAATATATATTAATAAAAAATATATATTTTAAGGGGTTGGGACTAATCAGCCTATATCTTAAACTAAAGTGCTTGGCATTGGGAGCCAAGCCAGGCAAGCACATTAATTTATCGTTACTCTGAGGATTGAATATTTTACTTGTATGCAATTCTTTACAAAAGCGTTAATTTCCTTAACTCAACTACTTCTCTCAGCTGCTGTGCCAGGAGTACCACTGGCAAATAGAAGCTTCCTCAGAATAAATAAACACATTTTGAATGCCTCACTATAGTAATCCATACAAAACCCAGGGCATGCTTGGCTCCAACAATATATGGACCAAGAACTACCAGATATGCAGGTATAGTTTTGTACAAATTGCCAATGTCTGCTGGATAATAGAGAGTGTTCCAGAAACAACATTTACCACTGCTTCACAGACTATTCTAAAGCATTTGACTGTGTATCTCACAATAAAATGTTGCAAGTTCTTAAAGGGATGGGGTACCAGACTCATCCCCCTTCTGAGGAATCTGTATGTGGACTAAGCTGCAACGATCATAACCGAACATGTGTGACAAGTTACCATTATCCCCTAGGTTTATGGAAGAAGACAATACAGGAGGTCATAATATTTTCTCAAGTTTTACTAAAACCTTAGCCAGTGTTACAAAAAATACTATAATTACCAAAGCAAAAAAAAAGAAAATAACAGGCCTATCTTCCACCGAAGCACTACCTTTACTCTTAGACAAGTCCTTTGCTATCCAGCTGTCATCCAGCTAATCCTGGGTGGAGCAAAAACAAACCAAAACAACAGTCCAGTAGTTTATTTATATGCACTGGCCTGTATTCTTCAGAACACTTGGTCTCTTCTTTCCAAATACTCATAGGCTCCAAGCTACTGCCTCTGTGTGTTTTTATCCTGCTTCAGGCAAACGACACACTTCTCTGTGTGTGTCTCTTTTTCCAGCTCAAATAAATAGCACAAACTCCAACTGAAAACTTAGTCCATTAAGAAGCCTCTCACAGACTGCCAACTGCAGTCCATAAACACAGCCACACCCAATTCAAGCTTTAGTTTTTAATCAGCTCTACTCAGGTGTAGCTAATCATCTGTTTCAGGAATTTTAACTCCTTCAGACCTCCTGGGGAAAGACAGCTTTAAAAGGTCTGTGGAGCACGCAAAATATTTGTATCACTATCACACATGGAGGAACAAAATGGTTCAATATCAGGAAAGGAATGCAACAAGGTTGTATATTGTCACCTTATTTATTCAACTTATATGTAGAATAAATCATGCTTAAGGCCAGACTCGATAAATCCAAAGATGGAATTAATATTGCTCTGAGAAATATCAACAAAAACTTTGCAGATGGTAACTGCTGTCATGAAATTAAAATACATTTGCTTCTGGAAAGGAAAGCTATGCCAAGTCTGGACAAATTATTAAAAAGTAAAGATGTTATACTATCAACAAAGGTCTGCATA
Organism: Discoglossus pictus; assembly: GCA_027410445.1. NCBI lineage: Eukaryota > Metazoa > Chordata > Amphibia > Anura > Alytidae > Discoglossus > Discoglossus pictus. Next base: position 54,920,549 of record CM050166.1, read on the forward strand.
ATTAGAACTATGGTATTTCCAGTAGCAACATACAGTGCCTTGCAAAAGTAGTCACCCCCCTTGGCATTTTTTGTTTTTTTGTTGCCTCACAACCTGGAATTAACATGGATTGTTTGAGGATTTGCATCATTTAATTTACAGAACATGCCCACAACTTTGAAGATTTTTTTTTTCTTTTTTTTTAAGCAAACAGCAAATAGGACAAAATAACATAAAAAGTCAATGTGCATAACTATTCACCCCCCTAAAGTCAATACTTTGTAGAGGCACCTTTTGCGGCAATCACAGCTCCAAGTCGCTTTGGATAAGTCTCTATGAGCTTGCCACATCTTACCACTGGGATTTTTGCCCATTCCTCCTTGCAAAACTGCTCCAGCTCCTTCAAGTTGGATCTTTTGCGCTTGTGAACAGCAATTTTTAAGTCTGGCCACAGATTTTCTATTGGATTGAGATCTGGGCTTTGACTAGGCCATTCCAACACATTTACATGTTTCCCCTTAAACCACTCCATCTTTCCCTCAACTCTGACCAGTTTTCCAGTCCCGGCTGCTGAAAAACATCCCCACAACATGATGCTGCCACCACCATTTTTCACTGTGGGGATGGTGTTCTTTGGGTGATGTGATGTGTTGGGTTTGCGCCAGACATAGGGTTTTCTTTGATGACCGAAAAGTTCAATTTTAGTTTTATCAGACCAGAGCACCTTTCTCCATACATTTTGAGAGTCTGCCCCATGCCTTTATGCAAATTCAAAATGTGCCATTTTGTTTTTTGATGAAAGTAATGGTTTTCTTCTGGCCACTCTGCCATAAAGCCCAACTCTATGGAGCGTACGGCTTATTGTCGTCCTATGTGCAGATACTCCAGTCTCTGCTGTGGAATTCTGCAGCTCCTCCAGGGTTACCTTAGTTCTCTATGCTGCCACTCTGATTAATGCCCTCCTTGCCCGGTCCGTGAGTTTTGGTGGGCGGCCGTCTCTTGGCAGGTTTGCTGTTGTGCCATGTTCTTTCCATTTGGTTATGATAGATTTGATGGGGCTCCTGGGGATCATCAAATATTAGGATATTTTTTTATAACCTAACCCTGATCTGTACTTCTCAACAATATTGTCCCTTACTTGTTTGGAGAGTTCCGTGGTCTTCATGGCAGTGTTTGGTTAGTGGTGCCTCTTGCTTATGTGTTGCAGCCTCTAGGGCCTTTCAAAAAAGGTGTGTATATGTAATGACAGATCATGTGACACTTACATTGCACACAGGTGGACATCATTTCACTAATTATGTGACTTCTGAAGGTAATTGGTTGCACCAGAGCTTTTTATGGGCTTCATCACAAAGGGGGTGAATACATACGCATATGCCAATTTTCTGTTTTTAAAAAATAGTTTTATGTATATATTTTTCTCATTTCACTTCACCTATTGTGTTCTGATCCATCACATAAAATTCAGATTAACAAAACATTGAACTTAAGGCTGTAATGTAACAAAAGTCAAGGGGGGTGAATAGGTAAAACAGTCAATGGGGTGAATACTTTTGCAAGGCACTGTACAGATATGAGAGCTGGACTATCAAGAAAGGTAAGCTCCTTAGAATATAATTTTTTCCCCTGCTTAGTTTAGATTAGGCTTGGATGGAGGTTACTGTTAGGGGTATAGGGCCCATGAGGGTCCATAGGATGCCTCATATTAGAAGGTGAGGAACCCAAACTTGATTTTATTTATCAGGGTGAAGGGGCATAGGGTAAAGGGTCATAAATGTTAAGGAAGGGTACATATCTACTTATACACGGTCAAGTCACATTATTACGACCACCAGCTAATATCCCGAATAATCATTGTGAGCAGCATGTACAGCAGTGAGACATCATGGTAGTGAGTCAATAAAATACTGGAAGGTTGGCAAGGGTATCTGGAGCTATGTAGACTGCTATGCATCTGACAGCTACTGAATAATGTGTGATGGATGAAACCTACAGTGAACATGGTGATCAAGGTGGTTCCACAAGTGTTCTAAGGGGTTCAAGTCTGGGGAATTTGGAGGCTAGGGAGGCTTGGGCAATTCTGGCTGTATTACATGCTGCATTGTCCTGCTGGAAGATCCCATCTGCTAGAGGGAAGAAAGTCAACATCTATGGTTATACTTGATCTTCAAGTATGGATAAATAACTCAAAAGGTTGAGAGTGCCTTCCAGGGGTATGAGTGGATCCAGACAATGCCAAGAAAACATTTCCCAGACCATAATGCTGAAACCACCAGTATGTGTTCTTCCTACAATGGTTGCAGAGTGGTTGTTCTCAGAGGTTTCGCAGTCTGACATGCCAACACCCGTCCAGTCGATGGAGCAGAAAACGGGGCTCATCAGAGAAGACAAATTGAAGTAAATTGACAATGAACCCTCGTCAGCATGGGTGCAGTGACCAGCCATTTGCTTCAGAGCCCCATACGCAACAGGGTTCGCTGTACTGTCATTTTAGATACATGTCTTGTAGCCCACCTTCGCAGTTGATGTTCACCTCTGCCATCAATAGCACGTGGTTCTCTGCAGTGTCCTTGATGTTTATTCGTAGTAGTGCTGTTTGTCCAGTCACGATACCCTTTAACCACAGCAGCACGGTATAGTTCACAAACTGCACTGTTTCAGAAAAACTGCCACCCTTGGCCCGAAAGCCAATGATCAGATTCAGATTATTTGCACTTTTTACCCATGACAGGGATGGTTGATATGTTTGCAGAATGCCTACATGTCACCTTATATACCCACCAGGCGAGCTCACGACACGTGTCTTACTGCATTAGCTATGGGCTGCTGATGTCAAAAGTAGGTGGTGATCTTCCAATAAGTAAACACTTTAACTACGGTTGCTTGAAACAAGTTATTACTGCTATAACAAAGACCTATGGAAACCCAAAGACGAATTGGTTTACATGTATCTGTAAAGAGGCTCCCCTAACTTAAGGCATCCTATGCTCGCTATATGATATCTTTTAATTCATCTTCAGGAACCCATAAAGATAAATACATAACCGAATTGACAGATATATCTCAACAATGGGAACAGGATAAATGAAAAGAATCCTGGACTACTTTATCACAAGGATCTCTTAATTACAGTATTTTAGAGCCCTCTATTAAAGTTTACATCACTTCGGAACGACTTTCTAAATGTAAGCCTTCGGAGAATCCCAACTGCTTTGTTCTGTAGTAGGTTCCTTTATTCGTATCTGGTGGGAATGTCCAAAAGTCTAATACATTTGGTAAAATATTATGCACCTTGCTTCAGAAATATTGAAAGTAGAACTTAAACCAAATATTGATACCTGCCTCTAAGGAATATCTTCTCTAGCCTTATCTACCTCACAAAATAAATTTCTGCAATTTCTAATATTGCCTACTAAAAGTCATATAGACGGTAATTGGAAATCGGATACACTTAATTTACAAACAATAAAAAAATAAATTAAGCTATATTCTCTAGACTCACACATCTCTTAGCAGATTATATCCCCATCTTTTTAAAAAACCTGGCATCCCTGGTTGAGATCCCATTATAGTATCTCCCTGGAATGAATGCAAATAATTGTTATCAAATATCGCTTGACCCATGCATGATCCATTTAGGCTTAGATGATGAATAACGGACACAACGACTGATTGGGAGAAACAACGGGCCACATCTTTATTTATAAACAATTATATATAACAACACATAACTTTATGTATACAAAATACAGTAATACTTTTTCCGGTGGAGGAGCCTGGCCACGGACAGTGACCTCACGCTTTGGGCCCTGCCCAAAGCCCCAATGCTTATATTAAGCACACCCTGTGAGGTAGGGCCAATGCCCACTTAGGCCAGTGGGCCGGGCAACTCACCTCCCGTCAAGCCATAAAACATAGCAGAATACACAACAAAATGCCACTTCTCCGCAAATTCATTGAATACAAAATCTATTTTTCTCTTTTTTTTCATATTTTCTTCATATAACTATTTACATTTTTTATTTTAACAAACAACCAAATTAACAGGGTGGGGGGGTGGGATTTCAGTCGGGAGACCGCGCTGCTGTGCCAAACGGCGCGAAACGCGGACGCACGACACGCCCCCGACGCAACTGATTGGCTGACGGCCTCACAGGCTCCGCTGGGTCACGCGACGCTACGTGCTGACCCAGGAAGCCTGTGCAGCCTCTGTGTCAGACAGGAAGCTAAGAGTGGACTGGCGGTTGCCTGGGACTCAGTATTGTGCTCCTAATAAAAAATTACAAAAAAAAAGTAGGAGGTGGTCATAATAATGTAACTCAGCCCTGTAGTTTGTAGCATTTCAGGCCTTAGTGTGTGTTTCTGATTGCACATTATTTTTAGACCGTTGTGAGTGCTGGCATATCCTACCAAGCACATGTAGAATTTTATCAGTGGCCATGTAATAGCACATTAGGTAAAACCATGGAGATCATGGATAGAGCTATAGGTAGCAATCGCTGGCAAAAGGTTACATGTCAGGGTTCTTTATGGCTGGCATGTAATAGCTACTTTGTGTTTCACATTTGATTTTCACACATAAATGGTACTGGTTTCTTGCAGCAGTGTCCCAATAGATGTAGTACAATTTAATAAAATGATATCGAAACACACTGGAGCTAAACATAAAAGGCAACTGAAGATCAAATGTTTTTTTTGAGTCTTTAAATAAAGAAGGGAAAAAACAGCCTTCATGGGCCTAGTGTTTCCTATCCGTTCTCAGTTTCTATGGCAACCACAGGCTATTCTAATTGAAAAGGCTGTCTGGTGTCTTCTTGCACACGAGGATGTGTTTGGGCCTTGTGTCTGTGTGCAAATGATTAAAATATATTTTTTAATTCTTTACCTATACTGTAACACGTTTAAAAAATTCTCAAAAATGATGTATATACAGCGGAACCTCTAAATTCATCAGCCATATTCCTGCAAAAATCCAATATTAGTCACACAATTGGTTCTTTGCTAAATTAAGTGCTAGTAAATAAATACTTTGGAGAATAAAATGTTGAGATTTTACATTTATTGTTTGAAACTGATTAAATTACTTTGCTTTCATTCCCCTTTTCTTAATGGATCTGAAATTGTTTAGTGTGGAGCTCAAGTGTGGGTCTTCAAGAAGATCTTGGGACTGCTTAGGTGAGCACAACAAACTACTTGGAGATTTAGGTTTATTTTCTGAGCTGATTATCTCAGCTACTTTTTAATTGTCCTTGCAAACTAATGAGATTTCCATTAGTCCTGTTAAAAGCACTGGTCGTTTTAGCACCCATGTTTGAGCATGGTAAAATCGAACTGCAGATAAGTTAATCATCAAAATAACTTTAATTGGATACACATGATCCGAAACAATGCCGATAAGTGATTAAAAAGTGCTTTTCAAACGCTCTAAAATATAAGAGTATCAGAATAAAGATTTGTGCGTGAGAGTAAAGTGGTCTATATATATACACCTAGGCTATTCTATAAGCATCAATTGACTGGTATCATACAAGTACTATAGGCCATTGCTAAGCAACAGGATACACTGATAATCATAGAGATGTTGAATATATAAAAAAAGCACAAAATGTTCACATTTTAAAAACAAAGAAAGTGGGACACAGGTATTCATTAACTCCAAATAGAGGAATTCACACATGACCCCGGCAAGATCCATTAGGCGTTTAGATAAATAAACACACTGACTAAGTGTTTCTTGGGAAAATTACGGGCCACAGCTTTATTAAAGCAACCATAATCCAATAACCAATTAACATAATTAACATTGTTACATCACAGCTCAATTAAACATCCCGGAGGAGGAGCCCGGCCCAGTCTGTAACCTCACGCCCTGGGCCCGCGCCCAGAGCCTTCCCAGTGCTTTACTAAGCACGCCCATGAGCCAGGGCAACGCCCATTTAAGCCCGTGGGCCGGGTGCCTCACCTCCCGCCACAGAGCAGGCGATGGATGCCTCTTGAGGCTGTGATCCCCCATCTTGCTCTCTCAATAAAGCTAAGGCCCGCCTAGCCCCATCCTTAAGTTGCAGGGTAAACAGTTCTAATCCTATGTCTGTTAGATGAACCTTATCGGGGCGAAAGAATTCATTGGCGTCTGCGCCTTCGAATTCTTGATGCCTAATGGTAATGAAACCCAAGTTCCTTACAAAACTAGCCATCTGCTTGTTTATCTTTTGCTACCGAAACCGGATCCCTTGCATTCTGCCATGATCTCCTTTTGATCATTTCGGACCAGACTATGAACAAGCCAGGGAACTGTTCTAACCAAAACTTCACACCCCTCTTCATATCTTTCAACATTTTCCTCATGGGTATCACTCCAAAATCATTGCCCCCAGCGTGTATAATTAAAATGTGTGGGCTACCGTGATGCTGAGCGTTGCTCTCCAACAGGCCATTCACCTGTGTCCATCTCAAGCCGCGGAACCCAAGCCATTGTACTTGCACGCTCGTCTCCAGGAAGCCCAGTTGGATATTGTCTCCAGTGACTGCGGCTAACTGGTGAGCCCAATACATGTAGGAATGGTCTACGATCCACAGCTGTTTAGTTTCTGCAACACACAAAACAAAATCCAATAACATGACCCTTTCTGGCCGTATGTAGGACCTAAAACGTTGCGACTCCCATCTCCCAATCTTTTTAACCATGCTCTCAGGCAGACCTAGCCTTGCCGCCTCCGTAGCACCACCAATCCGAAACGAATGTGTGCCGAAGTCCGCCGGGTCCAGGCATTCAACATCCTTTCGAATTGAAACCGTGACAAGGCCTGGCCATTGGCATGCAATAGCAGTAGGCCTGGCCCTGGTGGCCTTTTTTCCAAGTACAGAATCACACTTGCCAGGGGACAACACTCCGTTTCCTGTTTTGTACATGACCACTTCCTTTCTTTTCCGGCCTGATCCGTTTTTGACCTCCTTAGCCATACCAACAATCTGTCACCTTCCACACAGATGTCCTCTGCCAGCAGCCCCCTCCTCCAACCGTGCCTGTTTTCCGAGACCAGTTCCCCAATCCTGAAAACCCCGAAGAACGCTAGGGAAAAGGCCGTCTGGAAAAGCAGGGATTCGAAGGAGTCCCTGCATAGCATACCCAACGCCTCCCCCAGGCGTAGCAGCAGAGAGAAAGTGATCGGGCGCCTCCTGTCCATCCGGTGCTCCCCTTTGACCATCCGGCAAACCACAAACTCCTTTGTTAAGTCCTTCTGCCCTGCCAACCTGGACATAAATGTCAGGGCCGCCAACTGTTGGCCCACGGTCGCCCTGGAATCACCTCTTTCTGCGCTTCGAAACAAGAACCACAGCAGAATTCCTATGGCCTTCTCTTCCGAACCTTCGCCCCCAGCATCTTCAACCATGTCACTCCACCTGTTCCATACCTTCCTGTAGGCCACCCACGTCTTTGGCGCTACTGACTGTCTGACGTAACCAGCTACCTTACAACTCCAAGCTCTGAAGGTATGTCCTCTCTGTGATCCTTCGCCGCTGGCGCTAGTGTTCGGAACCGGGTTCCCTGCAACCGAGAAAGGGGCGTCAACCACCCCAACGATAACGCCGGGAACACTCTCAGCCCTCACCCAGATGTTCGCCCGTAAGCAACAAAGAACCAAATGCCGTATGAGCCATATCAATGGCCCAGACGCTGCCGTCAAGCTATTGACTACCCGGACTGTGTTCGGGTTGCCTGATTGAAAAAGGACATGACGGTTCCCGAAGCCCCTGACCCACAGATGAACCGCTGCGGTGATGGCAAACAGCTCCAGAACTGTAGCATCGACCGTAAGCCCTCCCCGAACCCATGATGCGGGCCATGGTGCTGCGCACCACGCACCTCTAAAATAGGCTCCCACTCCGACCGCAATTGATCCCGCATAAAGGTCGAGCTGCCCGTTCGTCATCCTGCTTGGTTGAATCAGGGTGCTCCCGTTGAAGTTCTGTAGAAATGCCGTCCACACTCGTGCATCCTCCTTCATAGCCCCAGACACTTTTATAAAATGATGCGGCTGTGATACTTCGGCCGTAGCCAACAACATTCTTCTGCTGAATATTCGTCCCATTGGAATGATCCTACACGCGAAATTCAAGATGGCATGCAGCCGCCACAGCAACACTCTTCTTGAGCCTGTCAGGGCGACCAGTTCTGCAGACAGCCCCAACACCTTCTCCATCAGCAAGCTGCACTCCATCTTGTCCAAATTGATCCGAATCCCCAGGAACGTCAATTCCGTTTGGCGGCCCTTGCGTCTTTTTGTCTGCCAGGGGAACCCCGAAATCTTGACATATCCTTGAAAAAGTCCTCAGTATGAAGTCGCATGTGGCGAGACCCGCGGGACCCACAAAAAGGAAATCATTGAGGTAATGGGTAATCCCATGGCAACCTGACTCGGTGTGCTCTACCCATTGCAAGATGTACTGAAGGCTTTGAAATAGGAACAAGAAATAGAACATCCCATAGGCAGACAAAGGTCCACGAAGTACTGCCCGTCAACAAAATATCCAAGGAACCGATGATTCTGAGGATGCACCGGCAGTAAACGAAACGCAGATTTGATATCCACTTTCGCCATCTTAGCCCCGACACTTGCCCGCCTTACCAGGTCCGTGGCTCGATCGAAAGGGGCGTAAGACACTGACGAATACTGTTTGTCGATCCCGTCGTTGACCGAGCCACACGGAAAATAGGATAAATGCTGGAAAAGGCAGAATTTTCCTGTTTCCTTCTTCGGCACTATGCCCAGAGGGGAAATGACTAATCCCTGGAAAGGAATGGAGGGAAAGGGCCTCGCACCCTACCCAGTTCTACCTCAGTCCGGATTTTATCGGACGCCACCCCAAGAAACTCCTTCACTGACTTCAAGTTCCGGAGACGCGACTCAGGCGGTGCGAGAGTGCACGAAATCTTGAACCCTTCTCGGAAACCCTTGCGTAGTAGGGCGGCCGCCCCACCTTTAGCTGGCAACCTACCGTAGCGTTCTAGCCACGGAAGCATTGCGCCCAACCGTATGGGTGTCCATCCCTTTTTGAGTGGGCTCTCCAGCCCTGAACCCGTTCTTTTGTCTGCTGCATTTTGAGGCTGCGTGATCCCCTCCTCAACTCGCGTGATCCCCTCCGCAACTCGCTTAAAACGGCCGTTTGGTGCCCACCAGCAGCTGCCCTCGTTGAATGAGTGGCAGACACCTCGACCAGATGTACCGGCGGAGATGGGGCCTCTAGCCCCACCTGAGTTCCCGCGAAAGTGCGGCACAGCCCGCATTGGTGTCATTATGTTCAGCCAATAGGCCACCGCCTTATCGACCGGTCGGGAGGACATGTACTGCAGAATTCCTCATCATATCTCCACCAAGCCATTCCACCATACTTCCGGTATGCGTTTCTGATTTCCTCCAGATACACAAACAGCCCAGAGCATTGTTCTGGGTGTTTTTCTCCCATGACACAGGCCATAATGGCAAAGGCCTGTAACTAGTTGTCAAATGTCCTCGGTATGCGCTTGAAAGTGGGTCTCCGGTCATCTCCTTCCCTGTGGGACCTCTCTGGATTGTCGGCCAGCTGTGACATTGGCAACAAGGAAAATATTTCTATGTAATCCCGTCGCCAGATTTTTTCTTTGACGTCCAAGGCCAAATGCGCCCCCAAATTGTCTTGCGCGCAGACGATGGATGGCCTCGCAGCCGAGTTCCATACGCCTCCTCTGGTCCTCTCCTGTTATGCTCCTCTGCCGTGTACTGCTACACTCGTCGAGGGTGTTGCAGGGTTGGTGAGCCCCGCGCGGGGCGACCTCGCGGGAGGAGATGGTTTCCCGGTCAAATCCTCCACCCATGCCCCAACTTCCACGTCGTCCACGTGAGTTTCTATAAGGGATCTCAGGGACGTTAGAAATTGAGATGCCCTGGGGGAATCTTCGTGCACTGCTGCCCCCGGATTTTCCAAGCTTCACACCTGACTCTCCTTGTTCGCCTGGGTGGCAACCTGCCGATCCGGACGAGCGGTCGTCCCTGTGTGTCACGACTGCCGAGGACTCATTTTGCCCCCTCTTGTGCAAGCACAGCTGCAGCTGCAAGACCGTCTGCTCCGAGACCTGGATCTGCCTCTGGCTTTGGGAAAGCATGAAGAACAATCACTAGAGCTCCTGTGTCTATCCCCCGTTAGTGACCGCACGGTCTATTGCCCCCCAGAGGAGTACTCTGACTCTGCAGCTATGCTAGGGCATGGGGATTTCCTCCGGCTTGGTGGCCTATGGCGGTCGATGCTATCTGTACCCCTGTCCTGCCCCTGAGTCACTATGGGCGTCCCTGTATCTGTAACGATGTCAGGGATGGGTGAAGTGCGCTGTGACCTAGCTCTCTTGTCAGGGGATTTCTGTCTCTTTGCTGGTGTTGAGGTGAAAATCAAGGGACTGTACCTGTTCACTGACTTTTGGACCCTGGTTGGGCGTGTCTGCCGTGCCACCTTGGCTGTCACTGGAACTTCGTCAATGACCAACAGACTGTCGTCTGCGGCCATCTCGCCGATCACCTGATCTCTTCTTTCTCTGGTGGTCTCTTTTTACTTCTCGGCCTCTCCGTCAGCATTGCGTTGTCCCTGAGAAACACCTGCAGCACTGGCAGTGAGTGCGGCAGTGGGGACCACAGGGGCCGACCGGTGAGAACCTGTAGGAGCTTTTTTAGAGCTCCTTGTGCTTTTGCTGTTACCCCTGGAGCCTCAAGGCTGATTCAAGGTGTTGCCAGAACCTGGGTTCTGCTGTGGGCCATGGGACAAGTCGCTGGGTGGTGGCCGGATGGCTAGGCCCTCGCCCACGCTTCTCACTGGCACCACATGCTCTGCGGTGGGGGATAAGCTCCTGGCTCTTAAGAACCCTCTCCGTGCCCTCCACACTGCTCCTAGCCCTATTGCTCCAACCAGAGCTAGCACGCTGCTCCTTCAGCCTATCTAGGCCGGGCCTGTGCCTCAGTGGCATCAACCTCCCCCCTTAATTGGCCTGAGTCATTCTGTCTTGGACCCATCTAACCCCATGGCTTAATGCCCTGGTTCTGACCATGGCCACTAAGGCCTCTAACTCCCCACACGCACACAGGGACCCTCAATGCAGGGGATGGAATATACTTAATTAGAGGGAGCTTGATTGGCACTTATGGGTTAACCTGCTAACCTTGCAGAGGGGGACACCCGCAAAATGGGTGGAAGTCCCTCCTCCGGCCAATCAGAAGCGCCCAGGCTCCGCTGGGTCATGCAGCGCTGCATCAGACCTCTTGTGCCCTTTGTGTCCCCCTCTTGTGTGCCCTCTGTGCCCCTTTCTTGTGTCCCCCCTCTCTCTCCCCTATGTCTCTTCCCCCTCACCCTCCCCTATGTCTCTCCCCCTCTCTCCGTCCCCTGGGTCTCTTCCCCCTCTCCCTCCTCTGTGGGGGTTGAGGATGAGGAGGGAGGTTGAGGATGAGGGTTGAGGTCTTCACTAACTGAAAACTTCTGTAAAAAAATATGCTCTGTGCTTATATAGACCCCTATTCAATAGACCGAATTGCAATTTAATAAGGCTGAAAATTTGGAAAGAAACATTATCAAGATGAAAAAGAATATTTTGAAGACTTTTGTATATAACAAAATATTGGAAGTGATAATTGTTTTCAGAATTTGGGGAATGAACAAAACTTTGTATGCTTTATTGGAATAGTTGCAGAGAGAATAGAAAAAGGGGATTGGAAGTTTCACTAAACGGGTTTAAACAAAGCAAAGGATAAAGTATTAATCAGCTAAATGTTGGATGATTTGATGGCGACCTGCGAGTCATCTGCTTTGTCTGTTCAACCTCAACTGTTGTTGGTGAAATAAAAATGTTATGAAATAAAAGATTATATTTTAAAGATAGATATTTTAAAGATAGGAATGCAGTGGTCCTCTTGTGGGCATTATATGAAAAATGGCATATAGAATAAGGAGGAAAAAAGGAGGGTAAAGGCAAAAATATAAAATATGTTAAAGGAAGATAAAAAGATAAAAAATATGAGAAATGAAGAAGAGAAAAACGAAAGAAAAGTTAGAGAAAATAAATAAAATACAGGCGCAGAAACAGATCTCACTGGCATAGTACATGTATGTACATATCATCTAGTAAACCGATGTACCTTAGCTTTTGCACATGCATATGCATGCACAATAATTATAAATTATACTTGTGGGGCTCTTTCAAATTATTAAATGTTATTTTATTCATTTAAAAGGGTTATATGAACATTCAATTTAATAAGAAAACTGTTCATCTATGATAGACATTCAATTGTACAAAATTTGCATACAAAGAAAGTCAATTCACTTAAGAATAAACTCAGAAAGACATTAGAGCATTTTCCTGTGGTAGCTTTAACACAAGATTACAGAAATTATTATTACAACAGCAGGCACAATCAAAGCTAGTCTTTTTGTATTTCTCAAGTATTAAATGGATTTGGAAATATTTTTTTCTCTTTCTATTAAATCAGAAAAAAAAATATCTAAAAAAGGTGCATACCATTAAGTAAGCTCAAACCAAAGCTCCCCATAACTAAGCAGTTGCAAACCTTACACCAGTTCTGCCAGTTCACCTTTACAGTGAAATTCTAATGCAAAGGTTATCTCAATCACAGGTCACATTCAGGGATTTTTTCTATGAGTGGCTGAGAATTGGAAACATGGGATTCTTGATGTAAAAGAGAATGGGTAGTGGGTGGAGGAAGCTTTTGAAGCTGGCTTATTTTTTTAGGATAAGTTTACAATATTTTGAATGGATTTATTTTTTTAACAAATTATTTGGTGGTTTGTTTATTAGTATTTAGCTATTGATTTGCCCATATTTCAGTAAAAGCATACAATTTGAATATTGACACCTGACAATGACATGTTTACGTATGTGGGAAGTTTCTCACTACTAAACTGATAACCACTTTAGTTTCAGTATTATTATGTGGAAGTTATTATGCAACTTCACTGAAAAGCCTTTATTAAATAATATAGAGGAATTGGAGTCATCTCACCTAATTAGTGAAAAATCTTTCATCTTCCTGAGTATAGCCCGATACGACTTGAGAAAGATGCCTTTCTCAAGAAAGGAGAGGCTGGAGTTGTGTGGATAACAAAAAGCTGCCAAAAGCTAAGGAGTGGCGCTTGATGCCACAGCTAAAATGATAAAGAAAGCAGTACAAAATAAAAGTCTTTGAACTTTCTGGGATTTTAATACTTGCAATATTTCACTTTTATTATCTTAGTTGACATAACAGATTGTATTAATCAGACATGAAAACATTTACTGTAAGTTAAAAAAACTTGTTTGAGGTGTTAGTGTGTTTTATGACATTGTTCGTCAATGTTGCATGCACTTTATTGCTAACAGTAATAAACAATTATTGGAAAATTAGTAGACATTAAAGGATGACTGTAGCTTGGGAAAAGCTTCACATGCTTCTTAAGTATATAACAAAATAATGATATTAGAAGTTATGCATGACTAAAATATAAAATATTTTTAGATACAATGTTTTATTTAGCTCACTCTGCTTGTGTCATAGAAAACTCCATCTTAGACTGATAGCCCGTAGCTTGTGGGGTAGGGTTTCCTATAGAATTCTGTTGTGTGCTACTTACAGAGCATTTTTCAGCAGCACAGAATAGATATCGTATCTTAATTCACAGTTCCACCCACGTCTACAAAGTGTATAATATAAACACAAAATGTCTGTCGTCATTAAAATAATAGTGAAAAACTAAAAGTTGCATTTATTTATCTTAAACATTGTAAAACATTTTGCACATTGTCAAGCAAAATTCTTCAAAACAGAATACTCAAAACAGAATTAGCATAGTATTTCAGTGGTTCTTAAAGAAGGGCATATAAGCAATGTTACCTGGAATATGCAACACAGTTTTGGCACCTATCACCTATAAAAAAGGACATTATAGATATAGACTTCAGTTTAATAATGGTAATGGAGGCGTTAAGCTACAAGGAGAGGGTAACCAAATTAGACATATGTTTAAGTGCCTATGATGCCAAAACCAGGATCAATACAGTGTTTTGACTGTACAGTTGTCAGGAGAACCACCTAAGCCCACCCAGACCGTTAGCTCAGGGCGCCCACCAGCTAATAGAGCCTCGAGTTTAATTTTGATTGACAGCTCCCCTGTTAATTTAAACCACCATAAGCCAGCCCTCTTTTTGTTTCCTGCTACAGGTGAGACTGAGACCTCCCTGGCTGAAACGACTCAGACTGACGTCACTGACCCAACCTACCACAGTAAGTCCTAACTGCCCTGGCCAAACCCCTAGTCCCCCTAAGAAAATTAGAGCTACCCTAGTAGTACCCCACTATGCCTGCCTGCCTGCCACACAATTACCCATGTGGCCTTGTGCCAAGCCCCGTGATGACCCCGTCACCCCGGTCACCCCCCCCCGGAGGCCCATCTGGCCACCTCAGTCGCCGATGGACCATGTGGTCACCCACCCAGCATAAGCCTGAAGCCATAAGCCTCATCACTCCCCCTAAGGACAGGAGGCCCATGGGGCCCCGTGCCAACCCTGATGTGACCCCACTAACCACCTTGACCTAAGTCTCACCCAGCTACTACCAGCTGAGGTCACTTGGTCTTGGGGGTAGGTAGGTGACTTGGTAGTACCAAGCCACCTACCTACAACCCTGACCCAGTGACCCCACCCCACCATGGCCCAACCAGCAACCCACCTACCAGCCTGACCTAATGACCCCCACCCTGATCTAACTACCAGCTTGGTAGTTGGGCCAGGGTGTGGTGTGTGGTCACAGTGTCAGGGTGATAGGTAGGTGGCTTGGTAGTACCAAGCCAAGCCACCGGCCTACAACCCTGACCCAGTGACCACACACCACACCCTAGCCCAACTAGCAATCCACCTAACAGCCTGCCTGACCTAATGACCCCCACCCTGACCTAACTTCCAACTTGGTAGTTGGGCCAGGGTGGGGTGTGGTCACTGGGTCAGGGTGATAGGTAGGTGGCTTGGTAGTACCAAGCCAAGCCACCTACCTACAACCCTGACCCAGTGACCCACACCCCACCCTGGCCCAACTAGCAACCCACCTACCTTACAGTAAAAAAAAAAAACACAACAAAAAAACACAACAACAATACAGCCCCCCCCCCCCCCCCCATATTTGTATTCCATTTTTAAAAGTAACAGGCAATGTATCTTTAACATTGCAGTTAAAATAAAAAGAATACATTGCCTGTCACTTTTAAAGATAAAAAAAAATAAGGGAAGGGAAAAAAAAAAACAATAATAAAGTAAACAACAGCACATACTTACCTGTCAAATTGACCCCTCCATCGGTGGCCTTCTGCCCTGGATAGTCGGGCATTCCAATCAATTTTGATTGAAGCCCATGTCCTTCAATCTTGATAGAAGCCCTTGTCCTCATCTTGATTGAAGCCATTGTCCATCCATTCTGGCCCATTGCAAGAGGCCTCCACCTAAAAAACCTGACGCTCCACCTAAAAAACAATCTAATGAAGCTCCTCCTACAAGGAGCTCCCCCGGCGATTAATTGATTTTTTCCCACGCTCCTCCTTTTATTCTATTTTTTGAAGGACTCTGATCTGCTGAAATTTTGATTGACATTGATTTCAACCAATCAGAGTCTTTAAAAAATCAGCAAAGCAGGTATGGAAGCCTGTAAGGGAAAAAAAGTTTAGTGTGAACTTGTGTGACCCTGTATGTATTATACATATTACGGGCTATTTAAGTGATATACATGTTACAGTATAATATCCGGTAACATGTATAGCAAATAAATAGCACTGTAATATGTATAATAAATAATGTCTAATAAAAATACATGAGCAATAATCAAATAATTAATAAAGTACATCAATTAATTAATTAATAAATATCAATTAATATATTTTTTTGTTTTATGTATATTGCTTTATGTGTGTGTATATATGTATATATATATATATATATATATATATATATATATTGATTGATTGATTTATATATTGATTGATATATATATATATTGATATATATATATATATATATATATTGATATATATATATATATATATATATATATATATATTGTATTTTTAATTATTTTATTTTTTTATGTACAGTTTGGGCCT
Source organism: Discoglossus pictus (assembly GCA_027410445.1). Lineage (NCBI taxonomy): Eukaryota > Metazoa > Chordata > Amphibia > Anura > Alytidae > Discoglossus > Discoglossus pictus. Next base: position 54,936,683 of record CM050166.1, read on the forward strand.
ATATGGTTTTGATTGGTTATTTAAGGTTTTTAAGGTGCGGTTGGGGCCTATATGGTCACACTTGGTCTTTTAAGGTTTGTAAGGTGCGGTTGGGCCTATATGGTCACACTTGGTTATTTAATGTTTTTAAGGTGCGGTTGGGGCCTATATGGTCACACTTGTTCTTTTAAGGTTTTTAAGGTGCGGTTGGGGCCTATATGGTCACACTTGGTTATTTAATGTTTTTAAGGTGCGGTTGGGGCCTATATGGTGACACTTGGGGCCTCATTCTATTATCGGCCGTAAACCGGCCGTAAGGCTGCGATTCCTTGCGGGGGTCCCGTTACCTCGCAATTCAATTAAACGGCCCGCAAGGATCTCCTCTTACGGCCGGCCGTAAATCTTGCAACCACCTAAAAAACCTGACGCTCCACCTAAAAAACAATCTAATGAAGCTCCTCCTACAAGGAGCTCCCCCGGCGATTAATTGATTTTTTCCCACGCTCCTCCTTTTATTCTATTTTTTGAAGGACTCTGATCTGCTGAAATTTTGATTGACATTGATTTCAACCAATCAGAGTCTTTAAAAAATCAGCAAAGCAGGTATGGAAGCCTGTAAGGGAAAAAAAGTTTAGTGTGAACTTGTGTGACCCTGTATGTATTATACATATTACGGGCTATTTAAGTGATATACATGTTACAGTATAATATCCGGTAACATGTATAGCAAATAAATAGCACTGTAATATGTATAATATGTATAATAAATAATGTCTAATAAAAATACATGAGCAATAATCAAATAATTAATAAAGTACATCAATTAATTAATTAATAAATATCAATTAATATATTTTTTTGTTTTATGTATATTGCTTTATGTGTGTGTATATATGTATATATATATATATATATATATATATATATATATTGATTGATTGATTTATATATTGATTGATTTATATATTGATTGATATATTGATAGATATATATATATATTGATATATATATATATATATATATATATTGATATATATATATATATATATATATTGTATTTTTAATTATTTTATTTTTTTATGTACAGTTTGGGCCTATATGGTTTTGATTGGTTATTTAAGGTTTTTAAGGTGCGGTTGGGGCCTATATGGTCACACTTGGTCTTTTAAGGTTTGTAAGGTGCGGTTGGGCCTATATGGTCACACTTGGTTATTTAATGTTTTTAAGGTGCGGTTGGGGCCTATATGGTCACACTTGTTCTTTTAAGGTTTTTAAGGTGCGGTTGGGGCCTATATGGTCACACTTGGTTATTTAATGTTTTTAAGGTGCGGTTGGGGCCTATATGGTGACACTTGGGGCCTCATTCTATTATCGGCCGTAAACCGGCCGTAAGGCTGCGATTCCTTGCGGGGGTCCCGTTACCTCGCAATTCAATTAAACGGCCCGCAAGGATCTCCTCTTACGGCCGGCCGTAAATCTTGCAACCGGCCGTAAGCTCTGAAATCTAAAAAGTCAAAAATAAATTCAAGACAGCTCTGTAAAGCTCTGTAAATGCTAGGGATCATATTGGGGGACATGAGGATTTAAAGTAACCCACTCTCAAGCTTGCACATCAGCCCAAACCCAAATTTAAATTAACTGTTTATTTTCCGGCTGCGGCGTGGGCGGGTCTGAGGTGCTCCAAGCCCTCTGGACTTTTTACATGGATATTTGACATATATTAAAAAATATATATTTTACAGATTTGAGTATAAGGGAATTTTGTGCTATTTTTGCTAACACCGAAAATCACTTTATAGTCTTCTCAAAGTGCAGGATGGCTTTATTTGGGCTATATTTCGTGCTTAATTGGTGCTAGCGGGACCTCTTTCCTGCAAGTAAGCTGCGGCTCGGTTTTAGCCTTGCAGAGAGGGTTCCCGAAGCAATTGAATTGCAAATAGGATTTTCTTACGGCCGATTTCCTTGCGGCCGTTTTAGATCAAAGGATTTCCTCCGGCGCGAGCGGCCGGAGGGGAATAGAATAGCCGAATAGCTTGCGGCCGGTCCTTGCGGCCCCGCAACGGCTGCGGCCGATAATAGAATGAGGCCCTTGGTCTTTTAAGGTTTTTAAGGTGTGGTTGGGGCCAATATGGTCACACTTGGTTATTTAAGGTTTTTAAGGTGCGGTTGGGGCCTATATGGTCACACTTGGTTATTTAAGGTATGTTTGGGGCTTATATGGTTCCACTTGGTCTTTAAGGTTTTTAAAGTATGGTTTTGTTCTTGAATGGTCTGATTGATTTGCTTATTTTCTTTCAACCCCAGGTGCAAACCCTCTGTGGCAGCAGATTTGTTTGTACTCGTTGGTCAACTTACTGAACGGGAATACCCTGAGAAGAAGAGCCGACTAATGGTAAGTGTCACTGCTTTCATTTTTCTGTTAATGCGTATAGGTGCAATTATGATATTGCTGTAGTCTTGTCACATGAGTTTTTTCAATCTATATTGTATACCAATGAATTTAACACATTGTTACTTTACTTCTTGACATTGCTGCATTGCTGATCATGTATTTCAATGGGCGTTTCAAGTATAAGGTCATTGGGCGGGGCTTATAAAGGTCATTATGATGTCAGGGGAGGAGTTATAAAAATGGGTGTGGTTTGAAAAGGGGGAAGGGGCTACGTTGCACCCTGGCGCCCCTCCAACTTGAAAGTTCACCAGCCGCCACTGGGATCAGAGGAGATCAAAAAAAGGTTAAACATGATAGACTCAATTATTTAGTTAGTCTTATATATATATATATATATATATATATATATATATATATATATACAGTATATATATATATATATATATATATATATATATATATATATATATAATTAAAGAGTGAAGCAGCCGTGAATGTCCAGTAATCTAGTAATTTAGTAATTATTAATTTATATATATATAAATATATATATAGATTAATAATGAGTATTGCAATATAATTTGATACCTTTTGTAATGGACAAACGTCTTATTTATAATGACGAGCTTTCGAGAGGTTTAACCTCTCTTTATCAAGTCTCAAGCAATACTAACATGAGATGGAACACTCAGTTTGAATAATAACAGTAGATGCAGAGAGAGTGGAAACAGCATCTGACATCATCAGGTAAATACATATATGGGGAATAAACACAACATAGCATATGTGGTTTATATAATACAATGTACTTTATGTGACACAGGCTGTTACATTGGAGAAACCGGCCAAAAAATGCATTTAAGAATGAATTTACACAGGCATTCAATAAGAAAGCATAATGAAGACAGTTATTGTAGCCCAGTAGAACACCATCTCAGCCAGAATGATCACTCCATCCAAAACTTAAAAAGTCAAAATACTCAAAGTAAAATTTAAAAACATCCAAGAGAGAAAAGCATTTGAAATAAAGATGATCACATTCTTCAACACTAAAAACACAGGACTTAATATAGACTTGGGTTTTCTAACACATTATCAGAATTTCATGTGATTTTTTCCTCTTATACCATAACAGACTTATCACTCTTAGAGCCTCATTCTATTATCGGCCGTAGGAGATGCGGGGCCGCAAGGACCGGCCGCAAGCAATTTGCCTATTCTATTCCCTTCCGGCCGGGGACTCCGGCAGGCTTGTGGCCGGCGCCTTGTTATCCCTTGCGGCCGCACGCGCCGGAGGAAAGCCTTTGATCTTATCCCTTTCGGCCGCAAGAAAATCCTGGTTGCTATTCAATTGCTCCGGGAACCCTCTCTGCAAGGCTAAAACTGAGCCGCAGCTTACTTGCAGCAAAAAGGTCCCGCAGGCACACAAATAAGCACATAATAAAGCCATCCTGCACTCTGAGGAGACTATAAAGTGATTGTAGGTGTTAGCATTCATAGCACAACATTCCCCTACACTCAAATCCGTAAATATATATTTTTTTTAATTTATGTCAAATATCCATGGAAAAAGTCCAGAGGGCTTGGAGCATCTCAGACCCGCCTCGCTGGGGCCGGAAAATAAACAGTTAATTAAATCTCGGATTTGGGCTGATGTGCAAGCTTGAGAGGGGGTTGCTATTAATCCTCATGTCCCCCATTATGATCCCTAGCATTTACAGAGCTTTACAGTGCCGTCTTGAATTTATTTTTGCTTTTAAAGATTTCTGAGCTTACGGCCGGTTGCAAGATATACGGCCGGCTGTAAGGGCCGATAATAGAATGAGGCCCTTAGTGAGGTGTTTGTCCAACAGGAAAGATATCACTGTGGGCTACAGTGCTCTGCTTTTTCATGTATATATTGATGTATATGTGTATATAATATGCGTCTATATGTTTCCTTTGCTATGTTGTGTTTATTCCCCATATATGTATTTACCTGATGAGGTCAGATACTGTTTCCACTCTCTCTGCATCTACTGTTATTATTCAAACTGAGGGTTCCATCTCATGTAGTATTGCTTGAGACTTGATAAAGAGAGGTTAAACCTCTCGAAAGCTTGTCATTATAAATAAGACGTTTGTCCAATACAAAACGTATCAAATTATATTGCAATACTCATTATTAATCTATATATATATATATATATATATATATATATATAGATTAATAATTACTAAATTACTATATGTATATATATATATATATATATATATATATATATATATATATATATATATCTTCTACTGAGATATAGGTTGATAAATATAAAGAACTCCACAAAAAAAAGCATCATTTTTTAATGCTTACACTGAATCGCCAACAAAACACAATTTAAAACAGATATACAGTATAATATAGTTCAATAAAATTAATTAAAGTAAGCTATACTTGTGTGCAAGTATAAATTGGTTTGTAACTGTGCCGTGATGCTTATCTGTGTAACAAAGTCCCAAAACAATAAGTTACAAACATTGGTGCAAGTTCCAAGATGCCTGTTTAAATCATCAAGGTGACAGTTGTAATTAGAGTAGGTTTAATTGCTAGAATTCTTACTATAGGACTCGGGCAAACAGATGTTTTGTGAAATCCCTAAGTAGTTGTTTAGACTAATTGACCTTACAGTAGATGTCAGAAATTTTCAGTATTGAAAAAAAAGATAAAATAATGTGATATTTAAAAAGACTTTACGAACAAACTTAAGTAATCTTTAGAATGTAAGCTCTCAGAAGCAGGGACCTCTATTTATACTGTATTAACATGTTTAAACTACACTGTTTTATATATCACAAACTCACTGTATTTATTCTATTTTCCAGTTCTATACTGCGTTACTTAAAATGTTGGCTTTTTTATAAACAATAAATATGGTACATGGTTTTGAAGGGGCTGGTCTATTTAAATGAAACTAGTGTAATAAGGCCCCATTTAAATGTCATATTTTTCTGTGCTTATTTTAATGCAGCAGATAGATTATTCTATCAACCTGTTTGTAGCTCACAATCATAGGAAATACATTGTTTGAATAAGTCTAAGAAACTGTGGCTTAAGAACAAGCATATAAATCCACAAAATGTTGTCATTCTTTAAATGAACATCAAAAGCATATTTTCTTTGCTCCATCTGAAAGATGGTATTTGAAAATGTACCACTATGTATTTTTTTTTTCAAATTAATCTCTCAAAGCTATCAGTCAGTAGGCAATAATGTAGATATCTGAATCATACTTGGCTGCCAATTAAATCTACAGATGTATGTATGCTCAATGATGTTGAAAGAGGTTTTACTTGATTTATTTCCATGCAAAACACAACTTTGGAACACTGTAATATATTTTTTATTTAATTTAATTCAATTTAACTTAATTTATTTATTTAATAATACATAGGCAGTATATGGAACAATATTTTTTAGGCAGCCCCTGGAGACATTATGGGAAAGGGCTTTTGACCAGGCTATTGCTATGAAGTCATTGCTCGGTTTTGTTTTGATGAGAAAACAAAACTGGTGCTTTCCCGACCTTGGCAGTTATTCAGGCTGAAGCACATGCCGAGGATCAGAAGTCATGCCATGCCCTATAGTCACACACTTTGTTAAACAACTAAAGGAACAACTTGCCCTTTATGGGAAGATTTGGCTACAGCAAATGGTTTCAACTATTACCGCTGGGACAAATCCATCAGAAAGTCCTGTTTCTGGACACCCTATCAAGCAGTCCAGACCCCCCTGTACACTTGATAGGAAGAAGAGAGGAAATTCCAGTGGCAAAAGGGGTCAGGGTCCCTGAATAAAATGCCTGAGCCTACAAGAAGGTTCCTTAGGATTCTCCTGGGAGCAGCTGCAAGCAACTCCTCCTGATGTGTTTTCCTCTGCTCTCTACCAAGCAGCATCTACATCCTCCGCTGCCATGGGCCTGCAAACTGACAAAGCCCTTCCTGTGGTCACCAGCGTGGATGCGGGAAACTTGGGAGGCCAGACCCCTGATGCTGTCGATGCTTGTGCCCCTGATGCAGGCATTACAGATCCCAGGACTGGTCTTTGCTCCCCAGGATCCCGAAAACACCAGTCAGGCCTTTTTCTACCTACCCGAGTGATCGACATCGGGGAACGTCATCAAGTAGGCCTACCCGTCACATACAGGCTGTCCAGTTGCTGGATAGCGTGGAGGACGCACTACCACGCTATCCGCGTGGAGGGATTTGCAAAAGAAGGTCTGGCCGGCCATGGAGGAGACGATGATAATAATATACGCATAATTAATAATATAATTGTGGATACCTCATATTCCTTCATAGTAGTGGGTTTTCCTTGCAAGCACATTTAAAGCTATTTTGTATTATATATAGGATTCTGTTAAGTCTATGGTGTTATCAGGGGTGGATAATGGTGGTGGTAGCAGGCTGCTCTAGTGGAGGTTAGTGGGCTGGCTAATCATGTTATATAATTTACGCCTTGTATTGCTTCTCTATGTTCTGCAGATGGAACTGCCAGAATGCCGCAAGCATCTGGGAAGCGTATTGGCGGCAGGCATACAGCCAGTAGGAACAAACACCACTGTAGAGGGATCCAGGTTCCATGGCCATCCATTCACAGAGAAGGATGAGTCCTCCGTCATCTGAGAGGAACGGTTTTCTTTGCGACAGGAGCCAGGAGACACGGCCTACTGCATCACGAGGTAGGCACTCTGAATGCATGTACAGGACGCATAGCACACTGCCTTATATGATGAACACCCTAACAGGAGTCAGGTTTCACTGTCTTACACAATAAGTGGTAGGCAGGATGACAACAATCATGGGAGACTGAGCCCTTTGCCATCACGCTCCAAGAGACACACCCCATCAAGATCCGTTCACCACGTCTGGAACTAGGTGCTGTGTCTCATGCTAGACAAATAGACAGTGGGATCAACAATGGGTCCCACTCCATATTCCCTGCAGCGATGGATCACTTTAATTGTGTATCTTTGCCTTACTCACATGGAGGGCATGGAGGAATGGGAGGGATGAGAAGGGCAGATTGGAGGCATAGAAACCTGTCACTCTCATTGCAGACATCATGAGGAAGTGGCTGATAGAGGTGCGTCTGCCCAGGACTCGACTCCCCTTGAAATGGATAGTGATAACTTGCATCCTGACTCTGGGACATTAGGAAAGACTGCCACTGCTGGGTAACCTACAGGATTGGAAGGATGTCACTAAGGCTTTCTTGGTTCATCAGGTCCTAAAGGGTATACGTAGGAGTAGCAGCTCTAGAGCCTGTGATAGAAGAAGACCGTTATCATAATCATTATTACAGCAGTTAATGAACCCCTTATAACGCTTTTGTCATTCTGAGTATGAATATGTACTGTTCAAAACTGCTTTTTCCATTGCATTTTTGGGGACTTTTAGAGACTTTTAGAGAGTGAATTAGTGGCACCATCAAAATTGGCGGTGGGAGGCTTATTGTGGTTAAATATGACAATAAAAAAGACATACATGTCAATATCTTTGCTCAAATCCAAGATAAATCAGTTAGGTAAGGATAAGGTTGTTGTATACCCCAGGTCCTTGCTGCCCTTATAATGGCTTGCTACAATACCTCAGTTCATGTCCTCTAGGTGTGGGGTAATTTTTTGTTCATGAGGCTGGGTCTAGTGTGTCTAGATTTCAATTTCAGACGGTCTTTAAAAATCTGGTATTTTGTCCCTTAATCTAGATCCGGGACAGTTTGGGATCCATCCTTTTAAAATAGGTGCGGCAACTGAAGCAGCTAATTTAGATTTAGAAGCTAGTGTGGTACAAAAGATTGGGAGGTGGGAATCAAATGCTTTTCTTACTTATGTTCGTCCTCATTTATTGATTCAATGTGGTTTTCTTTTAGGGAATTCTTTCTAGCTATGGATTATAGGTCATTCTTATATTTACTCGGCCAGAGGTTCAGCAGCAATCCAGGTTAGAGGCAAGCAACTAAGTTTACATGCTTCAGACGTTGATATCAAGTAGTTTGGTGTAAGGGGCATGAGGTGGGATCAGTTGCTGCAGTTGTTAGTGGGTTATGCTCATACATTTGGCCCTCCCAATGGAGTATTAGTTCACTTGAGGTTAATGTTTTGGGTTCGATCCGTATGAAGGAGCTGATTAGGGATATGAAAAAAAAATATGCGTTTGATTGATTTATTTCTTGGCTTGGTCATAATATGGTTGGAAATTTCACCACATGTTCATTGGAGAGTAGCCAGGGACTCTGTTAGGTTAGATAGGGCTAGACTGAAGTTAAAGGGATATGTACCTCACTATAGGTGCGTGTGTGAAAGAGCACAAGATTCTATGTTAAAGTGAACTATTGCTTTTTTTTTTTATTAAACCAAGAACAGTTACAATTTTTCAGTCTTAAGTTTGTTTACAAACATACTGCAGACAGCCCCTGCTCATCTGCCGGGAAAAGGGAACGGCCGAAAGAATTATGGTTTAACTCTGCTTTCAGGGATGTCATCAGCCATTAGTTAACCCCTGAGTACCATATTTATGAGTTACTAGCAGTCCTTTCCCTGCACAGATGAATTTAGGAAGGGTTAACCAACTTCCTGATCTGCTCTTTGAACACAGCACTTGCTCTCAGTCTCTCCGGAGGCAAGCATAATTCTCATGTAAACAGAACTTCATTTATGATTTTTTCTGTAAAAAAGCACTTATTTCAAAAATTCTAAAAGTATTTCAACATGTTTTCAGGAGTACATTACAGTGGGGTGCTTCAAGTTGTGCTGAATTAACTGGCCCTTTAAACAAAATTATTTTTTCTTTTATTAGGCATTTGGGGAGATTGGTTATACGCCACAGGGACTTTAAGACACCAGAGGCTCCCACATATTACTTAAAGGATGGGGTGCACTTCAATGAGGTCGGTCTTCAGTCGGTCTACTTTGAAAGCTGTGGCCTGTTTAATCCCACATTTGGTGTCACTTGCATTATTTGGGTTGGGGGATATATATGGGTTATACACATACTCAGTCACTTATGCATATGTCAAATTTTTTATTTAATGGGTTAATGTTAGGTGCCATGGAAGCTCCAGAGGTTTAAAAAGACAGACACAGAAAAGTATTGTAAATAAATCTTTATTATATGTTAGGTGCCTTTATACAGTAAGCATCTTGGTTTGCATATTGGCATAACCATCAGTTGCTGTTGATGCTAAGAAAGCACTGAGAAGTGCTTCCACATGCTTCTCAAAGTGACTTCAAGCAGTATTGCTTGAGAACTCGCGAGCGTGCTCAGTGGATGCTCAATCAGGATATCTGCTGTACATATTGTACTTGGAGCCAAACGCACACATTATGTGACTAGCTACCTCCCTCCTGTGACATGGGTGAGAGAAACTTAGATACAAGCATTTAATTTAATTTAAAATGAAATAGAAACATTTTTAACAAATTAATCACATATATAGTTGTGAGCATGCGAGCCGTTGCTAACGATTGCAGGCTCGTGAAGCGAGCCTGCGGCCCTCGCAAAAAAGTATGAGACTCATTACAAACAATTACAACCTCGCAGAAATCGACCGCAACCCGCGGACATGAAAAAATGAAAAACACAATAAATACACACAACACATACATAAAAAGCTTACCTACAGCAAGAGGGAGCATCCAGGACCTCAAAAACTGAATTTACACCTCAATTTAACTCAAAATAAAAGAGTTTAGACACTGAAAAATTCTCTAAGCGAGAGAAAAAATGGCCGCCGAACAAAACGAAAACGAGGCTTCAGCACTCTAAAGATTTAAAACACCACCAAACACTTACGGAATTGCCGAAAAACACATACGAGATTCGAAAACAAGGAAGCAACCCGAGCGACCCCAAACACATTACAAACACAATAAATACACACAAATATAAAAAAAGCTTACCCACAGCAAGGTGGTGCACCCAGGACCTCTGCAAGCAAAGTTACACCTCGATTTAAGTCCAAATTTCGGAGTTTAAGCACGCAAAAAATCACCTAAGCGAGAGAAAAATGGCCGCCGAACAAAACGAAAACTAGGCTACAGGACTCTAAACACGCAAAACACCACCAGAAACACGCAAAACACCACAAAACAGCTACGGATAATCCGCCACAGACGCATACCACACATTAGCCGCCATTTTAGAACAATAACTTATACAATGCGGAAGTACACAGCTACGCTAACGGATTTGTCTCGGGCACGTACACTATTACACTGCACACATTCAGCACGCTTACACAGCAGCTCCACAGCACTAATGCTGCAGCAACATCAAAACAGATTGCCAGTTCTTCAACAGAATGCTTCCTGCATATATTACTTGAAAATAGGTAAAGTATATTAATTTATTAATGTATTATTTATTTGATTATTATACACCAAACAGCATTAGCTCACTTACAATTTCATTGCTGTCATTTTTTGACAGGCAATTCGCTAGTATTTATATTAAAGTAAAGTTATATACAGTGAATATAAAAAGTCTACACACATCTGTTAAAATGTCAGGTTTCTGTGCTGTAAAAAAAATGAGACAAAGATAAATCATTTCAGAACTTTTTCCACCATTAATGTGACTAATAAACTGTACAACTCAATTGAAAAACAAACTGAAATCTTTTAGGTGGAGGGAAGAAAAAAAAAAGATAATAATGTGGTTGCATTGGTGTGCACACCCTCTTACAACTGGGGATGTAGCTGTGTTCAGAATTAAGCAATCCCATTCCAAATTGTGTTAAATAGGAGTCAGCATACACCTGCCATCATTTAAAGTGCCTCTGATAAACCCCAAATAATGTTCAGCTGCTCTAGTTGGTCTTTCCTGAAATTTTCTTAGTCGCATCCCACAGCAAAAGCCATGGTCCACAGAGAGCTTCCAAAGCATCAGAGGGATCTCATTGTTAAAAATGTATCAATCAGGAGAAGGGTACAAAAGAATTTCCAAGGCATTAGATGGAACACAGTGAAGTCATCATCAAGTGGAGAAAATATGGCACAACAGTGACATTACCAAGAAGTGGAGCTCCCTCCAAAATTGATGAAAAAACGAGAAGAAAACTAGTCTGGGAGGCTACCAAGAGGCCTACAGCAACATTAAAGGAGCTGCAGGAATATCTGGTAAGTACTGGCTGTGTGGTACATGTGACAACAATCTCCTGTATTCTTCATATGTCTGGGCTATGGGTTAGAGTGGCAAGACGAAAGCCTTTTCTTATGAAGAAAAACATCCAAGCCAGGCTACATTTTGCAAAAACACATCTGAAGTCTCCCAAAAGCATGTGGGAAAAGGTGTTATGGTCTGATGAAACCAAGGTTGAACTTTTTGGCCATAATTCCAAAAGATATGTTTGGTGCAAAAACAACACTTTACATCACCAAAAGAACACCATACCCACAATGAAGCATGGTGGTGGCAGCATCATGCTTTGGGGGTGTTTTTCTTCAGCTGGAACTGGGGCCTTAGTTAAGATAGAGGGAATTATGAACAGTTCCAAATACCAGTCAATATTGGCACAAATCCTTCAGGCTTCTGCAAGAAAGCTGAACATGAAGAGGAACTTCATCTTTCAGCATGACAACGACCCAAAGCATACATCCAAATCAACAAAGGAATGGCTTCACCAGAAGATTAAAGTTTTGGAATGGCCCAGCCAGAGCCCAGACCAGAATCCGATTGAAAATCTGTGGGGTGATCGGAAGAGGGCTGTGCACAGGAGATGCCCTCGCAATCTGAAAGATTTGGAGTGTTTTTGCAAAGAAGAGTGGGCAAATCTTGCCAAGTCAAAATGTGCCATGCTGATAGACTCATACCCAAAAAGACTGAGTGCTGTAATAAAATAAAAATGTGCTTCAACAAAGTATTAGTTTAAGGGTGTGCATACTTATGCAACCATATTATTTTATTTTTATATTTTTTCTCCCCTCTTCCTAAAAGATTTCAGTTTGTTTTTCAGTTGAGTTGTACAGTTTATAGGTCACATTAAAGGTGGAAAAAGTTCTGAAATGAATTGTCTCATTTTTTTACAGCACAGAAACCTGACATTTTAACAGGGTTGTGTAGACTTTTTATATCCACTGTATGCCTAACTATGCTGACTTCACTCTAGGAAATGTCTATGTAACTTATGGGGGGTAGGGGTTGTTAGTACATACTGTTCCTCCAAGCTCTGTGAGTGAGCCCAGAAGCAGCTCTGTGCACAGCCATGCACACACCCTCATAACTGACATATAATCTTCCTAGAGTAACAAAGCAGCAAAGGAGGAATGCAGTGCTAGATCATTGTTGCAAATTGAGTCACAAGGAATAAAAATATATATATTTTTAAATAAGCTTTTACTGTTTTTTATATTATGTTCAATTCTCATTCTTTGGCATAATGCCTACAGGGGCAGTATGCCATTCCAACATTTTTTTCATACAGCGGCCCTTCAAAAAATGGCACTGGTAGGTTATGCATGAACTAGCAATCAGGCCCATAAGAGAGAACTGTTTTGTCTTTTTTGCTGGGACTCATCAGTGTGGTGTTGATTGTTAACTAATGTAATGGTAAAAAGTTGTGTTTTACATACTGAGGGAAGGTAAATGCCACCACACATCTAGGAGGGGTGGCTTTTAATCCACCCTCTCAATAATAATAATAATAATTTAGCTCTACAGAATATGTTGGCGCGTTACAAATAAACAATAATAATACCTATCAGCGCAATCGAATATAGCCAGTAAAGAAATTTGTATTTCTGTTTGTCATTAAATGGTTTACCAAGACCTTATTCTCAACTGATCAAACATGAGTGTGTATGAAACATAGTGGTCTTTATTGAATGCAATAGAGTGGAGTGATGATCCAAGCTGGTAAGGGCTATACAAGCCCAGGGCCACCTGCTATAGACTACAGGTTAACTACCAACAAGGACCTTTTGGGTTCTTTGAAATCTCTGCATCAGCACCCTGATAACTGGCTTCTGTATTGGTCAAGATCCTTGCATTAGAAATCAGCATTTCCAGGCTACCAAGAGACTCCATATCTGCTTCTTCTTATGGGGCTTGATGAGACTTGTTACAGTCAAACCTACCCCAGCAGAATCCTACAGTGTTTCTCAGTAACTCACTGCAGGACACCAGGAGCAAAATAAGACACATGATTTCTTCATGTCTCCAGAAGAACTGTCTTTATTTGCCTCCAAACTATACTCACACATTACATACATGACAGTAACTATACTCACACATTAATTTTAAACATGACACAGAACACAGTAATATTACTGTAACGGAGCTGGGACCCGCAGTCCAAAATCTCCGCTGGTATACGATAAAATACCCACGAGGCACTACAGTTTCACCATCCCCGACCTCCCATATTGGACGACACACAATTTGGGAGTCAAATGAATACTGACTTTATTTTGTTATTGCAGAAATATTTATACATCTCTTTGGCCACAGGTAATACACATGCCTATATTTGGCCACACACAATACACATAAAGAAAACAATAGGGGGGTCACACCTCCCTGGCAACTTTGATACAATCAGACATTGATTCAATTACACTTCTTTGTTCTTATCTGAGAATGAAAACACTTTGGAAAATGCAAGGATCCTTTACAACTTTCTTATCTCTTGAATCTCTGTAACAGGATTATCTATTAGCCTAGGTCTGCAAAAGTCTGGCTAATATTCTGAGCCAATATATTCTGTAGAACATAAAACAACATATCTACAGTACAGCAATGTGATCATATTTTAACCAAGAATTAAATAATCATAAAACAGGGTAAAACAGGGATGGGTTCCGCTACACACCTCCCCCGTGACCATAAGCCGGCATACACGGTCTGATCCCAACGGATCGGCCTGGGGATGTCCGGACAAAAGCATTTGTTGGTCAATTCTCTAGTTTGACAACCCATAAGCATTACTGTAATTCACATTTACTCACATTTCCCATATCCCCAGATAGCTGGGATCTGAGCGCACAAAACCACTGAATAGCGCTCAGATCCTCTTCACACAGTTCAATTGCCATGTAGCTAAAGTCTTTCCCATAGTCTTTCATTATATGAATGGGCTTCATGGCACAGTTATCTGGGGTATCATGGTTCACACAGGGCAAGTACAGAATGATCCCCCTGTATGTAAAGGGCCAGAATGAGTGACTTACACTCTGGTATGGCCGAACACTGGTTCCAAAGGGCAATATGTACCAGGGCCATAGTCGCAGGGCAGGAGGCTGGCAAACAGTCCTCTCCAAGCCAAAGTGGCGAAGGGCACTTCGTCACACATCTCCCCTTTGGGGGGAAGTCTAACCAGGTACCTGGATATTTTGCTGTGGTGATGGGGCAACACGCTGAGGGGACTTGAGGGGCAGAGGCCAGCGGCACTCTGCCCTGATGCCAGCTCTTCTGCTGGTATAACCTGCAGGACATCCTGCTCTGTACAAGGGACAAAGGGAGGGCAGAGGCCGACTGCACTCTGTCCCACTGTCAGCTCTTCTGCTGGGGTACTTGGGACATATTCCGGCTCAGTAGCCAGGGAAACGTGGGGGTCAGTGGGGGTTAACATTTCCTCTGTTAACCCTGGGGCCACATTAGAAGTTAGCTGGGGAGGGGAATTTGTACTTACCCCCTCCTCCGGTTGTCCCAGTGACGGTAGTTGGGGATCTGGACAAGCTGTGGGCGCAGAGACCACGGTCCCATCTGCGCCGCCTGGGAGATTGGTGTCTCCCCTGGTTAGGGTAAACTGTCGCTGGGGGGGAAGGATGACACCTTCTGCCCCCTGTGTTTCACACTGCCGCTGGGGGGGAAGGACGACACCTTTGGCCCCCTGGGGTACCCACTGCCGCTGTGGAGGAAGGTCGACACCTTCTGCTCCCTGAGGTACACACTGCCGCTGGGGGGGAAGGACGACACCTTCTGCCCCCTGGGGTTCACACTGCCGCTGAGGGGGAAGGACGACACCTTCTGCCCCCTGGGGTTCACACTGCCGCTGGGGAGGAAGGACGGCCCCTTCTGCTCCCTGGGGTACACACTGACGCTGGGGGGGAAGGCCGACACCTTCAGCTCCCTGGGGTACACACTGCCGCTGGGAAGGAAGGACGACACCTTCAGCTCCCTGGGGTACACACTGCCGCTGAGGGGGAAGGACGACACCTTCTGCCCCCTGGGGTTCACACTGCCGCTGGGGGGAAAGGACGACACCTTCTGCCCCCTGGGGTTCACACTGCCGCTGAGGGGGAAGGACGACACCTTGTGCCCCCTGGGGTTCACACTGCCGCTGGGGGGAAAGGACGACACCTTCTGCCCCCTGGGGTTCACACTGCCGCTGGGGGGAAAGGACGACACCTTCTGCCCCCTGGGGTTCACACTGCCGCTGGGGAGGAAGGACGACACCTTCAGCTCCCTGGGGTACACACTGCCGCTGAGGGGGAAGGACGACACCTTCTGCCCCCTGGGGTTCACACTGCCGCTGGGGGGAAAGGACGACACCTTCTGCCCCCTGGGGTTCACACTGCCGCTGAGGGGGAAGGACGACACCTTCTGCCCCCTGGGGTTCACACTGCCGCTGGGGGGAAAGGACGACACCTTCAGCCCCCTGGGGTTCACACTGCCGCTGGGGAGGAAGGACGACACCTTCGGCTCCCTGGGGAACACACTGCCGCTGGGGAGGAAGGACGACACCTTCAGCTCCCTGGGGTACACACTGCCACTGAGGGGGAAGGATGACACCTTCTGCCCCTTGGGGTTCACACTGCCGCTGGGGGGAAAGGACGACACCTTCTGCCCCCTGGGGTTCACACTGCCGCTGGGGAGGAAGGACCACACCTTCGGCTCCCTGGGGAACACACTGCCGCTGGGGAGGAAGGACGACACCTTCAGCTCCCTGGGGTACACACTGCCGCTGGGGGGGAAGGACGACACCTTCGGCCCCCTGGGGTACACACTGCTGCTGGGAGGTGGAATTAGTTGGAGTATTCCACGTGGAGCGGTTTCTGTTTCTGGGACAGTCTCTCTGCATGTGACCCTGCTGGTTACACGTGTGGCACCTGATGTACCGTGGAGGGGTTTGGTAGTTCCCACCACCCGGCTGCAGTGCTGGGGGGGGTTTAATGGTCGGAGGTGGGTTAGCAGCTCCCAAGATGGACCGCTCCCGTGCCCGCTGCTTTTCCATTATGGATTTGTGGACATCTGTCATTAACCATTCCAAGGTTTTCATGGGAAGCGTACCTGGGAAAAAGGCCAGTCTGCTTTGGAGTTCTCTTCCAAACTCATTCTGTGGGGTAATACGAGGTACTGTAACCATGAGTTCCTTTCTGTCTGCATCCCTGTAGTTCGCGGCCGCCTCCTCCTCCTCATGATGGAACGCTGTCTGAAAACTAGCCGGTTCCATCCTGCTGTAGCCAGGGGCGCTGTACGGATACTAGCGTTGCCCTCAATTTGTACTCCATGGAATGGTGTCTCCTGTAGCTGTCCTTCTGACCGTGGGAACAATCCCGCCACTTGCCAACAAATGTAACGGAGCTGGGACCCGCAGTCCAAAATCTCCGCTGGTATACGATAAAATACCCACGAGGCACTACAGTTTCACCATCCCCGACCTCCCATATTGGACGACACACAATTTGGGAGTCAAATGAATACTGACTTTATTTTGTTATTGCAGAAATATTTATACATCTCTTTGGCCACAGGTAATACACATGCCTATATTTGGCCACACACAATACACATAAAGAAAACAATAGGGGGGTCACACCTCCCTGGCAACTTTGATACAATCAGACATTGATTCAATTACACTTCTTTGTTCTTATCTGAGAATGAAAACACTTTGGAAAATGCAAGGATCCTTTACAACTTTCTTATCTCTTGAATCTCTGTAACAGGATTATCTATTAGCCTAGGTCTGCAAAAGTCTGGCTAATATTCTGAGCCAATATATTCTGTAGAACATAAAACAACATATCTACAGTACAGCAATGTGATCATATTTTAACCAAGAATTAAATAATCATAAAACAGGGTAAAACAGGGATGGGTTCCGCTACAATTACATAGGGAATTACATACAGCATGAGGCAGGGGTAAATGTTATAAGAAACATGAAGCATGGTGGCAATATAATTCCCCTACCAATTTTCTGTTCTCTATGGTAGCTCACTGGGCCCAATTTCAGGCCCTGGAAAGGGGTCCGTGATATTACTCCCCCCTTTCAGACAGCAGTTCTGGGGCTATGTACCTGATGGATGATAGCGCAAGTCCAAGTCCCCATCCAAAGAATACAAAATGTTGGTCCAACCGGCCACTGCATAAATCCCATTGCATGCCCTTCCTCCTGGAGGGGGTAGTAGGTTGGCCCGGTCTGGGGGTGGTTGCCCATCCTTCAGGAAAGTGTCCACAGTCTCTAACCCCATTCCTTTCAATAACCCACCCCAAATTGCAGGCATCAATCTTGGGAACACATCCAGGATGTCATGAACTAGAATCTCATCCAGGGGCATACTACTGCCCCCTTTGTCACAGGCAGGTAGTGGCTCTGGGTTATCCCACCCAGGGAGCAGCTCAGGCAGGGGTAAAAAACACTTCCCTGCTGGCACAATCTCCTTGGGGTCAGTTGTCAAGGCAGGGTTGGGAAAAAGCAGAGCAGGACTCAGGATTAGGGTCTCTGGATGGATACCCTTTCCTTGCTGAGGCTTACCTGGTATAGCAGACTTCGCTGATGTCGGTAGCTCCTTAGGGTGAGTATCCTCCAGGGCTGGTAAGGTTGGGATCACTTCTGCAGCTACAATAAGCTGTGTTTCAGGGCAGGTAACAGGCCATTGGTAGTTGGGCAGACTCTAAGGGCTTGCACTCTCCTCTGCCAAGTGTTCAGTCTCCAGCTCCACACCCTTGGTTAGCGGCTGGAACTTCTCTGGTTGTTGGCCATCTCCCCATGGCTGGTGCTGCTTAACACTGCTCACTGGTCTGGCAGCTACCAGGGTCTGGTCTGTTCTTCCGGGCCTCCCTATCCTTGCCAGAAGTCCCACTGATCGCACCAGTTCTTAAGCGTTCAGATCTCCAGGGACCTTCTGGTTTCCTTGCTCCACCTGATAGGGGTGGAGCCAACAGTCCATTTTCTCTGGCAGCTCAGCTGGGGAAGCATGGGGTAACTCCACATACTTGAGCCAGGTCCCACCTGGTCCCACCTCCTCAAGCTAAATCAATTTCTTTATGGACCAAGGGTTTCAACAACATTTCTTCTGCTGTACCTGGCTCAATTTCCACATCCTTTCAAATACACGTTCCAAGTCAAGATCCAACCACACCAGGTCCTCAAGCCATTCTGCTAGATTCTCACTTGGCTGGAGCCCAAGGAAAACCATCCGCTGATGTATATATAGCTGTCCACCTATCCTCGTCTGTGTCAATCCGTTCCCTTCGCCACTCCAGCATGCTGGTGATCAGGCTCCTTTTCTCCCTGATCACCTCCACTCTTTAGGCCTCCATGTGGGGTCCATGATCCCCTCTATTCAGGGCTGGCTTTCCTTGGACTTGGACCTGGATTTGAAGGTTTGGCAAAATCGCTGAGTGGTTTCTGCTTCCCTGCCAAGCCGCCAAAAGTACTGGACTTCAAAACTGCATAGATCACCATATCCCATCCTTGCTGCTGGTTCTTGCATCGAGATCCTAGCACTGCCAACCAGTTGTGATGATCCAAGCCCACAGGTTAACTACCAATAAGGACCATTTGAGTTATTTGAAATCTCAGCACCAGCACCCTGTCAGGATCCTTGCATCAGAAATCAGCACAAGGGGAAGTCTGTTCTCTATGGTAGCTCACTGGGCCAAATTTCAGGCCCTGGAATGGGGCCCGTAACAAGTGGTATTGTTTTTTTTTGTAATGTATTTTATTACTCAGTAGCACCTTGCTTATTTTTAAGGTGTAAGAGATGATTGCCTGCTAATTAACAACATTATAATACTGTGTTCTTTAGGAAATTGTCTACTCAGGAGCATCTCAAAAAGATTTCAGCTCTCTTGCGCCATTACAAATGAGAATTTGACATGTACATGCTACTTTAACTCCAACCCAAAGTAATGGTTCAGCACCAAAATGGTCAACAAGTTTAATTTGCTCTAAACTGTAACAACAAATCCCCATACATACATTTCAGCCTCTTGGATCTAGTCAGTGAGGTGTTTTACCTGATTCTCTTATCTGCATATAGATTTTGTTTGCACATTTTATATCTTTTCAATAGGTGCAGTTTGTATGTTTGAAAAAGTTGCTGGACCTCAGAATTATATTGGCATATTTCACATACAAAGTATGGAACATAAAAAACAGTCCTAAAATATGAAAACATAATAGTACCAAAACACAAAAAGATACAGGTAACAAAAACAAACATTGTTAAGAATAATTTGGAAGAAAAAGGACTCAAGTTTCCATATTTTTGTATGTAACATAGAAGTAGGGATTTTTTCTGTATTGTGCATATGCTAAGCATAGAGCGATCAAAATGCAAACAAATGCAAAATAATGTTAAGGACAGCTACATGCAAAAACATGGAATCATTTTGTATTTAAACGATATCCTAGTAACCTATTAATAATGTATTTATTAATATGCATATGAAGTATTCCCTTTATCACAGCACATCTAAGATCAATTGAAAATCTTATGCACACAGCACTTATTTAAACAAAACAGCTGCATTTAGGCAATAAAAGGAACTCATTCAGCAGTAGGTGGTAATTACTCCTTTCTGGGCTTTATGTCTGCAGATATTGAGTGTAATCCTCATGCTAAAAGAGGTTGCCATAGTTTCAGTACAATAGAAAGAGTGTATTCTATAAACCAAAGTAATACAATTCAAGTACAAGACTAAATAATCTCAAAATAATATGATGCTCATCTCAAAACCATCATTAAGAGAGTATAGTGCAGACTGCCCAAGAGAGAAGTGCTGAACATACTGTGTAGACTTTATTTAAATGTAAGGTAAAATTAACAAGTGAAATAAAAAAAAAATTGCCAGGCAAGTGCAAATGAGATCAGAAGGAAAGAAATGGAAGAGAGTGCAGTGTTTCTCCATAAATCAACTCTTATCTCCATAAAGACTTTAATTTGCCCTCTTCGTTCTGCACATGATTTGCACCTTTCATGCCCCATCAGTGGCTCCTCTGATGCCCACCAACATAACTTCTCAAGAGCTGCCCAAATATTCAAGCATTATCTAAAAACATACCTGTTCAGAGAAGCATACAACTTATCTCCTTAACTCCACTATTATCTTTAAACAAGGCTATCTTTGGGTTCTCTCACATCTCTCTGATGGTAGCACGACCTTGGCGCGCTCACCAACAGCGCGCTGTCCCCATCGAGCCATTGGCGTAATGGCACCCCAACCGTAGCGCTACACCCTGCATCCCAGCTTCCGTCAGATGACAGCTCTTACTTCGCGCTGGGCTCGGTTTGCATTTGGAGAGGGGAGACAGTGGGGAAACAGCGCCTTGCCTGACTATGAGGGGAGGCAGGTACCAGAGAACACTGCTGGGTCTCACTCAGTAAGAGTGATGGGGGTGATGGGATGCAGGGTGGTGCTCAGTTGCGGGCGCTCTCTTCTCTGTAGCGGTTCTTGGTGCGCTGTTGGTGAGCGAGCTGGAGTTGGGGTTCCCTCTCTGACTATAACCTTTATCCATCAAGCAGTCTCCTCAATTAATGTCTCTAATACAGCTATTACCTATTCGATTGTAAGTTTTCATAAGAGCAGGACCCTCATCTCCTCCTGTACCAATGTATATGTATAAATATGCTGTTATGTCTCTTTTTACTGTCTTCAAATCACAGTGACATTTTATCCATGTCTTTATTATACCCTAGTGTTACCGAATCTACTTTCACTCTACAAATACAATTTTATAATAATATATTGATGATATTATTATTATTATTATTATTATTATTATTATAAAATGTGTCAGAGGTGAGAGCATAATGAAATGCAAAGGAAAGTATGATCACTTCGTGCAGGTGGAGAGTGCAGAATGAAAAAAGAGAAATGCGGAGGAGTGCCAAATAAAATAGAGAGAAGTTTGCACAAAGAAATATAAAGTTACAGGAAGAGAGTGCAGAATAAAATAGAGATAAATTTGCGGAAGGACTGTGCAGAATGAAATTAGTGAGAAAGGTTTAGGAGGAGAGTACAGAATGAAATAGAGAGAAAGTAGCAGAAGGACAGTGCAGAATGAAATAGAAAGTTGCAGGAGGAGAGTGCAGAATAGAATGAGAGTAAGTTGCATTAAGAGAGTGTAGAATGGAATAGAGATACGTTTATGCACCAAATCAAATAGAGAGAAATGTGCTGGAGAAGAGTGCAGAATGAAGTAGAAGGTAAAATGTAAAAAGAGTGCACAATGAAACAGAGTAAGGTGAACTAGGAGATTGTGGAATGATGTAAAGTCTAATGTGCAGGAAGAAATAGAGAGTTAGATGCTAGAGGAGAGTATGAAATAAAATAGATGATTAGGTGTGGAATAAAATAGTGAGCACGTTGACAGAGAAGATTGGATTTTCACACTCACACACACAGTGACAGATAGGTGCAGGGAGACAGGCCAATTCAATCCTCTAGAGATAAACAGCCTTATTAAATTGCGATTCAGTAATTTTAAAAGGGCTCTATTTAAGCACACAACATATTTTTTTACAGATGTTTTTAGTTAGTGAACTTCTATCCAAATGTAAGGTCTTCACTAACTATAAACTTCTGTAAAAAAAAAAAATGCTATGTGCTTATATAGAGCCCTTTTAAATTTACTGAATTTAATAAGACTGAACATGTTTTTAATATTTCATAACTGTGTATGATTGGGCTAAAATGCTTTTATTATAATAAAGGCAACTTTAACAAGCCATCGCTTGTTTTAATATTATAGTGTACATTTAAAGCAAATAGGAATATTCATGAATATTATGATCTTCTTTGCATGAAATAGTGTAAACCTCCTAGATTTACAATACTCCAAAATGAATGCATTATTCCTCTGTTTCATGTTTTTTTTTTATACAGTGTTAATGTCACAAATTGCTTTAGGTTTCTATACTGCAAAGTGTGTGTCAACCTGTAACAAGACTTGCTTATTTAAAAATAAATACAGCTTCTGCAGCACAGATAAAAACAATGTTAATTAATTCAAGCAGCATTTTAATCAGAACAAGCCTATGGAAATGCAGATTAAATTATCTCCACATGCAAATACTATGTAAAACACTAATTGCTGTTAATTTCTTAACTATATAGGGTGGCATTGACTGGTAGAAAATTAAGTTTGTTAAAATTTGCTGAGATGATATTCTGAACTACATATTAGTTACCCATACAGTGGCGTAGCTAGAGCTTTTGCAGCCCGAAGCTGTCCGTGAGTTCACCGCCCCCAGCCAATCCCACCAACCCTGGTGCGAACATTTATATACAGTTGTGCTGAAAATTTTGAATACCCTGGCAGAAATTGTGAATTTTATGGATTTATTCTGAAAATATACAAAAAAAAAATATTTTATTGAATGATAGTGATCATATAAAGCCATTTATTATCACATAGTCGTTTGGCTGCTTTTTAAATCATAACAGAAATCACCCAAATGGCCCTGATCAAAATTTTAGATACCCTTGAATGTTTGGCCTTGTTACAGACACACAAGGTGACACACACAGATTAAAATGGCAATTAAAGACTAATTTCCACACCTGGGGCTTTTAAAATTGCAATTAGTGTCTATTTATAAATCGTCAATGAGTTTGTTAGCTCTCATGTGGATGCACTGAGCAGGCTAGATACTGAGCCATGGGAGCAGAAAAGAAGTGTCACAAGACCTGCATTAACAAAGTAATGGAACTTCATAAAGATGGAAAATTATATAAAAAGAAATCCAAAGCCTTGAAAATGCCAGTCAGTTATGATCAATCACTTATTAAGAAGTGGAAAATTCAGGGATCTCTTGATACCAAGCCAAGGTCAGGTAGACCAAGAAAGATTTCAGACATAACTGCCAGAAGAATTGTTTGGAATACAAAGAAAAACACACAGGTAACCTCAGGGGAAATACAGGCCACTCTGGAAAAAGACGGTGTGGTTGTTTCAAGGAGCACAATACGATGATACTTGAAAAAAAATTAGCTGCATGGTCGAGATGCCAGAAAGAAGCCTTTACTACACCAATGCCACAAAAAATCCTGGTTACAATACGCCGGACAACACCTTGACACCCTTCACAGCTTCTGGCACATTGTAATTTGGTGTGACAAGACCAAAATAGAGTTTTATGGTCACAGCCATAAGCGCTATGTTTGGAGAGGGGTCAACAAGGCCTATAGTGAAAAGAATACCATCCCCACTGTGAAGAATGGTGGTGGCTCACTGATGTTTTGGGGGGGAAGGGGGTGAGCTCTAAAAGCACTGGGAATATTTTGAAAATTGATGGCAAGATGAATGCAGCATGTTATCAGAAAATACTGGCAGACAATTTGTATTCTTCTGCACGAAGGCTTCGGATGTGACGCTCTTGGACTTTCCAGCATGACAATGACCCTAAGCACAAGGCCAAGTTGACCCTCCAGTAATTACAGCAGAAAAATGGGTGAAGGCTCTGGAGTGGCTGTCACAGTCTTCTGACCTTAATATCATCAAGCCACTCAGGGGAGATCTCAAATATGCGGTTCATGCAAGACGACCAAATACTTTGCATGACATGGAGGCATTTTGCCAAGACAAATGGGCAGCTATACCACCTGCAAGAATTAGGGGCCTCATAGACAACTATTACAAAAGACTGCACGCTGTCATTGATGCTAAAGGGAGCAATACACAGTATAAAAAACCAAGGGTATGTAAACTTTTGATCAGGGCCATTTGGGTAATTTCTGTTATCATTATTGTAACGGAACCCATCACTGTTTTACCCTGTTTTATGATTATTATGGTTAAAATATGATCCTACTATTATACTGCATGTATGTTGGTTGATGCTCTGCAGAATATTGTCCCAGACATTTGCAGCTACTTAGCATGGGAGATAATCCTGTTACAGAGACTCCGCATAAGATAAAGGAAGTCTATTGTATACAGTGTTTTCATTCTCAGATAAGAACAAAGAAGTGTAATTGAATCAATGTCTGATTGTATCAAAGTTGCCAGGGAGCCTCGGGGAGGTGTGACCCACCTATTGTTTTCTTTATGTGTATTGTGCGGCCAAATATGGGCATGTGTATTGCCTGTGGGAAGAGATGGGTATAAATATTTCTGCACATAACAAAATAAAGTCAGTATTCATTTGACTCCCAAATTGTGTGTCGTCCAATATGGGAGGTCGGGGATGGTGAAACTGTAGTGCCTCTTGGGGATTTTACCGTATACCAGCGGAGATATTGGACTGCGTGTTCCAACTCCGTTACATTTGGTGGCAAGTGGCGGAATTGTTCCCACGGTCAGAAGGACAGCTACAGGAGACACCATTCCGTGGAGTACAAATTGAGGGCAACGCTAGTATCCGTACAGCGCCCCTGGCTACAGCAGGATGGAACCGGCTAGTTTTCAGACAGCGTTCCATCATGAGGAGGAGGAGGCGGCCGCGGACTACAGGGATGCAGACAGAAAGGAACTCATGGTTACAGTACCTCTTATTACCCCACAGACTGAGTTTGAAAGAGAACTCCAAAGCAGACTGGCCTTTTTCCCAGGTACGCTTCCCATAAAAACCTTGGAATGGTTAATGACAGATGTCCACAAATTCATAATGGAAAAGCAGCGGGCACAGGAGCGGTCCATCTTGGGAGCTGCTAACCCACCTCCCACCATTAACCCCCCCCCCAGCACTGCGTCCGGGTGGTGGGAACTACCAAACCCCTCCACGGTACATCAGGTGCCACACGTGTAACCAGCAGGGCCACATGCAGAGAGACTGTCCCAGAAACAGAAACCGCTCCACGTGGAATACTCCAACTAATTCCCCTCCCCAGCGACAGTGTGTACCCCAGGGGGCCGAAGGTGTCGTCCTTCCCCCCCAGCGGCAGTGTGAACCACAGGGAGCTGAAGGTGTCGTCCTTCCTCCCCAGCGGCAGTGTGTACCCCAGGGAGCAGAAGGTGCCGTCCTTTCTCCCCAGCGGCAGTGTGTACCCCAGGGAGCAGAAGGTGCCGTCCTTTCTCCCCAGCGGCAGTGTGTACCCCAGGGGGCCGAAGGTGTCGTCCTTCCCCCCCAGCGGCAGTGTGTACCCCAGGGAGCTGAAGGTGTCGTCCTTCCTCCCCAGCGGCAGTGTGTACCCCAGGGAGCTGAAGGTGTCGTCCTTCCTCCCCAGCGGCAGTGTGTACCCCAGGGAGCTGAAGGTGTCGTCCTTCCTCCCCAGCGACATTGTGTACCCCAGGGAGCAGAAGGTGCCGTCCTTCCTCCCCAGCGGCAGTGTGTACCCCAGGGGGCCGAAGGTGTCGTCCTTTCCCCCCAGCGGCAGTGTGTACCCCAGGGAGCAGAAGGGGCCGTCCTTCCTCCCCAGCGGCAGTGTGAACCCCAGGGGGCCGAAGGTGTCGTCCTTCCCCCCCAGCGGCAGTGTGTACCCCAGGGAGCTGAAGGTGTCGTCCTTCCACCCCAGCGGCAGTGTGTACCCCAGGGAGCTGAAGGTGTCGTCCTTCCTCCCCAGCGGCAGTGTGTACCCCAGGGAGCTGAAGGTGTCGTCCTTCCTCCCCAGCGACATTGTGTACCCCAGGGAGCAGAAGGTGCCGTCCTTCCTCCCCAGCGGCAGTGTGTACCCCAGGGGGCCGAAGGTGTCGTCCTTTCCCCCCAGCGGCAGTGTGTACCCCAGGGAGCAGAAGGGGCCGTCCTTCCTCCCCAGCGGCAGTGTGTACCGCAGGGAGCTGAAGGTGTCGTCCTTCCTCCCCAGCGGCAGTGTGTACCCCAGGAAGCTGAAGGTGTCGTCCTTCCTCCCCAGCGGCAGTGTGTACCCCAGGGGGCAGAAAGGGTCGTCCTTTTCCCCCAGCGGCAGTGTGAACCACAGGGGGCAGAAGGTGTCGTCCTTCCCCCCCAGCGGCCGTTTGAACCCCAGGGGGCAGAAGGTGTCGTCCTTCCTCCCCAGCGGCAGTGTGAACCCCAGGGGGCAGAAGGTGTCGTCCTTCCCACCCAGCGGCAGTGTGAACCCCAGGGAGCTGAAGATGTCGTCCTCTCCCCCCAGCGACAGCTTACCCTAACAAGGGAAGACACAAATCCCCCAGAAGGCGCAGATGGGACCAGGGTCTCTGTGCCTGACCTACCGGGATGCTGGACAGCCTGTCCAGATCCCCAACTACTCTCACTGGGACAACCGGAGGAGGGGGTAAGTACAAATTCCCCTCCCCAGCTAACTCCTAATGTGGCTCCAGGGTTAACAGAGGAAATGTTAACCCCCACTGACCCCCACCTTTCCCTGGCTACTGAGCCGGAATATGTCCCAAGTACCCCAGCAGAAGAGCTGACAGTGGGGCAGAGTGCAGTCGGCCTCTGCCCTCCCTTTGTCCCTTGTACAGAGCAGGATGTCCTGCAGGATATACCAGCAGAAGAGCTGGCATCAGGGCAGAGTGCCGCTGGCCTCTGCCCCTCAAGTCCCCTCAGCGTGTTGCCCCATCACCACAGCAAAATATCCAGGTACCTGGTTAGACTTCCCCCCAAAGGAGAGATGTGTGACGAAGTGCCCTTCGCCACTTTGTCTTGGAGAGGACTGTTTGCCAGCCTCCTGCCCTGCGACTATGGCCCTGGGACATATTGCCCTTTGGAACCAGTGTTCGGCCATACCAGAGTGTATGTCACTCATTCTGGCCCTTTACATACAGGGGGGTCATTCTGTACTTGCCCTGTATGAACCATGATACCCCAGATAACTGTGCCATGAAGCCCATTCATATAATGAAAGACTATGGGAAAGACTTTAGCTACATGGCAATTGAACTGTGTGAAGAGGATCTGAGCGCTATTCGGTAGTTTTGTGCGCTCAGATCCCAGCTACCTGGGGATATGGGAAATGTGAGTAAATGTGAATTGCAGTAATGCGGATGGGTTGTCAAACTAGAGAATTGACCAACAAATACTTTTGTCCGGACATCCCCAGGCCGATCCGTTGGGATCAGACCGTGTATGCCGGCTTATGGTCACGGGGGAGGTGTGTAACGGAACCCATCACTGTTTTACCCTGTTTTATGATTATTATGGTTAAAATATGATCCTACTATTATACTGCATGTATGTTGGTTGATGCTCTGCAGAATATTGTCCCAGACATTTGCAGCTACTTAGCATGGGAGATAATCCTGTTACAGAGACTCCGCATAAGATAAAGGAAGTCTATTGTATACAGTGTTTTCATTCTCAGATAAGAACAAAGAAGTGTAATTGAATCAATGTCTGATTGTATCAAAGTTGCCAGGGAGCCTCGGGGAGGTGTGACCCACCTATTGTTCTCTTTATGTGTATTGTGCGGCCAAATATGGGCATGTGTATTGCCTGTGGGAAGAGATGGGTATAAATATTTCTGCACATAACAAAATAAAGTCAGTATTCATTTGACTCCCAAATTGTGTGTCGTCCAATATGGGAGGTCGGGGATGGTGAAACTGTAGTGCCTCTTGGGGATTTTACCGTATACCAGCGGAGATATTGGACTGCGTGTTCCAACTCCGTTATATTTATGATTTTTTTTTTTTTTAAAGCCAAACAACTATGGGATAATAAATGGCTTCATATGATCACTATCCTTCAATAAAAGACATTTCTTTTGCATGATCAGTCATATTTTCAAAAATAAATGCCAACATTTCACAATTTCTGCCAGGTTATGCAAACTTATGAGTATAACTGTGTGTGTATAAATATATATATAGGAACTATATAGAGTGGGAGAAAAAAGTATTTGATTCTCTGCTGATTTTGAACATTTGTCCACTGACAAAGAAATGATCATTCTATAGTTTTAATGGTAGATGTATTTTAACAGTGAGTGACAGAATAAAAAAAAAAAAAAAGAAAAACACATGTAAAAAAACGTATAAATTGATTTGCAGGTCAGTGATGGAAATAAGTATTTGATCCCTTATCCATCTGCAAGATTTCTGGCTCCCGGGTGTCTTTTATACAGGTAATGAGCTTAGATTAGGAGCACCCTCTTAATGGGAGTGCTCCTAATCTCCGCTTGTTACCGGTATAAAAGACACCTGTCCACAGAAGCAATCAATCAATTAGATTCCAAACTCTCCACCATGGCCAAGACCAAAGAGCTGTCCAAAGATGTCAGGGACAAGATTGTAGACCTACGAAAGGCTGGAATTGGCTACAAGACCATCGCCAAACAACTCGGTGAGAAGGTGACAACAGTTGGTGCGATTATTCGCAAATGGAAGAAACACAAAATAACTGACTATCTCCCTCCATCTGGTGCTCCATGCAAGATCTCACCTTGTGGAGTTTCAATGATCATGAGAATGGTGAGGAACTACACAGGAGGATCTTGTTAATGATCTCAAGGCAGCTGGGACCATAGTCACCAAGAAAACAATTGGTATCACACTGTGCTGTGAAGGACTGAAATCCTGCAGCGCCCGCAAGCTCCCCCTGTTCAAGAAAGCACATGTACAGGCCCGTCTGAAGTTTGCCAATGAACATCTGAATGATTCAGAGGAGAACTGGGTGAAAGTGTTGTGGTCAGATGAGACCAAAATCGAGCTCTTTGGCATCAAATCAACTCGTCGTGTTTGGAAGAGGAGGAATGCTGCCTATGACTCAGAGAACACCATGCCCACCATCAAACATGGAGGTGAAAACATTATGCTGTGTTTTTCTGCTAAGGGAACAGGACAACTGCACTGCATCAAAGGGACGATGGACGGGGCCATGTACCCTCAAATCTTGGGTGAGAACCTCCATCCCTCATCCAGGGCATTGAAAATGGGTCGTGGATGGGTATTCCAGTATGACAATGACACAAAAAACACACAGCCAAAGTAGCAAAGGAGTGGCTTAAGAAGAAGCACATTAAGATCCTGGAGTGACCTAGCCAGTCTCCAGACCTTAATCCCAGAGAAAATCTGTGGAGGGAGCTGAAGGTTTGAGTTGCCAAACATCAGCCTCAAAATCTTAATGACTTGGAAAGGATCTGCAAAGAGGAGTGGGACAAAATCCCTCCTGAAATGTGTGCAAACCTGGTGGCCAACTACAAGAAACGTCTAACCTCTGTGATTGCCAACAAGGGTTTTGCCACCAAGTATTAAGTCAAAGGGGCCAAACACGTATTTCACTCATTGACCTGCAAATCAATTTATAACTTTTTGACATGCGTTTTTCTGGAATTTTTTTTGTTATTCTGTCTCTCACTGTTAAAATACACCTACCATTAAAATTAATTATCATTTCTTTGTCAGTGGACAAACGTTCAAAATCAGCAGGGGATTGAATACTTTTTTCCATCATTGTATACCCTTCTTAATACATGCTAATATTTTACCTGCCTTTGCAGCTGAGGCTTGGCATTGAGCACTGTTACCAAGGTGGTTGTCCACAAGCACTTCCAAATCCCTTTCAATATCTAATACCCCTAGATTTGATCCATTAAGATTATAAATTGCATGGCTATTTTTCCTGCCCAGATGCATAGCTTTAATTTTTTTATTCATATTAAATCTCATCTGTCATTTAGTTCCCTATTTCTCTAATTTATGCAAATCCCTCTGAATGAAAGTACATAATTTTCTGATTTAATTACCTTGCACAACTTTGTGTCATCAGCAAAATCGGAGACAATAATTTCCAGTCCAATATTAACAAATATGTGAAAAAGGAGAGGACCTAATACTGAACCCTGAGGAACCCCACTTACCGCATTAGTCCAATCTGAGTATGTTTTTTTACCATTTACAACAACCCTTTGCTTCCTGTCTTTTAGGCAGCTCTCAATCGATGAGCAGATATTTACTGAAATACCTGTATCCCTTAACTTGCACAATAGTCTTCCATGTGGCACTGTATCAAAAGCCTTTGCAAAATCCAAAAAGACTTTATCTACTGAGTTGCCTTGATCCAAGTTCCTACTAACCTCCTCATAGAGCCTAGGTTTGTTTAACATGACCTATCCCTCAAAATTCATTGACTTCTACTTTTTATCTTGTTCACGTGGATATATTCCTTCATACTATCTCTTATTAATCTTTCTAAAAACACTCCCACTACAGAAGCAAGGCTTAAAGGGTTTGTTGTTCCCTAGATTTACTCTAGCATTATTCTTAAATAAAGATATTGCATCTGCTTGTCATCAAGTACTGAGCCTGTGGTGAGTGAGTTTGGAAAAGTTAGATATAATGGTTTGGTAATTACATAAGCCAGGTTGCTCAATACCCTTGGATGTATTCGTTCAGGACCTGGTGCTTTATTAACATTTATTTTCCAAACCCATTTGGATTTCGTTTTGTGTTAACTAATTATTTGGTTAAGGTAGTCTATTTTGTTGCAGTTTTCAAATTACTGATACATCCCTTGTGTATACAGAAGAAAAGAACTTACAGGGTCGACTGACATTATTATGACCACAGCCTACTTTTGACATCAGCATTGCATAGCCAATGAAATAGGGCACGTGTCGTGAGTTGGCTTGGTGGGTATATAAGGTGACATGTAGGCATTCTGCAAACATATAAACCATCGCTGTCATGGGTAAAACGTGTGATTTATCAGAGTTTGAAAAGGGGATGCTTTCAGGCAAAGGGTTGCAGTATTTCTGAAACAGCAAAGTTTCTGAACTTTTTGCGTACCTTTGTGGTTAAAGTGTACCGTGATTGGACAAATGGCACCATTGCTAAAGACCTTGTTGAAACTGTGGAGCAGCACACACCATTGATGTCAGAAGTGAATGTCGATTGCGAATGTGTGTGAGGGCCAACCGACGCGCTACAGTTAAGCAACTCACCGTCCAAACTATCCAGGGGACTACCAGATGTGTGTCTAAATTGACAGTACAGCGAACCCTTTTGCATATGGGGCTCAGAAGCAAACGGCTGTTCACCACTGACAAGGGTTCATCGTCAGAAATGGCTTCAATATGCATGACAGTACCGAAAAAGGGCTGCCTTCTCTGATGAGTCACATTTACTGCTCCATAGACTTGATGGACATTGGCATGTCAGACACAAAACCTCTGAGAACAACCACTCTGCAATCATTGTTGGAAGAACACAAGCTGGTGACGGCAGCGTTATGGTCTGGGGAATGTTTTCTTTGCATTGTCTGGGTTCACTCATACCTCCAGAAGGCACTCTCAGTCGTTATCTATCCATCCTTGCAGATCAAGTACACACATAGATGTTGACTGTCTTCCCTGGAGAGGATGGGATCTTCCAGCAGGACAATGCAACATGTCATATGGCCAGAATTGTCTGGGAGTAGTTGGAGGAGCATGACGAAGACTTCCAAGTGCTTCCCTGGCCTCCACAATTCCTGGACTTGAGCCTCATCGAGTACCTGTGGGACCACCTCTATCGCCATGTTCGCCATATGGATCTTCCACCACACATTCTTCAGCAGCTTCTGGATGCGCTGCAGTCTGCATGGCTCCAGATACCCTTGCCAACCTTCCAGCATCTTATTGACTCACTACCACGCTGTCTAGCTGCTGTCCGTGCTGCACATTAATTGTGATATTAGCTGGTGGTTATACTAATGTGACTGGACAGTGTATTTAGCTCATCTGCGTTTTCCTGGTCACTATCAGTCCGCATGTTTCATATTGTCATGTTCCTATAACTTCCTTACTAGCCTTGTTACAATGTAATATATTTTTTTTATCTTACTCTCCTTTGCAATTACATTTTTCATTATCTATTTTAGCCAATCTAATAGCTCTTTTGCAAGTCCTTGTACTTACGTACGGCTGCCTTTGTTCCCTCTTTCTTGTATAATTTAAATGCGTGCTTTTTCCTCCTTATCTTGATTTTTAAATAATTGTTAAACCACATGGGATGTGATTTACTGCTTTTACTTTTATTTCCACAGATTATGACTGGTACTATATGACATAAGATTTTGAGCTGTACATACTGAACTAAACTACAATTTAGTTAACTCAATAAGAGGTATATGAATACAAGCTGAGGTTCGGCAATAATAGCTGTTCTACACAGGCAGAAAAGCTTGGGAAATTAATGTTTAAATAGCGGTCTGAGGACCGGAAAGGGAGAGAAATTGGGCTGTCGCCTTCCCAAAACTGAATGTTCATAGATATTATACTGATACATAAAATATATAAAGGAGCATGTAGCTTTAGTTATAAGGGTACTAAACTATATTCTTGTTACTGGGTTAAGTAAACAATTTTTCATCCAGTTTCCACTGAACTCAATGAAAATGGATATAAATTTGAGATAAAATGGTGGAAATAACAGTGAATGAGCTTTAGCATATCCATAGCTATGCAACCACATAAAGCCTCCCATGATGATGCTCTTTAATTAGAGGCTTTAGGTTGTTGCCAGCAGGGAGTTCTGCAATTTTTCCTTTGGGGGCATTGTAACATAGGCCAGACCAATTATCTTAAAGTCAGAAGTGGGTTTGGGGAGCATCCAGATCAATATCTTCTATGTACAGAAGTAGTTCTGCTTCTTACACTGGGTAAGTCATTCTCTTTTTCATTATGGGCACAAAAAGATGGATCTCTGCATGTATTATTAACCATTAGCAAAGAGAGTGGTAAGCAATGGTTTCAGTAGGCAGCTTTAGTAAAGGGTATAACGAGAGATGTCTGCATACATAGATGGTTGTATACCACCAATTTCCAGAATGCCATTGGCAAAAGCAGTTGTTTTGTGGAGTACTAGTGACATTTTGGTCAATAATATCCTTGGTTTATCAGTTGTGCCAGGGCTGAGGGTGCATGGCTCTGTGGATACTATAAAGTCTACATTCGTCTTGCTCACATCTGGCAGAAGCAGTTCACATAAATCTAATAAATCAGTGATAGGATTGGGGAGAACTTTAATCATGATGGAGTGTCCTATTTACGTTTTAAAAGGAGTGTCCTGTTCACTTGATGTTCCTTAAAGTGTGTTACATTTTTATGGTTTAGATTGAGAATACTGACTTCGGGTTCTAGAACATTAGGAGCTTTTATATGGCTTTAATTCCATTGAGTTTTTTAGAAAATTTCCTCTGGAGCTTACTGTTATGATTTTTATTGGTGAGGTCTTGATATATTTTTTGGTTTTCTGAATATATGTCCAATTTGATAGCTTTCTGTTACAGGATGCTAGCTTTTATGCAAGGCAAGATGGTTCTTGTAGTTTAGTAGATGATTTTGAAGGGTTTGAAGAAGGTGGAAGATACTAAGAGGAAGCTATTGTTCCTTTAGTTGGATAGTAGTCATGGATATATTTGTTCCTTTTACTGGTGTAGACTCCCGTCATTACCTAGAACCAGCCTATAAAATTTGGCAATATGGAAGAAGAAATGTATGTATAGTTGAGGACCATTGGACAGGTCTGGACAGGTGAGGGTGCCAGAGCAGTCTAAGGTAGACTGGTGCTCTTAGATAGGTCTTAAATTATCTGGGCGTAAAAACACATATAAAGTGTTTTTTACTTTGTAGAAATGTTGCCACCCAGTAATGCCAGTTTGCATACTTAAGAGGGATCAACCAATCTCTTTGTCAAAAACAATGTTTGTGATTAAACTACTAGTGGCTTGTCTGTTGATTTTATCATTTTATTTTATGATTTTCTATGTTCTATGTTTATTTTATGTTATTATTTTTTAGTTTGCTTTTCTATATTTGTTTTTCCCTATACCTCATTCGTCTTCCTTCTCTCTATATGTGCCCCAAGGATAGTTATATGTGGAGCAGTGCAGGTTGGGCTTTCATGGTGCTTGAGTTCACTTATATGAACATATGTAGGTGCCATGCATCTATACTGTAAGTGCTTGAAAGCTCAACCATGCTGTATTGTTTTTAAACTAATTTAACGTTATCTCTTGGTGCTGGGAATGGCAAGGAAGACACTCTTTTCTAGACACCTTCCCCCTTAAATCCTGTGGGGAAATTGTACCATTGTTCCATTTGACAGGGTAGTTACATCCAGTTGATTGTACTTCAATATATCAGTCATGCTCTAAACTTTAAACCTCCCCAGGACAGTTATATATGGAGCAGTCTGGGTTGGGCTCTTGTGGTGCTCATCGTCACTTATACAAAGATGAGTTGCATTGCAGCAATATACTGTGAGCATTTGAAGGCTCAACCCAAGATTTTTTCTTAACCTAATATAAATTGATCTCTTTCAGACTAGACTCACATCACGGCAAAGGAAGACACTCTTTCTAGACAGTTTCCCCCTTAAATCCATTGGTGACATTGCCCTACCATTGTTCCTTTTGACTGCATAGTCACATCACTGTCTTTGGTTATACTTCGCCCTGCTGCCTCCTGATCCAGAGTGGAGGACAATGGCAATATTGACAGAGACATTAGCAAAAATCTGCCCCTTAAAATGAGCAAAATTGAGAATTTGCCTCTAGAAATGAGCATTATTTTTGCATTTTTAATCTAAAAGAGGTAAGCAAAGAGTAATTATTATTTTTATTATTACATAGTTACATAGGGCCTCATTCTATTATCGGCCGTAAAATGGCCGGAAGGCTGCGATTCCTTGCGGGGGTTCAGTTAACTCGCGATTCAATTATACGGCCCCGCAGGGATCTCCCCTTACGGCCGGCCGCATATCTTGGAACCGGCCGTAAGCTCAGAAATATAAAAACGCAAAAATAAATTCAAGCCTGCACTGTACAGCTCTGTAAATGCTAGGGATCATATTGGGGGACATGAGGATTAAAAGTAACCCACTCTCAAGCTTGCACATCAGCCCAAACCCGAGTTCAAATTAACTGTTTATTTTCCGGCTGCGGCGTGGGCGTGTCTGAGGTGCTCCAAGCACTCTGGACTTTTTACATGGATATTTTACGTATAGTAAAAAAATATTATTTTACGGATTTGAGTATAGGGTAATTATGTGCTATTTTTTCTAACACCGAATATCACTTTATAGACTCCGCAAAGTGCAGGATGGCTTTATTTGAGCTATTTTATGTGCTTAATTGGTGCTAGCGAGACCTGTTTGCTGCAAGTAAGCTGCGGCTCGTTTTTAGCCTTGCAGACAGGGTTCCCGGAGCAATTGAATTGCAAATAGGAATTTCTTACGGCCGATTTCCTTGCGGGCGTTTTAGATCAAAGGATTTCCTCCGGCGCGAGCGGCCGCAAGAGATAGCAAGGCACCGGCCGCAAGCCTGCCGGAATCCCCGGCCTGAGGGGAATAGAATAGCAGAATAGCTTGCGGCCGGTCCTTGCGGCCCCGCAACAGCTGCGGCCGATAATAGAATGAGGCCCATAGTAAATAAGGTTGAAAATAGACAGTCCATCAAGTTCAACCTTTTAAGATCTCCTCTGATCTGCAATATGCTGATTAAATATTAATTAATTAGTTGTTCATGAATTATTAATCAATTATTTATTTATTTTATTTAATTTTTTTATAATTTTTTTTTAATTATTAATTAATCCAGAGGAAGGAAAACAGAAAATAAAACCCAAGTGAGACTTAGCCAATCGTCTCAAAGGAAAAAAAAAAAGAATTCCTTCCTGACCCCAGATACTGTCGATCGGATTTCTCCCTGGATCAATACTGTCTCTCTAATTATCCATAATAACCCTTAATTCCCTTTTTAATTAGAAATAAACACAGTCCACTAAAGTTATCTATCGAATCCGCTGTCACCATCTCCTCTGGTAGAGAATTCCACAGATTAACCACCCTTACTGTGAAGATCCCTTTTCTTTCTTTAAGGTGGAATCTTTTTACTTCTAACCTCAAGGGATGTCATCTTGTCAGTAGAAAACCTCTTGGCACAAAAAGCTCCCTTGACAAATCTTTTTACTGACCCTGGATGTATAATCATATCCCCTCTTAGACACCTAACTTAGCCCCTCCATACCCCTTTTTAGTTTTGTTGCTCTCCTCTGTACCTTTTCCAGCTCTAAAATGTCCTTTTTTTTAATTATTGGTCCATCAAATGTGAATTAGTGCTGAAAATATATTGTAATAGATATGTATGTATGTATATATATATATATATATATATATATGTGTGTGTGTGTGAAGAGTGAGGTAGCCGTGAATGTCCAGTAAGTAATCCAGTTGAATAATCAACTACTGCAGTATATTGCAGAATAGTAATACCTTTTTTATTGGACAAACGTATTCATAATAAAGCGACAAGCTTTCTAGAGATAATGCCTCTCTTTATCGAGTCAAAAAGCGATACTGATACAGATATGAACTAAAAACAGTAAACAGAAAGAGATGGGGAGAAAAAATTTGGAAAAACAAGAAAGACAAAATTCATTGGGCAGAATTAAGTGAGAAACAGACCAGCATAGTGAATAATGTCCTTATAGGTCAGTAAGTAAATATCTACAGATCAGGTTGTAGATAAGAACACAGTAGAGTAAAATAAAGAGCAATACATTTCAGCATAGCATGTAGCTTACAAAAACAGCAATAGAAGGGGGGAGGTAAATGGAATGTGTTTGCTATAAGACATTAAGATAGTGGGCCAGAAAGCCTTGTTAATGCCCAAATCCTTTGTATTAAAAAAATGAATCATTTTTATTTCAAAAGTTCTCCGCTGTTGTATAGTTCTGAAATTCCCTCTGAGTACTTTTATTTTGAGGTTCTGGATGGAGTGATTCTCCTGGGTGAAATGGTGTCCCACTGGAGTACAATAGGTGTCTTCCTGGTGCTTTTGATGGAGCTTCGGTGGAGGTTCATTCCCATGTGTAGTTTTTGGCTGGTTTCCCCAATATAGCACCCCCTTTCACATACAGTACATTGTATCATGTATACTACATTTCATGATGTACATGAATTCATGCCTCAGTATTTCAGTCTCCACACATAAACTATGCCTCTATTCGTAAAGCTTTCAGGGGGCGTGATTATATGTGAAACAAATCTCGCAATTTAAGTGTGCACCACAGCCATAGGAGCCAAGAGAAAAATGGCTACCGGATCAGTGATTTACAGGGATCACATATATAGTTCTCAGTTCAAGGGTGTTGGTCACGTTGCGGCCCGTAGATGCCTGCACCAAGAATGCTGCTCATGTTGCGGCACGTACGGCAGCAACTGCTCGAATCGCAAAGCAAGGCGAACTGTTGAGGAACTGCACTTCGAGGCCTGCGGCACTTAGGCTGCAATGAGCGCTGAAGGCACGAAGGTCTTAGGCCCATAGGCCGTAGATGCAACCGTGGGCCTTGCAAACCGATGTCCACAGTTGTGGACCCGCCAAAAAATATGAATTTAACGGCCGACCCACGAAACTGAAAACCATAGAAAAACCAGAAATATGCCTCTAATTAAATTAAACACACACAGCAGAGGGAGAGAGTCAGGGACTATCACAAACACGTTACAAGTGAGTTTCAAATGATACTTATACTTTAAAAGCAAACGAAAATCGGCTATGCGAGTAAAAAAATAGCTGACCAAAAACCGCAAATGCCTAAAAACGGGGCCAAATCCTGTGAAAACCATTACAAAGCCAGTACGTGCTACACAAAGCCAGTAACCTATCAATCACACATTATAATTGTCGAACTACGAGACGTCGTCATGTTTTGCGCGGTGCGTACGACTTAGCGTAGCGAGGCGAGCCGTTAACTCGCAGCACTTAGGCGATGAGCACCAAAGGAGCTCATCGCCTGTGAGCCTCGCATAGCGAGACGAGCCGTTAAGGCACTACAACTACCAGCACTTGGCCGATGAGCGAAGCGAGGCAAGCAGTGGAGGCAATGAAACACGCGGGACTTCTACAAACACTTAGGAAACATGGAGTCGCCTTACTTATTAAATTGCCATTCGCCCAATTGAATAGGGCTCTATATAAGCACATAGCATCTTTTTTAAAATAAGTTTTTAGTTACTGAAGACCTTGCTTTTGCATAGAAGTGCACTGACTAAACACTTCTGTAAAAAAAAAATGCTATGTGCTTATATAGAGTCCGATTCAATTGCCCGATTCGCAATTTAATAAGGTTGTTAGGCAGCAAGCAGTTGACGAGCGCTCGACTATACGCGGGACTTAAAAAAAATAAAATACGTGCCGCGGGACTTCGAAAAAAAAATATAAGGTAGGAAAAATATGAAGTTAACGGCCGAACCGCGAAAAACAAAGCCAGGCAAGCAGTGGGACTTAGGCATAGGCTGCAATGAGCGCCAAATGACGCTCATCCCAAGACACGCAGGACTTAGCTGGTGCTCATCCCAAGACAAGCGGGACTTAGCTGGTACTCATCCCAAGACACGAGGGACTTAGCTGCAATGAGGCTTTATCGCAAGGCCCCTGCACTTAGTTATGGACGCAACATTACGGCCCGTATGATGGACTGCAGGCTCGCAAAAAATACCACTTTAACGGCCGAACCACCAAACTGCCAAAGCCTGCAATAT
Source organism: Discoglossus pictus (assembly GCA_027410445.1). Classification (NCBI taxonomy): domain Eukaryota; kingdom Metazoa; phylum Chordata; class Amphibia; order Anura; family Alytidae; genus Discoglossus; species Discoglossus pictus. The sequence continues at coordinate 54,975,622 of CM050166.1, forward strand.
CACACAAATATGCCTTAAATACATTTGCACACTCACACACAGCACAGGGGGAGAGCCAGGGAGCCTGTGTGAGGTTGCAAGTTAATTTGAGGCATATTTTGTCTTTTTTAACGATTGAAAATCGCAGAAGCGGAAAATAAAAATGGCTGCCGAAAAAACTTAAAAAGTCTGAAAAAGGATGAAAACGAGGCTGAGCAAAGACAGTAACACTTACATGAACAACGCCAGGCACGCGGGGCTTTGAAAATATAACAAACGGCATTCAGCGAGTAACACACAAACATTCAGAAGACACACAGAAGAGAAAGACACAGGGTAGGGACAGGGGGGAGATGGTGGAGAGAGACACATGGCATTCCCAAGCACAAAACTTGCAGGTTAACGAACCCTGCAATGAGCGGCCGTACACTAGGCGGGAGGAAAAGCTCACAATGAGCGCCAAAGGTGCACGTCGCAGAGCTCACGATGAGCACCGCGAGCAGGAGAGGCTTGCAATAAGCGGTGAAGGTGCTCATCGTGGGGTTTCGCAATGAGCACCGACGGTGATCATTGCAAAGCAGGAGAGTTTAAGTACACGGGGGGAGAGGCTCGCGATGAGAGCCGAAGGTGCTCAGAGGAGCAAAAGCCTCACATTGTGTGGCAAACAGCATTACCAGCCTTACAAATGTATTCCAGTTATTTTTGACGTGCAATTTCCTAGTAGATAATAAATCTAAGACCTTCACGCCCCTATGTTGAATGTGTTGTAGATTTTTTCAAATTAGCATGCAGGTCACAAAGCTGGAGGTCATTGGAAATTAAGAGAGAGAGTAAGTGATTTTTGCAGAGCAGGTTATTATGTTTTGATTGATTTATATTTCTTACATACTTATTTCACACTTAATCTATCAAAACACATATTATCTGATAACACGTGATATACATACACATAGAGTAAAATACACATAGGTACAAATATAGATAGGTCAAATCATCCACACACCCCACCCCCACACTATTTCCTAACATCACTTATAATAGGTGACAGGCACTACTCACAAGCTGATTGCCGCAAATATGTGGGAAATTGCGCAGTATTTGCGCATGTTTGGCGGAGTCGTGAAACAGAGGGAGGGAGAGAGAGAGAGGGGAGGGGTGATAGGCACACCTAGCACAGGGTCAGAAGAGGAGGGGCCTGATCCCAAGGGGAGGATAGTAGGGAGGAGGGAGAGGCCCTCAGGGTCAGGTGAGGGAGGACAGGAGGCTGGGGGCAACCACAGGGCCCCTAACTACAGGCACAAGGAAATGGTGGTCCTCCTCAGTGTCATATGTGACTACCCCACAATCCTTGCAGGGGGAGGGAATTTAGGCCCGGGCCCAGGAAGGAGGTAGAAGCCACGGTTACAGAAGTTGGCTGTGCAAAAAGGGAGCTTGCAGATATACATGGAAAAGGTATACCTGCAAGCTCCTCACTCTCTGTAAATTCACATTACTGGCTAAGAAAACTGCTTGATGGATTGCAATAAATGTTATCTAAGAAGAGAGAAGATATTCTCAGCAGAGGACTGTTGGGAACCAAGTAAAGGTTGTCTATTTTTACATTTTATCATAGTGACAAGGACCTCACAAGTTTTATATCATGCCTTTTTTAAGCACACAATTTAGTATGTTTAATTTCTTTCTTTCAGATGGTGCTTTCAATGACTCTTTGAGTTATTACTCTCAAAATAAAATAACTTTCATTCTTCCAGCAGTCTAATGTTCTTCTAGAATTCTTCTAGCAGGCTAAAGTTATTCAGCTCATGTGAAAGGCATATTTAAGTGAGGTGGGTTATGAATGCATCCTGTAGAGGAGCATTATAACCTCCTTAGCAAAAATGTTTTCATAAAACATTGATGTAGACACCCCAGGAAATGGCCACTGCTCGACACTCAGGGGCAATTCCCTGGGGCTGGGGGACATCACAGGAGCAATTCACTGGGGCTGGAGGGCAATTTGTTGGGAGAGGTGATGGGGCAATCCACTGGGGCTGGGGGAGGTGATGGGGCAATTCACTGGGGCTGGGGGAGGTAACAGGGCAATTCATTGGGGCTGGGGGAGATCACAGGGCAATTCACTGGGGCTGGGGGAGGTCACGGGGCAATTCACAGGGGCTGAGGAGGTGATGGGGCAATTTGCTGGGGGGTTACTGGGCGAATTCACTGAGGCTGGGGGAGGTCAAGGAGCAATTCACTGGGGCTGGGGCAGGTAATGGGGCAATTCACTGGGGCTGGTGGAGGTCAGGGGGCAATTTACTGGGGCTTGGGGAAATCAAGGGGCAATTCACTGGGGCTGGAGGGCAATTCACTGGGGCAGGTGATGGGGCAATTCACTGGGGCTGAGGGAGGTCTTGGGGCAATTTGCTGGGGCTGTGGGAGGTCACAGGGCAATTCACTGGGGCAGGAGGGCAATTCACTGGGGCTGGGGAAGGTGATGTGGCATTTCACTGGGGCTGGAGTAGGTCACGGGGCAATTCACTGGGGCTAGAAGGCAATTCATGGTGGCTGGGGGTTACAGGGGCAATTCACTGGGGCTGGGGGAGGTCACGGGACAATTCACTAGGGCTGGGGGAGGTGATGGGACAATTCATTGGGGCTGGGGGAGGTCACGGGAAAATTCACTGGGGCTGGGGCAGGCGATGAGGCACGTCACTGGGGCTGGGGGAGGGCACTGGGCAATTTGCTGGGGCTGTGGGAGGTCATGGGGCAATTCACTGTGGCTGTAGGGCGATTCACTAGGGCTGGGGCAGGTGATAGGGGCAATTCACTGGGGCTGGACTAGGTCACGGGGCAATTCACTGGGGCTGGAAGGCAATTCACTGGGGCTGGGGAAGGTCACATAAACATACTCATGTACACCACCCAGCTTCTTGCTGCAGTCCAGGAAGGGGTTAAGAAGCTGGCATTGAAAGCAGCCAGTAATATGGAAGCTTTCTGTCCCTAGAGACACCCTGCTCCACCTCATCTCACAAAACACAGTTCACCATTTTATTAACATGGTACATAATATTGTATCTGTATCTCTGTATCTCTGCACCTTTCCCAGGGAGGGACAGTCCTAGAGGTACCAGCCCCTGCATGCCTACACTACCCCCCACATGATACCAAGCTTAATGTATACCCTCCTCCATGCTATCTCTGATGTCAGTCTTACTGTAAACCCAGCGTCTTGTAAGCTGCACCAGGATTAATATGTATACTGTCCCATGCTGTAAAGGGTACCAGGCATAATATATACCCAACTCCTTATAATAAGTGGGCATGAAACTGAGGTGCAGGGGAGAGGGCTGACCGCAGGGTAGTGACAGGGAGAGTGACAGGGAAAAGCAGAGTTCAGCCCGGACTGCGAGCAGATGTCGGGCGAGCTATTTTCGGGCACACTCTTGTCGGTTCGGTCATGAGTCTGCGCGCAGTTGGCGTGCGTGCGGAATTTGGGGTGCCTCACGAGGCGATTCACTGGGGCTGGAGGACAATTCCGTGGGGCTGGGGGGGTTACAGGGGCAATTCACTGGGGCTGGGGGAGATCACGGGGGCAATTCACTGCGGCTGGCGGAAGTATCACCTGGGATGTATATAAAACAATCAGTGAATGAAGGGACACAGACCTTGGTCTGGTTATTACAGAGATCTAAAGGAAAGCTGCAGCTCAATTCACAGCAATGTAAAATGTATTATGTATGCTAATTTTCCCTGGGATTTTCAAGGGGTGTCAACATTGATAGAAAACAGTTTGCAAATGCAAGAAATTGAGCAAACTTCAGGGTAACGGTTTAAATGTTTATTTGGGTATTTTTTTTATGCAAACTTTTTTTTTATATGTTCTTATGACACATAGACAATGGTGTGTTTCATTTAGAGGGAAGGCTACTAAGCTAAAATCACTTTGCCGCTCTGAATCTCTACTCCTTTCTTTGGAGAAGACATTGAATACCGGGTGGGACTCTGCTGGGTAGGATTGGTCTCCTTGGCCTTTTTAAGATCAATAAAGGATCAGATGATACCAGTTAGCCGATCCAGTGACCCATGGCTCCTGAGCTGATGATCCTGATCTGACCGCCGGGCACTGTTTAGCCCATTCCTTCTAAAGACGATTGCCTGAAAGAGGGGGATTCCTGTAGCCAAAGGCAGGAATTTCTGAATAGAACCCCTCCTGAAATCGTCACAACCATCAATTGTTGATATGCTAATATTAGCCATATGTGTCCACAGAGAAGAGGATTATAGACTATGTGATGGTGGATAATCAAAGGATTTCAAATTATCTCATTAACTATGATCCTCTACTCGGTTGACAGGCATGAGTATTCAAACATATTGATGGTTATTTTCACTGAGTTTTGTAGTATTTCATCATTTGATTTAAAAAAATGTTGCAGCGCTCCTCTTCCCTTGGCAGGGCACCCACCTTCCAGGTAGGTCGGGAGGGGTGATCTATCATCTGGTATGTCTGGGTAGGTGCAGGTGTTGGAGGCAAATAGGGAGAGCCATGGCTTTAGAAAGTTGTTGCAAATGCTGGTTCAATTAAATGACAGAATCCAGCGTGTGCCACATCAGGTCTAAATAGTGTGGGGGGGGGGGGGGGGGGGGGGGGGGGGGGTATTTGATCCCCTGCTGATTCTGAACGTGTCTCCACTGACAAATAAATTATCAGTCTATAATTTTAATGGTAGGTGTATTTTAACAGTAAAAGACAGAATAACCAAAAAAACAAGAACATGTCAAAGCAATTATGAATTGATTTGCAGGTCAATGAGGGAAAGAAGTATTTGACCCCTTTGTCTTAGTACATAGTAGCAAAACTCCTGTTGGCAATCACAGAGGTCAGATGTAGTTGTCCCACTCCTCTTTGCAGATCCTCTCCAAGTCATTAAGGTTTTGAGGCTGATGTTTGGCAACTCAAACCTTCAGCTCCCTCCACAGATTGTCTATGGGATTCAGGTCTGGAGACTGGCTAGGCCACTCCAGGACCTTAATGTGCTTCTTCTTGAGCCACTCCTTTGTTGCCATGGCTGGATGTTTTGGGTCATTGTCATGCTGGAATACCCATCCACGACTCTTTTTTTCTTTTCTTGGTGACTATGGTTCCAGCTGCTTGGAGATCATTAAAAAGATCCTCCCGTGTAGTTCTGGGCTGATTCCTCACCGTTCTCATGATCATTTAAACTCCACGAGATGAGATCTTGCATGGAGCATCAGAGCAAGGGAGACTGGCTGTTATTTGTGTTCTTCCATTTGCGAATAATCGCACCAACTGTTTTCACCTTCTCACCAAGCTGTTTGGTTATGGTCATGTAGCCCATTCTAGCCTTGTGTAGGTCTACAACCTTGTCCCTTATATCCTTGCCAGCGCTTTGGTCTTGGTCATGGTGGAGAGTTTGGAATCTGATTGCTGGATAGGTGTCTTTTATACAGGTAATGAGCTGAGTTTAGGAGCACTCTCTTTAAGAGAGTGCTCCTAATCTCAGCTCGTTACCTGCATAAAAGACACCCGGGAGCCAGAAATCTTGCTGATTGATAGGGGATCAAATACTTATTTCCCTCACTGACCTGCAAATCAATTTTTTACTTTTTTTACAGTGTGTTTTTTTGTTTTTTTGGTTATTCTGTCTCTCACTGTTAAAATACACCTACCATTAAAATTATAGACTGATCATTTCTTTGTCGCTGGACAAACGTTCAAAATCAGCAGGCGATCAAATACTCCCCCCCCCCCCCCCCCACACTGTATGTGTGTTCATCAGCGCACTCTGGTTCTGCATTTCATTGAACCGCATTGGTTGGAAATGCTCCATGTGGAGGTTGTGCCTCCTCCTCTCCCTATTTGCACTCCTCGGGATGCTGTTGTAAGTGGTCACCTCGGCTCTCAGGAGCTTAATTTCCTCCATGAGGGATGTTTGTTGGGTTGCCAAGTGTGTTTAAAATAGGTTCCAGTGAGGTATCAACAAATGCTATGGCTTCTATAACATTGGTTTGCTTACTCTGACTGTCCCGAGATGCACCAGGTATACACGTGGCAAGAGAAGACAGAGGAGTTGTAGGTGGTGGTGTTTGATGAGTGGGGAGGTTCTGATGATCTGGTGTGGTGACTTATGGCTGGTTCTGTATGAGGGCCCAGGGGGAGAATCATCAAGATGCAGTAAGGACTCTCTGAGCAAGTCCAGCTGTGGGGATAATGCAGCAATGCGTTCAGATGTTTGAGCTGACTCCTGTTCCATCTCTTCCCATTGTTCCACAGTGGTGGGAGTGTAACCAGGTTCATTATCATCCACATCCTCCTCCTGCTCTTCCCCAGAAGTTAATGCTATGGCCTGTGATAGGCTGTAAGTGGCTGATGTTGTCCCTATGTGCCAGAATGAGAGAATGATGTGTGAGTTAATGATCTTGTCTGATCATGTTATCACTGTGTGATCCTAAATTAATACTAATATTTAAAATGTGGGAATGCTGATTTACATATTGTGATTGGCAGTAGCTATTATATTATCAAGATTATCATTGAGTTATTTGATTTTGAAAGATTTTCCTGTCCATGGCAAGAAAACTGTTGAACTTGTTGTGCAGTGTGTGAGACTGACCATTCAGTAAACATGTCTCAGCAATAGTTAACATGCTGCTGAGCTTGATAGGCTAGTACATTACAGTGCACATGCAGTCCCACAGAGTTAGTGTCTGCATATGCTACAATAGGCACACTCATACAAGGATTAGATTGTTATGATTTATCATTTAAACTGATTATTTGCATTAATAAACATTGTTCATTGTAATGTCCAATTCTTTGAAACACATTTGTCTAATAGAATATTGTTTTGTGTACCTTTAATCTGTCGATTTATGAGAGTGATATTTGAGCATCCTGGATTGCACTGTGTATTAATTTTCCAAATATTCCTATTAATATTAATTTAGCTTACATATCCCTCTCAAAGTTGTACAATATTTCCATTTTCTATGTGTTATCTGTGTGTGCATGGAGTAGATGTATGTGTATGTTTTAGTATGATGTTGTATGAGATATTTACCTGCTTGGATCCTGCGCATCCAACAGGCCTGGTAGTCCCACAACGACAGGAGGTGACATCTATTCATTTAGCATCCTCTCCCACTGTTTGCATTGTACAGTATGTTGACTGAGCTCTGGCTGCCTGGGCCTCCTACAACATCTTCTTAACTTTTGCCCAGCTGTCATTAACCCCAGAGCAGTGACCTTTGCTGCCAGCCTTCTCCATGCCTGGGACCTCTCACAGTCCTCACTTCCTTACTACCAGCAATGATATGGTAGTAAGCACCTCAAGGAAAACAATCATTGCATCATGGGAGTAATTTGTGGTCCTGTGTCTAGCCACAGCCTCTTGCCCTCCTAACTTTGCCTGGGGTTCCTGCACTCTCTGATCTGTCCCTGAGGCTCGTCCTTCCCCACCACTACCTCCTCCCCTTTGATCAAGCCCCATACCATCTGCCTCTACATTTTGTGTGCCTATATTGCTCCCAATGTGTGTACTATGTATTTGATATTACCTGTAATGGAATGGTGGGTAGGGGGGTATATAGGTGCTGTGACTTGACTATATATATATGTATATATGTGTTTTGTTACTTTATGTGTGTATAAAGTATGTGTAATTAATATTGTGTGTTAAAGAGTTTAAGTGGGCTATAAATTACCTTGATATAATGTAAACAATAGGAAAAACACCAAAATCTCCTTCTCTCTGTCACTCCAAAACCCTTTAGTATTTGGCTGAGGGTGTTTAAAAACAATTGTTTAGATTCTATTGACTGCAGTTTGCAAATTCCGACCTCAAGGCTGAACTCAGAAAACCCTGCCTTTTTAAGTCTGATTTCAGGGGCATGATCATTTAATCTGACAATATTTAAGCAAGCTAGTCATTTACTTCTTAGACACAGTCAATAGTCAATGAGACCGTCATCATGATATCAGTAAGACATGGAAGTTACACATAATCTGCAATTGGAGGCTAGGAATGCATTAATGCCAATAAGTAATATTTGCCGATTGGGCTCACAAGCTAGCAATCTATAAAATGCATTAGATCATCTGTTTTAGTCCATGTGGGTTTCATGATATGTATTAACCCCTAGTCATCCTCCCTCCTCATCCTCTTCCCCAACCCTCGTCATTCTCTCTTCTCAACCCGCCTCTTCATCCTCCCTCCTCATCCTCTCTCCTCAACCCCCCTCCTCATCCTCCCTCTTCAACCCCTCTCCTCAACCCCCTCCCCTCCTCAACCCCCCTCCTCAACCTCTCTCCTCAATCCCCCTCCTCAACCTCTCTCCTCAACCCCCCTCCTCAACCTCTCTCCTCAACCCCCTCCTCAACCCCCTTCCCCCTCCTCCCTCCTCATCCCCCCTTCCTCACCCCCCCTTCCTCACCCCCCCTCCTCAACACCCCTCCTCAATACCCCTCCTCAATATCCCTCCTCAACCCCCCTCCTCAACCTCTCTCCTCAATCCCCCTCCTCAACCCCCCTCCTCATCCTCAACCTCTCTCCTCAACCCCCCTCCTCATCCTCAACCCCCTTCTCAGCCCCCTCCTCATCCTCAACCTCCCTCCTCAACCCCCCTCCTCATCCTCAACCCGCCTCCTCAACCTCTCTCCTTATCCTCAACCCGCCTCCTCAACCTCTCTCCTTATCCTCAACCCCCCTCCTCATCATCAACCTCTCTCCTCAACCCCCCTCCTCATCCTCAAACCCCTCCTCAACCTCTCTCCTCAACCCCCCTCCTCATCCTCAATCTCCCTCCTCAACCTCCCTCCTCAACCCACCTCCTCATCTCCAACCCCCCTCCTCAACCCACCACCTCAACCTCCCTCCTCAACCCACCTCCTCATCCTCAACCCCCCTCCTCAACCCACCTCCTCATCCTCAACCCCCCTCATCACTTTACCCTTCTAATTACCTCCCCCTCTCCCCTCACTTACCTTCTATCAGCAGCTGCTCCTCCGCTCCTCCACGCTCCTTCTGGCTACGTCGGGACCCGACCAATGCTAATGATGTGACGCGCATGTGACATCATGTCATTAGCATATGCCGGGTCCCGACGCAGCCGGAAGGAGCACGGAAGAGCGGAGGAGCATGGATGGAAGGTAAGTGAGGGGAAAGGGAGAGGGGGAGGTAATTAGAGAGGGGTAAAGTGAGGAGGGGGGATGAGGATGAGGAGGGGGGTTGAGGATGATAAGAGAGACACGGTGGGGGGGGGAGAGACATGGGGGACTCGAGTATAAGCTGAGGGGGCCCTTTTCAGCCTTAAAAAAAGGGCTGAAAAACTCGGCTTATACTCGAGTATATACAGTAATCATTTTTTTACTGGTTTCAGAGCATTGTTTCAATAAAAGAAAATATACAGTGTTTTTTATCCAATGCCCTCCTTCAGGTGCAAGAAAAGAAAGCTTTTGTTCTCACTCAAATTATGTGTTGCTATGACAGATTACATCTTTTTTCGAAATAAATAAATAGACAGATTACTGAAGTCTGAGTGACTGCTGTCCTAGATACAACACCCCAGAATCAGGGACACTGTCATAACATTAAGAAACATATTATAAATAATAGAAAATAACAATTAAGCAATCCAATAAGTGCTCATGTTCTCTTAAATTGTCTGCTTTTATTGCAATGCAACTATGGAGCAAGGAGCTTTTTGCAGTAATAAATAACAAAATATCCACTCTAGACATGACGTCATTAGAGTTTGCTAATTCTATTCCAGCTGGGTTATTCATCCACAATACGCAAATGAATATAAAATTGAAATCCAGATGGTGTGAAAAATAATACACATCAGTTCAAATAAACAACAAGCACGCGACCCTCATATGAAATGCCTTTGCAAAACAAGAATTCAACATGGTCATGTACCAAGAATTATAATCACATATGGAATGTGATATTCACTTTTGTGATATTCACTTTTGCCTGAAATATTTCAGAAAAAAAGAAAATATTTAGATATTTTATAATGTTTCTTTATAAACAGGTGGTTGTGAAAAAAATACAAAATGAAATCTATGTAAATGGACAGTATAGGTATATTAATAAATACTTGATTAAATACTCTGAGCCTGATTCAGTTGAGCTTTCGCATGTTACTGTAGTGCGTAAGTGAGGTCGCAAGTTAATTTGCTATTTAACTGGCGTCTTTTTGCGGGCTCCAAATGAGTTTGCAAGAGTTACGATGGCTAAAATCATAAATCCGTATTTGTTTGCTCAATTTCCCCAAGACCACAAATGTTTTCACACTTGTAAATGGCAAAAAAAAGAGAAAATCCTATGAGTGCTAGAGTGGACCCGCAAGGGGGTTAAACACCTATTCGTAGCACTGTAAATGCAAATAAAAAAATCTATGCTGTACCGTAAATAACAGGGAAAGCGATGATAGACATTAGAATTAATTGCACAACAGTCTCAAGCCCGCAAATTGGCAGTATATAACATTTATTTTTATGTTTCATTTCTGGTTAATTTGATCTGGGGCATCAGTAAGTTAATACATATCAGGCCACCCACGTGGACTAGAACAGTATTGGCATTCAATTTCATAATTCTTTCTTTTGCGGGTTCGCGAGTCTGATCGCATATCGGACCCCAGTAACTAATTGATTGACCTGTAACCTCCATGTTTTACTGCCGTAATAATGACAATTATTCATCATGTTCCCGCCCTGAACTGCTACGAACCAGTGCATGGTTTACGGAGTCGGCTTTGGGCCAGTAACTTGCGGCCTTGAGTAATTGAATAGCTCCGGATTCGGAAACGAACAGGAGCCTGCAACACACCCACAGACATACGGCCTACTACGATCGAGTTGCTGACTTGCAATTGAATCGGGCCCTCTGTTTTTAAAAATTACTTTGTTTTAAAGGACAAAAAGAAAACAGCATCTTAGGTCTAATTCTAGAATGTTATGTATATGTATTTGTGACAATTCTATCCTGTTCTTCAAATACTTTGGTATACAATGGCATAACCCCATTTCTTAAGAGCTTGCCTTATTCTACTGCTAAAATATATCTAGAGTTACATTTGATCTTCTTGCTCCATATTTTTTGTTGTTGGCCAAAGTTTTCCCTTGCTAGTTGCACAGGGGAAGTGGGCAAAGAAATACACAAAACACAAATTATACTTTGTATAGGTTATATTAATACACAAGACAATTCCAGTATATATATATCTAACAATCTATTCTACAAAATACAGTATTGTTATCATAGATGTGCGGTATAAAGCTTTTACCTTGGGAAGATCACACTGTCACAGTGATACACTTGTCTACAGTATCCTCTTCTACAAGCTGATACTAGGTATAAGAAAACCGCTTCCCCTTGGATTGCTGATCAGTTTTAGACCTTCTTATACAAATATTAATATGCCCCCCTGTATCCATCACATCCCCACTGAGTAAACCACCAGAGGAAGACCTGCTTGGACTGACCAGTTCACTAATCCTTAATGCTCCAAAGAATGCTAAGGAGAAGGTGTTTAAAACTTGATCCAATCAGTGTAGCTTGAATAGAAAAGCCAATGCCGGATTGTTTATCAATGGCAGATCTTGATAAAGCTTTCTCCCTACACTGCAACAGAAACCACAACATCATATCCAATAGCTGCCTGGATGATATCAGTCTTTCAACCACTTGCACCAATAAACTAGGATGTCAGAGCCTGTCTCTTCTGCCTCTGGAGCTCACTCCCTGAATTTCTCAAACGTAAACGAGAAAGAAAGTCAGCCACCAAATTTGTGACCCTAGGAATATGTTTTACTCTCACATTTACGTTGAGCTGTAAACACCTAAACATTAGATTCCTAAGCAAGTTAACCCATGGGAGCTGAAGAAGTGGATTGGGAATTGATGTCCTGAGCTGCTCCTAAATTGACTGGAAGAGAAACAATGTAGGAGTCCCTGAAATAATTTTCCTATAAAAACAGTGGGAGGATAATTGGAAATAATTCAGGGAGGACCATGTATTTAACAAGCCCGTCCTCAACCCATGGTCTAGGTCACTCTGTGGAGCACCATCTACCTTTGAAATAAATTCCAAGCCCTACTGAACCAGCTGTATCGGTAAACCGATCCAGTTGGTTATTGGACGCTTTCTCTTTCTTGAAAAAGGCCTTGCTGCTGAAAAGGAATCCAAACTGCAACATTATCATGCAAATCCATGGATATTCTTATTTTATGGAAAGGCTGTTGCTAACATAAATCGTCTACAAAAGATCCGACCCATAGATATCACTCTGCAAGCAAACTGGAGTTTTCCAGTGACCAATTGTAATAGCTGAAACATGACTTTCTTGGATTTTATCAGCTCCTGCAATTCTTTCCTTAGGTCGGCAATCTTATCATTGGGCAGCCTAACTTCCTTATTATCTGTATCAATAGTAATACCAAGGTAATGAAGGGCACTAAACCTACTGGAGACAGAACCAAATCCTGAAGAGGGGGAAAAGAATAGGACCAGCCATACTATCCAAGCCAACCTCCTTTGCAAGTTTATCCCTCAAGGAATATGGGAGAAACTTATAATACCCCCAACAACACCCAGAGCCAGGATAACAAAACTGTCTCAATGTTTTTTTAGAAATAATGAAGCATCCTCCCCCCTACCCATAACTTGGCCATACTGGTTTAGCCAGGGCTGTAGCCTGCCCAGCCAAGCTGTTGTTCTGGGCTTTGACAGTGGCCACTTCATCTGTTCCTGCAGCAGCCCTCTTTTTTAAAGCACTTGATGGCTGCATTGGGATCCAAAACAAAAGGAACAGATATGTGTGAATTTGCAACCATTACTCCTCTTACACTGTACATGGTTGAAAGCAAAACAGGCTTTTTTGGAGATCGAGAACCGGCCCTCTCATGAAGAGCTGTGTCTGAGCACTGGTAGGTGTCATGATGTTCTATCATGCACATGCGTCCCTCTATTTCCAAGTCATAGATAGGGTAACAGATAAGCTTTGCCAAAATTCTTTATCATACTGTTACTATGCTAATCCCATATAGTTAAGAGATCAGAGCACAACTCTGTTTGCTTTTCCCCTAAAAAATGGCATAATACTAAACACCTGCAACCAGTTCTCAAATGTCTTGGGGATTTTTCTATTTTTGTGTGTAATCTCTTCCTCTCATCTGCTTTCTTAATGTCACCCACTTTTGAACCTTCGCTGATCTCAGTGTAATACGTTGCCAGCAATAGAGAGAAAAATGAATGAACTCCCTGTTACAAATATATTGTTTTATCTCTAAAATAACATGTTTGCAGATACCCAAGAAGAGTAGAGCTTTGATGTGGCATGGGTTTTATCAGCTACTTTTATAATCGTCCCTTTATGAGATGACTCCTCTTTTTCCCCAGGCTACCAAGCAAATGGTCACTGACCTCTGAGGCTACCATAGCAGCTGGAACAACTGGATTAAGACCTGCCATCCCAACACTAGGAGCTCCTGTAGACATCCATGCACTAGCTGGAGAATTATTCATACTAGAAGTGAATAGGACCTTTTGTGAATTAGATATGCTCTAATAACTGCTTAAGCTGCCCAGTAACCATGGCTGAATATTAGACCCTGATGTTTTGTATTCTCCCCAGCAGATACCCCAATCCCCAATGACTTACTGGAGGGTGCTTGCGGTCCACTGGATGTACGTGGATGCCCAAAAATGTATTTGTCATGTTCAGGGGGGCCCATTGAAAAATGCATAACAGCCCTATTCAAATACAATACTTCTCTGAACAAGACAGGAACCTTTTATATATTGTAAACCTACTACTAAATGTTTCCAAATGTTAAAAACTACATATAACTTAGAAAAGGTACAACTGTAGAGTATCCCCATGAAACAGTGCATACATCTGCTTCAGGAAGGATTTCCTTGATCAAAGCTTCAGCCTACCACAGGAGGCCAAGCTATAGCTGATGAAGTAAACTTGTCTGAAGTGCCAACCATGAGAAACAAAACTGCAGGATAATCAGGCAAGGGAGAGTAGGCAGTTTTGTGCCCAGGGAGTACTGCAGGACTGCCAGGGGCCTGAGCATCCCAAGTGGGCCACTATTACTCCTCCTTTCTATGGCAGATGTCCTCTGAGCTGGAGTGTCGAGACTATGGAAGCCATGTTGGTCATTGGGAGCTGTGTGTGGGATGTCAGTCATTTTGTTTCACTGTGCGCCATGTTTTAGTGTCCGCCATCTTGTGTTTGATGAGCAATATTCTATGTGTTACACATTGATGTATGGATGGTGCCGTGTCATGTTTGTTCTCTAAATGCTGCATTTCCCCCAGCGAGTTTAATAAAGTGTTTTACCGGGGTCTCTGGGGAAAGAGTGGTCCAGTTACGGGGTTGTCTTGGTTGTAAGGGAAAAAGTTTCCAGCAAATTAAGAGTTGGCTCTATACATGGTGTCTGCAGGGGGGAGGTGTACAGTATCACCTCCCAGTCATTTGGCCCCTCCCAGATGAAAGCATGACACGGACATGTTAATTATCTCTTCCTGGGAAACAATGTAGAGACAGGCACAAAACCAATGGGGAAAGGTACTAATTCACCTTATTAATCATAGTGTAGTGTATGACCCCTCTGTAAATCTCTATAACAGGATAAGCATGGGGCAATGTTATGATCTACTAGGAACTATCCCAGGAGTAAATTGGGTTTAATATGATGGATTTGCCTACTGAGTGGTCTTTCCCTAGGGTGTGATATGTGGGATTTCCCATGGGGTTTCTAATAAAACATGTTGTGTGGGACTCTTAACTAAGGGGGTGCTGTGAGAGAGGTAGTTAGCAATCAGCCCATGGGCAAACCCTGAACCCCCCAGACATCACATCTCTGGAAAGTTGATTAGTCAATGCCCACTGCCAAGTTCAAGAGAGCAAAAAAGGAAATTTGTGTTATAGGCCTGGGGGGTCACTCCCTTCCTAGGGTGAACTGTTAGTGACACATGATTGGACTGGGTGGTGGATAAATACACTGTACCACATCGATACAAAGTGTTGTTCAGTTTAAACATGCATCAGCATTGTGTATGATTTATTCTTGGTTAATAATAATAATTCTATAAAAGGAAATTATTGCAAAGGACTCTGCCGGATACTTTGCTCCTAATCACTGGGAGTGTTACTGCTGAACTGCTTCCTGGGTACTGGTGGAGGTTATATGCTGAGCTGGGTTCATTTCTGCTAACAGGGATATTACATGACCTACTGCTTGAGATTGGTCTAGGATCTTTCTGAGCCCAACAGAAGCAGTAGGGTCACAACAGGCAGCACTGTCAATTACTGCTGAGTCTAAGGCATTTTTGTGACGAAGTGCCCTTCGCCACTTTGTCTTGGAGAGGACTGTTTGCCAGCCTCCTGCCTTTTGACTATGGACCGGCATTTAAATACTTTATTTTCCTATGCCGAAAGACTTTGGTTCCATGGCCATTGAACCGTATGTATGTGGTCTGAGCGCCATTCAGTAATAATGTGTGCTCAGACCTAAGCTATCTGCAGATATGTTCTGGGTCATAAAATGTTGTTATTATATCTGTAAAAATATTGTATTGTGTGGTATGCAGTCATATAGCTTTAGTCTCATACACTTGGTCAGGAGTTGCCCATTTGCCTCTTAATAGTATCTGCTAAACCACACAAGAGATAGCAGAACAAAAGGGTTTTAGCAGACAAGATGGCACCATGAACAATAGGGGTTGGGACTCTTGAATAATGAGATGACCTGGGGTTTCCCCATACTCCCAGCAGGGGAATAAGTGAGCTTAGAGATGTTACTCTCTCCACCGCCAGAGGTAGAATGAGCAGTTAGCCACGCCTAGTGGGCGGCTCCTGGGGTAGGGGACTCCTGGCTCCCACACCTTAACCCTGTCTGATTGGCCAGAGGTAATTAGGGGTTGACCAAAGGTAGTCACTGCCCCTACTGTGTATGTGAAGTGTTTAAAAATGTGTTTTGTAATTAATAAAGAAAAATAGTTCACTGCTTGACCCTCAAACACAGAGCTTATGTCTCGTTCTTGGGGGGATTCATGGTATGCTGTTGCAGACTGACTGCCAGGAGTGTAAGCATCTTGGGGTGCTTTTCCTGTTCAGCTGCTAGCAGCTATTCGTGAGGCTCCAGTTAAGCTAAGGCGGTTGTGGAGTCTGTGGTGGTGGTGGTGTCCGGTGCGGTGCTTGTAGGCCTCGACGCAAACTAGTACGCGTCCATCAACGGAGGTACCCGGTCGGGGTGCCAGGAGATCCGTTACAATTTTTATAACCTATTTAACATTTTAATACTTTCTCGATATATAATAAAGGGCTCTTTATTTGGTGTATTCATTAATGTGGCAAGATTTTCTTATATGTAACACTGATATATCATTTAATTTTTTAAGCTGTTTTGTAGAATGTTCAGAGGAGGAGAGGCAGTAATTTGGGGATATATATTGATCACAATTTAACAACTGGGATTCATATGTACACTTAGCAACTGTGTTGCCTATTATAAAGTAGTTCTAAGAATAGTTGTATTAACAGTTTTTCTTTACTTGTGTTTGGATTATACTATACACCAAAAAACATTATTACATAAGATGATGAGAAAGCCATGACTGATGTTAGCATGACCGATGACACAAAAACATAATTGTTAAAATTGTTAAAATTAATTTTCTATTGAATGATACTGAATGTAAATTTTCCTTCTGTGCAAAGTGACATGTCAAAGAACAATGAGGGTACTAGGAATAGAAATTAGACTTCAATTTGTATTTTACTGTAGCCGCTGGATATGAGAAGAACACAAAAGAACTGCAACAAATAACACTTGAAGAGGTTTAAATTGTGCTGCCGCTGGGTAGTTAAGCGCTTACACATTCCCATTAAAGTTCTGTTCTTTGTGAATAAGGAATATTAGGCAGTGAAAGGGAGTGTTAGAGTGTTTGTGGAATCCATTCTCATATGCAATTTATGACAGTGAGAAAGAAAGGGGTATACAAAATGGGAGTAGTGACCCAAAAACTTCCTAAAATTTTACTCAAAGGAGCAGTCCTTTGTCCAGTTTCAGAGACCAGTATAAAATAGAATTGGGGAATAGGGCATGACCACATCATCTGAATTTCCCCATGATAACTATAACTGTCTAGACTCAAGCTGAGCTCTACTGTAATACTGTTCTGAAAAGCTTTAGGCCAGCTGCCGGACATATAGCCACATTAAATTAGAAGCCCGTAAGGCCAACGTGAAGCACGTAACGGTTGCAGGATTGAAATTTGGCCGAGTTACTATTAAATTGAAAGGAGCTGCGAGCTACGGGTTTGAGACGAAAAGCGATCGGACCGACATTCCAGATGAATGCAAAATTAATAAAGCCGTGAATATGATATTCTATCAAATGCGAGTTACAGTATATGTCATAACACATTGATTACGGGGATGGATGTAAGACAAAATATAAATATAAAATAAAGTATTTTGGGGGGCCGATTTGTGGGCTTGAGAATGTTGTGCTGTTATTTTTAAGACCTAACATCACTTTCCTTTATAATAAATGTACAATAATGTGTTTTTATATTCATTACAAGTGCTACGTATTGGACTTTACCCCCCTTGCGGGAGCTCTTGAGCACACGTTGGGGATTGGGCTCCATTTGCATGTTACGGGCTTGCTCGCGTGTGACTTCTTAGCAATTTAATAGCTATATTGAACAAGTCTCATTTGACGGATCAAAGGATTTACGGCCACAAATTTCAATGTTGCTCAACACGTAGGCTTTTCTCGGCCTTGCTGCTTCTTAACCCGCAAGTCGTCTGTGGGCTGCGTTATGGGGCTAATATAATAGCCGTAAGACGGAAAAATGGAGTTACAGGCTACGTTTTAAAACATAGCCCTATTTTAATGGAGCTGCTAGAGTCATGCTCACCCCCATGATAACCTTCTATGTGTTATTTGTGGCAGTTCTTTTGTTACTACAGTAAAATACAGATTAGTTGAGATGTGCAGTGCCTTGTAAAAGTATTCACCCCCTTGGCATTTTTCATGTTTTGTTGCCTCACAATTTGAAATTAACATGGATTATTTTATTTTTTTTCCAAATCTTTTTATTGACACATAAGCAGTGCTCAATAACACAATATTGTTGGACTCGCAGGTCCAACACAATTTTGCATAAACAGGATTTTTTAACATCGTTTTAGATATCTTGTACAACTTTGTTGTCAATAATGATTATCCTGTCCTGACAATTTTGGGTGTCTGCTTTATGTGTCCACCATAACCTTTTTCCGTTTTCTCAACTTTGCAGGAAACGCCTGCTAGCTATTCCTTCCCTAGCAATTGACTTCTCAATACTAAACTTGTCAAATTCTTACATGTCAGCTAACTTGTTGTCTTTCCATGTAGATATATATAGATGTTCAATTTTGCATAGCTCGAGAATTACATTATTCACCTAGTATATGGGAAGTATAACATCGAACAAACAATGAATAAACAAGTCAATGAACTTATTACCTGTATCTTCCTTGCTTTTTTTTTTTTTTTTTCTTTCTTCCTGTCTATCTTCTTCAGTTTACTCAATTCGCCAGTAGTTGTCAACGCCCAAGACACCCGTCACCCCGGCCTGGAGTCTCCGCCTCATCCGATTACGCCTTCCCTTCCTAGTGTACTAATTTCCACTCTAAATCAAGTTTTTTTTAAATTAAAATAGCTTTGTCCGACTCCACCCATCTGTCCCAAATTTGACTAAAAGTGGAGAGGGAGTTGTTTATTGAATGCGTCATTTTTTCATAAATCATGATGTGGTTTAATTTTTTTATAACCTCTTGGCCGTCTAAACGGGGTGATTTCCAATTCTTTGCAATGTGGCTTTTGGTTGCCAGCATGACCATTTGTATCCACTTGTTATGGTTCTTATTAACGTTCAGTACTGGCATTCCCAGTAAGCATGTCTCCCTAGAGGGGTGTATTTCCCTGTCTAATACCTCAGAGATCATTGCAGTTACCCTTCGCCACAGGGCCTGTACTTTTGAGCAGTCCCACCAGATGTGGCCAAAGGTTCCTCTATCTGAGCAGTTCCTAAAGCACTCAGGAGGGGAAAGCGGATTTATCTTATTTAGCCTGTCAGGTGTCATGTATACCCTGTGTAGTACTTTAGTTGCTGTTTCTAAATAGCTAAAGAAGAGGGAGCCTTTAGTCAGTGCCTTGTGTATTTTTCCCCATCTCTGGGTGTCCCATTCTACTCCCATTTCCTGTTCCCATTGTAGGACATGTTTAGGCTTTTGGTCTTTAAGTGGCTTGTTGGCAAGCGAGTAAAGGGTACCAATTATGCCTCTGGCTAGGGGATTCTGCGCACATACTTTCGCAAACCAGGTGTCCTGTGGGGGACCCGAGGATTTGACCAGTTCTTGGACCCTGTGGCCTATCTTGTTATAGTTAAATATCTCCCTGTCTGGTAGATTGTACTTATTTATGAATTGTATAGAGGTTAAAAGGTTGCCGTCTTGGAACCATGCCCCTAGCAGGTCTAGTTTCCGCGAGAGCCACCACGCTTTTGAGACCCCCCCCTAATTCCTTCATAATCTGGGACCCCGAAAGGACTGGCGTGAGAGATGAAAGGGAGTGTGTTAACTGCCGCTTGGAGTTCGTCCCTCTCCACTCCTGCAGGGATAATTTAATCATTGGATTATTGTAGCCTGATTTTGCTATTGGGGGGAGTGTCGGGGACCAAATGATATTATCCCATTTGTAGGGTTTCATTTGATAGTTCTCTAGGGATACCCACATTGGTTGGTGTTCACTGGAATGGGCTTGTGGTAGGAAAGAAATCTGGGCTGCTTTAAAGTAGTGTATCAAATTTGGGCACGCCAAACCCCCTGCTTCTCTGTCTCTATACATTAGGGACTTGTTGATTCTCGGGTGTTTATGTTGCCAGATGAATCGGAATACCGCTTTTTGGAAGCCATCTAGATCTCCTCTATGTATTCTAATCGGGAGTGTTCTAAAATAGTATAAGATTTTGGGTAACATGTTCATTTTAAAAGCGTTTATTCTTCCTGTCCATGACAGGTTGTATCTATTCCACCTAAGTAGATCTGTTTGTAATTTTTTGTAAAGGGGGATATAATTTTCTTTGTATAAAGCTGACAGCTCTGGTGTGAGGTTAACTCCTAGATATTTGATTCTTCCCTTTGGCCATGAGAACGAGTGTCCCTCTTTTAGGGCTTGTACCTGGTCTGAGGGCACTCTCATGCATATTATTTCAGATTTATCTGCGTTAACTTTGAGGCCTGACAAGTTCCCAAACCGGGAAATTAAGTCCATAAGGGCTGCTATTGAGGTTACCGGTTTTGTAAGCGTGCACAAGATGTCATCTGCGAACAAACTGCATTTCATTTGTTGTCATCCCACCTCAATACCCTGTATGGTGGGGCGTGTCCTAATGGCCTGAGCGAGAGGTTCGATGGCTAGAGCGAATAGTAGCGGGGACAGGGGGCATCCCTGCCTCGTACCTCTCTGGATGTTTATAAGATCTCTATTAGCCCCTGGAAGCCTAAGGCTTGCCGTCGGTGCTTTGTATAATGTATTTACTAGATTTGTAAATTTGCCTCTGATGCCGAATTTATCTAGAACCGCATGTAAATAAGGCCATTCAACGGAGTCGAATGCCTTTTCTAGATCTAAGGCTACTAGACTGAGAGGTATATTCGCCTTTTTAGCTATG
Source organism: Discoglossus pictus (assembly GCA_027410445.1). Taxonomy (NCBI): domain Eukaryota; kingdom Metazoa; phylum Chordata; class Amphibia; order Anura; family Alytidae; genus Discoglossus; species Discoglossus pictus. The sequence continues at coordinate 54,996,349 of CM050166.1, forward strand.
TGGGAGACATTTAGAATACGTCGTATGTTATCCCCAGCTTGTCTGTACGGCACAAAGCCCACTTGGTCTTTGTGTATTAGTTTGGGGAGGAATTTGGCTACCCTTGCTGCCATTAGCTTAGATAGGATTTTAATGTCCCCGTTTAACAGGGATATTGGCCTATAGTTCCTTGGATTTAAAGTATCCTTTCCTGGTTTAGGGATAAAGACTACATCTGCCTGGTTTAGCTCGGCTGGCATTGGCTCTCCTAATAGCATCTCATTAAATAATTTGCTTAGGTGTGGGGCAAGGTGTCTTGCAAGGCTTTTATAATATAAGTTTGAGTAGCCATCCGGGCCAGGGGCTTTTCCTGCTTTAAGCGTTTTTATAGTGTCAATAACTTCGGACGGGGTTATCTCTGCATTTAGGGAGTCTAATTCCCCCTCCGAGATTTTGGGAATGTCTAGGCTGTTAAGGAATTCCTGCACTGTGAAGTTATTGGCTTTTGTTTTTGCCGAGTAGATTTCTTGGTAGCACTTATGGAATGTCTTTTTTATTTCCGATTGGTTCATTGTAATTTCTCCACTTTCCGTTTTAATTTTGGTGATATGAGTTAAGTTTTTCTTTAGGTTGAGTCTGCGTGCAAGCATAGGGGAGGGTTTGTTACCCTGGGCGTAAAACTTATGCCTAGTTTTCCTAAGGGCCTGTTCAGTTTTAGCGGCTAGTACAGAATCTAGTTCTAGTCTAGCGTTGTCTAGCTGGGTTCTAGAGACCCCAGGAGCTTTGGCCTGAATTGCTTTTTCCAAGTACTGCAGTTTTTTAAATAAGTCATTTTCTTTTTGAATGCATTGTTTCGTTCTGGCAGCTGCCATTTTAATTATGGTGCCTCTAATGTATGCTTTGTGCGCTACCCAGACCCACCCTATATTTGCCTCGGGGACCATGTTTAACGTGAAGTAATCTTGAATGTCATGTTCTATTTGAGCTAGCGATCCGGGATTGGTTAGAAGTGCCTCGTTTAAGCTCCAGTTCCCAGGGGTTGTGAGACTAAGTCCCAGTTGAATTTTGATGCTAACTACCGCGTGGTCAGACCAAGGGCAAGGGTGGATCTGGGCATCCACTGTGTGGTTAAATAGCGAGGTATGAGTTAGGAGAACATCTATTCTGGAATAGGAATTGTGAGTTGGGGAGTAATAAGAATACTCCTTTTCCGAGGGGTGTAGTCCTCTCCAGGCATCAATCAACTCTAGCTCCCTCATTTGTGTGTGAATTGTTTTGAGCTGTTTCAAGTTGCGCGTGGGATGGGTTGCTCTTGATCTGTCTACAGAAGGCTCGAGCGTAAGGTTAATGTCACCTCCTAGTATGATTCTGCCCCAGTCTTTTTGCTTCAAGGTACTTAGTAATTTAGTGAGGGCTCTGGTGGGCGCTGTGGTAGGGGCATAGATATTAACCAATGAGATTCTGAGGATTAGGATGGTTCCTGTTAAAATTAGAAAATTACCCTCTTTGTCTTTGGTTTGTTTTTCGACTACAAATGGGAAATCACGGTGTATTAATGTAGCTAAGCCTGCTTTTTTGCTTTTCTGGTTGCAAGTGTAGAATACTGGGAATTCCTTGTGTAGGTAGGTGGGTACTTTGCCCTGGGCGAAATGGGTCTCTTGCATAAATATGACAGATGGATGGAATCTTTTATAGAACAGGAAAGCTTTGCGTCTTTTAAATTGAGAGTTGAAGCCCCTTACATTGTGTGTTAAAAAGGTGTGCTCTACATCAGCCATTGGTTTTTTGTGTAGTTAGCTTTATATGTTCTCAGTGGGGAGTGTGTGGCGGTTAGGTTACCTGGATGTGGAATGCTGAAGGACCGTGACCTGCACCGGGAACCTCCCTTGGGTGTCTTGGGCGCCGAGACCACCTGTAAACTGGATAGACTAAGAAGAAAAGCAAAAGAGATACAGAAGCTTAGATTCAACATTTCAATAAACTGGTTAAAACATGTCCTAACAATTTGGTAGTTTCCCTGTCTCCCTACCTGTTTCCATACCTTGAGGCCAGTAGCTATTGCTCCCATTACTGGGTTTGACCTCTTAGGGAGAGGACTCCCTCCTGGGGGTTCTACCTGGGGAGTTGTTAAGGGCTCAAAACTCCCCTTAATCTTCATCCCTCCAAATCATTTAAGTCACCTCAAGAGCTCCGCTACAGCTAGATCTGCTTTTCTATATATAACAATCTATCTGTCTCTAACATAACTTAAACATTTTAGCTATTTGCTGCAATTTCTTCGGGTCAACCTGCTCATGGGGGAAAAAAAGTGTTCAATACTCTCTCAATGATCAGCATCAGGATCCTCGCAGTCGGCTGACGGAGCGGTGTCCAGACCTCCTCCTGTAGCTTGCTCCATGAGAGGCCCCCTACTGAAGGCTGCTGTTTTTGGTTTTTTGGCCGATACTTACCACATCTTGGCAAGACTGGGTCTGGGTCTTGGACTTCTCCTTTCAGCGTCTCTATCCTCTGCTAGTAAATTTAGCTTTCTCAGGAGGATCTCAGCTTCTTCTACTGTGTGTACTCTGTAAGTGGATCCGCCCCGCTGGAAAATTAGTGAAAATGGAAAACCCCACTTGTAGAGGATTTTGTTGCTGGACAATATCTCCAGCATGGGTTTCATCTCCTTCCTTTTCTGCAGTGTGGCCGGAGCCAAGTCCATGTATACTTGTATAGATGAGTTGTCCGGGCACGCCAAACCCCCTGCTTCTCTGTCTCTATACATTAGGGACTTGTTGATTCTCGGGTGTTTATGTTGCCAGATGAATCGGAATACCGCTTTTTGGAAGCCATCTAGATCTCCTCTATGTATTCTAATCGGGAGTGTTCTAAAATAGTATAAGATTTTGGGTAACATGTTCATTTTAAAAGCGTTTATTCTTCCTGTCCATGACAGGTTGTATCTATTCCACCTAAGTAGATCTGTTTGTAATTTTTTGTAAAGGGGGATATAATTTTCTTTGTATAAAGCTGACAGCTCTGGTGTGAGGTTAACTCCTAGATATTTGATTCTTCCCTTTGGCCATGAGAACGAGTGTCCCTCTTTTAGGGCTTGTACCTGGTCTGAGGGCACTCTCATGCATATTATTTCAGATTTATCTGCGTTAACTTTGAGGCCTGACAAGTTCCCAAACCGGGAAATTAAGTCCATAAGGGCTGCTATTGAGGTTACCGGTTTTGTAAGCGTGCACAAGATGTCATCTGCGAACAAACTGCATTTCATTTGTTGTCATCCCACCTCAATACCCTGTATGGTGGGGCGTGTCCTAATGGCCTGAGCGAGAGGTTCGATGGCTAGAGCGAATAGTAGCGGGGACAGGGGGCATCCCTGCCTCGTACCTCTCTGGATGTTTATAAGATCTCTATTAGCCCCTGGAAGCCTAAGGCTTGCCGTCGGTGCTTTGTATAATGTATTTACTAGATTTGTAAATTTGCCTCTGATGCCGAATTTATCTAGAACCGCATGTAAATAAGGCCATTCAACGGAGTCGAATGCCTTTTCTAGATCTAAGGCTACTAGACTGAGAGGTATATTCGCCTTTTTAGCTATGTGGGAGACATTTAGAATACGTCGTATGTTATCCCCAGCTTGTCTGTACGGCACAAAGCCCACTTGGTCTTTGTGTATTAGTTTGGGGAGGAATTTGGCTACCCTTGCTGCCATTAGCTTAGATAGGATTTTAATGTCCCCGTTTAACAGGGATATTGGCCTATAGTTCCTTGGATTTAAAGTATCCTTTCCTGGTTTAGGGATAAAGACTACATCTGCCTGGTTTAGCTCGGCTGGCATTGGCTCTCCTAATAGCATCTCATTAAATAATTTGCTTAGGTGTGGGGCAACGTGTCTTGCAAGGCTTTTATAATATAAGTTTGAGTAGCCATCCGGGCCAGGGGCTTTTCCTGCTTTAAGCGTTTTTATAGTGTCAATAACTTCGGACGGGGTTATCTCTGCATTTAGGGAGTCTAATTCCCCCTCCGAGATTTTGGGAATGTCTAGGCTGTTAAGGAATTCCTGCACTGTGAAGTTATTGGCTTTTGTTTTTGCCGAGTAGATTTCTTGGTAGCACTTATGGAATGTCTTTTTTATTTCCGATTGGTTCATTGTAATTTCTCCACTTTCCGTTTTAATTTTGGTGATATGAGTTAAGTTTTTCTTTAGGTTGAGTCTGCGTGCAAGCATAGGGGAGGGTTTGTTACCCTGGGCGTAAAACGTATGCCTAGTTTTCCTAAGGGCCTGTTCAGTTTTAGCGGCTAGTACAGAATCTAGTTCTAGTCTAGCGTTGTCTAGCTGGGTTCTAGAGACCCCAGGAGCTTTGGCCTGAATTGCTTTTTCCAAGTACTGCAGTTTTTTAAATAAGTCATTTTCTTTTTGAATGCATTGTTTCTTTCTGGCAGCTGCCATTTTAATTATGGTGCCTCTAATGTATGCTTTGTGCGCTACCCAGACCCACCCTATATTTGCCTCGGGGACCATGTTTAACGTGAAGTAATCTTGAATGTCATGTTCTATTTGAGCTAGCGATCCGGGATTGGTTAGAAGTGCCTCGTTTAAGCTCCACTTCCCAGGGGTTGTGAGACTAAGTCCCAGTTGAATTTTGATGCTAACTACTGCGTGGTCAGACCAAGGGCAAGGGTGGATCTGGGCATCCACTGTGTGGTTAAATAGCGAGGTATGAGTTAGGAGAACATCTATTCTGGAATAGGAATTGTGAGTTGGGGAGTAATAAGAATACTCCTTTTCCGAGGGGTGTAGTCCTCTCCAGGCATCAATCAACTCTAGCTCCCTCATTTGTGTGTGAATTGTTTTGAGCTGTTTCAAGTTGCGCGTGGGATGGGTTGCTCTTGATCTGTCTACAGAAGGCTCGAGCGTAAGGTTAATGTCACCTCCTAGTATGATTCTGCCCCAGTCTTTTTGCTTCAAGGTACTTAGTAATTTAGTGAGGGCTCTGGTGGGCGCTGTGGTAGGGGCATAGATATTAACCAATGAGATTCTGAGGATTAGGATGGTTCCTGTTAAAACTAGAAAATTACCCTCTTTGTCTTTGGTTTGTTTTTCGACTACAAATGGGAAATCACGGTGTATTAATGTAGCTAAGCCTGCTTTTTTGCTTTTCTGGTTGCAAGTGTAGAATACTGGGAATTCCTTGTGTAGGTAGGTGGGTACTTTGCCCTGGGCGAAATGGGTCTCTTGCATAAATATGACAGATGGATGGAATCTTTTATAGAACAGGAAAGCTTTGCGTCTTTTAAATTGAGAGTTGAAGCCCCTTACATTGTGTGTTAAAAAGGTGTGCTCTACATCAGCCATTGGTTTTTTGTGTAGTTAGCTTTATATGTTCTCAGTGGGGAGTGTGTGGCGGTTAGGTTACCTGGATGTGGAATGCTGAAGGACCGTGACCTGCACCGGGAACCTCCCTTGGGTGTCTTGGGCGCCGAGACCACCTGTAAACTGGATAGACTAAGAAGAAAAGCAAAAGAGATACAGAAGCTTAGATTCAACATTTCAATAAACTGGTTAAAACATGTCCTAACAATTTGGTAGTTTCCCTGTCTCCCTACCTGTTTCCATACCTTGAGGCCAGTAGCTATTGCTCCCATTACTGGGTTTGACCTCTTAGGGAGAGGACTCCCTCCTGGGGGTTCTACCTGGGGAGTTGTTAAGGGCTCAAAACTCCCCTTAATCTTCATCCCTCCAAATCATTTAAGTCACCTCAAGAGCTCCGCTACAGCTAGATCTGCTTTTCTATATATAACAATCTATCTGTCTCTAACATAACTTAAACATTTTAGCTATTTGCTGCAATTTCTTCGGGTCAACCTGCTCATGGGGGAAAAAAAAGTGTTCAATACTCTCTCAATGATCAGCATCAGGATCCTCGCAGTCGGCTGACGGAGCGGTGTCCAGACCTCCTCCTGTAGCTTGCTCCATGAGAGGCCCCCTACTGAAGGCTGCTGTTTTTGTTTTTTTGGCCGATACTTACCACATCTTGGCAAGACTGGGTCTGGGTCTTGGACTTCTCCTTTCAGCGTCTCTATCCTCTGCTAGTAAATTTAGCTTTCTCAGGAGGATCTCAGCTTCTTCTACTGTGTGTACTCTGTAAGTGGATCCGCCCCGCTGGAAAATTAGTGAAAATGGAAAACCCCACTTGTAGAGGATTTTGTTGCTGGACAATATCTCCAGCATGGGTTTCATCTCCTTCCTTTTCTGCAGTGTGGCCGGAGCCAAGTCCATGTATACTTGTATAGATGAGTTGTCCGGGCCTTTGATTTCTTTGAGCCTTCTTGCTGCTGTGAGTATCAAGTCTCTTGCGCTTTGTTTGGCAAACCTTATTATTATATCCTTAGGTTGGTTGTTAGCTTTTGTTGGGCCAAGGGCCCTATGCGCTCTTTCAATAGCCCAGTCTGCTTCGCTGCTTGTGGGAATGATCCCAAGTATGACCGCTTTTGAGTACTGCAGTATGTCTGAGATGCTGCTTGGGACATTTCTCAGTCTTATGTTATGTCTTCGTGAGCGGTTTTCAAGATCTTCAACCTTGTCAGTCAGCTCTTTTATCTGTGTGGAGTGTTGCGCCATTACCTCTTGGTCATGCATCTGGGCTTCTACTATCTGGTCTGTTTGCTCCTCTAACAGCTGCGTTCTTTGTCCCAGGCCATGCAGCTCCCTTTTCAGGTCAGTGATAGCAGTCGTCATTAGTTCTTGGAACATCAGTTTTATTTTTTCCATGTTTTTGTCTGTTAGTTCCACCTGAGCATGTGCTACTTCCGGTTCTCCCTCTCTGACCGGCGAGTTTGAGTTGTGCGGGAAAAATGACGCATCGTTTGGAGCTTTGTAAAACTCCTGGATGTTTCTACTCGCTTGATTCTTTTTGGGTTTGGTGCTGCTGCGAGCCGCCATGATGCCGCCTTGTCCTGAGGGTGTGATCTATAGAGGTTGCCGTCTTCTGACTCTGTGCTGTAGGTGAAGCAGGCTAGGGATTTTGCTTAGTTGAGCATGAGAGTTTAGGTGGGCTAGAGCTTTTCTGGTAGCAGGCTCATGTAGGTGACTTGCATAATTCAGTGAGTTATTGCATCTTGCTTTTTGAATTGTTTAACATATTTACAATCCTAGTGAAACTTGTCTGTATAAGTCATGCCAGCTTATTTGTGACATGCTTCTCACAACTTGTTGTTGTTTATTAAGTTAGGAGAGATGCTGGGTTGTGATTCTGTCTCTTAAATCTTTTAACCCCTTTTAATCTTAATCTTTGCACAGATGCATTGGAGGCAGTAATTGTGCTGCTGTAGGCTGTCCAGTTGGGGACTCCCCTGTGGGGCTTAAAAAGGCTGCTGTTAGTGCTGTCTGGGACCCATTTCGGAGCCTTGTCTGGGGGCGGGCCCCTCTTGGTGTATGTGTCTCAAGATGGCCTCCTGCCCTCTCTAGGTAAATAGAGTTGTGCCACTTTAGATGTTGGGGTCTAGGCTGCCTCTATTATGCTTATTTTTGCTTATGCACTACTTGTGTAGGGATGGTGAGGGAGGGATCTGGTGTAGTGTGTCCCTCTTACCTCCCAGAGTAGTCTCTCAATGGAGTCTGGCACCTCTTTCAGTCTCTGGCACAAGCTCAGTGGGGGACCAGGTGGTGGAGGCCTCAACCACTTACTTTGATCCAGTGGTAGGTGATGCTCGTTGGGGGTTAAAAGTGGGCTTCTGGGCTGCTTGGGTTGCCCCTGCAGCACTTCTCTGCTGTGCAGCTGCTGCTGCTGCTGATCGCCGGGGAGGCCGGATGCACTAGGCCTCAACCATGCGGCGTGTTAATTAGCCCCGATTTTCGCAATTCTTCTTTACTCCTCTTCCCCTGCACCCCCTTACACTTGTGCTGGTGTTTAAAGTTTTTTTTTGTGGGGGATTAGGGCAGATTACCCTGGATTGAGTGGGTATTGGGATGGAGCTGATGTCTGGCAAGTCTTGCTGTCCAACATGGATTGTTTGAGGATTTGCATAATTTAATTTACAGAACATGCCCACAACTTTGAAGATACATATTTTTTCATTCTGAAGCAAACAACAAGTAGAACAAAATAACAGAAAAAGTCAATGTGCATAACTATTCACGCCCGCCCCCCCCCCCCCCCTCCCCTAAAGTCAATACTTTGTAGAGCCACCTTTTACTGCAATCACAGCTCCAAGTTTCTTTGGATAAGTCTCTATGCGCTTGCCACATCTTACCACTGGGATTTTTGCCCATTCCTCCTTACAAAACTGATCCAGCTCCTTCAAGTTGGATGGTTTGCGCTTGTGAACAGCAATCTTTAAATCTGACCACAGATTTTCTATTGGATTGAGGTCTGGGCTTTGACTAGACTATTCCAGCACATTTACATGTTTCTCCTAAAAAAACCTTTCGAGTGTTGCTTTAGCAGTGTGTTTGGGGTTATTGTCCTGCTGGAAGGTGAACCTCCGTCCTAGCCTCAAATCACACACAGAGTGGTACAGGTTTTGCTCAAGAATATCCCTGTATTTAACACCATCCATCTTTCCCTCAACTCTGACCAGTTTCCCAGTCCAAGCTGCTGAAAAACATCCTAACAGCATGATGCTGCCACCACCATGTTTCACTGTGGGGATGGTGTTCTTTGGGTGATGTGATGTGTTGGGTTTGCACCAGACATAGCGTTTTCTTTGATGGCCGAAAAGTTAAATTTTAGTCTCATCAGACCAGAGCACCTTCCTCCATACATCTCCCACATGCCTTTTGGCAAACTCAAACTGTGCCATTTTGGTTTTTGCTGAAAGTAATGGCTTTCTTCTGGCCACTCTGCCATAAAGCCCAACTCTTTGGAGCGTACAGCTTATTGTCGTCCTATATACAGATACTCCAGTCTCTGCTGTGGAATTCTGTAGCTCCTCCAGGGTTACCTTAGGTCTCTGTGCTGCCTCTCTGATTAATGCCCTCCTTGCCCGGTCTGGAAATTTTGGTGGGCGGCCATCTCTTGGCAGGTTTGCTGTTGTGCCATGTTCTTTCCATTTGGTTATGATAGATTTGGTGCTCCTGAGGAACATCAAAGATTTGAATATTGTTTTATAACCTAACCCTGGCTTGTACTTCTCAACAACATTGTCCCTTACTTGTTTGGAGAGTTCCTTGGTCTTCATGGCAGTATTTGGTTAGTGGTACCTCTTGCTTAGGTGTTGCAGCCTCTGGGGCCTTTCAAAAAAGATGTATATATGTAATGACAGATCATGTGACACTTACATTGCACATAGGTGGACATCATTTCACTAATTATGTGACTTCTGAAGGTAATTGGTTGCACCAGAGCTTTTTATGGGCTTCATAACAAAGGGGGTGAATACATACGCACATGCCAATTTTCTGTTTTCTATTTCAAAAAAATTGTTTTATGTATATATTTTTCTCATTTCACTTCACCAACTTAGACTATTGTGTTCTGATCATCACATAAAATTCAGATTAACAAAACATTGAACTTAAGGCTGTAATGTAACAAAATAGGTAAAAAGTCAAGGGGGGTGAATACTTTTGCAAGGCACTGTATAATATTGTTGACCTAATTCCATTAAAGTAAGCAAAGCTGGCATTGCTGTTTTAGATTTGGGGGTTATTACTATAGGATTAGTGAGGAAGAAGTAGCTGAGTCCATTATGAATACATCCTGATATCCATAGGATGAGTAATCACAAAGCGGAGGTGGAAAACTAGACATGCTGTATCTTGTGAATGGTAATATCATCCAGGAAGCAAACACCAGTGTGGGAATTTAGCCTAAAACCAAGAGTGAAGCAAGGACATGTTGGAATTAACCTGTTACTACATATGACATGAACAAGCAGTGCAAAAAGAAAAGTACACAGAATTGATATTTGCATAGCATGCATTTTTTGCATAAATAATGAACACTGAAAATTGAAAGGACCACTGAAGTGTAATATTTTTAGTAGGAACCTGAAGAACTGGACTTCGTATTTTGCAATATATTTTTAAACAGATTTTAAAAGAAATAATCATAGCCTCACTGTTTAACTGTTGTATTAAATTCTGTTTTAATGATGACAGATATTTTATCTTTGTTCCTAGGAGGATTAGGAACCTGGAGGAGTGGGAGAAACTGTTCGTTCGGCTAAGATCTCTATTACTTTCTCTTAAAATTGTTAAAAAATAGTACACTTGTTAACAGAACTATATGTAAAAATAGGTCCCTGTAGGATAACCACCCCAATCAAGCTACAGACATAAGTATAAGATGAACTAGCAGACTAGCAGTGTCATCTAAATATGAGATTTTTTCGAAAATATGTTTACGTTCCTGACTTGCATATCTGCTAGTGTAATTTTGCTACATACTTCACAAACATGTAATGCTTTTACCAAATAACATTGTGTTCCTTTGATTTGTAATCCCTCTGTAGATTACATTTGCAACAATGGCACAACCACATTCTGCCAGGCCCTTGTTAGGATACATCAGAGCAGTGCAGCAGTCAAGTTATGGAGCTCTATGGAGAACTAAATGCTGCTTAGAATTAGAATTTGAGGGAGGGGGATAGACAGATAGTATATGATTCATTTAGAAAGCACCAATACATTATTTAATGCTGAGTAAGGATTACAAAGTGTGCATACTGTACAAAAGATGTAGTGGGCCCTTTTAAGATTTCACAAACCTTTGCAGCACTTGGTTTTTGTGCATAAAAAAAATGTTTAATTCTGGCTCTTTTAAATGTGTGCTAGAGAAAGCTGTGAGTCCCATGTCCCTATACATGGACATTGTATAAGGGATAATATAGAATATCATAAAAGCATACTCTAAAGCAATACTTCACACACTAAAATAATTTCCCTAATATTATCTCCTTGTCCTTTGCCTTTATGCTTCTCATAAAGCACAGCATGTTTATGTAAAAAAAAAAAGTATTTAGTGCTATAATGCAATTCACTAAGCTGGGAGAGACTATGTTTATTTTACTTCTTAATTTCACTAATGTAATTAAACTGCTCAAGGTAGAATTTGAAACCATTTTTGATTTATATGCTCTAGAGTATAAACTCTACCAAAACAAAAAATCTTTGTGGCACGCCTTTTGCGCACTGGAGATTTTGGACATTTTGGTTGTTGTACAACAGAATGTAAATGGTTGTCAAAGGGCACTTTCACAGTTACCTAATCCCACATTATAGTGTATACTAGTGTTAACTGATCAAAACTGGGCTCTATACATAATGACACTCACTGACAGGGTCCTCCTTTACATATTTAGGAGGGTAAATGTCTGTTTTTATGAGTGTGCTTGTGTTGATGTATATTTGCGTGTGCGTAAGAGTGAATTTGTGTGAGAATTATTATGTGGTGCTTATTTTTGTGTGTGTGTATATATCTATATTGACACTGCCATTTCATTCTAGAATTCTACTCTCTCTTCCACCCTTGATACCCTCGCCCCCATAACCACACGGAGACACCCTCGCTCTCTTCCACAACCTTGGCACACAACACAAACACGATAAATCCAGAAGTGCTCCCGCACTGCTGAACGGCTCTGGGGTAAATCACGCACCTCTGCAGATTTCCTTCACTACAAATTTATGTTACGCTCCTACTCCTCTGCCCTCAACCTCGCCAAACAACACTACTTCACTTCACTAATATCAACCCTTTCCTCTAACCCCAAGCGTCTGTTCGCCACTTTCAAAACTCTCCTCCACCCACCACCTCCTCCCATCCCTTCCTCTCTCACAGCTGAAGACTTTGCCAACCATTTTATTCATAAAATCAAAAATATCCGCAATGAACTCTCATTTCACAGTGGCTCTCTCTACCGTCTCAACTAACCAACCACACCTAGTCTTCCCCCTCCCCCAATCCAACAGCCACTTTGAACTGCTTTGCCCCAGCTACAGAGGATGAAGTCGCTAGCCTGCTATCATCCACTCGCATCACTACATGTCCTCAGGATCCGATTCCATCTCAGATCATCCACCCTCTCTCTACCACACTAATCCCAGCTCTCACACACATTGTCAACCTTTCCCTAAATACCGGCAGGTTTCCATCTTGTCTAAAACACGCCATAATTACACACATCCTCAAAAAACACTCATCTGACATTGTATCTAACTACCGCCCTATCTCTCTACTTCCCCTGGCTTCCAAACTGCTGGAGCGGCTAGTCTATAACCTCATTACCAGCTTTATTTCCTCTAACTCCCCTCTTGACACCTTCCAATCCGGCTTTCGGCCCCAACACTCCACTGAGACAGCTCTCACTAAAGTCACCAATGACCTGCTTACTGGCAAGTCACAAGGTCCCTTTTCTATTCTCCTTCTTCTAGATCTCTCTGCTGCCTTTGACACAGTTGACCATCCACTTCTACTCCATATCCTCTCCTCCCTCGGTATTCGAGACACTGCCCTCTCGTGGTTCTCACCATACCTACAAAATCGATCATTCAGTATCTCCTTCTCTGACAACTCTTCTCCTCCTTACCTCCTGTTGGCGTACCCCAAGGATCAGTCCTAGGCCCCCTCCTCTTCTCAATTTACACATCTTCACTTGGTACCCTTATAAACTCTAATCTCTATGCAGGTGACACCCAAATCCACCTCTCAGCACCAGATCTATCCCCCTCTCTTCTAACACATGTCTCCAACTGCCTCTCTAGCATATCTTCCTGGATGTCCACCCACCATCTCATGTCTAAGACTTTCTTCCCTCTACCACAGTGTCAATTGCTCACATCTCTCTCACTGTCAACAATGACATCATCACACCCAACTCCCAAGCCCGTTGTCTTGGGGTTCTACTGGACCTCACCCTGTCTTTCACCCCTCACATACAATCACTAACTTTTCCATCTAAAAACATCTCCAGAATTTGCCACTATCTTACACAAGACACAACCTAAAATCCTTATACACTCTCTCATTATCTCTCGACTCGACTACAGCAACTCGGTTCTTGCTGGACTACCCACCACCTGACTATCTCCACTGCAATCCATTATGAATGCCTCTGCTAGACTCATCTTCTGTACACAACGTTCAGTGTCGGCATCACCTCTCTGTCAATCACTCCACTGGCTTCCCATAGCCTCCAGAATAAAATTTTAAATTATGACCCTAACTTTCAAAGCCCTCAACAATAGCGCACCCCCATACATTTCTGGTCTCATCTCCAAATACTCCCCCACCCGCCCTCTTCGCTCTGCTAATGACCTTCTTCTTTCCACAACTCTTGTCACCTCCTCTCACTCTCGCCTTCAGGACTTTTCATGTGCTGCCCCTATTGTCTGGAACTCCTTGCCTCGCTCCACCAGATTATCCTCCTGCCTCAAAACTTTCAAAACCTCTCTAAAAACACATCTCTTTAAAGAAGCGTATCACCTTCCACCCTAACACACTCTCACCTCTCTCTTCCTCCTTTTCCTCACACAATACCTTTAGGTTGTAAGTCTGCGAGTCTCAATCCCACAAGGTGCTTTAGGGAACATGGACACTATGGATTTGAGGCTCAAAGACAGGGCCCTCCTTGCTTTGCTATGTTTAATTTGTATGTATCTTTGCCTTGAACTTATCTTATGTACAGCGCTATGTCGGTGCATTATAAATAAACGATAATAATAATAATAATAATATATTATCCATATTATTTCTCTATCATAGATTTACTGTGTTGTGCTGGTGTTTGTGTGTGTGCATAGATCTATATTATCCATATTATTCCTCTATCGAAGATGCCTTAAAATAAACAATATACTAGCGGTTGCAGGCGAGATAGGTTCATGAGAATGACTTTAGGTCAGATTTGTATGTAACTCAGATCCTTGATGAGTAATAATAATAATAACAATACTATAATGGCTCATTTGTGATAATAATAATACAGTGTTATACTGCAATAATTAAATTACCCCTGTACTGTAATAATAAGTTACAGAAATGTTTGTGCTCTTTCTTTTAATTCAAACAAACAGTACATAAAAACAAACTCAAACAGAAAGCCTTGGGAGCCTATTCTTCAGTAGAGACCGTCTGTAACCCGAAGACCACCTATATATGTTTTTAAAACTCTGATTATTTTGTAATGATACTTTGGATCAAAGAGCAGAATGGTTTCTGAGCATGTTTGGTGTCAAATTCAATACAATCCATTTATCTAACAAATCATCCTCAACTCTTCCCTCTCCACCCCTCACTCCACGAATAATAATAATAATAATAATAATAATAATAATAATAAAAAGACAGTCAATATGTTCTAGCTCTCAGGAAGTGATGAAACAAATGAATGCTCCAGTTCTCCAGAAGTGATGAAACAAAGACAAGATGTACTCTTCTATACAAGTGCATAGCTTACACAGCTGTTCATGTTGTTCATTTGTTACATAATTCACAATAAAGTGCTGTTTTCATTGAAATACAATGGTCTTTTAATATCCATTAACTAAAACATAAAAGGAAGAGATGTTTGCTCTTTTGAAAAAGTAATATTCTCTACAAAAGATTTTGAATGAGGAAAAAAAAAACATTTTTAGAGGGCAACAGTTTCAAAGTGTAATATTGTATAATGCGGGTTAAAAAATAAGGTAAATGTCCATATAACTTTTAGTGAATCAAGTAGTTTCACCACTAGACAAAAATTTTGTTATGCATGTGTGATTCTCGAGAAATGAATTTACAAGTATACTGTAATGACACAAGATGAGCTGGAGTAGCCTGCTCTAGAACTCCTACCAGTGAAGTCTACACATTGATTGGGATGGTTTTCTTGACAAGCAACCAGGAGGACATTGGAGGCTGTGGGAGAAGGTCTTGCAGTAAAATAATAAAGAGGGTCCCTGACCTAGAAAATATAGCCCTATACATTACATTTTTCCAACAGAGTATAATGGTGGTGGGGTTTATCATAAACTAGCGACATGCCCAGCAAAATGACGGCAATAAGATTGTAAGGCAGGTAATGTTGTTTGCGTGCAAAATTAATTTTGTTGGTGTTTTAAGATCCTTCTGCGCTCATTGCGAGCTTGGCGCTGAGCGCCTTCGGCGCTCATTGCGTGGCTCGCAATGAGCGCCTTCATTGCTCATTGTGAGGCTCTTGGTTGTTTGTGTGCTATGAGCAGCGTTGGTCTTTTTTTTTGGTATGGCAATGAATAATTAATAAAATAAGAAATTAATATACTTTACCTATTGTGAAGTAATATATGCAGGAAGCATTGTGTTGAAGAGCTGGCAATCTGTTTTCAAGTTGCTGCAGCATCAATGCTGTGGAGCTGCTGTGTAAGCATCATGAATGTGTGCAGTGTGTAGTGTAATAGTGTGCGTACGCGAGGCAAATCCATTAGGGTAGCTGTGTACTTCCGGATTGTATAAGTTATTGTTCTAAAATGGTGCCTAATGTGTGGTACGCGGCTGGGGCTGATTTAGCAACCTTGTTTTCGGATGTCGTCCAACTTTTTGGGAAAATCCGTAGGTGTTTGGTGGTGTTTTGCGTGTTTAGGGTCCTTTAGCCTCGTTTTCGTTTTGTTTGGCGGCCATTTTTTCTCTTGCCCACCGAAATTTGGACTTAAATCGAGGTGTAACTTCACATGCAGAGGTCCTGGGTGCCCCCCCCCCCCTCTTGCTGTGGGTAAGCATGTTATCCGTTTGTTGTGTGTATTTATTGTGTTTCTAATGGTTTTGGGGTCGCGCTGGTTGCATCCATGTTTTCTGATCTCGTACTGCTTTTTCGGAAAATTCATAGGTGTTTGGTGGTGTTTTGCGTCTTTAGAGTGCTGTAGCCTCGTTTTTGTTTTTTTCGGCTGACATTTTTTCTCTCGCTTGGGGGTTTTCGGGTGTCTAAACTCTTTTATTTGGAGTTAAATTTAAAGTGTAACTTCAGTTTTCGAGGTCCTGGCTGCCTCCTCTTCCTGTAGGTAAGCTTTTTATGTATTTGTTGTGTGTATTTATTGTGTTTTTCATGTTTTCATGTGCGCAAGTTTCATGCGTTTTTTGCGAGGTCGTAATGGGTCGTAATGCGTCTCGTATTTTTGTTTCGTAACTCAGTAACAGCCCGCATGCTCACAACTATATATCTGATAGTGGTCAACACATTATTAACTAACTGTAAACATAAAGCAACTTTGAATTTCCTGCCCTAAAGGATGAGTGAGCAACAAGAATTAGGCCACCTTCAGCATGTCTGTGATTGGTCTGCTGTGAACAAATCAGCAGGCAGTCACCTTGAAGTGTTGACGTGGGTCTATTTCTGTTGTCTCCTGAGGCCAGCGTAGTAGTCAATGGCATGATCGACTACAACGTTAGTGAACTTAAACTGGATAGCATTAACTTGGTATTGAATACAATGGAGGAAGAGATAAAGTAGAAAAGACGAGTGTTTATGCCAATCATCGTACATTAGGGTAGGCGCCAATGAACCTGTCTTGGACATATGTTAGGGTCTCTGACATATGTTAGGATAAGTGTACTACTCAACCTAGGCTGGGTTTTGGCATTCCTGCCAGGACCTGTGGACCAATAGACCGTGAATTTTAAGTCTTCCAATTGGTAAAATAGCCTATGGGAAAATACAGCACATTCTTCATAGTCCAAGTACGGCGACAAAACACTTCAAGCCCTCAAGTGAACAGCCCTTTTATGGGGGAGTTAGGTCTTTTTCATTACAGATACTAAAGTGAAAAAAAATCACTGTAAAAATATGGATTTATTTAATCTATTATTTTATTTAACCTTTATAATATTGTTAAAGGATTGTAGAACTCCCAATGCCTATAAAGTACAGGTTGTAAAAATCCCGAATTACTTTTGTTAAAGAAGGAAGAGTAGATATGGCAAAGTATAGAATACATACTTTTATTTTAACCCACTGCACTACCATTTCTCAATTGAAAAACTGACAACAAGGCCCAGGCCTTGGACAACAGGCAGCCATGATGTACTGGTGCATTGTAGAAGCCTTTCTCAACTTTGCAACAAATATCAAGACCCAGGCAAAGGGCAGCGCATTTTCAAAGTGCAGCAGGCTGCCTCATTATACTGGTGCTGTACCACAGAGTATTCAATAGTTTTGTGCAGCTATTATATGAATATTCTAAGAATGCATTGCAAGACTGAAGAATCATTTGACAAGGCTTTCAAATATGTCTGGTGTATAAAAAGTAAGATATCTAGGCTTTGCCTTATTCATTTATCATACAGAACAGAAACATGCAGTATTTACAATATGCACTTTACAATGTATGATCCTCAATTTAGGTGGTTTATGTTCATTTAAAACCCATATACGGTATACTATTATTTTGCTATTTGTGTGATTAAACTTGAAGGTTACTGGTAATGGTAATGGTCAGGTTAGAGTTAAAGATTGAGCAGTGATAGGAATTAGGCAAATGATAGTTATAGGATAACGACAAGTCTTCACAGGTTATAAAAGACATCCATGAGATAACCATGGACTCATATGTATTACCGACAGTGATTTTGAATTGTTACAGATGTCTTAGGACTTGCAGGATCATATCGTGAACAAGTCTACATAGAACTCAATCATTTGAGTGGCTTGTTGTTTAATTAATACTGTTTCTGCATTCTCCTATCTGTTATTGATCTATTTTCCATTTAAGCTTGATTCTTCTCCTCTACTATTGTGGTGGGGGAAAGGTGGATTCCCCTTGCCTCATTTCACTTAAAAGGGCATTGACAGGATTTTTTTTTTCTTAGAGTGTGTTTGATAATGTACAACTGTGTTTTCTTTTTTCAAAGAAAGCTGTCAAAGCAGAAAAAGGATTCAAATGTTTTGTTCTGGGGGCTCCCTTCACTGAGAAAAAAAACACACCCTCGTGGTCAAGCTCTCAGGATGTAATGTAACAAAGGCATAATGGATTCATCTACTCAGATACTTTAAACATTCTGATTTTCTAATTTTTTTTTAGATATTTACATAGGCCCTCATTCAATTGCGATTTGGCCAATTGAATAGGGGTCTAAATAAGCACATAACATATTTTTTTAAATACGTTTTTAGTTAGTGAAAACCTTGCTTTTGGATACATTTTTACTAACTAAAAACTTAAACTTAAACTTAAAAAATATATGCTATGTGCTTATTTAGACCCCTATTCAATTGGCCAAAATAGCAATTGAATGAGGGCCATAGTAATTAAGGTTGAAAAAATATGTTTAGTCCATCCAGTTAGGCCTTTCTAGAACTCCTCTTATCATTGTAATATGTGGATTAATTGTTAATTGATCCAGAGGAAGGCAATCAGAAAAAAAAACATTGAAACATTGCTATTTTTTTCCGAAGGGAAAAAGATCCTTCCTGACCCAAGATACTGGCAATAGGATTACTCACTGGATCAATATTCTTCTTTCTCTAGTTATCCAGGATAACCCTAAATGCTCTTTTTTATATCAATAACTTGTCAGTTGAAAACTTCTTGCTACAAATAGTTCCCCTGACAAAGTCTTACACTGATTCTGAATGTTTTTAGCTAAAGTAATCATATCCCCTCTTAGAAGCCTTTTTTCTAGAGAAAATACGTTTAATTTGGTTAGTCTTCCTTCATAACGTAGCCCCTCCATTCCCCTTATTAGTTTTGTTGCCCTTCTCTGTACTTTTTCCTGTTCTAAAATGTCCTTTTTATGAAGCAGAGGCCAAAATTGTACTCCATATTCCAAATGAGGGCTACTAGGGATTTGTATAGTGACAGAATTATATTTATTTCCCTTGCCTCTATACCCCTCAATGACTGCTAATATTTTACTTGCTTAGGCAGATGCTGCTTGGCATTGAACATTGTTACATTGGTGGTTGAACACAAGCTCTCCTAAAACCCTTTCTATATCTGATGCCCGTAGATTTGCTCATTTAAGATTATAAATAAAAATGCTTATTTTTTCTACCCAAATGCATACATTTACATTTATTTGTGTTAAATCTCATCTGCCATTCAGTTGCCTATTTTTCTAATTCACACAAGCCCCTTCAGTTAAAAGTACATCATTTTCTGACTTAACTACCTTGCACAACTTAGTGTCAGCAGCAAAAATGGAGACAATACTTTCCAGTCCATTACTTCCAAGTTATTAATAAATATGTTAAAAAGAAGAGAACCTAATGCATAACCCTGAGGAACCCCACTTACCACATTAGTCCAATCGGAGTATGTTCCATTTACAACAACCCTTTGCTTCCAATCTTTTGGCCAGTTTCCAGTCCATGAACATATATTTACCACAATTCCTGTATCCCTTAGTTTGCACAACAGCCTCTCATGTGGCACTGTATCAAAAGCCTTTGCAAAATCCAAAAAGACTACATCCCCTGAGTTGCCTTGATCCAAGTTCCTACTTACCTCCTAACAGAAACTAATTAGATTTGACACATCCCTCATAAATTTGTATTCACTCCTACTTATTATTTTGTTCAAATTGTCATATTCATGTATGATAAGAATATGACGATTTGAATAAAATAATACAAATTATAAACCCTTCTAAAATCTTTCCCACTACAGAAGTGAGGTCTACAGGACTATAGTTCCCTGATAGCGACCCTGTGTTGAATGAGTCTTGATAATTAGATATAATGGTTTTGGCTATTACATAAGCCAGTTCCTCAGTACCCTTGGATGTATTCCATCAGGACCTGGTGCTTTATTAATATTTATTTTCTCCAGCCTCTTTTGGATTTCTTCCTGTGTTAACCGACTATTCGATGAAGGTCATTTGGTAGTGTAGCTCCATTTTGTTGCAATGTCCCAACCACTGGTAACTCTTTGGTATACAGAAGAATATAACTTACAGAAGTTAATCAGCTTTTTCCTGGTCACTATTTATCAATTGGACTGTGTCACATTGTAATGTTCCTATAGCTTATAGCCTATAGTATATGTTGTATGTTCATTACTTACACAGGTGCTAATGTTGTTAGTTACATATTTCACAAACAAGTAAATTTTTTCTTGAATTACAGTGGCCCTCTTCATTCTCTGTAAGCAAGTCTGGAATAAATATGATGAAAGTAAATGGACAGTACAGCAGGTTACATAGTTATTATCAGCCCTATGACCGGCCATAATTATACCCTCCTTTGTGGAAATCAATATAATAGCATGAAAACCTCAACTCTACCTCAACTGCAGCAATCCATGGCCCTCATTCAATTGCAATTTGGCCAATTGAATAGGGCTCTAAATAAGCACATAGCATATATTTTTTAAAGAAGTTTTTAGTTAGTAAGCATCTATCCAAAAGCAAGGTTTTCACTAACTAAAAACTTCTTTAAAAAATATATGCTATGTTCTTATATAGAGCCCTATTCAATTAGCCAAATCGCAATTGAATGAGGGCCCATGAGTCTATGTTGTTAATGCAGAGTATGTGCATTTAAAATAAATATGTTAATATATTCAGTATAGAAATAATATATGATTTGTCAGCAAAATAATAAGAAAGAAAGTAAATTAGATACAAAAAAATACATTATTATTTTGCAGGTCATTTGACAGACAGGATAATTTTTTAAGTATTCTCCTACCTTCAGATAAGAACTACACAGAGTTGCTGAGAGAAGCTTAATTAGTGTTTATTATGAAGAGTGACTGATTACACATCTTAAAGGTCCAGCATACACACTTTTATAGATAAATACATTTTAGTTCACCATTAATTAATATTAAAGTACATATGCAAACAGCATCAAATCTTTAGCCAGAAAATATAATTTAAAAACTAATTTTACCTTATTAATGACTGCTGCTGTACCCATGCCCACCTCTCTCATTATACTGAGCACTAGTGAAAGGAAGTAGATTATTTTAAGTGAAAAAAACATTGGATATTTTGGTAAGGCTTGCAGTTGAAATCAATCTTTCAGTAGTTCTCAGAATAATGAGAAAGGTGTGGAGAAGTACAGCAACGGCCATTAATTAAGTAAACTGTGTCTTTAAATTATATTTTCTAGCTAGACCTTTGATTTTCTGAGCAAAAAATAGGTATAACATGAAAAGTGCTTACAGTGTCCCTTTAAGGTGTATTCCCTCTTTTTATCATGTAATGCAATTCATTTGTTATGCTTATGTTTCGGCTTAGATTTTGGAGAGCAGTCCAAAAAAGATAAGTAGATTTAATAGCAGATAAGAATCAAAAGGAGTCTGTCCATTCAGTCTATTTAAAAAATTATATCCTTAAGGGTATCTTAGGAATGCATGAGGGGCCACTGTACAGAGAAAGTCAATACATATGTTTGAAAATATTGAGCCTCATTCAGTTGAGAAATTGAAAGTTACGGGCTTTGGAATGGAGCAACTAAGCTATTCAATTGGCGTCTTTTTGCGAGCCGCAAACGCTATAAGGGTTACGGGCTTGAAATCGCCGGGGTTGTTAAAACCGGAACTTACGCCTCCTCTAAGCCTTTGATCTTTCACGTCCGCAAGAGTTACGATCACTAAAATCGCAAATTGCTATTCAATTGCTACAATTCCCCAAGCCCGCAATTATTCTCACACCTGCAAATGTAGAAGAAAATCCTACGAGTGCTGGAGAGGACCCGCAAGGGGGTTAAACACCAGATCGTAGCACTGTAAAAAATCAATATTGCACTGTAAATAACAGGGAAAGCGATGATAGACATTAGAATTAATTGCACAACAGTCTCACGCTCAAAATTGCCAAACAAAAATATTTTTTTTTATGTTTCAATTTGGGGTTATATCTATCTCGGGAATCAATTCATATCGGACCTCTAAACGCTAATTGATTGACATATAACCTCCATCTTATACTGCCGTAATGATGGCGGTTTCATTTCCTATTGGCTATTTCGAATTGGGTAGTTACGGCCTTGTTTAATTGATCATGTTCCCTCCCTGAAATGCTACATACAATTGCATAGTTTACGGTTTCGGCTTTCGGTCCGTAACTTGCGGGCTAGATTGAATATCACCGAATTGTAGCAGAGTGCGAGCCGGCAGCCAGCCCGCAAACATACGGCCTGTATACCGCGAATTGCAGGCTTCTAATTGAATGAGGATCATTGTCTGACAAAGAGCATAATTAGTTAGGGAAAAGTAATTTGAAATGTGATGTTTCTGCTAGGTACTGGAGGTATCCGTGATACTTTAGTGAAGGTTGTGTGGAAGCCGCCTAAATCTGAGCAGGTGTAAGGAAGGGATAAATGTCAAATTCTAAAAGATTGAACTATATTTAACAAATGGATTTCCCTTCTCCACCACAACATCCCTCTATTGATAGATAAAGATATGCACACCATTTTGGCTTTAAGCTAACGGGAAGGGTTAAAACAAGACAAGATGGAATCCTCAATACTTAAACAGACTTTTCAAAAATTTGTATTTTCTCCAAAAATATTGTTATGTTCATAGCTTAACCAGATGCCAATGTTGCTAGTTTGTTACATAATTCCAAAATATGTGCAATTTTCTTGAACTGCAGTGGTCATTTAATCCTGACATAATCTTTATGCATACGCAAAGTATTATTTTATTTCCTTACTCGATATCCTTGTACTATTAGATGACTGTTCCACTTATTTATCACTCATGTGAACTAATAAAGGTACTTTGCAACTTATTACTGAATCTACTTCTTCCAACGTCAAGGCATGATCTCTTGAAAATCCATTAAATGGCCACTGCAGTTTTTTTTTTACATTTCACAATTGTTTATAAGTAGCAAAGATCAATATAAACTACTTTAAAAAAAACTGCTTTTAAAAATATATATTTTGTGAAAGAATTTACATTGAAAATAGCTTATTACCTCATCTTTTATAAACTGCATAGCACTGATGTGTGACACAGCCAAATTAAATAAGTCTAATACTTAAAGGGCCATTAAAGGCATTTTTTTATTTGTGGCATCTGAAAGAGGGCATTTGGTAATGTGAATAACTGTATTTCTTTTTTGATAATGAAGCTTTTGGAGCAGAATATACTGCTTGAATGTGTAACAGTTCTGGGGGGCTTGTCCACACCAGCCAATGTGCAGCAATATAGCTGCATGTGGCATAAGCATCTGCCAATGAGATCTAGAGCCGTGCATATTCTCTGCTCACACAGCGGTATTTCCTGTGGCATTTCCTTTCTCGTTTCCAAACAGTTTAGACATTTTACAAAACATTTTTTTTTATGAAAAAATATTTTTTTATAATGGTTAAAACATGCTCTTTTAAAAGCATGATAGAAAAATGTAGATTCCCTTTAATTCTCATAATATTTGAGAGAAAGACAAGCAAATCAATGGGTTTCACCTTGTCCAGCAGCATTGACATCATAGCCAAATTTACATATGAGGTGCCTCTAGGCACAGGCGGAGCTACCGCCATTGCAACATAAGGGGGGGGGCATTTTTTTTTTTTTGCACCGGGGTCCCCCATGCACTAGCTCGGCCACTGCCTCTAGACAAAAATTCCTTGAGTACACAATCACTCCCTCATGTGAATTTTAATATTATCATTCCTAATATCAAATTTTCTCAGAAAAAATTAAGTGAGAGCTATAAGCACATGTGTGTGTATATATATATATATATATATAATATATATAAATATATATATATATATATATATATAAATATATATATTTATACCTGTGCATGTGCAGAGCAGAATGGAAACATTCTAGCTATTGACATTTTTATGTGTTCTAGATAAAAAGATATACACAAATGTAGGGATAGAAAACGTATCCATAGTATAAATAATTGCCTCCCTCCCTCCAACTTGAGTCAGTGTAATTAGGAAGCTATTGTACCATACCTCTAAATGTTTCAAATGGCCAAAGAGGGATATTTTTACACTACTACACTATAATACACTATTAAGTAGTGTTACCACCATTCTGTAGGATGTGTAAACTAAGTTTTAGCTATACACACACTTAATGTATGCACAATGCTCCATACAGACATATATTATGTAGGACTTACATTCTTGGCATCTTTCTCCTAGAAGTTGTGAGAAAACAACATGATGAGAAAGAGAAAGTGGGGCATGACTGTTACTGGAAAACAAGGGTTTGTCCTTAAGTGTGGGACCTTTCTTCACTATTACATTTTTTATGTTACATACATTTATGGAGTCATATTTTTTCAGAAACCTAAATGGTGATGTTCTGCTAATCTCGTGTTGGATCACAGTAAATTGTGGAGATAAGAAGGAGATCGGGAAAAATAGCAAGACTGGAATGAAAAAGAATTCCCCTTAAAAGTTGCTAGAGTTGTATTTGTTTTTTATTTCCACTGGTTATCATAAATAAATAAATAAAATAAATAAAGAACAGTAAGAGTAAAAAAGAGACTCATTTGCAACATAGTAGAATATGTTATTATTAATTTCTTTATCCCTGACTTTAACTGACAGAGATAGAGTTAAAGAGCAATTAATATCTTGTAAACCATGGATGCTGAAGATGCTTTAGTTGTCTAATTCTATGAGGATACTCAACACCTCCTAGAAATAATAGAGAAAAGATGTTACCCTAGCATCATATGAGACTGGAAAGTTTAAGTAGGGAACCAAAAGATACCTGGAGTTATGGGCAAATTTATCCTTGAATTTCAAAATGAAGAGATTAGTAGAATTATGTCATGATAATTCTCTGGTCAGGGACATCTCGACACACGGGCATTATCAGGTGACCAATATAGAAATCAGATTGATTATAGACTTTGTAGTCAAAGATAGAGGAGCTCGGTACAGTCAACAGATACAAGATATGGACCTGACTGTGGCTCAGATCATGCAAAATTCAGATTAAATTGAGGAAAAGAGGGACAATTATCAGCCCATACACATACAAAATAAATAATATATCCTATGAATATCCAGTGGAGGAAAAGAATAGATTTAAGGGACTATTTATTGTAGATAAAATGTGTGAAGAACTTTGGACAGAAGTTTGTGACAATGTCCAGAAAACAGCAACAAAGAATACTCCCAAAAGAAAGGAAACTAAGAAAACAAAATGGCAGTCTGATGAGCCTTCGAAAGTAGCTCAGGAAAGATGGATAGAGAAAAGTAGCGGAAATAGCAAAAGATCTATCCAACTAGATGCAGAATTCCAGAGGATAGCAAGAAGAGTAAGGAGACATTCTATAATAAGCAATGTAAAGAAATAGAGGAAGATAACGGAATAGGAAAGTCAAGAGATCTCTTCCAGAAAATTGGAAATGTCAAGGCAACATTTCATGCCAAAGTGGGCGTGATAAAAGCCAAAAATGGTAGGGACTTAACATAAGCAGGTCAGATAAAGACGAGGTGGCAGGAATACACAGAAGGTCTAAACAGGAAAGTTATATGAAATAGGCCCAAGGAAGCGGCTGCAGGAGTTGATGGAATTCTAACACTTCAAAAACCTACAAGATGATGCTGTGAAAGTGTTGCTTGATTATGTCAACAAATTAGAAAAACTTAACAGTGGCCAGTAGACTGGAAAAGGTTAGTCTACATCCCCAAAAAAGAGTGCTCAAGAGTGCTCCAAAAATCCAACAATTGCACTCATTTCACATGCCAGCAAGGTAAAGCTTAAGATCTTGTAAACTCAGCTCAACCAATATATGGACAGAGAAGTACTAAATGTGCAAGCTGGGTTTCACAAAGGCAGAGTGTCATGCCCAGTTCCTGACTGGACTGTTTTATACTATGGCCTGGTCACGGACTGACAAAAATGTATCTTGTTTATGGTTTTAGTTATGCATTTATTACTATGGTTATGCATATTTAGTTGTGTATGTTTTTAAAATTACAGTTATATTTTATGAATTTTGATTGTGTTACAGTGTGGTTGTCTAGTGATGACTCACCAGCTCGCCCCCCCCCCCCCCCCTAAATATAATCACCAGGATGAGATTAAAGGTCTGAGCTCACCAGATGTACATGGTTTCCCAGTAAGCAGGGGCAGCCTATTATTGAGGGATGGGGCTTACTGTGGTTGGCCAGCCTGTGTGGCAGAACATTTTATAAAATGTGACAATTAATAAAGGTGTAAGTGCCATTATGTGTATTAATCCTAATTCTAAGGGATTATATGGGGTTCCTGATATCCTGGTCTGTGAAAGCAATCTACTGGGCATGGTTTCTGTGTTTGGTCTATCTTCTGCTATCATAGGTGCACAAGGACAACACGATTCTGCTGGATAGGTTTGAACCAGGTTCTTACCAAGTCCAAATGAAGTAGCAGATCATGTCATGGCACAGAGGCACAAGTTAAAAGAGAAAGCAAGAGAGTTCCAGGAAAAAAAAAAAAAACATTTACCACTGCTTCATTGACTATTTTAAAGACTTTGACCTTGTGGATCACAACAAAATGGGACTCCTGAGAAATTTGTATGTAGAATAAGAAGGCATGGTCAGAGCCGAACATTAAACAACTGAATGGTTCAAGTTCAGGAAAGCAGTGTAGCAAGGTTGCATTTTGTCACTGAATGCATCATGTGTAAGGCCAGGCTGGACAAATCTAAAGCTGGCATCAATATTCCTGGGAGAAATATCAATAACCTCAAATATGTGGATGTTACTACTTTTATGGCTAAAAGTGAGGAGGAACTAAAGGGCCTATCAATGAGGCTGAAAGAAGAGAGTGTAAAAGCTGTCCTGTGGCTCAACGTTAAAAACATCATAGTAAACAACAATACAGCTTCCTGGCAAATAGATGGAGAAAAGTGGAGGCAGTGACAAATTTTATTTTCATGGGCTCCAAAATCTGCACAGAGGGTGACTGCAGCCTGGAAACTAAAAGACATTTGCTTCTGGGGAAGAAAGCTATGGTAAGTGTGGACAAGGAGAAAAAAATATTACACTTTCAACAAATAATTAGGACTATGGTATTCCCAGTATTAACTTTTTAGATGTGAGAGCTGGACCATAAAGAAGGCTGAATGCTGTAGAATTAACACCTTTGAATTGTGATGCTGGAGAAAACAGTTTTGAGTCCCTTGCATTGCAGGAACGTCCATTTAATCAATGTTAACTGGAAGGTTTGATCTTGAGGCCAAAAAATATTTTGTCCATATCAAAAGAACACAGGATTCCCTAGAGAAGACTCTATGCTGGGAAAGATTGAAGGCACACGACGAAGGGACAGCAGAGGCAGAGATGGATAAATGAGGTAATTGTTCCTGGCGTTCTATGGTCCATAGGGGAACAGAGAGTCGTACATGACTGAATGACTAAACAACAAAAAATGCCTTCCCACATAGTCTGTGGACTCTCCCCCTTCTGCATGTGCTACTTTCAGTCTGAATTTAAGTATCTCATATGAAAAATCTCCAATCTTTGATGCTCCCAAACAGACTGCCTAACCACATAGTACTGCCCTTGGAATTCTGGGACTTTGGCCTATAGTTGATATTATTGACATGGAGATCAGAATATACCTTCCAGCATGCATTGTGTGAAAAAAAGAGGAAGTATAAAGGTTTTCAATATAACTGAACCAATCATATAAAAGCGTTATTATTCCTGACACCAAAACATTGAGTATTTCCTGCATGGAGCAAATTTCTGAAGCATCTAGCTACATTTTCACATATTTCCCATGCAAAACATGGCACCCCCTGCAAACAGGCACCCTTAGGCACTTCCCCTTAGGGAAGGAGAGAGGAGGGAAGGGAAGGAGAGAGAAGGGAAGGGAAGGAGAGAGGAGAGGGTGGAAGAGAGAAGGAGGGAAGGAGAGAGGAGTCTATATGGTCATTTGAATAACTCAGCTTGACCGTAAGCAAAATGTTTATGGAAAGCAGTTTTAGATGTACACATCCACCTCAAGAAGCTAATTATAAGAAACCAAAATGGTAGATTCAACTGCAACATCACTAATATAGTTGTCACACTGTGAGTTTGTGTGTAACCCAAAGAGAGTGGTAAAGAGAGAAAGAGAGAGAGGGAGAGAGAGAGAGAGAGGGAGAGAGAGAGAGAGACAGAGGGAGAGAGAGATAGAAAAGGAGAGGGAGAGAGAGGAGGGAGAGTGAGAAGGGAAGGAGAGAGAGAGACCGAGGGAGAAGTAGAGGGAGAAGAGATGGAGAGAGAAGGAGAGGGAGAGAGAGTGAGAAGGAAAGGGAGGGTGACGAGAGAGAGGGCAGAGAGAGAGAGGGTACACAGAGAGAGGGCACACGAACAGACAGAAGACACAATTTTTAAGACAATATTATGCCATCATTTTTGATGGGCAAGTGACTAGTACTTACATAAAAAGGTAATGAATTAAAAGATGTATTATTTTCTATTTTCTTAAAACATTTTGCCTCTTTTTAAATGTAGTTATTTAAACTTTCTTCTATACATTGGACCACACTAGCTATTTAACAAGTCCATTATCTGATAATCTGTGTTCATTTAATATATGTACCCATTTGCCTCTGCTTTTTTTACTTTCTGTGTGTAATTTCTCTTGTTCTTTCAACCAGATACATTCTGAAGAAATCATTTATAAATATAATCAACTTTTGCAATGTATTACTTCCAGCAGATTAAAATAACACTCAAGAGTATCTCTAGATATCTCCCACAGGTTATACAAGCCACATAGCAATTAAAGCAATGATATCAGGCAGATACCATGCATCTGTAATCTCAAAAGTAAGTTTAATAGAAGAATTGTTAAAATATAATCAGATAGTTCTCTATTAATACGTAAGTGTGACCATAGTACCTAATTAATACACACACTGCACTGTCGTCTGCATGGATAGCTCACTTTTTTCTTATAGTAATCAATTAGGAACTGAAAGGAGAGATGAAACAAGATTTATCTAAAATTTAAGCTTCCTTTGCTATTTTGTCTAGCAGTCATTTGCTGATAACAGGCATCAATTTAAATAAAGTCTATTGACAATGCAGCTAAACCTGGAGATTGTGATACAGTTTATAACGCTCTAGTTATGTCAGAATGCCTAAAAGTGTTAGCTCAGTGTGTGATCTTGTTTTTTAATTTTGATATGTTTTTATAATTTACAAATATATAACTATAGTCTAGTACTTTTAGTAAAAAATAATAACGCACATTTTTGAGTGAAATATAGTAATGCTTCACTGCAATGCAGAAAAAGCAAAACTACTAGGCCCTCATTCAATTGCAATTTGGCCAATTGAATAGGGCTCTAAATAAGCACATAACATATTTTTTTAAAGAAGTGTTTAGTTAGTAAACATCTATCCAAAAGCAAGGTTTTCACTAACTAAAAACTTCTTTAAAAAAATATGTTATGTGCTTATTTAGAGCCCTATTCAATTAGCCAAATCGCAATTGAATGAGGGCCCTAGTCTGGATTACAGATATTAGCTCATATTAGATAAAATAGAACATTTCATTATATATTTGATACATTATATAGTGGCAATTAAACTTTATATACTTAAAGGTACTTTAAGCATACATTTTAAATATGCTTGATCTCTTCTCCCTAAGTCTACTAATCCATGGCCATTAATTATGAATTTTAGTGAGAGAGGGTATAACCAGTTGGATAAATTATATTTCTCACAGGCCGCCATCAGGGGGTGCTGGAAGGAACTAGTGCATCCACAGAACTAGTAAATGGGGGCCTCTGTGAAAAATAACTTCGGGCCTCCCTTGCAACTTCTTGATACATAATAGGTGCCGGTAAAGGTCAACAAGAAGTCAAAAACATATGTAGGTTGTCGTATCACCTTTCTATAAAAATACTTAACTAACCTTCCCCACTAATAATTTAAAACTACCCATTTGTCGAGTCTGCTGCTTGAAGCAGAGGGACCCATACCATGTTTTGGGCCTGGGGGATTAGCAACTGCTACACTAGCAGTAGCTCCATTACTGGTGTATGGGGCACCAAAAAGAATGGCCCTGAGGACTCCTGTGTTATTGAGAATGTGTAACTAGTTTCAATATTTGTGCAATCTCAGCAGAAACACGTTACATGATTGTTTACCAATAGGTTACATGCTCAAGCAATTTGTAATGATTTGATGTTTTATCTTTACTGCTGGGGATCACTTTCTATTCACTTTGATTGTATTTAGATTACATAAAAGTGGATATTTTTCATCTGATATCTAACTGAGAATACTTTAGTTTTACAATTTTATATGAGGCGCAATAGCACTACTGTTCTACAGTAAAAAAATACATGGTACTAGTGTGTCTGTTTTGAAGTAAAGATTTGTAAAGGGAGGCAAGGAGTGGTAGGGTACATTATTACTATCTATATACAAAGAAAGATATATAGCTGGCGGATCAGAATGGTCAACTGCCAATAGCATAGCTTAAAGGAAGCCATGTTTGATAATGGCTACGGAATGAAGAGCGAGGCATTTGTGGGCACATTTGTGTGTCCTAGCTCAACTGTCCAGAATTCAGTGTAATAACTGTTTTTCTTGGAATTCTGAGCTGGAAGCAGGTTTTTTAACTTGCTTCAGACATTCAAATGTGAACACATATGTACTTTTTATTTACTGTACGGTGGAGGGCTTCTATCGCTCTTTTGCCCACCATATTATAAATTATTGTTGTGGTGAACTACCTACTCATAATTTCCACAAGACAGGCTGAGATCCCGCTCCATGCTAATGATAGCCAGTAAGCTTGAAACAGCTATACATGGATTGGATACTTGGCCTGTGGTTTATTCCAACCTTGGCTTTGCATTAAAACTGTGTAATACAGCATGCATAAGCTTAAAGGAAGCCATGTTTGATAATGGCTACGGAATGAAGAGCGAGGCATTTGTGGGCACATTTGTGTGTCCCAGCTCAACTTCCCAGAATGCAGTGTAACAACTGTTTTTCTCAGAACTGTGAGCTGGAAGCAGGTTTTTTAACTTGCTTTAGACATTCAAATGTGAACGAAGAGTGAGATAGCCGTGAATGTCCAGTAATCTAGATGAATAATCAGAGTATTACAGTATATAGTGATACCTTTTTTATTGGACAGACATATTCATAGTTTTCATGACAAGCTTTCGAGAACGGACCTCTCTTTGTCTAGTCAGAGGCAATACTAATTATAGATTCCCAAATGAAGCAACACAAATCCAGGATTCACAAATAATGTTCTTTTCAGCCAACTGTGAAAGTATGAAAGAGTGCAGATCAGAGTAAGAAAATGAGGGTCATAAATAGTTTCACAAGTTAAGGAACCATAAAGCTATAACCAAACATAGAAATAAAGCAGAGAAAAAAACATATTTTTATATATATATATATATATATATATATATATATATATATATATATATATATATATTTATTTATTTAAATAATCAGAGTATTGCAGTGAATAGTGATACCTTTTTTATTGGACAAACGTATTCATAATAAAGTGACGAGCTTTCGAGAGATATTGCCTCTCTTTATCAAGTCAAAAAGCGATACAGATACAAGTATGAACTAAAAACAGTAAACAGAAAGAGATGGGAAGAAAAAAAAAATGGAAAAACAAGAAAGACAAAATTCATTGGGCAGAGTTAAGTGAGAGACAGACCAGCATTGTGAATAATGTCCTGATAGGTGAGTAAGTCTATAGATCAGGTTGTAGATAAGAACACAGCAGAGTAAAATGTGTATAAAAATACTTAACTAACGATCCCCACTAATAATTTAAAACTACCCATTGAAGCTTGAAGCAGAGGGACCTATACCATGTTTAGGGCCTGGGTGATTAGCAACTGCTGCACTAGCAGCTTGTCGCTTTATTATGAATACATTTGCCCAATAAAAAAGGTATCACTATTCACTGCAATACTCTGATACTTGTATCAGTATCGCTTTTTGACTTGATAAACAGAGGCATTATCTCTCGAAAGCTCGCACTTTTTTATGAATACGTTTGTCCAATAAAAAAGGTATCACTATTCAATACTGCAATACTCTGATCTATCAGGACATTATTCACAATGCTGGTCTATTTCTCACTTAACTCTGGCCAATACATTTTGTCTTTCTTGTTTTTCCATTTTTTTTTCTCCCCATCACTTTCTGTTTACTGTTTTTAGTTCATACTTGTATCAGTATCGCTTTTTGACTTGATAAAGAGAGGCATTATCTCTCACAAAGCTTGTTGCTTTATTATGAATACATTTGTCCAATAAAAAATGTATCACTATTCACTGCAATACTCTGATTATTTAACTGGATTACTGGAAATTCACAGCTACCTCACTCTTTATATATATATATATATATATATATATATATATATAGGTTACAAGAAATGTTGGTAATGATATAAAAATGCCATATTTAAGTTATTACTGTTAAAGAGCATAATCATTTTAATTTCAAATGTCTTTCTTTCCTGAGTGTTTTGACAAAGACGTTTGAGTATTTTGATTATGAGATTTTTCATGGATTAATTCTTCTGGGTGAAATGGTGCCCGACTAGAGTACAGTAAATGTTCTCATTGTGCTTATTGATGGAATGTGTGTGCAGATTCATCCTCATACGTAATTTCTGACTGGTTTCCCCAATGTAACAACCTCTTTCACATACTGTACATTGTATCATGCAGACTACATTGGATGATGTACAAAAATATCACCCTCTTATCAGGGCCGGTGTTGTAGAAACTAGCTCTCATACTTACCCCACTTCCCATGCATGACACCAAGAAAAAACATAGTCTGTTGGTTATTTTTTAATGGTGAGTTTATTTAGAAAAACATTTAAAAACAAACCAACATGGCTGTCACCAACTCACTCAGTTACTGAATTGCAACTGACAGAAAATCAGCAGACATACACTTTTATATCTGTTTACATAAGAATGAACTAATCCATATTTTTCCCCCATATACCAAGAGGGCATTTCCCACCAACAACCAGTAACATTTTATTTACATATAGTTTCCAATAAGTAATCTGCAGGTGCAGATTATGCAGTTACCGTAGTACACGTCCCTAGATGCGCACAATATATTTGTCAGTTGTGACATCATGATCATCCTTGAATCATGGCCTTGTATATGAAAGAGAAAACATATTTGCTTTGTCTAAAAATCTGTGTACGGTCTCTAAATTAAATCGCTATGTCATGGGTTAGATGTAGTTAACTATTTCATACCTAATATCTTGCAATGGAGAATTACTGGTTCACAGACATAATATTACACTTAACTGGAAAGAGTGCTAATTGTATATATATATATACGCTAAAAATGTAAGGATCATCCATTAGGCGAATTCGGCTCCTGCCTACAGGCGCTTCTCTGAGAGGGGCACCTCATTATCACCCCATATTTCACCACAGACTCCCCTCTTCGCGTGTGCTTCTATGTGCGGTGCCTGCTTTCTCCAAAAACAGACAGAGCTGCCGGAGTTAAAGCTCCAGACAGGAAGCTCAGATTACATTGTAGGGAGCCTAAGCCCGCCCCCGGCACAGGAGCGCAGAGAGCAGGGAGAGGAAGCCTTCCCCTGCGCAGCCATGGCAGCCAGGCTGGGTACAGACAGTGGCAGGAGATCTTCAACACAAGATGGAGGAAAGAGCTGTGATGAGGTGAGAGGCATGTACATGTGTGTGAGAGGGAGAGACGGTGAGGGAGAGAGAAGAGGGAGAGAGGGTGAGGTAGAGAGAGGGAGGGGACAGAAAGAGGGAGTCAGGGAGAGAGAAAGAGAGGTATGGGAGAAAGAGATAGGGAAAGAAAGAGGGAGAGAGAGGGGGAGGGAAAAAGAAGGGGAGAGGAGAAATAGGGAAAGAGAGAATGGGAAGAGGGATAGAGAGAGAGTGGGGAGAGAGAGGGGAGAGAGGGAGAGAGAGGAAAAGTGAGGAGGATAGAGAGGGAGAGAGACAAAGAGGAGGGAAGAAGAGAGAAGGGGGAGAGAGAGGAAGAAGGAGGTTATAGAGAAGGAGGGGGGAAAGAAGAGAGAGGAAGAGGGATAGAGAGGAGGGAAGAAGAGAGAGAAGGGAGAGAGAGGAAGAGGGAGGGGAATACAGGCAGGGAAAGAAGAGAGAGAAAGAGGGAGAGCCAGGGGAAAGGAAGAGAGAGAGGGGAGAAAGAGGATGAGAGAGATAGAGGGAGAGAGGGGAGACAGAGAGGATGAGAGAGATAGAGAGAGAGGGAGACAGAGAAAGAGAATGGGAGGGGAAGAGAGGGAGAGAGAAAGAGAGAGGGGGCGGGAGAAATGGGAGAGAGAGATGGAGAGAAAGAGGGAGGGAAGAGAAGGAAAGAGGGAGACATAGAAATAGGGAGAGAGAGGGAGAGAAAGAGAGGGGAAGAGGGAGAGAAATATGGTGAGGGAGTGGGAGGAGAGAAGGAGGGAAAAAGAAAGAGATGGAGAATGAGACAGAGGGGGAAAGAGATGGAGAGTGAAGAGGGAAAGAGGGTGAGGTAAAGAGAGGGAAGGGAGAGAAAGGGAGGGAGAGAGAAATAGGGGAAAGAGAGAGGGAGGAAGATGAAAGGGGGATCAAGAGGGGGGAAGAAAGACGGAGAGAAGAGAGAGGGGAGAGAGAGAGAGAGAGGGGGACAGACCGAGAAAGAGAGGGGGAGAGAAAGAGAGAGGGAGAGATGGGAGAGAAAGAGGGAGGGGGAGAGAGATAGAAATAGGGAGAAAGAGAGAGAGAAAGAAAGGGGGAGAGGGAGGGAGAGAAATATGGTGAGGGAGTGGGAGGAGAGTAGGAGAGAGGGAGAAAGAGAGAAACAGAGGGGAAGAGATAGAAAGAGAGGGAGAGAGAAACATAGAAAGAGGGAGGGGAGATAGGGAGAGAGGAAGAAGGAGGGAGAGGGGAAGAGAGAGGGGAGAGAGAAGGGGGAAAAAGGAGAGGGGAGAGTGGGGGACAGTGAGAGAGGGGGGAGAGAGACAGAGAAAGTGTGGGGAGGGAGAGAGAGAGAGAGATGGGAAAGAGAGGAAGAGAAGGAAAGGGGAAGGGGGGTAGAAAGAAATAGGGAGAGAGGAGAAGAGAGAGAGAGAGTGGGGGAGATGGGGGATAGAGACAGACAGATGGTGGAGAGAAAGATAGGGGAGATAGAGAGGTAGAGAGAGAGACATAGAAAGAGTAAGGGAGAGAGAGGGAGAGAGAGAAAGAGAAGGGAAGAGAAAGAGAGAAATAGGGAGAAAGAGGGAGGAAAAAAGAGAGAGGTTAATAGCTTGGCGTGTGTATGAGTAGCTATGCTGTAAAAATGTCGGAAATGTCTGCAATTTGCTCACACAGCAAGATAGCCAAATACACACACAGAAAAAGGACAAATGGATGCGTGCACACTTTGCACATGACCTCACAGGGGCTCCTCCACTTTACTGCCTAGTGGCTCAAAAAGGATGTATCTGGGCTTGCTCTGGTGTTATAGCTCTTGTTGTTGTGCGTGGCTGTGTGTCCTCTTTGCAGATGTGCTGACACAATTTACACTGATTTGTATTGCAAGGTTTTGTGCCATTTTCTTTGTTATGCTCTTCATTGGCCTATATATATATATATATATATATATATATATATATATCCCCTTCTGGATTGCTACATTGTCGTGGTGAAAGTCCTTGTGAACCACAGTGAAGCTGTTAGCTATACCATGTAGGTTCACCCAAATTGGCAGGTCATAGAAGGAGGTCAAATAAATTATGGTCCACTCGAGAAGGAACTGACAACCCACTACAGTATCTCCAAGATAACCTTATGGGTAAGAACAACCAGAGGCATAACAATAGATGTGCCTGGCAATTAGAGGTTCACATGGTCACGAGGAGTCGGATGCGACTGCACAAATAAACAGTATATATATATATATATATATACATATATATATATATATATATATATATATATATACTTATATATAATAAATAATCAGAGTATTGCAGTATATAGTGATCCCTTTTTTATTGGACAAACATATTATCATAATAATAGTGACAAGCTTTATATTAAACCATCACAAGGTGTTCTCTAGCTCCTGTAATAATGAAGCTTACAAACCCATCCTTAGAAGGACAATGCTTTAGAGAGTGCAATGCCATTGGAACTTTAGTTCATATGCTGTGAGACGTAAAATAGAACACATATGTACTGAAACCTACAAAATCTTGTGGGGTTTTCAGACACCTCAAAAGCCAGAAGAAG
This sequence comes from Discoglossus pictus, assembly GCA_027410445.1. Lineage (NCBI taxonomy): Eukaryota > Metazoa > Chordata > Amphibia > Anura > Alytidae > Discoglossus > Discoglossus pictus. The sequence goes on from CM050166.1 coordinate 55,032,402, forward strand.
CCCTATTGGGCCTTCCTATCCCAGATCTCACAAATGAGGCTCAATTTCTTTCGAACCAAATATGTTTAGCCACCAGTTGCACCCTTGCTAAAAATTGGAAGACATCCAATCCTATGTTTGATTAAGCAATGAAGAAAATCAAATACATATACTGTACAAGCCAGATTTCAGCCAACTATAAAAAATAAACCTTATGTTGGGACATATGGACACTACGAAACTGGATGGTAGTGAACTTGGTAGAAAGACTCACACCAGACGCAAGAGTGGCATATAACTACAACCCCCCCCCCCCCCCCCCCTTGCCTTTCTCTGGATCTTTTTCTTCCCTCCTTAGTCTCCTGTCTATGTTGTCCCACTCATTTATCCAGTTTATTTCAGGGTAATTAAAATCTCCCATTATTAGAACTTGCCCATGCTTAGCAGCATTTCCAATCTGTAACAATAGTTGCATTCCCTCACTTTCAATTATATTTGGAGGTTTATAGCATACTCCTACTAATATTCTTTTGGAATTTGCTTTTCTGCTATTTAACTCTACCCACAAACATTCAACTTTATCACTAGGTCCGCCATAAATATCTTCTCTGTCTATAGGCTTAAATTCAGGCTTAACATACAGGCAAATCCCTCCTTCTCTTTTACCATTGCCTCTATCTTTCAAAGGTTATAACCATCCAGATTAACAGTCCAGTCATGAGATTCATCCCACCACATTTTGTTAATGCCTATTAAGCCCCATTTTTCATTATTTGCTAATAATTCTAACTCTCCCATTTTTCCTGGCAAGCTTCTTGCATTAGCAAGCATACACCTTATGTTATGAGTTTGTAGTTTGGTGATGCCTGCCACTGTACTTGAGTTACTTAGTTCTACCTCTCTATTGACTATACTACCCCTCCCCCCACCTTTTCCCCTATGAGTTGTTAATTCATCCCTTATACCCTCTACACTACGTTGTAGAGATTGTACCGAAGTTATAAGTCAGCCCAGTGACCTAAAACCCAAACCCCTCCTTAGTGCACCACATATTTAGCCACGCATTAACCTCCCTAAGCTCCTTCTGTTTCACTGGGCTAGCACGTGGCACTGGTAGTATAGCAGAAAATACTACCTTGGAGGTCCTTGCCTTCAGCTTATTACCTAGTTCTCTAAAATCATTATTTAGGACACTCCATCTTCCACTAAACTATATGTCTATATGTAACTATATTACCGATACTATGTTGTGTTGAATCCCCCTATATGTATTTACCTGATGATGTCAGATGCTGCATCGCTGCTTACTTTGAAACTCAGGGTTCCATCTCATATTAGTATTGCTTCAGACTTGATAAAGGGAGGGTAAACTTCTCGAAAGCTTGTCAATATAAATAAGGTGTCTTTTCCAGTAAGTTATCACAATATATTGCAATACTCATTATTAATATATATATATATATATATATATATATATATATCATTCCTAAATTACTAGATTACTAGACATTTACGGCTGCTTCACTCTTCAATTATCACATATATAGTTGTCGGCAGCCGGGCTTGCCAAAATCCGTTGGACAAATATCAGAGCATTTTTTTGCAGAGACAATTATAGAATTTGACGACTATAGGGGCTGACAAATATAGAATATAGGGCTGACAAGTATGTCACATATATAGTTGTGGATCTTACGAATGTTGGTCACGTTTGAGATTTTGGTCACGCAATGTTAAATAATTGCGGCCCCCGCAAAGCGAGGCCCGTAGTTGCTGGGCTGCCATAAGTGCCAAAGGCGATCATTGCAGGCCTCGTGATGAGTGCAACAGGTGCCGATCGCAAGGCCTGTTGGACTTAGGCTGCAATGAGCGCCGTAGGACTGCAGTTGCGGGGCTGCACTTAATCCCGAATTTAACGGCCAAACCACAGAACTGGAAAGAAAGAGCAGAAAAAAACAGTAAATATGCCTCAAATTAACTTACACACTCACACAAAGCAAGAGGGGGAGCCAGGGAGCCTTGAGTGAGGTTGCAAGTTAATTTGAGGCATATTTGATGTTTTTTCACGATAGAAAATCGTCTAAGCGAGAAAAAAAATGGCGGACGAAAAATGGAACAGGATGAAAACGAGGCCAAAGGCAGTAAAAAAGAGCCTGAAGCCAGTAACACTTAACGCAAGCCAGTAACACTTAACCCAAGCCAGTAACATTTAACCCAAGCCAGTAACACTCATCGCGAGGCCCCTAAACTACATGGGGGGGGCTCGCCATGAGCGCCGAAGGTGATCATTGCAAAGCACCAAAGCTGTGGTTTGGACAACACCTGCAATGAGCGCCAAGTAGACGGGAGAGGCTTGTGATGAGTGCTGAAGGTGCTCAGAGGGGTCAGAGCATCGCATTATGTGGCAAACAGCATTAGTGCACGGGGGAGGCTGGCGATGAGCACCGAAGGTGCTCAATCGCAAGGCCTGTAAAGTACACAGGGGGAGAGGCTCGCAATGAGCACCAAAGGTGCACAGAGGGGATATAGCCTTGCATTGTGTCGCAAACAGCATTGCCAGGCTTACAACTTTATTCCTGTCATTTTTGACGAGCAAGTAGCTAGTGTATATACTGTATATAGAAAGAAAAATCAGAGTATTAAAGCATATAGGGATACCTTTTTTTATTGGACAAACTTATTCATAATATAGTGAGCTTTCGAAAGATGATCCTCTCTTTATCGAGTCAAAAGTAATACTGATGAAAATATGAGAGATGTAAACAAAGTAGACAGAATAAAAGAGAGAAAACAGACCAGCATAGTAAATAATGTCCTGATAGGCCAGTATGCGTGTCTGTAGATCAGGTTTTAGATAAGAGCACAGCAGAGTCATAATTAAGAGCAATAAATGTCACCACAGTTTGTAGATTAGAAAAACAGCAATTAAACGGAGGAGATATGTGGAATGTGTATGAATTATAAGACATTACATTGTATCATGTACACTACATTGGATGATGTAAATTAATATGACCCTCTGATGTTATAGTTCTTGTTTTATGTGTGGCTGTGTCCTCTTTGCAGATATGTTGACATAGTTTGCAGTGAATTTTATTGCAGGGTTTGGTGCCATTTTCTCTGTTATGCTGTTCATTGGCCAATCGTCTGTTCACCAATGTATGCCTTAAATTTGGTGGCTGCCTAAATTTAAGAATGGGAGTTTTGGGAAATATATGTTTCAATTCTGTGTCCTCTGTTAGTTGTAGTTGTAAATCCTTAAATATTTTGCGTATTCCTTAAAGACCCGGGTGGTATGTGGTGACCAGTGGTGTACGTGAAGTTGTTTCTTTAGTTTTGTATTGCAACAGGTGTTCCTGGGGTGTTTTAATGGCATTGGCGCTCATCTCCACCACTGCAACTGCACCCCTGCAATGATCGCCTTTGCAGTGGATCTGGCCTATAGATATGGTGGTTATGTGTTTTATGATTATCATTTGCAGCTAAAGCAGCGGCAGCATGGCACCAATTCCATTATAAAGTAAATATGTCTATTTGAACAGGATCATAGGTGGCAATCAACACGGATTTATGAAGGATAGGTCGTGTCAGACCAATCTAATTAGTTTTTATGAGGAGGTTAGTAGGAACTTGGATCAGGGCAACTCAGTGGATGTAATCTTTTTAGATTTTTCGAAAGGCATTTGATACAGTGCAACATGGAAGACTAGTGAGCAAACTAAGGGATACAGGAATTGCAGTAAATATCTGCTCATGGATCGAGAGCTGGCTAAAAGACAGGAAGCAAAGGGTTGTTGTGAATGGAACATACTCCGATTGATCTAATGTGATAAGTGGGGTTCCTCAAGGTTCAGTATTAAGTCCTCTCTTTTTTAACATATTTATTAATGACATTGAAGTAGGACTCGAATGTAGTGTCTCCATTTTTGCTGATGACACTAAGTTGTGCAAGGTAATAAAATCAGATAATGATGTACTTTCCCTACAAAAGGATTTGCATAAATTATAGAAATGGGCGGCTAAATGGCAGATGAGATTTAATACAAATAAATGTAAGGTTATGCATTTGGGAAGGAACAATAGCCAAGCAATCTATAATCTTAATGGAGCAAATCTAGGGGTATCAGATATTGAAAGGGATTTGGGAGTACTAGTGGACAACCACCTAGGTAACAGCGCTCAAAGCCAAGCAGCGGCTGCAAAGGCAAATAAAATATTAGCATGTATTAGGAAGGGTATAGAAGCCAGGGAAGAAGATATAATTCTGCCACTATACAAATCTCTAGTACGTCCTCATTTGGAATATGGAGTACAATTTTGGGCACCACCTCATAAAAAATACATTTTAGAGCTGGAAAAAGTACAGAGAAGGGCTACAAAACTAATAAGGGGAATGGAGGGGCTAAGTTATGAAGAAAGACTAACAAAATTAAACTTATTTTCGCTCGAAAAAAGGCGTCTAAGAGGAGATATGATTACGTTATATAAATACATCCTGGGTCAATATAAGGCTTTGTCAAGTGAACTTTTTGTAGCAAGAGATTTTCAACTGACAAGAGGACATCCTTTGAGGTTAGAGGAAAAAAGATTTCCCCTTAAACAAAGAAAAGGGTTCTTCACACTTAGGGTGGTTAAACTGTGGAATTCTCTACCAAAGGAGGTGGTGACAGCGAATTCGATAGACAACTTCAAAAAGGGGTTAGATATATTTTTGAATAAAGAGGGCATTCAAGGCTATCCTAGATAACTAGCAAAGGAATATTGATCCAGGGAGAAATTTGATCAACAGTTTCTGGGGTCAGGAAGGAATTTTGCTTTTTTTTCCCCTTATGAGACAATTGGCAAAGTTTCAATGTTTTTTTTTTTCTGTTTGCCTTCTTCTGGATCAAATAACAATTAACAAATAATAATAAATAGTCCACATTAAAAAGATTAATAGAGATCTAAAAAGGTTGAACTTGATGGACTAACTCTTTATTAATCCTCCAATACTATACTATTAATAACTATTTAATCAATAATTTAATTAATAACTATTCCGCATATTGCAGATCAGAGGAGATCTTAACAGGTTGAACTTGATGGACTGAAAGTCTTTTTTCAACCTTAATTACCTAGTAACTATGTAACTATGTCACTGCTAGATCATGATTTATTTTGTAGGCACTTTGCGAGGCTTAGAGCTCCGGTATGTCAATATTGCCATTCACCATTTCATAATTCTATTTTTTGTCCCAATTACACACCACCCCCTTTTGTTAATACCCCAAATTCTACTGTCTCAGTTACCGAGTTCCCTAATCAATCCCGTCCAGCCGCAACCACCTTGGCAGACCAGTGTTATATCTAGGATCTATCTACAGAAAGTTATGGAATAATGTAATGCTCTGGGTGTCACCTACACGCCAGAGAAAACAAAGGGACCAGTACATCAACTAGAATTCTTAGGCATTATACTGGACACTCAGAGGATGGCATCTCATCTCTCACTAAACAAGCTAGAATGCTTACAGGCCATCCTCCACAACTTCATGGACAATAATCCAAAGACCACCAAAGAACTGCAAATTCTACTAGGTCATCTGAATTTTGCCACAAACATATTATTGCAAGGGAGGTCATTTTTTAGTAATTTGCTAAAAGACCTCTCAGAATAATTAAGGTATGATTCAGTAGGCTTATCACTCGAATCAGTGGAAGACCTGAAATTGTGGAAAAAGGCAAACCACTGCTACAAAGAGAGAGGCCTGAGCACAAATTGCCAGGTTAAATACCTGGTGATTGTGGGAGGGTCCCTCTCTCCCTCCACCCTTTATAAACCCACGCCCACTTCCTCATGTGCACACGCTTCCAGTGCCCCACCTTCCCTCCCCTTTCTCCATAATTCACTCGCCCCTTGGCCCTCTTAGCAGGCCTATAGGGGCGTAGCAACAGGCACACCACTGCTATAAGGAGAGAGGCCTAAGCACAAATATATATATATATATATATATATATATATATATATATATATATATTCTTATACACCAGGGATAAGGCAATAAGGCAGGTGCTGTTTTATATATATATATATATATATATATATATTTAAAATAATAAAAATATATATATTATTTTAGCTTAGAATTAGATTATTTTATATATATAGATAGCATTTCTTGTTTGTTAGCTAGGGGTATGTGTTTTATATAGATAGCATAGCATGCATTGTATATTAGATTGTGGTATTTACTTAGCTAGATTGGGGGATGTATATTAGATAGATAGGATGTATTGTATATTAGATAGGGGTGTATTGTATTGTATTTCATTTTATTTGTATTGTATGTATTTGTACTGTATTGTATGTATTATATGTATTTTCTTTTCAGGTGTGTAATTCTTTTTTTTTCTGTAGTGGGGGGATTGTAATGTATTTTTTTATTTTCTGTAATGTTCCTTTTTTTATTTTTTGCGACTTTGTTATTTTTATTTTCTGTAATGGACATTTTTAATTTTTTCGGTATTTAGGTTTTTTTATTTTATGTAATGTAGATTTTTTATTTTTGATGACTTTAGTTTTATTGTTTTCTGTAATTAGAGTGGTGGGGGGTTGTTAGGGAGTAGGTAGGTATGTAGTGTATGTGTTAATACGTTAGTGTAGAGGGTGTTTAGTTGATATTTAATGTTTTATTGGGGGGGTATAGTGCAGTGTAGTGTTTATACACTTATGTGGTTAATGTTGGGTTGTAACAGGCCCATAGTGGTCATAATATACCCTTATGGGACTGATGGGGTTAAATAGAGGCTTATGAGGGTCTGGATAGACCCCCATAAGTGACCGGGTTAAAATGGTGTAGTGCTTACACTTTGGGTCATGAGGGTCCTGGATGACCCTCATGGCACGTATAGTGTTATTACATGCTTTCATTAGTGTGTTATAGGGGTCTATATAGTTGAGGCACCAAGTACACACATTGTGTGACAAACAGCATTTCAACACTTTCTTTTATTGACCGTCATTTTTTGACGGGCAAGTCACTAGTATATATATATATATCTATATATAAAACATCTAACAAAAAAATTCTGGAGGGGATTTGTACCCCCCTCCATCTTTACTACCCTGTAAGAATTAATTAATGGCCCTAAATATTTAAGCTCAATTAACTAATACTTTCACTCAAAAAATGTCATAATACCCAATTTCAATTATATTTTTTTACATGTGTACTTTTCATTTCTTTGGACCTTAGCTGTGTCACTTTAAGACAGTTATATAGGCCCTCATTCAATTGAGATTTGGCCAATTGAATAGGGCTCTAAATAAGCACATAGCATATTTTTTTAAAATAAGTTTTTAGTTAGTAAAAACCTTGCTTTTGGATAGATGTTTACTAACTAAAAACTTCTTTAAAAAATATATGTTATGTGCTTATTTAGACCCCTATTCAATTGACAAAATTGCAATTGAATGAGGGCCATAGTAATTAAGGTTGAAAAAAGACTTTTTAGTACATCAAGTTCAGTCTTTTTAGGTCTCCTCTGATCTCCTCTGCAAAATGCATATTAGTTGTTAATTAGAAGGATATTGATCTAGGTAAACATTTTATCCAGTTTTTGACATTAGGAATTATTAGATTTGTAACCAAAAAAGAGAATAGTCAGAAGCTGTTTTTGTTATATTGTTTACCTTATTCTGTATCCTTTCACATAAACTATAAATTAGAACAAATATAAAATAATTGGACTTGATGGGCTTATATATATTGTTTTAATATTGGGTCATTTAAAAAAAAATACATGCAAAATACTACAGAATTGCAAGCGCTGTGTTTTTAAGAACAGACATAATTCAGAAAAAAATATTAATTTTAGAAAGCACTGAGGATTACAGGTGGAGATAAATGTTTATGGTGTATTAAATTTATATTTGAACCATTATGTTTGTGCCATTTTTGGCAATGACCTGTCACCGAGTTGCATTGAGATTTTGATTGTTGATCTCATTTCATTTTCTGGATCACTGACCTTGATCAATATTCAGTGAATGAATGGTTCACCTTGAAGCTTAGCCATTATTCAGTGGCTTCGAAAGTAAAATGACTGACATTTATCCTGATCTTTTGTGCATAGATTATACTAATTTGCAAAGATTTTACATTTATAGCTTGTGATACCTGAAAATCCATTTTTCAACACTAATTTGATATCTGCTCATGGTGGGATTTATATACCTGGGACCCCTAGGAACAAACTCCGTAGCCACCCTTAGGTGCACAAGCACATTTGTGTATTTTTGTGTCCTTACAACCAAGTTGCTCCACCTGCAGCTAACAAATCAGTTGTGCTGCACTCATTCTTATGTTAGTTTCAATTCATTTTAAGAACGGGATGGGTGGGAGAAAGAGCACCTAGTGCAGATTATTCACTTGGTAGGAATAAATAAATGACAGATACAATAATGAGCTGGACTCTCACCTAGATCAACCTCTACTGAACATGAGGTATTTTAGTGTATTGATCCAATCCGCGGTTCTCTATGGCCAGGATCCTTGGTTTCGTTCCACTTCAAAAATGGACATGTAATGGAGGTTTTTATTTGGTACTATTTATATTAATAATTACCTTGTATAATTGTATTCAGCAGTATGTGTTCATCAAATAAAATTCCATGGCAATGGTATCATTTGTATTATCCTACGAGATACAGTTTAAGGTTTTTTTGTTTTTTTTTGGTATCAGATTATTTATTATTATTATTTGGAATCTATTTAGTTCCTTATCATTGATTTGTATAGGTAAAGTTCTAGAAAGGTAAAGGATTCTCGGGAGGACATTCATTTTAACCAAAGTGATACGGCAGTCCAGGATATATTAAATTTGGACCAGTTATTTATTTCTACAATTAATTTTTGGAATAGGGGTGATAATTTGCCTTATAGAGCTCAGATATTTTACTAGTAATATTTAATATTCCTTAGGCCATACAAACTTATAAGTGGCTTTTACCTTTTCCATAATTGCCTGAGATAATCCCACACTTAAGGCTTCTGTTATTTCAAAGTTAAGTTTGAGGCCTGAGAGATTACTAAATTCTTTGATAATGGACATCAGAGCACCTACGGAGGACTCTGGGTCTGTGAAAGAGCATAGGAGGTCATCAGCGAATAATGAACATTTAAAATGCTGAAGACCTACTTTAAGACCTGCTATTTCTGGGTTAGACCGAATGGGGTTAAATAGCTAGAGCAAATAAGAGTGGAGATAAGGGGCAGCCTTGCCTGGTTTTCCACTGGATATTAATATTAGCTTTGTTAGAACCGAGCAGTTTCAAATTAGCAATAGGGGATTTATAGTAAGATTTGAGTAGGTTGATGAAACGTGCCTTGAACCCGAACTTGGCCAAAGTCGCATAAAGATAAGGCAATTCGACTGAGTCGAAGGCTTTTTCAATATCAATTGCAAGAATGCACATCTGGGTTTTATAGCTTTGGGACAAGTGCAGAGTATTTAAAGGTGTTTTTAAGTCTTTGTTTGTGGGTAACAAACTACATTCAATATTTTAGACCCAAACAACCTTGTATTGATCTCTATTAAAATAGTATAACAATACAAAATTAGTACAAAATGCGTATGTAAAATCTACAATCCAATATTTAAAAATCTGTGGCATATAGATGCGTTTTGCTTCAGTATCTAGATTCCCTTGCGGGATAAAATATTTGTTTCATGTGCTGCGTTTATAAGGGTTCAATTAATTTTAGAAAGGTTTTACTGTAGTGCATTGCATAGTCCATGAAATTCTCATTCTCATTTGTTTGTTGGGCATAGACTAATAAAAACAGTATGCAGTATAAACGAAATAAAAGTTCACATGTTTTCTTACTTTTTTTAAGTGTCTGTTTCCTCTTCAAACAGAGGTGTGTGTGTTCACCCCATGGGGGCATGGTCAGCTCTGCCTGGGGGCTGGATCATCATGGAAAATCAAGAAGGGAAGGGTCAAGAAGCACACCACCTCCTAGTGCAGATAAGACCCACAACACATCAGGGGCAAAGCAGAATAATAATAAACAGAACACTCACATTTATATTCCTCATCTTATGAGGTATGCATTCAGCATCACGGGAGGTCCCCCCTCACTTGGGGCCCTATCAAATTCACTGATTTGTAGTTCCAGAAGCACGTAAAGGAAAAGTTACATCTATTAAATTGGCCTCTTTTAGCTACCGGCAAACGATCTGCGGGTTACAGGTTGAAAATCCCTACGGGCTGTCAAAAGCTGAACTCTCAGTTAAGAGTATAGTCCAGGCAGAGTCCGTAGTAATAATTCCAGTGATTAGAATTTATTATATTCCCTCAGAATAATCCATACACCTTGTTTATGGAGATTTAAACTGACAACTCCTTTATGGATGCATAGCACATTTATACACAACCCAGTCCACCCATTCTCCACTCTGACCATGTGGATGTCACCCCCCTCCTCACCTCATTTGGTCCTGGAACTTAGAACCCAGCTTATAGCTTATTGGCCCTTTGATCCTGGCTTTACATGGGGTATCTGATCAGATCAGGAGTGGAGACACAGTCTCAGATGTACGGCACCATCCATATGCCCAGCATGCTTCCCCATTCACACCTGTGCACTGTCCCCCTGTGCTGGCCAGCTCTTCCCCCACTGTACTGGATCACCTACAACCAAGCACCTTGCAACTGGTGACCCCACTGTCCCAGGGAACCTTTGCAATAAACTTTATTAAACTCTCTGGGGAAAATGCAGCATTTCAATACCAAACATGACTGGTTGCCACCAATGCATCAATAAATTCACACAACAATACAAAAATCCATGCCTTTTATGGCCACACACACACTACCCTCTATAATACACACACACACATACACTGTTGTGTGTATAATACACACACATGCTGCCTCGTGTATAATACACACAATGCCCTGTGTATAACACACACATACAATAACTATGATTAAACCTATAAGGTGGCCTCTTCAAGAAAAACATGGCTTACCTATACAACCGTAACTGTACATCACATATTAACTAGTATAACATGGCTCATCACAAACAGCATGGCTGGCAGTAAAACATGGCCCACAATGCACAATATGCTAATATACACAAACATATGTAATAACATTATCCATCTTGGGCCAACATGGCAACCACAGTCCAGGTATTTAGGGGTTTGGGCATTAGTGGGAAAGGGAAGGAGTTGTGTTCTGATACCAGGTTCCCTGCAGGTCCCACAACAGTTCATAGTCCCCAAAAGTCCAGTGGTCCCTCATGGGCATCACAAACAGTGCAAATTACAAAGTATACTTAGCAATGCTTTTAAAATAGCTTTTAATTGATAAAGTACTGTTAGTGTCTATTGTTTTAAGGCATACTATATTAGGAAACATTTCAACCAATAAATCACCAATTCAATGAACCATAACACTGTTTTCCTCCTGCTTGCAAAGGCATCAGTTCCACTGAAAGAACGGAAATCTTTTGAACCACAAGGGAGAGCAGATTCACCACATGTTGAATACATGCCTAAGAACTGTAAAGTTCTCAGTGAGGAGAATGACCTTCCAGCTAGTGCTGTCTTCAATCCGCATGCCAAGCAGGCTAAAAGAAATAACAACTTCCTATAAGATTTCTCTCTGGAGAATTAATGTAGAAATGCCTCTGCTACATGACATATACATGAAAATAGGCATTCCAATCAAAAGCAGAGCAATGCATAGCATACAAAAAAAGTAACAGGAAGCAATAATAGTAAAAATAACGTAGCAAAATGTGAAGTGACAGTTTTTCTGAAAATGATTTCTGAAAATAATTCAAGAAACTCTTTAATGCTTTATTAAATTTAATTCAATATTAAAGTCATAGCAATATTCAATATTAAATTCATTTTCAAAAATTAGAGTTGCGGCTTCCAACTGAGCTGATTTCCTCTACTTTGAAAAGGGGGAAGAGGAGTTTGGCTGAGTGACAGGTTTACATGGTTTTAAGAACAATCTCATTACATAAGAGGACAACTTATCCTTAATGCCTATTTAAATATCTTGCTCCTCTTGTTAAAGAACCACTGCATAGGCAACACAAATAGAGTTACATTGGTATTGCAGTGGGTTAATAATGAAGTAGCAAGGCAGACCCTCGTCCAGATGCACAGATGTTCTCTTGTTTCCCCACCCAAGCATGCACATTGAGGATGATGACATCAGGTGCGTGCTCCTGGGTCCCGCTCTCTATTGGGGTGTGCATGATTAGGCTGGGTAACACTAGTTTGAATTATATTATAGTAGTCACCCCCCCCCCCCCCATGGGTGTAGGAGCAAAGAAAATATGGGAAGATACTTCATATAGTATAACCCCCCCCCCCCCCCCCCCCCGACTTCCTATACCCATGGCTCAACCCAGTCCTAAACCATCGTCTTGGACTTACTCCTAAATTTTAGTCTGCCAAGCTTTTGTATGATTCACCACCACTGTGTGACTTGTAACAGTGATAACACCAATCTTAGAGTGGCAATTTGCACTTTTTGTTTGCCAAACTTTTTGCCTGGACTTATCTTATCGGCATCTGGTGGTCTGAGATTTCACCATCTTTACATCCACTGATAGGACAAGCATCTGCCCTCAGCCTCCAAGTTATTATGAAGTGTTTAATCCAGACATGAATATATGTGTGTACACAAAGACAGCCAAGTTTACCTTAAACTATGGTGGTTCTATAAAGAAACATGAGACACAACTGTTTTTTTTTTTTTCAAGCATGTAACAGAAAACTCTTAAACATTACAAAACTTTAATTTTTGCATGGAAAAATAATAAGTAAAATCTGTTTAAACATCATTGAAAACAAAAAGGAAAGGCAGAGGTCTTTAGAAAAGTCGCTTTGGATAAGTCTCTATGAGCTTGCCACATCTTACCACTGGGATTTTTGCCCATTCCTCCTTGCAAAACTGCTCCAGCTCCTTCAAGTTGGATGGTTTGCGCTTGTGAAAAGCAATCTTTAAGTCTGACCACAGATTTTCTATTGAATTGAGGTCTGGGCTTTGACTAGGCCATTCCAACACAATTACATATTTCCCCTTAAACCACTGAAGTGTTGCTTTAGCAGTGTGTTTGGGGTCATTATCCTGCTGGAAGGTGAACCTCCGTCCTAGCCTCAAATCACGCACAGAGTGGTACAGGTTTTGCTCAAGAATATCCCTGTATTTAGCACAATCCATCTTTTCCTCAACTCTGACCAATTTCGCAGTCCCGGCTGCTGAAAAACATGGTGATCTTTGGGTGATGTGATGTGTTGGGTTTGCGCCAGACATAGCATTTTCTTTGATGGACGAAAAGTTCAATTTTAGTCTCATCAGACCAGAGCACCTTCCTCCATACATTTTGGGAGTCTCCCACATGCCTTTTAGCAAACTCAAAATGTGCCATTTTGTTTTTTGCTGAAAGTAATGGCTTTCTTCTGGCCACTCTGCCATAAAGCCCAACTCTATGGAGAGTACAGCTTATTGTCATCCTATGTACAGATACTCCAGTCTCTGCTGTGGATCTCTGCAGCTCCACCAGGGTTACTTTAGGTCTCTGTGCTGCCTCTCTGATTAATGCCCTCCTTGCCCGGTCCGTGAGTTTTGGTGGGCGGCCGTCTCTCGGCAGGTTTGCTGTTGTGCCATGTTCTTTCCATTTAGTTATGATAGACTTGATGGTGCTCCTGGGGATCATCAAATATTTGGATTTTTTTTTTTTATAACCTAACCCTGAATTGTACTTCTCAACAACATTGTCACTTACTTGTTTGGAGAGTTCCTTGGTCTTCATGGCAGTGTTTGGTTAGTGGTGCCTCTTGCTTAGGTGTTGCAGCCTCTGGAGCTTTTCAAAAAAGGTGTATATATGTAATGACAGATCATGTGACACTTAGATTGCACACAGGTGGACATCATTTCACTAATTATGTGATTTTTTTAGGTAATTGGTTGCACCAGAGCTTTTTATGGGCTTCATAACAAAGGGGGTGAATACATACGCACATGCCAATTTTCTGTTTTCTATTTTTAAAAAATAGTTTTATGGAAGTGAGGTTTAGGCAGTTAGGGTTACGGGGTTAGGGTTAGGAAGTGATGTTTAGGGGGTTAGGGTTAGGAAGTGAGGTTTAGGGGCTTAGGGTTAGAGGGTTAGGGTGTTATGGTTAGGGGGTTACGCTTAGGGGTTAGGGATAGGAAGTGAGGTTCAGGGGGTTAGGGTTAGAGGGTTAGAGGGCTTCGGGTATAATACCTATTTTTGACAGCTACATGGGGAGGCTAGTGTGGCTGCATCCATACAGTCATCGGCGGCGCGCTTCCAGTGCATCCAGAAATGCGCACATAAAGTTTAAGTTAGTTTAAGTAAAACATGCACCAGAACAAAACCAAGTTGATTTTACTAGATAGATTTATTTCCTTTTTTTTTTTTACAAACTCAGTTACTGTGTAGAGGTTGCAAATAAAACAGAGGTCAGAGATTTTGATAACTATCTGACAGCACAGTCGTGCTCTGCTGCAACAACAAAAAAACTACTAGATGTGGCTTTTAGAGCTGAACAAATTAAATTTTTGTATTTAATGTTGAATGATACACAAATTTTCTTGTTGTTGGATGTAGTTTATACATTTTGCATGTTTATGCCTCAAAGAGTCAAATAATCAACATATAAACTAATGGTTATTTAACTTTTAATATGTATTGCTGTAATGTAAAATACACCATATAACTAGAATACAAGAATTAATTTCCCTGAAGGCTAAATATTCATGATGGAGAAAGAAGTAAGGAGTTGAGGAGTCACAGAGTTAAGGTACATCGTACATGCCAAATTTTGTTGGGACCTAATCCGAATATTTAAAAAAAATATCATAGTCTGGTGTGAGTTTATTAATTTATTGGTTTGTATTCATGTTTGGAGCTTTGATTCAATTTAATGGTTTAAAAGGCAAGTTTCACCTAAACAAAAGGTGCTCTTATATGAAAGAGTTCACTTACAAAAGTTCACAAATGTGAAAAAGTTTTAGCGATTGCCTTTCATTGATACAAGACCTTTGTATGTCTGATGTTTTTTTGTTTTTTTTTGCCACATCAGCCGTTTTAATTGTTACTTTTTTATTTTTTTATTTTTTTATTATTCTGCTTATAGTTCTCGGCATGTTAAATTCTAAAGCTAAGTTGGAAACATGTAATCCACTTTCAAACGTAGTAAAGATTTCTTTTTTCGATTCAATAGTGGTAACAGTTTCCCTTTTTTGTTGTTTTTCTTCACTACATGGTCACTTCTTTTTACTAAGATAATTGCAAAAAAATAAAAATAAATCAAAGAGAGTATGTGAGTGGTTAATTATTGTCCCATAGGGGCCTATATAGACCCCTTTGGCATATAGGGGTTAATGAGGGGCTCATGGGGATCTGTATAGAACACCATGTGTTATAGGGGTTCATTTTAGGAAGGGGTTAAATTTAGTGATAGCTCAAGTCCTTTAAGAACATTTAAAATGTTAAGGGTCAATGGTTTAGGCCCTTCAGGGATCCCAATTGGGACACCGCAGCATGGGGGTTAATCATTTAGATGCCATGGATCATTTAAAGACCTGCAGCAGGGGTTTCTTTCATGGCATGCGTCCTTTAAGGACCCGCGCTGTGTGTGGGGGTTAATTTTAGGTGCCAGGGAGTCCAGAATGGAGGTAATTGTAGAGACTTTACAGCCTTATTAAATTGTGATTCGGCCAATTGAAAAGGGCTGTCTCTATATAAACACAGAGCATATTTTTTTACAGAAGTTTTTAGTTAGTGAAGACCTTGCTTTTAGATAGAAGTTCACTAACTAAAAATTTCTGTAAAATAAATATGCTCTGTGCTTATATAGAGCCCTTTTCAATTGGCCGAATCACAATTTAATAAGGCTGTTAGTTTCCAGTGACCTATTTCCTGATGTGGGAGGAGACTTTGAATACACAGGAAGTATGCATCTGCATAATGAGAAGGTAATATAAAACTGCCAGGATACATTCTGTTGAGACAGAAACTGCTAGATGCAGGCTCGGTAAAGAAAATAGAGACCTATAGTAAATAATAATTGCATATAAAAGTAAAAAATGGAGTGTGTTTATTTATTTTCCCTTTAAAAAACATTTTTCCCATTATCAAGTTTTGATATTCAAAACACTATATGAAAAAAAAAACGATCATAGTGGTCCTTTATCCTTTATTTACAATATGCCAACATTTTATGTAGTACTATAGACCAGGGGAAATACATTAAATACAAAGGGTATGTAGCACATAACAGTACAGTACATGTTGACACAGAATGAGCAGAGGTCCCTGCTCCTGAGAGCTTCCTTTTTAAAGTAATTAGCTAATTGTGAACCAGCCACATATATTGATATTACAACTGAAGAAATAAAGACGCAGTGATGTTTTTCTTGTGTGATATGTTTTAATTAATGAGTATGATATTAATCTTGGAAACTACTAATCTAATTGAAAGCTTCCTTTTTTTGTACCATCTGGTTATATATGACCTTTGGTGACTAGTCTCAGTAGCTGAAATGGAGTTTGATATTATCAATACATGTCCCTAACATGTAACATAATCTGCCAGTGAAATCGCTTTATAATTTGCCAACTCACTGTGAATCCTCTTGATGTCAATGGAAATGCATAATGATGGATGTACCAAGGGATAGATGGAATAAAATTTGATGCGAAAATAATTCAGTTAAATTCAGTTTAAATAAAAATAAACAGATCTGAATACGCAACATGTTCTTTCTTATAAATGGATTTCCAGTAGTTAATGTCCATTACAACATATTAGTTTTATCTTAATCAAGTTAAAGTAAAGTGTCAACATCCCTTTGTAATAAAACATCTCTAGAAGTTTTCATATACTACTGTATATAACTGTAACTTCAGATGCTTACAAAGCATCTAACAAACAAACAAAATTAGCATATTTTGAGATGTAATTTTATCACATTCTGCTTATATCTAGCAGTTCTATATTGGACCTCAAACTCTATCATTTGGCCTGGAACCTGAGGGGGTAGATGATTTTGCAGAGTTTCAGATTTAACGTATTGTTAAGTTCCATCACATTGTAGCAGCCTTATAATAGAACTGAATAGAGATCTTATCTGTATACATGGAGCCTCATTCAATTGAGGCATCAGGAGATCCGTGCTTCCGTAATGGAGGTCGTAACTTATTTTGCTATTCAATTGGTGTCTTTTTGCTGGCTCCGATCGGGTTACAGGCTCCGATTCCTTGCGATGGTTAACATCGCAAGTTAAGGCCCCTCCAAGCCTTGATCTTTCCTGGCTGCAAGAGTTACGATTGCTAAAAAAACAAATCGCTATTCAATTGCTCCAAGTCCCCCTCGCTAACCACCCTGCCAAGGCCGCAAATGGCAAAAGTCAGACCACGAGTTACGGGTTCCAAGGAGGACTCGCAAAGGGCTTAAAGACAAGTCTGGAGCACTGTAAATGCAAATATAAAATCAATGCAGCACTGTAAATTACGGGGAAAGTGATGAAAGGCATTAGAATTAATAACACAAAACAGCCTCAAGCCCAAAAATCTGCAATCAAAAATCATTTAATTTTGTGTTTCAATTCGGGGTTATATCAATCCCGGTAATCAATGAGTTAATACATATCAGGCCTTGCTTAATTGACCATGATCACGCCCCGAAATGCTACTTACGATTGCATGGTTTACGGTTTTAGCTGCGGGCTTGATCAATTGAATAGCAGCGTAAGTCAAAGATGCTGCGGGCCCGCAGCAGGCCCGCAGACATACAGCCTACATCCCGTGAGTTACGGCCTCCGTATTGAATGAGGCTCATGGTCTCTCTCAGAAAAGTAACCCTCAGAGTGAAAAAAAGAAAAAAGATCCACTCAATATTGAGTATAAAGGTTGTATTTATTATTTTAACTTTCAAAAAAACAAATTTGTGAAGTATGCAAAATTAACAACATTAGCAGCTGTGTGAGCCATGAGCATAAAATATGTTTTAGAGAACATTGTATAGACAGTTCCATCTTATTTGTCTTGAGCACTTCCTGCTAGCTTGGAGCCAGATGGGTTGTTCTTGTCTTCTATTAGTGAAGGGAGGGGGGGGGGAGTACAAGCTCCCAGTTACATGATAAACGTTAAGTCCTACTCCCTCAGAGATAGCCACTCTTTAACATGCAATTATGGATTCCTCCAGAGAACAGCAGAGGCCTCAACATTTTTTTCAAATAAAAAATAGCTTTATTACTTGTTTCCTGCTTAATTATGCTCATTGCTAGACTCAAGATTTTCTTTTTTTTTTCATCATACAGTGGTACTGATGATTTAACCAATGTCATTTGTGCCTTCACATGATAAAATAAAAAAATACGCTGCAGTTAAGACACAGCATCTACATACAGTAATCATATATATAGCTAAATAAATATGTATGGTTACTGTATATATGGTGTAATATGGTTATATATATATATACACTTGATATTTATTTGTTATTTTATCAGAAGTGCTTGAATAGAATAATCATTTATGAGAGGGATATGGTGCGTAATATATCAGCTACTTGCGCATTTCTTTCAGGGTGAAAACATAATGAAAGCTTATAGAAAACACATTTCTAGCATGTGTTTAAAAGAGCATGTTTTAAATACTCTAGTCTTTTTTCTTCGAAACAAGCTACTTAAACTTTACCATTATTCCTATTTGAAGAGTTTACAGTATAGAACGTAAGGCTGAGATATGAGAGAAGAGGGTAATAGATGCATGATTGCAGTGATCAGGGCAACAGGCTGTAGTTGAGGTGTGTGTGCGTTGTACAGTCGTGTCCAACTCTCTGTGACCTCATGGACAGCAACAAACCACTTGGTATCCATAGCAGAGATACTGGAGTGGGTTGTCAGTTCCTTCTCCAGTGGAGCATACAGCTCCTGGTATTTCTAGGTGGTTTCCCATCCAAGTACTGACAAGGCCCAACCCTGCATGGATTCAGGGTGGTGTGACCTATTGGTTCCCTGGCTGAAATCAAACCAAGGTCGCAATGGTGGAAGTACGGAATCCTAACAACCATAGTGACAACGCTACATAGTAATTGAGGTTGAAAAAAGACTTTTAGCCCATCAAGTTCAACCTTTTAAGATCTCCTCTGATCTGCAATATGCAGATTAGTTGTTAATTAATCCAGAGGAAGGCAAATAAAAAAAAAACAGTGAAACTTTGACAATTGTCTCAAAAGGGGAAAAAATGAATTCCCTCCTGACACCAGATACTGGCGATCGGATTCCTTCCTGGATCAATACTCCCTCTCTAATTAACCAGGATAACCCTGAATGACCTTTAATTAAAAATATATCCAATCCCTTTTTAAAGTTATCTATTGAATTTGCTGTCACTACCTCCCTTGGTAGAGAATTCCACAGATTAACCACCCTTACTGTGAAGAACCCTTTTCTTTCTTTAAGGTCAAATCTTGCATAGGATGTCCTCTTGTCAGCTGAAAATGTCTTGGCACAAAAAGCTCCCTTGACAAATCTTTATACTGACGCTGGATGTATTTATATAGGGTAATCATATCCCCACTAAGACGCCTTTTTTCTAGAGAACATACGTTTAATTTGGTTAGACTTTCTACATAACGTAGCCCCTCCATTCCCCTTATTAGTTTTGTAGCCCTTCACTGTACCTTTTCTCGTTCTAAAATGTCCTTTTTATGAATTGGTACCCAAAACAGTACTCCATATTCCAAATGAGGTCATACCAGGGATTTGTATAGTGGCAGAATTATATTTGCTTCTCTTGCTTCTATACCCTTCTTAATACATGCTAATAGTTTATTTGCCTTTGCAGCTGCTGCTTGGCATTGAGAACTGTTATGTAGGTGGTTGTCCACAAGCACTCCTAAATCCCTTTCAATATCAGATACTCCTCGATTTGCTTCATTAAGTTTATATATTGCATGGTTATTTTTACTTTCCAGATGCATAATCTTACATGTATTCATATTAAATCTCATCTGCCATTTAATTGACCATTTCTCTGATTTATGCAAATCCCTTTGGAGGGAAAGTACATAATTTTCTGATTTAATTACCTTGCACAACTTCATGTCATCAGCAAAAATGGAGACACAACTTTCCAATCCTACTTCTAAGTCATTAATAAATATTTTAAAAAGGAGAGGAACTAATACTGAGCCCTGAGGAACCCCACTTACCCCATTAGTCCAATCCGAGTATGATCCATTTACAACAACCCTTTGTTTCCTGTCTTTTAGCCAGCTCTCAATCCATGTGCATATATTTACTGCAATTTCTGTATCCCTTAGTTTCCACAATAGTCTCCCATGTGGAACTGTATCAAAAGCCTTTACAAAATCTAAAAAGACTACATCCACTGAGTTGCCTTGATCCAGGTTCCTACTAACCTCCTCATAGAAACTAATAAGATTTGTTTGACACGACCTATCCCTCATAAATCCATGGCTCCGACTTATAATGCTGTTTAAACAGACATACTCTTGTATATTATCCCTTACTATCCTCTCGCTGCACTTTTCACTGCATACCCCCTGTTCCCTCCCTCCAATTCTCATCTTTTGAAGTCCACACTATCCGCATCGTCTCTCCCATCCCTCTGCGAGTAGCTGTGATCTATCGCCCTGAATCACCCTCTCAATTTCTGGACAACTTTGCCGCCAGGCTCCCTCACTTTATCTCCTCCAATATACCTTCACTCATTCTTGGCGATTTCAACATAGCCACTGACACTCCCACCTCCCCAACAACTGCAAAATTACTTGGGCTTACCTCTTCCCTTGGCCTCTCACAATGGACAGATTCAGCAACTCACAGTGGTGGACACTCCATTGACCTTAGTTTTACTAATCTCTGCACTATCTCTAACCTTGAAATCTCCCCACTTCCCCTATCTGACCACCACCTGCCAACTTGCAACCTCGCCTCGTCTTCCGCTCACCACCCTTCTTCAATCCCTGCCACCAGAACCCGCAGACACCTGAAAGCACTCAACCCACAACAATTTTCAAATGTACTAAAACGTTTTCTCAGCTCCCTTACCACTCTTGCCTGCCCTGACGTCGCCAATTCACAATACAACACTACTCTAACCTCCACCCTTGACTCTCATGCCCCCATAATCACAAGCAAATGCCCTCACTCTCATCCACAACCATGGCACACTACACAAACATGCTATCTACAGAGATGCTCACGCACTGCAGAACGACTATGGAGGAAATCTCGCACTTCAGCAGACTTTCTCCACTACAAGTTTACCTTGCGCTCCTACTTCTCTGCCCTCAATCTTGCCAAACAACACTACTTCTCATCACTAATATCAAACCTGTCCTCCAACCCTAAACGTTTATTTGCTACATTCAACACCCTCCTTTGTCCACCTCCTTCCTCTCTCACTGCTGATGACTTTGCCAGCTATTTTAAAAATAAAATGGAAACCATCTGAAATGAGCTCTCCTCCCAGCTTGGCCCTATCCCACCATCCTCCCCAAAAACTGACAACACCCAGCCCTTACCCTTCCCCAATCCCTCCTCCACTATGGACTCCTTTGACCCTGTAACCGAGGATGAAGTATCTACTTTACTATCAACCTCTCACCTTACAACATGTCCTCATGATCCTATTCCATAACAGCTAATCCCACCTCTATCCACCACACTTATCCCAGCTCTCACACATCTATTCAACCTCTGCCTAAACACTGGCAAGTTTCCATCCTCTTTAAAACACAATTACACCCATTCTCAAGAACCCCTCATCTGACCTAGCTTCTGCCTCCAACTATCGCCCTATCTCACTACTTCCCCTGGCTTCTAAACTGCTTGAGCGGCTTGTTTACAATCGCCTCACTCAATTTATTTCCTCCAATTCCCTTCTTGACTCCTTCCAATCTGGGTTCCGGGCCCAACACTCTACAGAAACAGTCCTCACAAAAGTCACCCATGACTTGCTAACCGCCAAATCAAAGGGTCACTACTCTATTCTAATTCTCCTGGATCTCTCTGCTGCCTTCGATACAGTTGAGCACCCTCTTCTAATCCAAACTCTCAGCTCTTTTGGCATCCAGGACACAGCTCTTTAATGGTTCACATCCTATCTTAAAGATCGTACATTTAGCGTCTCCTTCTCTGGGACCTCCTCTTCACCTTTCCCTCTGTCTGTTGGTGTTCCCCAAGGTTTTGTCCTAGGACCCCTCCTCTTCTCGATCTATACCTCCTCCCTTGGCACCCTTATAAAATCCTTTGGGTTTCAGTATCATCTCTAGGCAGATTATACTCAAATCTACCTCTCTGCACCCAATCTATGCCCCTCTCTTTTAGCTCAAGTTTCCAACTGCCTCTCTAGCATATCCTCCTGGATGTCCGCCCGTCAACTCAAACTCAACATGTCTAAAACTGAACTCCTAATCTTTCCACCCTCTAATACAGCTTCCACTCCTCAAATATCTCTCACTGTTGAGAACACCATCATCACTCCCACCTCCCGTTGTCTTGGGGTTCTACTGGATCCCGCCCTATCTTTTATTCCTCACATGAATCAATACCAAAATCTTGTCAGTTTCACCTAAAAAAACATCTCCAAAATTCGTCATTATCTTACAGAAGACACAGCAAAAATTCGAATACAGTCTCTCATCATATCTCGACTCGACTACTGCAATTCTCCCCTTGCTGGCCTACCCATCTCTTGTCTGTCTCCCCTCTAATCCATAATGAACGCCTCCACTAGACTCATCTTCAACGATCAGTGTCTGCAGCTCCTCTCTGTCAATCACTCCACTGGCTTCCTATAGCTTCCCGAATCAAATTTAAAATCATGACCCTAACATATAAAGCCCTCAACAACAATGCACCCCCTTATACCTCTGCTCGTTTCAAAATACTCTGCCAACCGCCGCCTTTGTTCTGCGAACGACCTTTTTCTTTCCTCCTCTCTCATCACCTCCTCTCACTCCCGTCTTCAAGACTTTGCTCGTGCTGCCCCTACTATTTGGAAATCCTTGCCCCGCTCCATTAGACTATCTTCCTGTCTCATTTTGGTGGACGGGGGCATGACCGGAAATGGAATGGATTCCCGCGTGATGCGGTTCTAGGCCCATGGGGACAACGCTGCTCCTGTGGGCTCTCTGGTTCATATGAGCTCTACCGAGACCTGACGCGGGAGAGACTCCTTACCGCGGTTCGCATGTTGGCACCTGGGCACGCTGGATATCCGGTAGTCTGCTGGCTCGTGTTCCCAGGAATACTCGGTGGGCGTTCGCTGCGCTGTTGGCGGCATTTCTGCTGCAAAGTCTGAGGTCTTTGCCGGGGAGACCAGAGACGCCCTGTGACTGAGGAGACGTGATGATCCGGTACACCAGATGCAGTGCACAATGCAAAGCGCTACCTTTGGTAATTGTGAGTAAATAAAACCTGTGGACAATCTGAAATCTTGCATAGCATCTCTTATCCATAAGAATAGGAAAAAAGAGAGGTATTACCCTAACTACATTTAGAGAGTTATAAAAGACAATACCACATTGTTTATATTACATTTATGCAGCTTTTTCTACTTTGGAATCAACTTCAACCTTCAGTTTTTTTTCCTATAGTGGTGAAGTTACACTGGTGCCTATAAGTCCACTGAAAGGAAATGCAATGACACTGTTAACTACTGCACTGTCATCCTGATAATTTGTGTGCAGTAGTTTAGCTCTAATCTCCTTTTTATTTTTGCCTGTGACGGTGTGGCAAAACAGTTCAATGATGGGAGTATATTTTGAGCTGTACAAAGTTTACTTTTAATACATGTGGTGAGCCACCTGTATGAATTGTTTGACCAACAAAGAGCCTGAATCTAATGCATGCACTTTAAAATTTCATGGTATACTATTGGTGGACTTTACCCGTAACAAGGTTATTTACTCAGTCCAATTATGCCAAGTAAAGGCAAACCTAAGGACAAGAAAGGTCTGCCCTCTAAAGCTTTGGATTTTTTCTCTCCTAAACACAAGGAGAAGATTCGGTTGCCTCCCTTTGCAGATTCTCCCTTGCAAGCAGACACACTTACAATATTTCAAAACTTTCAGAAAGTATGTCTAGCAAAGATTCGGAACCGCAAGATGATGAAATGCTTACCCCATTAAAATGAGGAATATTTTACAGGACTTCCAAGTGAATCTGCTAGCAGACATTAAACAACAAATTATGGATAATGCTAAAGCAATAAGAGATGTCAACAACAGAAACTTAGAATTAGAACTTAAGCTGGACAATTTAACTCAGGATCACCACTCTATGTTAACGCTGAACAACAAATTAGAAGAAAAGGTCAAAGAGCTAAATAACCAAATTATCAAACTGGAAGATCTATCAAGACGCCCTAATTTACGTTTAAGGGGTATTCCAGAAACAATCAAAAATTCTGACCTATTAGATTATGTCTCTAATTTTTTTGTTTCTTTGGTCCCCTCTTTTGCCAATCTGAAAAACAAATTTGATGCGGTATACCGTATCCCTCTTCCGTTATATTTAGAAAATAAGGGATCTAGAGATGTCATGGTCAAATTTCACTTTTTTCCCTCGAAAGAGGATATTGTGAAAGCCAGTTATAAAGTTAAATCTTTTGATCCTCCATACGAATTTATTAAAATATTTGCTGACCTCTCTCCAGCAACACTAAGCAGAAGACGTGAATTTGCTCAGTTAACCCAAATCCTTAGTAAAGAGGGTCTGGTCTATAAATGGACTTTTCCAACCAGTTTGTTAGTCCAAAGAGACTCGATTGGGCATAAAATCAATTCTCCAAAAGAAGGGTTCTCTCTTCTGTCAAGCTGGCATATATCTACATGAACTTGTTTAGATGATAGTTTTTGAACTATTTATTTGCTCTTTATTGGTCTTGTTCTTTTTTTTTTTTTGCCCAGAAACAGCTAGCGGCAAAGTAGCACTTATAATTAGATTAATTATCACTATGTGTTTACAATCTGTAATAATTTCACTGAACAAGAATATTAATGTAAAAATTATCTTGCACTTTCTTGAAAGGATTTTTCCTTTCTCCTTCCTATATTGTGTATTCTCCATTTTATATTTATCACAATTTGTACTTTTTATAAGGAGATGTTAGTCTACCTTTCATATTCTAGGTGTGTAGGGACGTTTTTCTTTTTCGAAAAAAATTTGGGTGTCAGGTCGGTAGCTGAGTTATTTTTGTTTTTTACTTATCTATTTATTTATGTACTCATTTATTTTTTCGTTTAAATACTCCCACGGGGGCAGACGTCTCCCATTACAGTAGGCCTTCCATTTCTTAACACTGGCGTTTAGCCCTGCTTGTATAGTCTGCCGTTACTCTGTGAGGCAGCCTAGTTGTGTGTATGTGTGGTTGTGTTTGCAGCATGTCAGTATGATGCCAACATGTACTTTTCCTCTTCCTAGTCTCTGGATTAGGATAAAGTACTTGGGACATGATATGTGTGGAATTAGATTGTTGTTTCCCAGGCGATCTTATTGGTGACAAATTTAATTTTATTTCATTTATCTATTTCTTACTTGTATGTCATTAAAAATGTTGAGCTTTAATGTTAACGGCTTAAATTCCCCTGGCAAGAGACATACATTATTTAGATTTTGTAAAAAACAAAAAGCAGATATTGTGTTTTTGCAGGAGACCCATTGGGCTCATTCTAAAACTCTGTATTTGGGTGATATCTTTTTTGGGCTAAAACATATCTCCACTTTCAACAAAAAATCACGAGGTGTTGCAATTTTGTTTAAAAATAATTTACCTCTGGTAGAGGAATTTTGTATTTCAGACCCCCACAGACGTTATATTCTGTGGGGTGGATCTATAAACGGCCATAAAGTCACTTTAGTTAACTTATATGTCCCTAATAACAATCAGTTACATTTTTTTATTCGTCTCAGGGCTTCTATCAAAAAGTTTACTTATGGTTCATTGATTGTGGCAGGAGATTTCAATGTTATACCTAATTTTGAAAAAGATAGAAAATCTCAAAAAACTTGTAAAAACTTACACAGAATTCAGAATGTAACACTTAAATTTTCCAATTGGTTCAATAGTATTAATTTATATGATGCATGGCGTGTCCTGAATCCAGGTCAACGGGACTATACTTTTTACTCCAATGTGCATAAGGTATTGATTTGTTTTTGGTCGATAGTATCACTATGAACAATATTATTAAGGTTGACATCGGTTCAATAGTTCTTTCAGATAATGCCTGTATCTCCATGGAGGTTAATTTTAATTTGCATAAAGTTGATCGTCCTCGTTGGAAACTAGACGATTACCTAATTAAGGAGGAACCTAGAAAACAGTTTCTTATTAAAGAGTCGGCCAAATTTTTTGAATTAAACGAAGGCACAGTTTCCTCTAAGGGGGTCCTTTGGAATGCCTACAAAGCCTTCATTAGAGGTGTATTAATAAAATTAAGGTCCCAGGTTATGAAACAAAGAGGAGAGTCCCTTAGAGAACTTTATATTAATTTAAACAAATTGAAAGCCATGAACAAAAAGGATCCTAGAGATTACATATTGGTTGAAATTAAAAAGATTCAGAACAAAGTGAATAAAATCAATCCGCTTTTGTCAGATAAAAGGATTTGGCGTATGCAACAGGTTTATTACCATCGAGATAATAAAACTAGTAGATTATTGGCGTATAAAATCAAACAGAAATCTTTGGGGAGAAAAATCGAATACATAATGAATAATGGCCAACCTACGATGTGCCCTAAGGAGATCGCCAACTTGTTTGCGAATTATTACGATAATCTTTACAATTTATCTAAGGACAAGGCTTTCTATAAACCGTCAATATCGCAAATCCAGATCTTTCTGAATTGAACACCTATCTCTACTCAGGAAGTTAGGGAGGTAATCTCTAAGTTAAAACCTTATACCACACCGTGCCCCGACGGATTTAGCAATTTTTAAAAAATAATTTTTCTCCAACATTATGTATCCATCTTACGGATTTATTTAATGAAATTAAAACACAAGGGGTTATTCCTCCAGAAATGGTTAATGCTAGTATAATTATGATTCCCAAACCTAAACAAGATCCGCATCTCTGTTCTAGCTATAGACCCATATCATTATTGAATGTAGATGTTAAGTTATACTCTAAAATTCTTTCGATGAGGCTTCAAAAAGTTATCCATAAATTGATAGAAATTGACCAGATCTAATCTGATTTGTTATTCAAAATCGATAAAGGTTCCCACCCTATTCCTCTCATTAGATGCTAAAAAGGCTTTTGATAGGGTAGGGTGGGACTATATGGACCTTACTTTGAGGAAGTTTGGTTTGGGAAACTTTGGATCTCACGCGATAGGGGCTTTATATAAATCCCCTTCTGCGTCAGTATCTAGTTTTGGTTTTCACTCTCGCTCCTTTGGAATTTCAAATGGAACCAGGCAAGGGTGTCCTCTCTCTCCTATCCTATTTGCTTTGTTGATAGAGCCATTGGCAGTAGCCATTAGATCTACTCTAGTCATCCGTGGCATTCAGTAGATATTTCAATATATAGAAGTTCAGAGAACACAAAATATCTATTTTTGCTGATGACATAGTGTTATCGATTACATGCCCTGGTGAATCTTTGAAAGCCCTTATGTTATTGTTTAATGAGTATAGCTTAATATCAAATTACAAACTTAATTTACAAAAATCAGATACTTTAGCGATAAATCTTTCTGTAAATTGTAGAAGACTTCTTAAGGAAGCTTACCCATTTAATTGGAATTCCAATTCTTTCACGCATTTGGGTATTACTTTTGGAGAAAACCTTAAAAATATGATCACAATTAACTACAATGCCCTCTATCGCAAATGGCTAGATATTTTAAATGGTTGGAAGGGAGTGAAAGCATCCTTTAGCGGTAATATTGCTATTACCAAAATGGCCCTTCTGCCTACGTTTAATTATCTGGCTAGCTGCATACCAGTTAGAATTTCTCAGTATCAGGTTAACAAATTTCAATCTATTATAGATAAGTTTATCCACTCCTCAAAACATATTAGACTTAAAAGATTAACTCTTTCCAGAGAATTTTCTCAGGGTGGATTATCCTATCCCATGTTGCAATTGTACCACGACGCCAATATGTTGGCACATGCACTAAAATAGCTGAATTCAAGTGGGTCCTATGTTTGGTCCCAAATCCCGAGAAAGCCTTGGTACCTTGTATGGATCTCAAATTCTTATTTTTTATGGGCAATAAGATATCTAAAGACTTCGGAGTTGGCTCGCAGGTAGTCAAGAACATTTATAATTCGTGGAGACTAATAAATAACAAACATCAGCTTATCCCAACAACTAGCACCTTAATTCAAAATCTCCCAGTTTTCACTTTTCACAAGCCCGGTTTGTGTCTTGAGACAGAGCTAGTGGTATTATGCATAAAAGATCTATATTATGAGGGCCCCTTGCTCTCTTTAGATCAATTATTTTCCACCTATGGGCTTCCTTCTAATTGTTGGTTAAGAGTTAAACAACTCTCAATGCTTTTGTCCACACGTTATCCATCAAGCAATGCTGAGGGTTGTTTAACATCTTTGGAAAAACTTATTAATTCTAACAATTATAGCTGTTTATTAACCAAATGTCATAATATTTTAGGGAAACCCTTGGTGCTCAAAACATCTGGCATGAAAAACTGGGAAAGGGATCTTTGTATCTCCTTTTCCTGGGAGACATGGGAATCCTCACTGTATGGGACAAATAGATTTATTAAACATCCTTCTGATAGAGAACTCCATATCAAACTAGTAAATAGGTGGTACATGGTGCCTTCTCAAATTTACCAGTTTTCACATAATCTTCAAGACAGTATGTGTTGGAGGCAATGTGGCATGCATGGTGATTTTCTCCATACATTCTGGGAATGCCCATTAATTAAACCCCTATGGTTTGAAAGTTTTGAGTTTATTGAGCGCTCTATAGATTTTAAACTTCCCTTTTTACCACAATGTAGTTTGTTGCATATCTTCCCAAATGTGATAAATATAGACAAGAAAGCTTTCATTATTTTAATTTCTATGTCAATAAAAAGATCAATCATTTCTCGATGGAAATCTAATAAAATTTCTTCTTGGAATAAAATCTTACTAATGAGCCAACGAGTAAGAGACTTACAAACTAACTGTGAAGGTACCACCATTTCTCATAATAACATCTTGAAGTGGAAAATTTGGGACACTGTCCACGATGGTGCTGCTAAAACTTCTATATATTGAGTGATTTATTTTTATTTTTTATTTTGCTTGCCTAATGGAAATTTTTGCCGTTTCCGGCTTGGTTTCTTCTTTAATTACTTTTTTTTCTTTTTTCTTTGCCTGTTTTTTTTTTCCTTTTTTTGTTTTTGTTTTTAATCATTTTTGTCATTTTTAATGTTTTGTTCTCTTTTTTTTTTATATTATCTCAATGCATTTTGTTATTAATCTTATTTATGATGCTCAGAACTACTGTATGATGCATTGTTATATTTTTGTAAAAACAATAAAAATTATAAAAAAATAAAAATAAAAAAAAGACTATCTTCCTGTCTCAAAACCTTTAAAAAAATACAAAAAACACACCTGTTTAAAATATCTTATTACGTTCAGCCTTAACATGTACAACTGAACATTCCACAGCTTAATAATACCTACAAGCACAATCTACAGTACAACACACAGTTACCTCCACTTGACTAAACAAATTGCTTTCACACTGCCATCTTGCAATTGTCACCCTCTTGTATCACACCTAAACCCTTAGGCCCTCATTCAATTGCGATTTGGCCAATTGAATAGGGGTCTAAATAAGCACATAGCATATTTTTTTTAAAGAAGTTTTTAGTTAGTGAAAACCTTGCTTTTGGATAGATGTTTACTAACTAAAAACTTCTTTAAAAAAAATATGTTATGTGCTTATTTAGACCCCTATTCAATTGGCCAAATCGCAATTGAATGAGGGCCTTAGGTTGTAAGTTTGCGAGTTTTAAATCTTGTGTCCGTGCCTTTGGATGTGTGGCCGTGAACATGATCAATTAGTCAAACCTGTAGTTACAGTTTTAGAAGGATACAATGGCAAATGAGATCGTCATCATTACGTCACTGAAAAATGGAGGTTAGATTTCAAAGCCTTACGGGTTTCAATTACAAGTTACGATCTGACCCGCATTCCAGAAATAATGCAATATTTATAAATCAGTAAATATGATATTCTAGTCCATGCAAGTTCCATTATATGTATTAACACGGAAATGAAACCGAAATAAAAGTATTTTATATTGCATATTTGCGAGCTTGAGAATGTTGTGCTATTTATTTTAATACCTAACATTACTTTTCCTTTCATTATTAGTACAGAAGTGTGTTTATATTTGCATTTACAGTGCTACGGATTGGACTTTAACCCCCTTGTGGATCCTCTCTAGTACCCGTTGGCTTTTTGGCTCCATTTGCGGGTTACAGGGTTGAACGCCAGTGGATTTATAGCAATTTACTAGCGAAATTGGAACGTAGCATTTACGCGCTTGACAGAACCAAGGTTTTGTGGTTGCATAGTTCAAATTTCCATAGCCTTTTTCCAGCCTTCCAGCCATTTGCAGGTTGTTATAAGCGGCCAATTTAATAGCTTTGTGGGCTACGTTATGGGCTACAGTTTTACAAGTTCAGGGAATTTAATGGGGCTGAAATTATTGTTCCATTAACTCCTTTTGCAACAGGATGATTACTAGAAAATCTGGTACCCAGGGTAAAACAATGTGCTGCTTAGCACCTAGGCTTTCATATTAGCAGTGCAATAAACAGGCAGTATATATTTAAATGTAAACCGATTTAAATAATATAGGTATATCACGCCTAACGCTACTCCTTTTAGTGCTGATTCGCTATAGCGCTGTTTCTCCTGTAATTCCCCAATGCTAAACCCCGCTATAACGCTGTCTTTGCCTTGCAAACCACTTTTAAAACTCTGATTAGCTATAAGTTTTTTTTCTCCAAAAAAAACAAAATCCAGGATATCTCAGAAGCTTCAACATCAGTAATTTTAAGTTTTTATCTCTGCTAATGTTCAGTTTGTGTTAGTGTCATGTTTGCTGTTTCATATAAATCCAACTTAACACTCCTACTGCCTGGAATCTATACAAAATCTACAGCGTTAAACGGAGTATTCCTGTAATTATAATGTTTGGTTACATAGGTTTATGATAACATTGCAATGTTGTTTGGTGCCTTTCAGACACTCTAAAGGGTTTAAAGTTGGGGAAGGTATATTGGCACACTGCCTTGATAAAGGCCTCCTACATGTGGCAAAGCAATGATACTGAAGATATATATTTATGGAAAAAGTACCTTTATTTGTGTGCACACAGTTCAGAGAAATATTGGATAATATTTCCAGTTATCCTTTGAGGTGGTTTTCATCTTGGAGAGTTATAGATTGGGAGGTATTTATCCTAGAGTGAAGAAATTAAATTAATTTGATTAACTACATTCTATGAAGTCTGTTTATCACATATATATGTATACACGAACAATCTCATATGTGTGCAAACTTTAAAAGTCGCTCTCATCTCAAAATCAAGTTGTTTGTTTAAAGGTTCTTCTTAAAAAGCATGAAAAAATAGCTATAAGTTGTACTAGCCTTTTTTATTTTAAAGTAAATAACTAGAGATATTCATCATTGCTTGTGCTTCATTATTCTGCACACGTGTGGTTATGAATACTAATGAGCTGAGTTGATGTGTTAATTAGTGGCACACTATTTTTTGAAAACATACCTAAGAGTTTTCCTGCCATTTTTATGCCCTCCCCATCCTTATTAAACACAATGAGCTGCAAACTAGCATATCAAGGAGTTTACTAGTTCAGAACAAATGATGAATATCTCAGGAATAATTCTGTGCAGAGAAAAACAGCCTGTACAATGTAATAACCCGTTTTAATCCTCTTTAAGCATCAGGGTGACCACTGTTGATAAAGCTTTTTTGTTGGAATCTTTCAAAATTTTATATTTTATTTCTTAATGGCTATTCTGTTTTAAGAAAAAAAAAAATGAAATACAACCTTTAATTTATTTTTATTTTTTTATGAAAGTATTCAGCAGTGAAAGCTAACAGCAGATGGGAGATGTAAGTAAACTTTGAATTTTGGGAGATGCAAGGACAATTGTTAGCTAAAAATGCCAATTTTAATATACAAGCACACCTACTCTTGAAAGAGAGCACCTGAAAGAAGCATCTCAGTAAACAAAATGAAGCACCACACAAACAATAGCTATATATAGATATTACATACATACATTTAATGTGGTGACAATTAATTGTATCCTCGTCATTGTAATTCTCATATATGGTTTATACTTCACTTACTTCTAAGAAGTCCCCATCTCCCTGTTCAAGCTTAAGTAAGATGTCATGTTCCACAACAGTGACACACAGAAAGGATTTTCATACGACCGGCATCTAACATTGCTCTGCTGTAAGCAGAGAGTACCATGTCATGTATTTGAATATAAAGACACACTAATCGTGCAAAGCCAAAACATGTGGATGTGGTTTAGGTCACTAGAAGAAAGAGGGAGCTCCCAGAAGGTGAGAATCTGTTACTCTGGATGCTTCATAGAAGAAAAGTGTGAATTTTATAAGACCAATCATGCTGAGGAGAAAAAATAAAAAATAAAGTCATCCAATGTAAACACTCTCGTTTTGTTTGTTTGCATCGCGTCTGACTCTCCATGATCTCATGGACCGCAACACACCATGCTGATCCACTTGGTTTTCATGGCAGAGATAGTGGAGTGGGTTGCCAGTTCCTTCTCCAGTGGGCCACAGAATACAGCTCCTGTTATTCCTAGGTGGTTTCCCATCCAAATATTCAGTTTGTTTTTCAATTGAGTTGTACAGTTTATAGGTCACATTAAAGGTGGAAAAAGATCTGAAATGATTTATCTTTGTCTCATTTTTTTACAGCACAGAAACCTGACATTTTAACAGGGGTGTGTAGACTTTTTATATCCACTGTATATATAAAATGAATACACTGCTTCATAGTTTTTAACGGAATTGAATACTTTTTGGGGTGCTATATTATTTACCATATATTTTGTTAAATCTTAAGGTTATGTTTTCTGATTAATCAGAATTTTGACCATAATAAAAATCACATTGACATAAAACAATGCTACTACTTTTAACCATAACATGACAAACCTTAGAAAACGGACAGACACATTATAAATGTTTATTTTCGCACTGGAATATTTCACCATATAAAAAGAATGGATGTTCTATACTATAAATAAGTTATTTTTTGTTAAAAAATATCACTTTTGTAATTTTTTAAAACTCGATTTTGTAAATGAGTCCTATGTTCCTATTTCTGAGACTACAGAGCAAAAACATAAATATCTTAGCCATACAATTTCTTGCAGATATTTTAGTGTCTGTGCACCTGAGGATTATTTACACATAGATCAAGCACTCTTTCAATTGCTTAATAACTTTACCGGTATTCAGTGAGCTTCAGCTCAGTGTAATTATACCTTGATAATTGGCAATTACTTGATTGGAAGGGAACATGGAATTGTGCATTAATATGCTATTTTTTTTTCAGTTTCTTTATAAACTAAAATATTAAATCAGTTTCCTAAAAATTATTATGTCTGATGAAGTCTTGTGCAATTTTAAAGTGAGATAGCCAAGCAGAAATCCCAATGATAAATTAAAGGAACAATGTCTACAATGTACTGTGTTGAAGAGCTTGACTTGATAAAAAGGAAAATGTTTTAGATATAAGTAGTGATTATTTTATTACTATATTCCATTAAGCTTAAATTGGGGTATCTTATTTTTTATCTGTTTTGCCTGTTTTTTTTATCTGTTTTCTGTTTGCCTTCCTCTAGATTAATTAACAATTAATCCACATATTACAAGGATCTGAGTATATCTAAAAAGGTTGAACTTCAGTCTTTTTTCAGACTCAATTACTATGTGACTATGTAACTAATTACATTAGTGCATCTTGGAATATGCTCTCCTCCTCAGGTACAAAACCAGGTTAGGAAAAAATTATGGGTTTGATCACATGGTGCATGTGATCAAAACCATAATTTTTTCCTAACCTGGTTTTGTACCTGAGGAGGAGAGCATATTCCAAGATGCACTAATGTAATGTAGGAACTCCCAGAAAGCTGACTCGGTCCTACTGAAGCTTTTATAAACAAGATTGCAGAGCTAATACATGGCTCCCTTAAAATAACTTCCGTAAATTGTATTAACTCAACCTAGAGTGTACTGCAGGTAGCTCTCTAACGTGTGCATGCAACCTGCTTTACTTGTCCCTATAGGAAACTGGAACAAAGGAGTCTTCATAGCAATGCAATGCTTTCCACTACCTAACATGATCACATCCTCCCACCCATATCTATCCACCTTTCCTTTTAATTGCCTGGTATTTCGGGGCTGGGTCACTCTACAGGATATTTCTCCCTGTAAATAAATAAATAGTACATCTGTGTTCACACCTGAATGTCTAAAGCAAGTTAAAAAACCTGCTTCCAGCTCAGAATTCTGAGAAAAACAGTTATTACACTGCATTCTGGGAAGCTGAGCTGGGACATGGATAGATCCCCTGTAATGGCAACGGTATCTAACAAATCCTCCTGACCATCCTGAAATTCGATACCAACTGCCTTCCCATCACATGAAAGCTTACAGCAAAAAAAGCCTTGTTCTCTATATGTGTTAATAAAGCCCCTCTCAAATACAAAACTAAATACAACATTTACAAACTAGCTTATGGCTTTTTCCGGCCTAATTATGTTGTTAGTCAGATCCAGATTTTTCAGACATTTATATTTGTTTAATTTACAATGGCCTTTCATTTCTAATAAATATTTTTGGCATAAAAAAGGTTACCTGCCCTTGATCCTCCGTGATCTTTTACTAGGCAAAAGTATTCACCCCCTTGACGTTTTACCTATTTTGTTACATTACAGCCTTAAATTCAGTGTTTTGTTAATCTGAGTTTTATGTGATGGATCAGAACACAATAGTCTAAGTTGGTGAAGTGAAATGAGAAAAATATATACATAAAACTATTTTTTAGAAATAGAAAACAGAAAATTGGCATGTGCGTTTGTATTCACCCCCTTTGTTATGAAGCCCATAAAAAGCTCTGGTGCAACCAATTACCTTCAGAAGTCACATAATTAGTGAAATGATGTCCACCTGTGTGCAATCTGTGTCACATGATCTGTCATTACATATACACACCTTTTTTGAAAGGGCCCAGAGGCTGCAACACCTCAGCAAGAGGCACCACTAACCAAACACTGCCATGAAGACCAAGGAACTCTCCAAATAAGTAGTGGACAATGTTGTTGAGAAGTACAAGTCAGGGTTAGGTTATAAAAAAATATCCAAATCTTTAAAGATCCCCAGGAGCACCATCAAATCTATCATAACCAAATGGAAAGAACATGGCACAATAGCAAACCTGCCAAGAGGCAGCACAATGACCTAAGGTAACCCTGGAGGAGCTGCAGAGTTCCACAGCAGAGACTGGAGTATCTGTACATAGGACGACAATAAGCCGTACGCTCCATAGATTTGGGCTTTATGGCAGAGTGGCCAGAAGAAAGCCATTACGTTCAGCAAAAAACTAAATGACACGTTTTGAGTTTGCGAAAAGGCATGTTGGAGACCCCCAAAATGTATGGAGGAAGGTGCTCTGGTCTGATAAGACTAAAATAAAAATTTTCGTCCATCAAAGAAAACGCTATGTCTGACGCAAACCCAACACATCACATCACCCAAAGAACACTATCCCCATGTGAGGATGTTTTTCAGCAGCCGGGACTGGGAAACTGGTCAGAGTTGAGGGAAAGATGGATGGAGCTGAATACAGGGATATTCTTGAGCAAAACTTGTACCACTCTGTGTGCGATTTGAGGCTAGGACGGAGGTTCACCTTACAGCAGGACAATGACCCCAAACACACTGCTAAAGCAACACTTGAGTGGTTTAAGGGGAAACATGTAAATGTGTTGGAATGGCCTAGTCAATGCCCAGCCCTGAATCCAATAGAAAATCTGTGGTCAGACTTCAAGTTCATAGAGACTTATCCAAAGCGACTTGGAGCTGTGATTGCCGCAAAAGGTGGCTCTACAAAGTATTGATTTAGGGGGGTGAATAGTTATGCACATTGACTTCTGTTATTTTGTCCTATTTGTTGTTTGCTTCACAATAAAAAAAAAACATCTTCAAAGTCGGGGGCATGTTCTGTAAATTAAATGATGTCAATCCTCAAACAATTCATGTTAATTCCAGTTTGTGAGGCAACAAAACATGAAAAATGCTAAGGGGGATGAATACTTTTGCAAGGCACTGTAATCAAAGTGAGGCTTTAATACTCAAAGCAGGGAATAGTCCTGGTTTCTCAAATAAACACTGGATAGTTATCAGCACAGCTAATTCTCAGTGATAATATCAATTTAACCTGCAGGTTGAGTCATTTTATTGTTAAAATATTTTTTAATAATAATTGCAGTAGAGTCATATTATGATTCAGTTTAATCCTCTAGCTCGCGTTACCATGCATATAAATTACCGATTGGCTTATCGAGCATTAGATAAAAGATCATTGTGAGTGGGAGTGTAACCGTAGGATCTATTAACACAGCACTCCCACACACTCTTAAAATACCTGCTTCAAGCAACTTACAAGCTCAGTTATTTGAAGTATTACCCAATACACCAATCCTAACACTCCATTTCCATCTTTCATGAATCTAAGCTTTATATACGAATAGTCACTCCCCACACACTCAATATTGGGAAGCAACGTTGAGTACACAGTGGCCAATGTTTTATAATCCTGAATTTTTAAGTTGCTTGGCAAAGGGAAAAGGCACAATATTCAGAATACAGTTTATTTTGCACAAAATGAGGATGATGAGGTTATAAAACATCTCCTTTAAGGTTGCCTGTTGGATCAGTAACCAACCTTTTATCCATTCAACCGGAATAGGTATCCAAATTATATCAGCTCACTAAATATTCATAGGAATGGACAAAGGTCTTTAATTTAGAGAAAAGTTTGCGTTTCTCCTTAAACTATAGTGACACTTTGAATACAGCATCACAGCTAAGACAACAGAAATCTAGAAACTGCTTCAGGTTGGATGACATTTTTTTAAAGAAATTGTAAATATTAAAGAAGGCAGGAGTCTGTGGAGGGCTAAAACTTGTGTCTAGAGGAAGTTAAAGATTTAGTGGAAAAACTAAGTATCTGAAACAGTACAGGTTAAAACGGTGTAGGGGAATGACTGCACTGTTTGGAAATGCACATTCTATACTCCAACATACTAGGACGAATTCCTTCACAGGTCTCAGGTGATCCACAAGACTATTGGTTAATTTCAAAAGGTCCATAGGGAAAACAAGTTTGAAAACTACTAGCTAAGCAGTGCCATTTACAGTATTTAAAGAAATATGCTTCTTAGTAGCATGGCCCAACATCCTCTCCAGACATTGAAACTCATTTTTACAGAAGTTATACAAATGCAGACATTGACTGGCAAAAATAACTCTGCTTGCAATAATAGCAATTAGCTCAAAATTTGTTAGGTAGGACTGAACAATCCACCAGATAAAATGCACACTATTTAATCATATGATATTAAACATAACTTCAGAAGCCTGATGATCTATTGCACTAAATGTATTATTTTAAAAACCTAATAACTTGCATATAGTGCATCACTGGCCATCTCTATTGGAAAATAATAAGATCGTATTGGTATGAAGTACTCCTGAATTCTACACATTTATTGAAACTTCCTATATATAATAATTTGCAAGTTGTATGGCCCTTCAATTATGAATTAAAATCACAGATATTGGTATATCTAATTGCATTGTCATCGGTCAGGATGTGCTGGACCAACTCGCTTCCACAAATGAAATCCTTGGATCTGGTCGGGTATGGTTTTCCAGAGCCCAACTCACTGTCCAGAGATCATTGGAGCATGTGGATTTTACCATAAAATAATAAAAAGGTCTCTGACCCTAAAAGTACTATGCTCACTCAGTACATGTTCCCAAGAGTATAATACTTTATTCATGGAGAGGGGTGAACATTTATAGGGGTAACTCAATGATACTTCATAAAACATTAACTTGAGTAAAAAGAAAGCAACATGAAATTCCTCAGGGAATGTGGGAGAAGAACCAACATCAGCATGCCAGTTAGCAACATACTTCAATCTACCCGTCTTAAAGAGGTGGACCTATGACCTGATTGTTGACTTTGGCGCTGCTTATATTGGCTCTGGTTATCCACAGAGTGACCCATCATGGGTGGTGCCAGGCTCGGGTAATTTGATCAATTTAACATTAGCAAAACATTCAGAGTTTTAGTGGGAGAATAGGGTGAGAAACAGATGCCCAGAAAATTCAATTACCTGAGAAAACAATATTAGCAATCCAGCCGGGGGTTGGTGGGTGCCACTCTGTCTACCTGTGGCGAGTCAGAGTATAGTTATGAGTGGTCATGCAAGTCAATCAGAGGGTTGTTACATTGGCAGCTCCCATCCTCCATCATTCTGAGTCCTTAAGGTGAACAGGATCAACCATTCTTTGTAGTCTCCCTCGTCCTCTCTCTACTGAGCTCCTTGAGAAGGGGGAACAAGTGGGGAACCATGTAAGCCTTGGCTGCGTATAACATACCAATAATATGTTTGAATTTCTCTCTCCTGGCAGTCCTGCCCCTCTATTTTGCCTATTCAGCGATTATCCCATTGGCCTCCCTTCAGCCAATGGAGTATATGATCTTTACATCAATTTCAAAATTCCCAAAGTATTCCCCTGGATGGCAGCTTTCTTACTGATCACTGCTGTGGATGTCCTGGCCAATCAGCATTGAACCGACAAACCCTACTAGTTCAAACGAAAAGAGGGCCTAATATCAATAGGAAAATGTTTGACCATTTATGACTGACATCTCCAAAGATTGTGATGCCAGTGATGGCCCAATCCCAGGCCCCGGTGTTTAGTCTCTTCTGTGAGAAATTAAGGACCCGAGGGGCCCGAACACTTCTGCCTACTCTTTATTTTCCTGCTTTGATCATTCCCTACCTATTCTAGTGTTGCTTCTATTGTGCTGTATTCTTAGTGTCACAACCCAGCTACAGAAACACCCCTAGATTGTCAGGGTTCTGATAATCTCAGTGGCCAGCTGGTTTCTCCAGGTCAGGAACTGGTTCAGAATACCAGGAACAGGTGTAGGTCCCTTTAGAGTAGGACCTAGCAGGATACCAGCATCAGGATACACCAGGAACAGCAGGAGCAGTTAGGTCCATTTACAATAGGAACCAGGAGATATATCACAATATGCTCGTTATTTAGCTCATAAGCCCTTTCCCAAGAATGACAGCACACCATGATTATGTATCATCAAACTGAGACTACTTAATTGATGAACTTACACTATATATTT
Source organism: Discoglossus pictus (assembly GCA_027410445.1). Classification (NCBI taxonomy): domain Eukaryota; kingdom Metazoa; phylum Chordata; class Amphibia; order Anura; family Alytidae; genus Discoglossus; species Discoglossus pictus. The sequence continues at coordinate 55,071,958 of CM050166.1, forward strand.
ATACCCAATCAATACAAGACACAACCTTTGATGTCATTTCCCACGATTACCTTCTGCTGGCCATGAAACGGGCTGTGTAAACCTCTTAATCCTCTCTCTGTTTCTAGCCTCCCAAGGTGTCATTAGTCAGAACAATGGCAATTAATCCTATCTCGTCACCCCATTCATAACTGGATGTCGATTGTTCTCTAGCATCTGCCAGTCCCTCCTCTGGTCTTACTGGACCCCTCAATAGAGTACATTGCCCCCCTTTCCCCAGGGAACACTGATAATATGCTTTATTAAAATCCCTGGGGGGAAATACAACATTTTAATACCAAACATGATGGGGTGCTATTCACATGCCGATAACCACATACCAGAACAGACTATTACACATTAAAGCAATAACAAAGAACATGGTTACACCTGGCTTTTCCTGAACTTAGCCTTCCCTGAAGAAGTTTTAAACTGGTCAGGGCTTCACAAAGTGGGTTTCACAAAGCCCCGCTGGCCCCCCAGAGTCCAATTGTGATACTTGTGTTCTAAGGTGCTTGTTATTCACTAGTACCATCTCACTGTGCCAGTAACCCCTGAATCGGATTTCCCTGTACAAGTTCTTCCAGAGTACATTGGCTTACTGTTGCTGAACCCCTGCTTGGGAACTATGATTTTCGACCTGCCCTTGACACTGCTTGCCTAAGTTTGCCTTGTATTTTGCTTCTTTGACTTTGGGCTCAGTCATAATATCAAGCATTTGTTGATTACACCATATGGGATTTCCAATAGAATGTAATAATATAGTTAGACAATATCATTGTGTTTACATGTGGACCTTTGAAGGAACACGAAGATATAGTGAAAAAGGGTACACCAACGTCTCAGAGATCATGTTTGTAGCTAAAGTCTAACTGAAATATCTTTCCTAGGCTATCTCATACCTGATGAGGGACTTTGGATCCAGTCAAGGTGTCAAGCACTGTACTCTACTCTATGGGCTGAAAGCAACTCAATACTTTTTGGTTCCTGGACCTATCATTGCAAATGTATTAAGAACTTTTTGAGGGCTTTAGATCTAAGAGCTCTTAAGACCAAAAAATCTCCATCTATTTGCCTTCATATCAAAATTTTATTCTCAGTTGATAAGTATAACAGTTACAACAAGGAACCTTTAGCATTACATATGGTATTGGAAGAGAGAGACACCTAGTTTGGGTTTTGTCCTTTCTATCATCCAAAGTACTATCTCCCTGTGGCAGCACATTCCTGATTTTTTCACAGTTGCTGAACTCCTGCTTGTGAATTCTGATTGCCCTTGACCATGCTTGTCTGACTTTGCCTTGCATTTTGTGATTCATTTCCTTGGGACTCATAAACAAAGGTTCCAACTCTAGGTGTGAACATGTCCTTAGACTCAGCTGTGACAGACATATCAAACTTTCATAGACCCAATTGATATACCACCCACTGATGCTGTCAACTCCTAGGATCTTGCCAGGCTTGTCAGAACAAGCAGCAAAGCATTGTAGTTTTGACTGAAGCAGCCTGAGCTCGAATGTCCCATCTATATCTTGCCAATGGGGGCATCCTCTTCTTCGGCTTCCATTCCACAATCGGCTCCTCCAGCCAATCCTGTTGCCTATCCCATACAGAACAATTCTATGGCTTCTTTGTTATCGAGGTGATACAAGAGGTGTAGAGAATTCCACTTCCAACTACACTCCCCTCTGCACCTGATGATAAAGTCCAAGATTTAATTTACTGTCTCTTTTCTGGTCAAAAAAAAGCATTGGTGTGGAATGTATAAGTGCTGTTTGATCATATCCTTGTGTTTACATGTATTCACACAAAGATATGGTGAAAAATGTCATCCAACATCTCAGACAACATCTAGTAGCCACCAAAGCCAAAAATAATGCCATCAAACTAAAATTCATTTCCTCTGCTATATGTTCTTACATGTCCTGTACCCTCTGGACTGAAAGCTACTCTACATTTTAATGGCTCCTAGAACTATTATTGCACATTTATAAGGAACTTTTTGAAGGCTTCAGATCTTAATGCTCTATTGGGACCAAACATCTCCATCCATGTGCCTGAATGTCTAATTCTATTTTATTTGCTGTAGATAAATATGACACTTGCAACAAGGAACTTTTAGCCATACACATGGTGTTGAAAGATTAGAGACACCTGTTGTGTGTGATGTTGTCCCTGTTATCATCTTAACAGATAATAAGAATTGGCAATTTAGTGAGTCTGCTAAATAACTGAACTCCAGGTAGGACTAATTAGCCTTGTACTTTGCACAACTTACTTTGTTATACCATATAGACCATTGGCTATAGATTATCAGTTCTAACCAAAAGGCTCCATTTCATCAATAAGTACCACTGTACTCTTTCAATACTTCCTAGGTGCAGTCAATTAAAAGAAGTTAAGAAAGTACTCCAGGTTCAACAGGAGATTTCTCCAAATAAATCTGCCTTTATGGTAGACTTTTAGTTACTTCCAATCTCCACCCTGAGTTTCTCAAATGGGCGCACAAGTCCAGTCAACTAGGTGTTTGTAAAAAGTAGAGAACTAGAATAACAGGTTAATAAGTTTGTGGTTGTGTCTAATAGATTTGCCAATATCAATATCCTCAGGACCTTACCCTCTTTAACCTTTGCTTGATTATGAGAAATAATGGTCTAATTTGGCTATAGACTTTGTTGTCAACCTGCTGCCTTCTAATGGGAAAATTACTGTTTTGATAATTGTAGATAGCAGGTTAATGTCAAACTCTGTGACAAATGACCTACAGTGGAAGAACAAGCTTGAGTGGTTGTTTGCACCTAGGGCACAGAGAAAGACATAATCACCAGAGTCAAAGCAAATTCAGACACTCCAACACTGGAGCAAAAGCATCCACAAATTGATTGTGAATCCAAGGCTTGAGTAGAGAACAATGTAAAACATTAAAGGTATTTGAGCTGGGTGGGAGCTGAAAGCAATATGTCACTGGTTAATTGTTTGGAGGATATTGAAGCAACAGATATACCTGCGGCCTAATTTAAGAATCCCCAATTTAAGAATCTCCAGGTATGTTATGGAGAGTCCTACCTTACTTTTGACCATATTGCCTGGAAATAGACAACTGCGTCTGTCTACCCACTTATCTTTTGTTGCATTTGTTGGATCTCCAGATTGGCAATGTCCTGTACCTTTTGATCTGCTGCCAGTACTCTTGTAAGAGGTTGTAGAAAAGGAAAAAAAATATGAAACTCATGGATACAGTAGAAGAGTGACTGTTAGACTTCTCTGTCAGTTTTTAGGATGAATTAAGCATCCACTCATCCCTCTGTTCTGAGTAGAAGTGGAGATGTAGCTTTATGGCTTGGTTCAGCCTTTGGTCTGACCACTGGTTTGAAGATGATAGGTAGGAAACCAGAATTGGGGGATGCCTATTGTGGTACAAAAACGCTCAAAGAAGTTTACAAAAAAATGAGAGTCTCTGACAGTACTGAAGTCTGAATATTTTTTTATTAAAGTGTGGCCAACTCATGGTTAGATGATACTTTGTTTCTATGGGACCAGGTGACACACTTAAAAATTATCCACAATGACTCAGAAACATATAATTTGGTGGTCCCAGTAATATTATTAATGCTAAATGAGCATGTGCTTTGAGATTTGCAGTTATAGGAATTAACAGCTTGTGATTTTGTTACAATTTGAGCATTTTAGCAAGGCATGCAAATATTCCTTACTGTATTACACTTTAATTAGAAGCATCATGGGTTTTTCAAACCTTTAATATTATGAGATTTCTTCATCCAAATATGTTGCTGCACATCTCTACCTTCTCTATGACAAATGTTTTCAGGACACTGGAACATCCTAAAGTGATGTTTAGAATATGGTGTAACGGATATCTCCGCCACTGCAAATAAAGATTGATAATGCTCTATTAAGTAGGAAGGCTTCTGAGGTTACAAGTTGAAAGGAGTCCAGGCCACATAGCAGTATCTCATACTAGCATAGCAGTTATTTTTCCTGTAATAGATACAAGCTATAAGAATTGGTAGGATAATCCAGTTTATGTTTATTAGTTTTACTGGATGCAAAAGGGGATACACTTAGGGTACTATCTATTGTAACACAGTTTCAAAGATGAAAAAGCATTCAATACCTACCTCACCATCTAGCTCCAATCAGCCACACATGGCAAAATCCATGAATCAGCTACCTTAGATCAAACTGGGTTAAGGGGGAACCTTATAGTTTTATTTTGTATGACTGGGATTTTAAGAAAAAATTACCTATAAAGTTTATGTCTGTAGCAAACTAAGAGAGTCCAGAAGGTGAGCAGAACTCTTAAATAGCATTATAGCTCCCAGGGAGGCAATTTCAATCATGGGTAATTATTTTGAAAAATAGAATACATTTTCTGGCATTGGAGAAGGGTTGTTGGGTGCCACTGGATACAGTCTGGTGGCCTAGTATTCCATCAATGTTCTAGTAGAGCTCAAAGATCCCATGTATGAATTTGCTATAAAGGTGATCCCCGGGTTAAGGGTGAGATACGTTCCTGAGAACACCTTTAAACCGGATCTGTATGTAACACTGAATCACCTGATGAAGAATAATATTACATAGTTACATAGTTACATAGTAATTAAGGTTGAAAAAAGACTCTCAGTCTATCAAGTTCAACCTGTTAAGATCTCCTCTGATCTGCAATATGCGGATTAGTTAATTAATTTGTTGATTAAATAATTATTAATAGTATAGTATTGCAGGATGAATAAAGAGTTAGTCCCTCAAGTTCAACCTTTTTAGATCTCTATTGATCTTTTTAATGTGCACTATTTATTATTAATAAGGCAAACAGAAAAAAAAAACCATTGAAACTTTGCCCATTGTCTCATAAGGGGAAAAAAAGCAAAATTCCTTCCTGACCCCAGAAACTGGCGATCAAATTTCTCCCTGGATCAATATTCCTTTGCTAGTTATCTAGGATAGCCTTGAATGTCCTCTTTATTCAAAAATATATCTAACCCTTTTTGAAGTTGTCTATCGAATTCGTTGTTACCACCTCCTTTGGTAGAGAATTCCACAGTTTAACCACCCTAACTGTGAAGAACCCTTTTCTTTGTTTAAGGTGAAATCTTTTTTCCTCTAACCTCAAAGGATGTCCTCTTGTCAGTTGAAAATCTCTTGCTACAAAAAGTTCACTTGACAAAGCCTTATATTGACCCTGGATGTATTTAAATAAGGTAATCATATCTCTTCGTAGATGCCTTTTTTCTAGCGAAAATAAGTTTAATTTGGTCAGTCTTTCTTCATAACTTAGCCCCTCCATTCCCCTTATTAGTTTTGTAGCCCTTCTCTGTGCTTTTTCCAGCTCTAAAATGTCTTTTCTATGAAGTGGTGCCCAAAATTGTCCTCCATATTCCAAATGAGGGCGTACTAGGAATTTGTATAGTGGCAGAATTATATTTGCTTCCCTTGCTTCTATACCCTTCCTAGTGCATGCTAATATTTTACTTGCCTTTGCAGCTGCTTGGCTTTGAGCGCTGTTACCTAGGTGGTTGTCTACAAGCACTTCCAAATCCCTTTCAATATCTGATACACCAAGATTTGCTCCATTAAGATTATAGATTGCTTGGCTATTTTTCCTTCCCAAATGCATAACCTTGCATTTATTTGTATTAAATCTCATCTGCCATTTAGCCGCCCATTTCTATAATTTATGCAAATCCCTTTGTAGGGAAAGTACATCAATATCTGATTTTATTACCTTGCACAACTTAGTGTCATCAGCAAAAATGGAGACACTACTTTCAAGTCCTACTTCTATATCATTAATAAATATGTTAAAAAGGAGAGGACCTAATACTGAACCTTGAGGAACCCCACTTACCACATTAGACCAATCGGAGTATGTTCCATTCACAACAACCCTTTGCTTCCTGTCTTTTAGCCAGCTCTCGATCCATGAGCAGATATTTACTGCAATTCCTGTATCCCTTAGTTTGCTCACTAGCCTTCCATGTGGCACTGTATCAAACGCCTTTGAAAAATCTAAAAAGACTACATCCACTGAGTTGCCCTTAATAATACTAACAATACTATAAAGGCTATTCTTAAGTATGGGTCGTCTAAATCGGGTTGTCTGTAACCTGGTGACAACCTGCATTTACAAATATAAGCACTTACCAATGAAATGAGATCTCTCCAGTTAAAATCTAGCTCCCATAGTGTATATCCAATAAAATGTAGAAAAAAATCTTCCAGAAACAGGCTTTACAAAATAATAGTGGAATTTAAGAGTGGTAGTCAATAGGCAGACCTGAGACTGAAGCTGGACATCTGGCATCACATTTACTATTTATCACTTTTTGATTTTCCAAATCTTTAAAAAAAAAAAAAAACTGCTCCATTTCTCTGTCTCACACAATATGGAATCGCCCTTCGTGCTCGCCTTTGAATGCCATTATATTAAAACGTGTGCCTGTCCCCCAAAAAAATGGTTTCTGTATGTTCACTTAATTATGACACGTTACTTTGCACCTCCCCTTCTGAATAACTGAATAACGTGGTGAAGGGTATTTCAGTGAAGCTGAGAGCTATACCATGTAGGGTCACCCAAGCAGGTCATAGCAGATGTCAGATAAATCGCTGTCCACTGGAGAAGAAATGGGCAACCCACTCCAGTATCTTTGCCAAAAAATCCTTATGGGTAAGCACAACCAGAGACTTAACGATAGATATGCCTGGTGTGCTGTTGACCATAGGGTCATGGAGAGTCTGACACAACGAAACGACTAAACAACAAAAACAATTTGCACCTAGGGCTAGTTTGTTAAATATATCTTTCACGGTCTTCGTTCTATGTAGCATATATCACATACTTCCCTCTGTCCCTATTAGCCTCCCATTTTCTAGCCATGACCATGTCGCACTTTCTCCAGTAAACCCTGTTTTGGTCGGTCATATTTTAGAAGAAACATAAAAGCCTCCAGTAACTGTACTACAGAATACAGGTGTATGTGTATGGAACATTGCTCACATGTTAATTGTGTGTATCTCTTAACCTCACATCATACAGAATGGCACTTACACAGAGGTTGGCAAATGTATCTGAAATGCAAGAGCCAACCAATGTTTAGGAGCCAGGCTATGGATTATATATATATATATATATATATATATATATATATATAAAAATACACAGCGGTACCTTGGTTCTCGTCTGCCTCAAAACGTACCAAATTTGGTATCTGACACGTTGACAAGCGCTTTGGCACTAAATGCTTGCTGGGCACTTGCGTCGCTTGCCAAGACCTGTATGAGTCAATTTACATTACTCCTTATGGGAACACCTTATCGTTTGGTACTCATCATTATCGCCACTCGCTGTGCCTTCTGGAACCAATACCGATGAGTACCAAGGTACCACTTTATTTGCTGTCAGTTACAAAACTAGGCTTCAGCATTAATAGTTTAGGAACCATTGCTCCCTTGATTTATCAAGCCCTGATAAGCACTACCTCATAGTGCATTATTTTTAAGTGTCCCTCTTGGCCATTTGAACTGTTGGGGTCCCAGCATCCCTTTATTCAGTGATAATCCCTCATTTGATTAGCAATTAAACAGTATATTAATATGCTAGTGCAGCAGGTTAAAGACATTATTTTTTTTCAGATGGGTAGGTAATATGTGGAGCACTGACGCCGAGCACTGTCATGCAGCAGGCCCTGTCCCAATCAGGACACGTCTCAATGCTGCTTCATCCCCCCGCAACCCCACCTCACAACAAGCACAGGCCTGGCCGGTGACATTGCAGCCATGCGCGCGCTCCCGTATGTAGCGGTGCACGAGCACCCCACCCTCCATCTCCACCGCGCGCTCCCGACACACGATGGGAGGGGAGCCGAGACCTAAGCAGGCGGTTATTATGCCACCCAGTCAGCGGTTGCTATAGGAGCGCTTGACGTCACTCCCGGCCCCTGCTCTCCGATTGGAGGAAACCCCGTGGATCGGTTAGAGCTTTGAGCGCTCGGAGGAGACCGGACTCTCCCAGCGGCAGCCACAGAGAGACGTGCACTCACCCAGTCAGGGGACCTCACACCGCCAGCACCGCTCCGTGCTCTCCCTGTGACAGGTATCCACGGGCAGGAGGGCTCTGACTGACAGGCCGGGGAGGTGGGAGGCCGGGTATGGCGCTGAGGAGGCGCCTGCATTGTTCTAATACAGGCGGGCAGAGGAGTGGGCTCGGGGCCGATGTGTGGAGCCTGGCTGTCATCTCCTCCATCATATCTGGTTATTGCCGCTCTATACGCCACATTTATCACAGGCTTTTCCTGTGTTTCAGCTAAAATGGGCGCTTGGGAGGTGCCAGCTTCCCTCCCACCATCTCATTGCCTCCTATACAGACCCATATAAGGAGGCTTTGTCTGTATTCTGTGACATGCATGTGCTGTCCAATAAGAATACCATATTAAATCAGTAGTCTTATTGCAGATACATGCTCTCCTTCTAGATGGATTCTTGTCTGGGCTGCATTGTTCTGTACCCCCATTGATTTCCTTTATATCCTACATTACAATGTAAGGTGTAGGCTGTGCCACAGGAAACAGTCGCAGTGTCTTGAGTAGGATTGGGTTGCCAGCTGATATAACCTATGTATTATATTGCATGTTCTCAAAGGAAATCTGGAATAACTGCATGAAAGCTGCATCTCTGCATGCCCCTCCCCCATTTTGCACTGATGCAACAAAAAACTGCAGCAATAGCAGACATTGCAGCACAGGTGAGGCCGCCCCCTCCTCCCCCTCCCGTCACAGTCCCCGGGGAGGAAGGGAAGGGAGGTGTCTGTGCGATCATCCTCTGCTGGGTCACTGTCGAGGAGACAAGGTGACAGGGGCCATGTTAAAGACAATACTATGGCCATTCTTCGTAGGAAAGGAAATAAATCCAGCCCCATGATGTTGATCAGTAATGGTCATGGATTGAGAACCTTAAGTCTAATTAGCCTCCTATATTTGGGAATCCATTGCCTTATGCTGTATATCAGGGCTGGCTGATATCTGACATTCATTCCCTATTGTAGATCTGGTGCTTAAGACCAACCATATCCAATGCTAATGCATCTAAAATGTCATATATTCACTGTTCTGTACTATAAGGTCATTGTGACCTCTGAGAAAATGTATCTTTATGTAGTCATTATCTTATCACAATTCTTAACGAAATATACTTAATTTGCCTTTTATAACGAAACACTGCTTTTATATGAGAACTAATAGTTTTTTTTATTTGTAGAATGCTGCTGAATAAACATTAAGTGTATTTAATATTATAGCAAAATAGGATTTTCCCTTGGGGAGTGGCATGTCATAGGAGAGCAGATGTCAAGGCTTGTCTTTTTTTCCATTGTTTTTTTTTTCTTAAGGAGAAGAAAATAGGTCTTCACATGTTTTAAGAAAAACCTGTATTGGATACAACAGGGTTTCTACTCCCCCCTCCCCTGTAATTTGGGCAGTGTCTTGCAGGCTTCTTGGTTGTATTACATGATGGGTGCTATATGTAATTCAGAAAGCATTAGCTTGCAAATGTATCAACCCTCTATTAGTAATAGTATTAAGTGGGTGCTGTGAGTGCTCAGAAAAGGGTATCTGCTTCTTATTGAAGTTTTCTAGATTAACAGCCTTAAACATCTAATCACTTGTAGATTATCAGAATCTTGACATTAGATGTTTTATTAAAAGATCATCAAATATAATCTTTCCTCCTTTTGATAAATAGGAATAGGCCCATTTGAAGGAATCCCTATAATGTTTTGTCATAAAAGGAATATTTATAAACCTCTATGGTTACAATTTATTGTAACTGTATCCATATCATAGGAATGTAATATAAATGAACACATTTTTGCAATCTGCCTTTCGGATGGGTTGTATGGCATATATAACACGATTCCTTTGTAAGATTTGGGTTTGATCTGTAAATATGTATTAATGACAGTGCTGACCAGCTAGTGGTTGTAGGGGAAACACATAAAGGGCATTTTATTGTCTCAAGTACGAACATTCCTTAGGACAAGCAATTACTTGTCTAAATATGAATAGTATAAATTCCAAGGTGAGTTGTGAAGTAGGGAACTCATTTCCAAAGCTGTCAGTCCAGCCACATAAATGGGCTCCATAATCCCTGATGCAGCTGTGGGTGGAGTGAGTCCTTATATAAAGCTTTCTTCATGATGATGGATACATTGGCATACACAATTATCTGCAGCCGCCTCCCTGCCTATAAAACTAGGGTGTATCAGCCTGTCTGATATAGACTTGTGCTCCCTCATTCTTCTCCTTAAGGAGCCAGACACGTTACAAACAGGTAACACAGACAGATCAGGGTGAGGCACGGGCACCCCCTCCCCCACTCTACATTGCATGGTAAGAAGCCTTAGTACATTTTTTTTTCCTGGAAACCAGACGCCATGTAATCTTACAGCAGTCAGTATTATATCCCCTGTGTTAATCAGTAACATTTTTATTATTACTGCAATATCTATAGATTCTTGGCAGATAATCAAAAGCTGTCCCCACCCCTCCCCCCTGATTCTCTCTGACAGTCATTGTTTGCTATCTGCCATTTGGATGATCCAAAAATCATTTATATCCTGCACAAAAGTAAATGTAGATCCAGTCCCTTTCCCCTTAAGCATCTCAATGAGTCGCCTTGGATTACCACAGCTTGCTTTGGGTGTGGTTTAAACACCGATTCCTGTTCCTACATGTATAAGAACCTCTGGCTGCTTGGTGTAACCCTGAGAAATGTGCAATACATTAGGATGTAACTAAATATAAGAACTGATTTTTATTTTATTTATCTTTTCTTCCCATTATTTTAAATGTATGCAGACTGATATTTATGGTTGAATGGTGGGGAGGGTCATACAAGGTAATTCACACATGGGACTTTCTTCTTAATCCTTCTAGCTGCTAGAGATGCATTGATCTAGTAATGTGACCACTGCTGTCTGTCTGGATTACATTATTGTTCAGTGACAAATAAGAATAGTGGACCGGTATCACACACAGTGTGTGTACAGCTACATTGTGAGCCTTGGCATACATCTATGAGAGCTCGACAAATGCTGGGAGCCCGGTCGCCATGACTACTATAAGATGCATATTGCAGCCTTCACTTGCCTAGATGCAGGTTAATGCTCCTGTACTATGCGAGGAGATCGGGCTACAGTGCAGGCTTTGGCCCCGCCCCCACCACTCGAGGCCTTGCAGAGGAGGGAGGGGAGCTGGCATTGCTGCATGTGCTGTGGCACCCAGAAATGACATGGTGAAGACCTGCCTGTGCGCAGCTACTTGGGCCCTGGGTGTGTGTTGTAGTATAAATCAGAGTAAGCAGCTATAAAGAGAGACTGGTACATCAACAGATAATAGGTATTTAAAAGCTTACAGCTTCTACACAGTAAGCAGCATTATCTCTCAACACTAGAGAGCAAATTATTGATATTGTACCTGTTCTGGTGCTTATGTTGCTGCACAATGTATGTGTGTATATATGGGTGATTAATATGTAAGTAAGATGACCAATGTTTCAAATATGCTATAATTTAAAAACAAAGGTGTTAAGTACCTTGTTAGCTGGACTTGATTAGAAATGCATTTGCCTGCAGTCAACTTTCACTAACGTTAGCAATTTCTCTCTGTCAATCAAACACTAAGGGTAGGCTGATATCTCTTACTAATAGCTCACTGGCAATTATGCCATGCAGATCTGATTATATTGTCTTCAGTGTATGTCTTGTGCAAAACAAAAGGTTGGTATGTGCAGAATTCAGGGAATAACTATGCTGCTTAGATAAAATTCCATATGGTCTGAGCATGCCTAGTCACATGGCTTGTACTGAATACAATAGATTCAGAGCCACAAGTTTTAATTGGCAAATTATTAGTTATGCAACTAGCAAGAGATGCAAGATCTCCTCAGTGGATCAGACTAATTGAGTAAAAACTGCAAATTAAATTGTAACGTTAGTGGGGGATGCAATTTGTAGTTGTATCCAGTTGATAAACTACTTGTTACCTGTAGATTTAAATGATACCATATTAGGAACACCATGCCTTTTTTTCTATTGCATATTTAAGAGAAGAGTATATAATTCATTAAACAATGCTTTAAATGTTAAAAGGGCACTGAAGTCTCCATAACTGCTCTATGCCATTAGATGGAAAGAGTGCTTTCCCTCTTATTTAAAAAAAAAAAAAAAAAAAAAAATCTGCTAAATTTGAGTTATGAGCAAGTTGGTGGTTTTTGACTTTCTGACCCTCACTCTCAGAATATATAATGAGCTGCCCCAGTCTGTGGTACAAACAAATCCTTTTACGTTTACTTTTTTTTTTTTCTTTCTCTCTCCCTCTGCTTACTAGAAACAGTAGCTGTTTAGTCTAGTGTTAAGTACACATAGTTAAACAGTTGCAGTCAGATTCAATTTCTATCCCTGCCAATTTTTTAATAGTAATTGTTTTATTTATACAGTAAGTTGATTTATTTGTATGTGTATATTTCATATCTTCCGATTTCTGCTGGTTACAGCACTGGTGATGTAAAGTAGAAACTTCATTCTTGTGCTAAAAAAAGACTTGTAATGCAAACATCAGAAGAAGTTGCCATGAGTGGTTGCATGAAAAGAATAACCATGCTCTACTGTATAATCATAATAAATTGCTTTTCCATAATCTACAGATGTGGAAACGAGCACTGAATATAATAAACTGCAATGCCCAGAATCAGGACTCATCTGTATTATAACTTCTAACTGTCAGTCTGCTTGTTATTGTGGCATTTATAATTGGCCTTTAATTTGTATTTAAATATCTGTATTAGTCTGGAAATCACACTGCATTTTCTTGTCACATTGTATAAATTTAACCTGTAGATGAAGTCACTTCTCTCTAAAAACATTTTATGAGATCCGTACACAAATACAAAATGCATATTGATAGCACAGCAGTGATCCAAAAATGGCCTGTGTGGACCCTCACAAGGACCTCTCAGTTTAATGATTAGATGTTCTATCAGTTACTCCTTAAAAGGGCCCTGGGAATTCATGGTGATATGCACAGAACAATCTTAATAAATATATATATATTGCTACATTTAGTACATGCAAAAAAAAAATGATACAATTAAATATTTACCTCAATATCATTTTAGCATATGGTGGGCAAAAGAGTGATAGAAGTCCTCCACCATAAAAAGTACTTTAGTGTTCACGTCTGGATGTCTAAAAATAAGTTCAACTTACTTCCTGCTCAGAATTCCAAGAAATAGTTATATCTCGGCACTCTGAGAAACTGGGCGGACACATGCAAATGGGCCCACATTACATCATCACTTTTAATTCCATTTAAATAATACTTAACTATTCAAATGTGAACACAAATATATTATTTACTGTATTCTGTACAGTGGAGGGCTTCTATCACTTTTGCCCACCATAAGCTGAAATTATATTGTGGTAAATAGTCTTCACAAAATCCACACACAAGCTAAGAACCAGCATGACTCTGAAACCCATTTTTAAAATCGAAATGGCTATCTGTGGGTAGGTCTACTAGCTTGTGCAAAATACATTATTGCTATAAAGCTGTGTAATACAGCCCATATATGCCTAAAATTTTTTTTTTCCTTATATTTCATTGTTGGCTCATTTACATGCCCCAACCCACGCAATAATATTGCTTGAAATTCATGTTATATATATATATATATATATATATATATATATATATATATATATATATATATATATATTTTTTTTTTTTTCTTCACATTTTAATACCTAAAAATGAGTGAGCACAAATGTGTATTTGCTATATAACTAAATCTGTGTATTTTAGTATAAGAAATACTCCTGACTTAGTAGAGAGGTGCATCTCTTAAAAGCTTGTCACTAAATAAAGTTTTGTCCAATAAAAAAGGTGTTGCTATATACTGAATAGATATATATATACCCTTTTTAATGGACAAACATTATAGTAAGAGTGACAAGCTTTCAAGTGGTCTTTCTCTCTATAAAGTCATAAGCAATACTCTTGTCTTAGACAAGCTTTTGAGAGTAGAAACTCTATTGTTTGCCCAATAAAGAGCAATTCTCTATTCATATAGATTACTGGACACTCACAGCTACCTCACTTATATAGTTGTGTACTGTAAAAGAATATACAACTCATTATCAGTTTGGTTTATATCCCTTTAATATAGTACAGGTTAGCGGACTAGTGAAAATCTGTGTCTGCAAGCACTATTGCCTAAATTGTATTTGTGCCTCTGTAGAATGGCTCTCTCCTCTCCTGCCCAGTGTCTGATCCGACATCATCACACACAGAGCTGCTGCAATTACTGATCCCTATGTAGATGCTTTCCCCTAAGCAGTACAGAGCACTTGTACAAAGCAGTTTTTGCTTTGGAGATTTTTGGAATTCCCCGATCACAATTTGTCACAACAATCACATTTTCTGCTTGTGACAAGATATGGCCCCATAATGCACTTCACCAGAGGCAAATTCAAAACTGCTTTGTGTGAACAAACTTTAATTTTATATTGTTAATGAATAAATAAAAAACATACTTAATTCCCTTATTGACCTTAATATAGAAAGCTTCTAGGAGTCAGGCTGATGTTTTAGTCGACACAGTGACCTGGAGACCCATATATATTGAGTCCTAGGTGTTTGTTTTAAGTGGAAAACTAAATGGCATTGAGACTGAGCACACACAGGGAGGAACTAAACGTATTAGGCTAACAATCTGGGGTCAGTATGTGCTCATTGTTAATGTTACATGGTTTTAGACTAAAAACATAATATTTATACCTTTTTGTGAAGTAATTGGCAATATTTACCCATAAGATCAGTGGTGTGTGGATCAAGTTAAAAAAAAAAAAAAAAAAAATCATTACATTTGCGATTGTTGGTAATAAAAGGTACTTGTTTTTTTGTGCACTCTTAAATGAGCATAACTATTCCAAGTACTACTGTAACTGAATATACAATTTTTATATTCCTG
This sequence comes from Discoglossus pictus, assembly GCA_027410445.1. Lineage (NCBI taxonomy): Eukaryota > Metazoa > Chordata > Amphibia > Anura > Alytidae > Discoglossus > Discoglossus pictus. Next base: position 55,087,018 of record CM050166.1, read on the forward strand.
GATTTATCTTAATCTTTTCATCTGTTTACCTACATGCTTAGAAGTGTTGTCACAGGGGGAATGGGGTAGCAAATGATTATAGCTCAAACAACCGTTTTTGGGCCAGTGCATTCTCAGTGTTGCAGTCTATCACACAGATCATAGCCCAGCAAACTCTCTCATAAGAACAATTGTTTTGGTGTAATTGAACTATATTTTATTGTCTGAATTTGTCTCCATTATAAATATGGTCTACTGTGAGAGGCTGTATCGGATTTTCCTTTTTTATCTAACAGGGTTGACCAAATATTAGACATTTTGAGGAAGAGGGGCACAGAAATATAATAAATATTAATACATAATACAGTATTTAGTTTGGGGATTTTTGTGGTAACTACTACCTCAGTCATATTAAGGAGCAAATAAAGTTTTGCAGATGGGATAAAAAGCTTCAAAATCGACCCGGTTTGAATCATACCAGAAACAATATTGTAGTTTTTGTTTTATTTTTACTTTTATATTAATATGCCCTGTCCCAGTAAAGGGAATCTCTGGAAAAAGGATACTTTGCTGTGATCATTTTAACATATCAATATATATAATTTTTTTTTTCCTTTTAGAATTAGCCATGGATAAAAATGAGAAAGTTCAAAAGGCAAAACTGTCTGAGCAGGCAGAACGATATGATGACATGGCATCTTGCATGAAGGAAGTGACTGAGGAAGGAACTGAACTCTCCAATGAGGAAAGGAATCTTCTTTCAGTGGCCTACAAAAATGTAGTAGGTGCCCGTCGGTCGTCCTGGAGAGTCATCTCAAGTATTGAGCAGAAGACGGAAGGATGTGACAAGAAACAGCAGCTAGCTCGAGAATACAGGGAGAAGATCGAGAAAGAGCTAAGAGAGATCTGCGGAGATGTTCTGGTGAGATGTTTTTAATTTCTACATAGATTTAACACTGCAATTTTCTTTGTGGTGGTTTTCTGAAGATTCAAACTGTTTTGCATTCACTCAACATCACAGTATTTAACAATTTTTTATTTTATTTTATTTTTTTAAATCCAAATGTGTCCAAGCTAGTGTTGAAAACAAAATGCAAGCCATTGTGTAGCAATAAAGGCGCAATAACTCTTCAGTGACTGAACTTGTTCATCAATTTATATATAGGGTACATAGCCAAGGAAACACATGCGAACCCCCCCCCCCGATAACTAATGTAGCATTTTTACTACATATGTATGGGGATACTATAATCCCTATAATTGTGTATCATATTGCATTAAAAGGATACTGAGATTGAACCATAAGAAATTGCAGCTAAATTATTATTTTTAAAGTTGACTTTCTGAATTCCACAACTGTTAGAATATGTAATAAGCTGCAGCAGCCTGTGGTACCAATTCTAATCTGCTCTAGAAAAATTGCATTCCCTTTAGCTCTATTTTTTTAATTTACCTCCTAGAAAGCATATGGCTGATTAAACTGGTTCTATGTACATGTGGCTATAAAGTTGCAGACCAAGATTCAGTTTCACTGTATGCCAATGGTTTTTAATAACATTAGTACACTTTTTTTTTTTTTTAATTTTACCCCAGAACGGAAATTGTTGAGTAAGTCTGTTAGTGACTCTGTTTGTGACGCATAGAGATTTATATTTGAAATCTTGAAAAGATTTCCTCTATTGCTACTATAATCCCTGTAGTTTGAAGTTATTCAAGCCTGTCCCGAGAATAGTCTCAAGCACTAAACACCCAGGGCCTCATTCTTTTTTGATTTGGCCAATTGAACAGGGCCCTAAATAAGCACATAGCATATTTTTATTAAAGAAGTTTTTAGTTAGTCAAAACCTTTCTTTCGGATAGATGCTTGCTAACTAAAAACTTCTTTAAAAAATATATGTTATGTGCTTATTTAGGGCCCTATTCAATTGGCCAAATTGCAATTGAATGAGGGCCCCAGACATTGGTTGTAAAATTCAGCCTTATCAATGCTTACTAATACCTGTCCCAGTATTAAGCAATTTACTTTTGCAGAAAACCCACATACTACACACAATATTTTTTAATAGCGTTGTTGTATTGTGAAAAATGTCAATAGCTTTCCAATTTTTAATATGCCTAATCCGAAAATGTGGTGTTGGGCACCTGTAAACAATTTTTTTTTATAGGTAATTATATCATAGGTCACAAAGTTTATGTATGCATATAAATATATAACATAAGTGTGTTTGTAAATTCCCAGGAAACTCCAGTTTCTGCTTATATACACAGACACATACTTCTAGACTATTTCAGTTCACTCTCCCAGTTTCTCTGTACTGCTTTAGGATTTTTTATTCTAAGTGGTTTGTCATGGGGAAGACATTTTCAAATTCTGGATCAGTTGAGTAATTCACATTCATGAAATATGCCCCTTTTTGTTACCATAAAATTGACTTTTGGCTCTTGAACTTTTGACACCATCAGCTCAGCATTCTGAGTGTTCATGACAAAATTGAACTTAAACTGGCAGCTTCCTTTCTACACAAAAATGTAGGAATAACTAGAAAGTCAGACTAGAAAAGTTTACATGCTTAGCAGTTTTGTTTTTTTGATTGCTGTAAGGAAATGTGAAAAAATGCTCTTTAATAATGAGTATTTAGAGATCAATATACTTATTTTTTACAGAATGGCCCTTATATTCTAGCAAAGCTTTATAGTTGAAAAGAAAAAGTATTCTTAGCCGATCTAGAAACCGTTCTGTAGGAACGAAATGCTACAATGAGGGATTATTAAAATGTTTGTTTTGGCGTGACAGCAAGATATTTAAATAAACCAAGCCTAAGATGGTATCAACAAGGACGGATAAGGGGGAAGGGGGTTAGTAAGTTATGAAATATATTGGGAGCATTTCTCAACAGTAAAAAGTAATTTTGAGTACACCAATTCTGAAACCTCTTGCATCTTAATGTGATCTAGCAGAAAAGTAAAGGAGTGGTGTAAGGAGGCTTCGCTTTTGGAGGTGAGATTCTGCCTTCCAGTGTTATCGACTACCTGCAGAATTATTATTTTTTGCGAGGGGGGGGGGGGGTCATTAGAAACAGTGATCAAAGGAACATAATATGATCTAACAAAATAGTATTCAACTGATAAGGTTCTTGTTGCCATTTTTTTTATTTTTTTTAAACAATTGCTTTTTATTACAGTAAACTATACCAGTCAGTAAAACTTTGTAATTCACCCACAGAACAGCATATTTATCACTTATAGGTGGATTATGCTAATTATTCTGTTAACTGCAAATCTTGTTAACTGCATGTTGCTTTAAATAAAAAATACTCACACCCAAGCTTAGCAATATGTTTTAGTGATAACCAATTAGAGATACCAGACTATGCTTAGAGGATGGATCTGATAATTTGACAAACATGACATCTTACTGTGTCTAAAAATAGTGTAATATTTTTATTAACTTTCCACTGAATTTTTTTAAACAAGGTAACTTGTACATATTAAAGATCTCTTAAATCCTTGTATTACTGGAACTTTCCCATCATATGTTTTAGAGGCCACTTGTGAAAAATGTCCTGTTTTGTGAGGACAGTGATTTTATCATTTGATACCCCCCCCCCCCACCACCACCACCACCACCACCACCACCACCACACACACACACCTCATGCCCTGTCAACTTGCATACCCTTGCAGAATGTTAAACTATAAGATTTTCTCTTAAACATTTTTTTTTTTTAATGGGTTACACCGTTGCTAAAGTTATTAGTTGGTTACATACCTCAAACTGCAATGGACGTTTGGGGTTTGCTGGTTCTATGAATAAGGAAAAAATAGTGGTGGGGGGGGGGGTTTATTTTTATATTGTTTATAAAGTTTCTGAACCTGCCCTTGCTCACGGAATAAATGTATTCTAGATTGTAGGTTACCAGCCTGTCTTGGTAAAATGCATGAAAGATCAGTGGTTGGAGTTTATTATCAGAACTATTAGATTTTATGAGCAGGTTACGGAAATGGAAAGCAGCATTACATGGCTATATACTTTTAAGCATATGTATGTATCCTCCTGCTCCTTACTTCAGTACAGTCAGTTACAATCTTGCTGAAAAGGCCACTATTGCGACATAGCATTTGATTAGTAGCTGATAGGTGTGTGTACATAACTTACAATGCTATATAATGCAGGCTTTACATGTGACTTATATACTGTTCCTTTAATACAAAGTAAGAGATTTCATAAAATATTCTGACAATAAAATATGTATTCTTCTGCATAATGTGAAACGTGTACTCATGCTCACATGGATCTTACCACTATCTAGTTACATACAAGGGACCAACGTTTCAGAGAAACATTCCTACTGCTTTTTGTTTCCTTGGCAGCAAGTGCAGCTGGGTTTTTAATCTGTTAGTCTGCCTTTTTGATAAAATGAGTAGTTGTTGTTGTTTTTTTTTTTTTTTTTTTCTATAAACTGAAGGCCAATGCAAATAGGCTGTCTGGACAGGCAGGAAAGAATACTTTTACTTTACAGATGACCTAATTTTAATGTCAACTATAAATTTAGAATGAGTGACACCTCTAGTGTACATTTTTACAATGGTGTTGTAAAAGATTGATCTTATGCTGCTGCTTGCTGTATGTCTCATGTCCTTCGTTTTTGTAAAAGATGGACAAATAAGTCTTTCAGTGTGTTCTCTCCTATGACGTTCTTCTTAAAAGATGCATGCTATATAAACATAAGTAGATATTTTATTTGCATCAGGTGTTAAAGTGTAAGTTCCCTCCTTTTTTGGTTTGGAGTGAGCAAATGAAATGGTCAGGATGTACACCATTTGCCAACACTACTTAATTGGGTTTTGAGGGATTGTGTCCAAAATATTGCAGAATATAGTCAGCTGGGAAGCTCCCAAAAAAAATAAAGCTGCCTTTTTCTAGGTTTGTTTTAGAGCATGAAAAACTACCTTGGCATTCCTGGGATTCAGCATTTGGTGTTGCATTTTATGCTCCTGAATACTAATTGGTTACATTTGTGTTTAAAAATTGTCTGCTTGTCTGTCTCCGGCAAAGACCATATCCTCTGCTAATGGTAGGGCAGTGGATCTGACTGCACATTAACTACTTCAAACTTATATGTGTATATGTAAAATCTATATCTGACTTCATTTTTATTCATTGTTTCTCCCATTTGCAACTCTGTTCAAGCATTAGGTGCCATCCTTTGCTGCTGGACACTAGAAGACTTCTATGCAAATTATGGGGCATGTCATTGCGCACTGTTCTAAGTGAGCCCAGAAGCAGCTCTGTGCACAGCCATACACATGACTCCATGATTTACATAGAAGTGTCCAAGAGTGACTCTATGGCAAAGGTCAACACCAGCTTGGTCAGAGTTGCAAATGACATTAAATAAATATTTAAAAAGAAGCTTTTTTAAAAGAACTTTCATACTGTGGTCTTTAACATGAAACCCAGTTTCCTATCCTCCCTTTAAGTCTTATGGACTGAGCTAAAGGTCTGGCTAGTGTCTTTCTGTTTCTTTGCATGAGCTTTGCTGGCCAATCTATTTCATTTGTGTTCATAGAAACAGGAAATGTGGATCACTTAATGTTTTTGAATACTCTTTACAAAGTTAAATGGTAAGTTTTAAATATATATTGACTTGGGAAAAAATAAGTGAGTTTTTTTTTTTTTTTTTTTGTCAGCTACAAAGAACTACAACTTATTTGGAAGATGCCAGAAATAGGAAGTCTTTGTATATATAAATCTCTGTAGAGTGCAGTTGGTTAATAAGTGATATGGGAAGGCCCTGCCAGCTCAGAGTACTGCCAGCCTGCAATTCTAATTTTTTTGATTAAAAAAAACTTTTGTATAGCAATTGTTTCAATATTTATTAAATATTACAAATCCTTGGGGTTCCAGCATTTGTTTGGCAGACAATATACTTGTTTTTAAATGCATAGGTTAGCAGGGTTCCTTATACAAAACATCATGTGCATTTATAGTTTTTTCCATGTTTTTATTTGGTGTAGTTAAGTGTGACTACATTTTATGTGAACAGAATACGATTTGGGTGCTATGTCTGTCAGGCGTTGCATTCCCATGACCTAAGATTGTCTATTGGCTTTTTGTTTCACTCCTCCTTCTTTTTTTTTTTTTTTTTTTTTTTTTTTTTTTTTTTTTTTTTTTTTTTTTTTTTTACACTGAACCTTTTCTCTGCTGTTTTCCTCCCTTAATCCTGTGGGCTACAAACGGTTCCTTGACTTGCTGTTCTTCCTCTTATGTATATCCAATAAAACATCTTGTTTTTTACTAATCTTAAAGCCACTTCATACTAGACCGTACACCTGCCAACAGATATGTATAACTGCTAGCTGCCTGGTTTTATAAGTGTATATATTTTTTGTTACTCAGAATCTTCTGGACAAATACTTGGTTCCTAACGCATCACAAGCCGAGAGCAAGGTCTTCTACTTGAAAATGAAAGGGGACTATTATCGTTACTTGGCTGAGGTAGCGGCTGGTGAGGATAAGCAAGGTATGGTTTAAATTTGTCTTATAGTATTATGTCTGTAAATGTCGTCATTGTTTAATTTATTGTACACTATTAAACAAAAAAATACTTCTGCTGTAGAACTCTGTCAATGTAAACCAATATTTGACTTATTTTATCTGTACCCTTTTTTACTTTATAGGGGAAACCATTAACAATAGAAACCTGTTTTTTCTACGCATATTTGAGTTTTACTTGTATCATAAACTAAAATATATTATGGTAGAGCGAATATTGTTCCATTCAGCAAAATATTCTGGAAGTATGGATACAATAGCATTCAGTCATGACTTCTGACCAAATCATTGCTTTGAATTTGTATTTTTGCTTTGCTGTAGTAGCATGAGGGCTACATTTCCCATTCGTTTGTATTATGAATGCCATAATAAACACATTGTAAGAGAAATGATCTCTGTTTAGCAAGTTCAAACAAAAAAATTAACAAGCTTTACAGGAAGCATAAGGGAAGATGGAAATGGTCTATTGTAGTTTATGAAAAATAATCAGTGTAGCTTTTAAAACGTGGCATTGTAGCCTACATGAGATCTTACACACCTTTTGGGTATCCATGAGGTAAGAGGGTCTGCCAAGAACGGGGTCTTAATTATTATCATTATTTTTAATTTTATGTTTTTCATTTAGTTCTTATTAGCCACTGCAGGGAAGCATACAATTGTAGGTTTGCTTGCATTTGTATATTACCCTGCAGTTTCTGATTAATGACTTAGAGCAATACATAAAGGCTCCTATGTTAGGGAAAGTACCCCAGGCAGATCACCCTGCCTCTCACTGAGCATATGGTAGTGGATCTGGACCAGCATAGCTGCTGAAGTATAAAACTCTAAACTACAAATGAAAGATTTAAAGCTACATTTAATTTATTTATGTTTTATCTTTTCTAAAAATACTTATTTTGTTACCAGTAACTAAACAAAGGAAACCCTTTTTTTTTTTTTTTTTTTTTTTAGTACTCCAGTGTTATAGTGCCTAGCCTGTTGGGGGGGGGGGGGGACTGCTATTGGCCACCAGAAACTTGCAAATCATGAGGGAAAGCCATTTATGTTTAAATTGATCAAGACTTAAATTGGACATTGTCAGTTTTATAGCCTTTTTGAAGGACTCTCAAAAGAAACTGTATCAAGAGTGAGCATGTTATTTTTAGATTCTTCTTTTAAAGGTTCTCTTAAAGGACCATAGCTAGATGGTCTAGTTATTCTAGTTGTGCATTGATCATTAATACCCATGTTCAATATTAAGTTTAGTAAGAGATTACATTTAGAACAGTCAACCATTAAAGCATCTGTAAGTCTCCATTTAACTGACATTCTTGACCGATTTTTTTTTTTTTTTTTTTTTTTTTTAGTCTTTGTGTTTGTTTGGTCAACAACCCCATTTGTTCAGGGAATTTATGTTAAAATAAACTAAATGTTTATTTTTACATGTAAAGAAAAAGCTTGGCCCAATATAAGTACTCCAAAATGAGGCCTATATAGAAACTGACTGCAAGGATGAGCCAGGTTTAGATTCTTCATGCATTCTGGATTAGATTGAAATAAAATAAACTATGTATTCATTGCATTGAAACATTGTTTAAGAACCATATTTTATGAGTATATGGTGCTAAAACAGCTAATTCTAATGAGCTGTGGCTTACCTTAAAGGTTAAACGTCTAATGGAATTTTGCAACATTTGTCGCTATATCCTCCTGACAAGCTCATTTGCTTCCTATAGAGTGACCAACTGGCTACACTTAGTAAATGCTAGCGTTCTCCCACACAACATTCCTTTTTAATGACAGACCATGCTTTTTGTATTTTATAGTAATTCTTTTAAATGGACACATCAGAGGTACAAACTAATTAGGCTGTTAATGTACCAATACAAACATGTATATTTACCATTGGAAGTTAAATCCACATATAGGAATACAACAATAGCTCAGATTTTCACTTCAATATGTTTCTCACACCGGACGGTGGTGTTATCTCCACATAGTTGACTGCTGGACTAATGGCTACTTTCTGCATCTGACTTCTGATCTATCAGTAGCCTAGCTGTTCAGATTGCAACCTTAGGAGCAGAAAGGAAGCTATTATTCTAGGGGGACATTCATAATTATTTAGGTACTGAGAACAAGACTAGTTCTGGTGGAAGGTCTTCAGCTGAAGGAAAACCAAAGTATAGTAATTTATGAGCTGTTTTCTAGTATTAAATTACACGTTTTTAAAATTACATTCCAGTTGCCAATATTCATATTTTTATTGGTATTTATTGCTACTTCTGCCATGACTAGGACCCCTACGGTGCTTTTTTTTTTTTTTTTTTTTGAGAATATTTTGATAATCACTTGTCTGTCCTACTTTTTGATAGGAAGCAAATTAAATTTTACCGCTATACAAATCCCTAGTAAACACTTATTTGGAATATGGAGTACAATTTTGGGCACCACTTCATAAAAAGGACATTTTAGAGCTGGAAAAGGTACAGAGATGGGCAACAAAACAAAAAAGGGGAATGGAGGGGCTAAGTTTTATAAAGAAAGACTAAATAAACTTAGACACCTTTTTTCTAGAGAAAATAAGAGGAGATATGATTACCTTATATAAATACATCCAGGGACAGTATAAAGATTTGTCAAGGGAGATTTTTGTGACAAGAAGACGTCTTTGTAGCTTAGAAGTAAAAAAGATTTCACCTTTAAAGAAAGAAAAGGGTTCTTCATAGTAAGGGTAGTTAATCTGTAGAATTCTCTACCAAGGGAGGTGGTGACAGCGGATTCAATAGATAACTTTAAAAAGGGATTGGATATATTTCTAAATAAAAAGGTAATTCAGGGTTATCCTGAATAATTAGAGAAAGTATTGATCCAGGGAGGAATCGGATTGCCATTATCTGGGGTCAGGAAGGAATTTTTTTTTCCTTTTGAGACAATTGGCAGTTTCACTTTTTTTGCATTCCTCTGGATCTATTATTCTGCATATTGCAGATCAGAGGAGATCTTAAAAGGTTGAATTTGATGGGCTAGAAGTCTTAGTCTTGGCAGAGGGACCTTATTGGCGTACGTATCACTCGCAAGAACGATTTGAGGAATAACTCTAAAAGATGAGCATGCTAATGCTGTATTAACATGAATTGTCTTTTTACAAAATGTTGCCTGCTTTTACAGTGAATTTTAAATCGTCTAATATGGCAGATTTTTTTTTTTTTCCTCTAGGTATTGTGGAACAATCTCAAAAATCATATCAAGATGCTTTTGACATCAGCAAAATGGAAATGCAACCAACACATCCCATCAGACTTGGGCTTGCTCTGAACTTCTCTGTCTTTTATTACGAGATCCTCAACTGTCCGGAAAGAGCATGTTCTCTTGCAAAAACTGTAGGTTCATCATGTTTTTTTTTTATATATAATATTGATCTTAGCAAATGTTTTTGTTTCATAGTCTAAATATCTACTTGTCCATTTTTAGGCTTTCGATGAAGCAATCGCAGAGCTTGATACCTTGAGCGAAGAGTCATACAAAGACAGCACGTTAATAATGCAGTTACTGAGAGACAACTTGACAGTAAGTGTTTGTGTATTTTTATTTTTATGGAATTTTCCTTGAGTAAATGCATTGTAAGAAAAATAAAAATGTTGAAATATATGTTAGACGCTAAGGGAGGAAACCTCAAATTGGCAGTTAATTTCAAATGGCATGCACAACTTTCCTAGTAAGTTTTAGGTCATGAGGACTAGTGTTTCTTTGCATTTGACTTGCACTAACCGAGCTCTTGCCACACTTAAACAGAAGAAAACCATGCTGCAGCTCAGGACTTGACTAATAATGGAGCCTCTATTCCTAAAGTTCCATTACAGACTATGAACGCCTGGTTCCTAATCCAGCAGAGTTTTGTTATGAAATGTAATCCTTGGCCTAGCTTAGTTAATAAACTAGTTGGTAAACTGCATAGATCTTTATGGTTATAAATATCTTCTCTATTTTATGGTCATCACATTAAAACAAATTTGCATTTAAAATTTGTTTGCCCCTGTTTTTAATCTAACACAGTGGAACAGATTTACTTGTGGTTGCCTTAAGGCTGATCATTCCAGCACAAGTGATGTAAATTACTCTACCCCCAAAGCTGTGCAGTATTGAAGTAGCTGTAGTGCAATGCCACAGTTAAAAAAAATAAAAAAAATAATGATGAATATAGACAACTTAAATTAAGTTATGAGATCTGGACAATTACAGTGAACATTAGGACAGCTCTCACAAATACCACTCTGAAAGGTTCAGTTTTTTTTTTTTTAGAATAACTTGTGTGTTTTTTTTTTTTTTTTTTTTTTTTTCTGATTCTAGTTTCTCTTTATGAGCACCAATATAATTTTGTATAAATGTTTACTTTCATATGTGTGGTTTTGCACAAAAAGCTTTTTGTTTTGAACAATTGTTCAGAGCAATGGTTTGTATCTTACCTATTGTGGTTTTTTTCCCGTAGGCTAAGGATTGTATGCTTAAAGTAGGTGTTTTTGTTTGCGTGGGGGGAGGTGTTGAGAGGATTGCACAATTACTACTTGCTATTTGTTATACCCAACACTGTGCTAGGGTTGGGTGTGTCATTTGGGGAGCTGCTGCTCAGAGAATCTTTGTCTACTTTTTTATAATTAAAAAAAGAAAAATGGTAACTATTCCCATTGTCTTCATTTTTTTTGCCAAGTTATTTATAAATATTCTGATATTATTCATTGTTACAAACTCAAATTTAGGGCCTAATAACAAAAATGTGAAGAAAAGGTTTTTATAAGATGTTCCTGACCATTTTTTTCTTTCCTTTAGTTGTGGACATCAGACACCCAGTGTGAAGAACCTGAACAAGGAGAAGGAGGGGAAAATTAATCTGCCTTCCTATTTTTTTTTGTCTGCCTCATACTAAAATTTACACAATAGACCATTTTGTCACCCTTACTGTCCAACAAATAGTTTTTTTTTTTTTGTTTGTTTTTTTGTTTTTTTTTGTTTGTTTTTTGTTTACGATTACAAAAAAAAGGGTTATGTTACTTCTATTTGGATTTCTATATTTCCCATGTGGTTTTGTGTTTAATAATAGGGAGTAGAGCCAATTAACATTTTCGGGAGTTAAAGATCTGTACTTTTTTTCATCTGAGGTGGCCAATATGGGGATGTGGAATTTTTATACATGTTTTAAATGTTTGGCATAGTACATCTGGTTCAATTGTGGATTATACCCACAAAGCCAGTATTAAAACCATTTCCCATATACAAGCAAAGTAAACTGCTTGCATATTGCAATAGAAAATGCAAAGGAGGGATTATCGGTTGGAGCTATAGGCACAGACTTTGAAATTCGTAAAGCACATCGTTGGAGGGGAAAATGCCATACATTCAACTAAAATAATTCTCTGGGTCCTCCTGAAAGCCTATGCCTATATTTTACTGAATGTTCCCTAACAAGGCAAGTTAAAAAAAAAAAAAAAAAAAATCCAGCCAAAATTTTGGACAAAAAATGGTTCACATTCCATTCTCTAGTTATGTTTGCTTTTGATTGTTTGTTCTTTTTTCTATTCTCCATTTTTATTTGTATTTAAATTGTTTAAACAACCTAAGATCAAAAGTACTTGATGCATTAAAGATATACATTCTTGGTATCCATAATTTCACTATATCAAGCACATCAGAAAAAACATATATTTAACTTTTTAGTTTTATTTTTGTTTTTGATACTTGCCTAACATGCATGTGGCTGTAAAATTAAATAAAAAATAGTTACCAGGGGAATAACTTGAGATGATGGCTAGCTTTGTTTAATGTCTTATAAAATTTTCATGAACAATCCAAGCATAATTGTTAAAGAACATGTGTAATAAGTTGATGTAAGTGGAATAAAAGTTTTATGAATGGACTTTTCAATTATTTACCCTGTGGTTTTAAATTGTATACATTTGTTTAAGTCCTTTAATATTCTGGGAGTATAATTTAATGAACAAATGAAGTTAGATAATTTGATAAATATATGGTAACTATTCTCTCTCATTACAATCCAATGGAGTGAGGTGTGTTCTGTCATTCAGGGAAAACCTTAACTCGTTTTGAAGTAGGTAACTAAGCATTAGGCAAAGTCTTATGTTTAGCATACTCTACATTTAAGTGCCTGGACTTTGAGGGAGGCATATTGTCTGGTGGTCAGCCTTTAGTAGTTGACATGTACCTTCTTCTCCAATATGTTTAAAAGCATGAACTGCAAAGCCTGGATTTATTGGACCACTAGTGTACTAGATAGGAAGGATAAAATGTAATGTCGGCAACACTAGAAGAATCTGCGAAAATTCGCATTTCTCAAATTCTTTTGTGCTTTTAATATTTCGCATACTTCACAAATAAGTATTCCCTTAATCTACAGGGGTATACTGTGATGCCTTAAAGATGTAGTGCATTTACAAGTAAGGTTTATATGTTTGCTGTGCACAGGCTATTAAAACAGTGTTCTGTTTTCGTACATATTCTACTCTTTGAAAATGAAATATAATAATGAAGTGTGCTGCTGTTAAATAGGAATTTTATTAATGATAAACATATTTGGCACCTTCTATTAGGGCAGTATGCTTATCCTTTAATTCTGCATCTCTAGTCACTTTTGTATAGGATGCTTTGTATTATATAATCTAAATGACACAAGCGGTTTTCCAAAATACTTGGTGACATGATTTTTATTGGGCATATTATGTCAGTGTCCATCTCCAAAAGGAGTACTTTTTTTTTTTTTTTTGGTGTATGATACAGGTGAGGTAATGGAAACTATTGGGGTGGTGGCCAATAGCTGTAGCTTGCTTGTAGTGGTCCATAGGGTAAGGCACAGTTAAATGCAACAACTGATGGCCAGGAAGTGAGTGGCAAAACGACACCAAAAAAAAATGGTGAAAAGTGCTTTAGCCTAAAACTGTTGTCCATTATACACCAATAAATCTAATTGAATATATATTTTCTATCCTGTCAAAATCAAGCCATTCACCCCCTTTCTGATAAACATAGGGCCTCATGCAATTGCGATTTGGCCAATTGAATTGAGCTCTATATAAACACTGTATGTATGTATGTATGTATGTATGTTCACAAACTAAAAACTTCTGTAAAAAAAAAAAAAAAAAATGCTCTGTTCTTAGAGTCCTATACAATTGGCCAAATCGCAATTGAATGAGGCCTTTAGAGTGAATATTTACTCTTCATATAGCTCCGCTAATGTTTCCTAATACTTGAATAGGCTAACAACTAAAATGTGTTCTGCACCTTGACGTAATTTTCATTAAGGCATTTGGATATTGGCGGAATTTGTAAAAAAAAAAAAAACCCACGGGTTATGCTGTACAGTTGCTGTTGTGGATTGTGTCCATCTGATTTGAAGCAATGTATGTGCATGCATCCAACTTTCATCAATATATATTCCAAGCCTGGTGGAAAAATCATACTTTTATTTTGGAGACCTCACGAGATTTATGGAATCTTACCATCACTTCCACCTTTTTCTAAATCAAGTGACTTGTGAATATTGTTTTTATCTGAATAAATGTAATTTTAAGAGATTTTGAAATAGGGGGTGATTGAGTGAGAGGGATAAGAATGTGGGGGTTCACAGAGGGTGATATATACAAGGAGTCTTGGGGTCTGATCCAGACGTGCAGCAAAATGTATAATTACCAGCACTAATGCGCACAGCCCTAGTGCAGAACAAAAATACTTACAAGGGGCCTTATTCAATTGCGATTTGGCCAATTGAATAGGGCACTAAACAGGCACATAGCATTTTTTTTTTTTTAACAGAAGTTTTTAGTTAATGAACTTCTATCCAAAAGCAAGGTCTTCACTGACTAAAAACTTCTGTAAGAAAAATATCCTCTGTGCTTATATAGAGCCCTATTCAATTGTCCAAATTGCAATTGAATAAGGCCCAAGGTATTTATTGAAAAAGAATCCCATATTATAATTGTCGAACTTCGAGATGTTGTCACGCTTTGCGTGGTGCGTACGACTTGGGCGGCGCTCATCGCTTGCAAGGCAAGCCATTAACTTGCAGCACATAGGCAATGAGCGCCATAGGCGCTCATTGCCTGCAAGCCTCGTTTGGCGAGCTGTTAAGGCAGTACAACTCGCAGCACAGCACTTGGACGATGAGCGCCAAAGGCCCTCATTGCCTGCGAGGCGAGCAGTGGAGGCAATGAAACACGCTTTACTCGGCCTCCAAATCCTTAGGACAAGCAGGATCGCCTTAGCCTGCAAGCAGTTGACGAACGCGGGACTTAAAGAAAAAAAAAATTACGAAACGCAGGACTTAGAAAAAGAAAAATATGAAGTTAACAGCTGAACCGCGCAAAGCAAAAAATCCCCCAAAAAATACAAGACCATCACACTCTGCATGGGGGAACAGCCAGGACTTCTGTGAGTGAGGTGGAAAGCGGATTTAATTTGATTTTGGCGAGTTTCGACACCAAAATCGGCTAAGCAAGAGAAAAAACGGCATCGAAAAAGAAAAATGAAAAACGGAGGCTACATGACCCTGCACCGCGCAAACCACCGCCACACGCGTACCACCCAGGAACGTACGAGGTACAAAATACATTATTACAAAGGACAGCAAATGCTCGCGAACCGCGTAGCACATAGACAAATGACGCTATTTTACAACCCTAACTTCCAAATAACATTATGCATCTACGGTAGTGCTTTACACAAATAAACCAACGGTTTGCCCTCGCGCACGCCGCCTATTTCGAATGTACTGTTACAACATTCATAACACGATCTCCTCAGGCCAGCAACAGTCCCACTGGACATTATATGCTACAGGACAATAAAAAGAGATTGTTACCTCTTCAGGCTATTGATTGTTACATATATTAATAACAAATAGGTTTAGTATATTAATCTATTAAGTAACTAATTGATTATTATTTAAAAAATATATAGACACTAGCGTATTGCCCGTCAAAAAATGACGGCAATGAGAGGTGTATGTTTGGAAAGTTGTTTAGTTATTAATATACATATGGAATTGTAAGGTAGCTAATGTTGTTTTGTGTGTACTACTGAAATATAGAATTCAAATTAATAAATGAATATACTTTCCCTATTTTTATGCATTGTGTTGAAGAGCTGGCAATCTGTTTTGATGTTGCTGCAACATTAGTGGTGTGGAGCTGCTGTGTAAGCGTGATGAACGTGTGCAGAGTAATAGTGTGCGTGCGCGAGCCGAAACCGTTAACGTAGCTGTGTACTTCCGCATTATCGTAAAATGGCGGGTAATGTGTGGTATGCGTCTTAGCGGATCATCCGTACGACGTTTAATGGCGGGTAATGTGTGGTATGCATCTTAGCGGATTATCCGTACGTGGTTAGAGTGCTGTAGCCTCGTTTTCGTTTTGTTCGGCCGCCATTTTTTCTGTTGCTTCGAGAATTTTTTAGTGTCTAAACTCTTTCAGTTAGAGCTAAATGAAGGTGTAACTTTGTTTTTTGAGGTCCTGGATGCTCCCTCTTGCTGTCGGTAAGCTTTTTATGTATGTGCTGTGTGTATTTATTGTGTTTGTATTTTTTTTCATGTTCGCGAGTTGCAGCCGTATTTTTTTGCTATGGTTTAACGGCCTGTGGCGCTCATTGCCAAGCCCGCTAAAGTACTACGGTTTAACGGTGAATATGGTAAAAATGACGGTCAATAAATGTTGTGAAATTTGTTTGCAACACAAAATGAGCTACATTTGTCCCTTTTTTTTTTCTCTTAAAATAAATACACATTTTTTTTTTTCACTTTTTATTTTTTTAATTTTCAACTTATATTTCATCAAATGCGTTGTTTTAGGCGGGAAATCCGATGCAGCGCGAGACAAAGGCGTTAAATCTGTGTTAATGCGTAAATCTGTAATTGTGTTTCGTAAAATGTACTTGCTACTGTCTTTTTTTTTTACTCATTGTGCGGTTATTGCACATCCTTTTGTCTCGTTGGTTTTTCGAGCACACACGTCTGTGACTGTGTTTTACGCAGTTCGTAGTAGTATAGCCTCATTTTAATTTTTTTCGTCGGCCATTTTTTTCTCACTTAGCCGATTTTCAATCTTTGTAACTCGTCTAAATCGATGTAAATTGGAGTTCCAACTCACTCCCAGACGTCCTGCCTGGTTCCCCATGCTGTAAGTGACCTTTTTTTTATTTTTTTGTGTGTATTTATTGTTTTTTTTAATTGTTTTGGTTCCGCCGCTTATCTCGTAATTTTTTTCATCTCGTTTTTTTTTTTCTAAGTCCTGCGTCTTGTGTAAAAAAAAAAGTGCTACGGTTTAACGGCTCGCCTCGCCTGCAATGAGCGCCTGTGGCGCTCATTGCCAATGTGCTATGGTTTAACGGCTCGCCAGGCGCCGCTCATCGCTAAGTCGTACGCACCACTCAACACAGCGTGACGACGAATCGTAGTTGGACAATTATAATATGTGATATGTATCGGTCTTTGGGATGAGCGCCGAAGGTTCAATGTAGGTTTTAAAAATTACATTTGAACTTTAGTATTATAAAATCAGACAGATCTGCTTCTCTCCACTTAATATTAGGTGCCAAGGGGATGGGAACAGATTTGTTGAGGAGGCAGTCCTAATGAGAGCCTTTCCCTGCAGTTCCATCATAGGCAAACATTTCTAGCATTTGAGACGGTCTCTGCTGAAAATGCTAAATTGCATCTGTAATTAAAGGGATAGGTCAATGAGATGTGAAAGCCTATGACCCACAATGGAGTGCCTCCTAACTGGGAGGCTTAACCTATGTTAATGGACCAAAATCTGTCTATGAACCCTATAACAGGTAAGAAGGAAAAATTGCAAACTATGAATAATAGATTATGCTTATTTGTTCTACAAAATAACATTTATTGGTTCACAAATATATAAATAACTTACAATGTCTGAGTATTACTGTAATTTTTTTTTTTGCAAATATAGAGATTCTTCAGTTCAGTTAATGTTACAAAATAAATTATGTTGTATAAACAGTTTAAATAACTCAAACAGTAACACTATTTTGCCAGGGACGTACGAGGTACTAAAATACACACTTGGGCAGCACGGGAAATGCTCGCGACCCACAGAGCACTAACACTACGCATAAAAAAAGCCGATTTACAAAACTAAAGCAACGGTTTGCCCTCGCGCACCCAGCATATTTCTAAGGCACACCTGAGACGTTGCTGACACTTTCTCCTCACACCAGCAACCGGCCAAATGTACATTGTATGCTGCAGGAAAATAAATATAGATATTTAGCCCTTCAGGCTATTCATTGATGCATATATCAATTACAAATAGGTAAAGTATATTATTTTATTAAGTAAATAATTAATAATTATACTAAAAACATTGACATATATCTGTCTCATAGGAACGAAAGTAAACAAGAGGAGCGGATTGCTATGAGCGCCGAAGACGCTCATCTCGAGGCTTGCAATGAATGCTGAAGGTCCTCACAGTATAAAAAGCTTTACATTGTGTGTCAAACAGCATTGCCATGGCTTAAAATGTTATTGCCCCGTCATTTTTGATGAGTCGCTAGTATATATATAATCACACATAAACACACCATAACTCTTACCATTCATTGCAATAATATGCTTTATTGCATTCTCATAACAACCCAATACTGTAGTCTCACATCACAAAGATTGCTATTAAGTATAAGCAGACAAATAAACATGAGCACTATTTGGTATTATAGATATGTATAGACACCATTATAGGCTAATATTTAAGCCACTAAGATGGCTTAAATATTAGCCTGGAAGTGCTATTTTGCAGTACAAATAGGCTTAATCTATTAACCATAATTTTACCCTTTCCTTCTATATCCCTTTTTACCTGTTCTAGGGTTCATAGAAAGATCTTGAGAAATTAACATAGGTTAAGCTTTCCAGTTAGGAGGCACTCCATTGTGAGTCATAGGCATTCACATCTCCTTGACCTATCCCTTTATCTGACTATATAATTACAGGCACAATTTAACGTTTTCCTCCGAGGAGATAGGGCCATATTCTATTGCAAGCCCACAACTTGATAGCAGACAGCCGAATGTCTGCGAGTGTGTTGTGGGCTCCCGTTGGTCTCCGATTGTGATGCAATTCTATTGCTCAAGACTGCAAGATTCGGCCCCAAGCTAAAACCGTAAACCATGCACTGGATCAGAGCACTTCAGGGCGGTGATCAATTCAGCAAGCCCGTAACCGCCCATTTCAGCCATTAGAAAATGAGATTAACATTATTACAGCAGTAAAACATGGAGGTTACATGTCAATTAGGTTCGGGGGTCCGATATGCGATCAGACTCACAAGCCCGCTAAATAAAAAATTATGAAAATTAATGCCAATACCGTTCTAGTCCATATGGGTGGCCTGATATGTATCCACTCATTGATACCCAAGATCGATTTAACCCTGAAATTACACATACAAATATTTTTTATTTCTTGATGATTTGCTTGAGACTTTGTGCAATTAATTCTGATTTCTATTATCACTTTCCCTAATTATTTACAGTGCAGTACTGATTTTTTATTTGCATTTACAGTGCTATGAATTGGTGTTTAACCCCTTTTGCGAGTCCTCTCTAGCACTCATAGGATTTTCTCCTTCATTTGCAGTTTACGGGTGTGAAAACTTTTGCTGGCTTGGAGAAATTGAGCAATTCAATAGCGATTTGTGATTTTAGCCTTGCAAAAGTGAAAGATCAAAGACTTCTGCAGGCTGTAAGTGGTGAGGTTAACCATCGCCATTTTTTTGAAGCCCAAAGCCGTTCCGAGCCCACAAAAAGACTCCAATTGAATAGCAAAGTAGCTTGCAACCTCATTTATGGGCTTCTGGATCTCCTCGAAGCTCAATTGAATGGGGGCCATAGTCGTTCTATATATGCTGGACATTGTGGCTAGTTACTTTTTAATGGCATTTTTAATTGCAACATTGTTTCAAATTCAATAGAATTTACAATTATTACAATTGTAAGATATAGTTGTTTTAGACTTTGTCATTTTGTTTTAATAAATAGTTTATTCGGACATAAGCAGTGCTGGTTTTAGGTTACTGTAGGTGGCCTCTCTTGTGACTTGCTTATAACAAAATGTTGTATTTTAAAACAATATTAAAACACAGAAATACGTATGTACTGCACTGATAGGTGCCGATACCTATTCATAGTGCTACTGAGAATATATATACACTTACAGTATTATAATGATACAGTGTAGTGTGCTTAAAACTAGTTCAGGGACGGGGTGATAACCCCAAAATATGCAAATCTTCAATTATACAAGGAGTGCCCAAAGGCCATACTAGTCCTGAAATAATGATGAGAGCAAGATTTCCAAAGAAAATCCAGTCCAAATAATAAATGTCCGTTGATTTCATAATAGTTATAGATGCAAACAGGGTTACAAGGTGTGCAGCTGCTCTACAGAATACTATCCACGGAATATTCAGAAAGTGTTGAACATAAAAAAGAAAAGGGGGTAGCAAGGAGAGAAGCGCACCACCTCCTAGTGCAGATTATCCCAAAAATGATATAATAAAACAGGGCAAGGATAGTAAAAGACAATCTGAACACTCACATATTTGGAGAGCCTAGATGGAGGTGCCATGCCCACCGGCTGTTGGCAGAAACAATGGGCAGTGAACCAAGGCATGGGGCCCCCAGGGATAACTAATGTCCAGGGGCCAGCCATAAATCAAAGAGCAACAGAAGAGACTGTGAGATCCTGCCAGTGACCACAGATCCAGATCTGATCTGCAATATGTAGATTAGTTGTTAATTAATTGAATCCAGAGGAAGGCAAACAGAAAAATCCCAAGTGAAACGTAGACAATAGTCAAAAGAAAAAAAAAAAAATCCTTCCTGACCCCAGATACTAGCGATTGGATTCCTCCCTGGATCAATACTCTCTCTAATTATCCAGGATAACCCTGAATACCCTTGCTACAAAAACTGCCATCTTTTGATTGATACAATGTATTAGCTGCTGTGTTTGGCCAAAATATATTATTAATGTTATGCTAATTTGAGCTGGGCTTTCTCTAGGGGTGTTAACTCAATTCAAGAGATTTAGCAAACTATATGGTAAGAGTAATAATGTTTACTTTGGTATTATTTAATGCCAATATACTGATTCTTTGCTATCAGATGCATTGAAATATGCTGTTAACTCCCATCACTTTACATTCTCTTTAAGAACTTATAACATTTTGCTGTGATTCACAAGATTGAATACTATATTTACGCGAATGTAGTGCGCCATCGAATCTAATGCGCACCCCAAGTTTGGTACTCATGAATCAAAAAATGTTTTTGCTGGAGAATGTAATGCGCATTTGTCATTTGTACAAGAACTCTCTTCTAGCTTGTCTGTTTCCATTTTTTTCAGCAGAAAGAATAAATTTGCATTTGAATTTTGCATCATATGACAACCATTTTGGGGTACATTTTTGTACACAATAGTACCACAAAAAGTTGCAGTAAGCAATAGAGCTGAATTACTGGCAACTCAAATGAACATTTACCTAGCAACAGCAACAATATTCTTTATTGCACTGTGCTTTCCTTTTCTTTTTCTTTATGCTTTAGTGTGCCCGGCTCTGTGTGCCAGTGTGCTGGGGCGCTCTGGGTGCCAGGCTCTGTGTTGGGCTCTCTGTGCATCAATGTTATCGATGGTGCACTAGATTCATTGTTAACCCCGAAAACACCGAAGCTAGTGCGCATCGATTCTAATGCGCTCTCTGACTTTTGAGACAGTGCTGTTAAAGGCATATTTAAGTTTCATGGAATATGAATGCATCTGATAGAGGATAATCAGTAGTGTATGAAAACACTTTTTTTACATGAAAAAATACCAGAATAAACACTAACAAACTCACCCTAAAACTTGTTAAATCTCTTGAGTTTGCAAGCAGTTGATTTTGTGAATTAACACCCCTGGAAATCCCTGATAAAATTAACATAACATTCATAATTCATTTTGCCTAATACATTGTATAATTTATTGTATCATTCATATTATGCACCAACAGATCATGGTATGCGTAGTCCTGTTTTTACCCGGGAATAGGAAGTAAGGAGGAGCCAAGACATTGCTATGTGGATCTCTGCACTGAGCTGCTACTGGCTTCAATGTTAGTAAAGGGTTAAAAATCTATATCCAAACGCAGTGTTTCTATTGGCAGGTACACTGAGCCTATGTAAGTAGCCCTGGGGTGTGGAAATAAAATAAGTCTGTTTGTGTATAGAATGACTCAATGTAATGTGTGTTTCTGATATAAGCAGCATGTGTTAGATTAGAGAAAGGGAAAAACCTAGGTATATCTTTAAGATATAGATCTTCTGAAGCTTATTTTGTTTTTTTAATTTTTCATTAGTCTGGATTGGTTATATATGTGTTTTTTTTTATGTAAATATGCTATGTAATTTTTTCACCAGTGTGAATTAAAGTAAATGCCTGTAATGACAAATATTTGCATACAGCGAATCTCAGCGCATACCTATGCAAAGAGCTTCCTAAAAAGATCTTCTGCTTTGAAACTAGTTCACAAAACCTGGCTGTACTCAGGGGACATTAGTGCTGACTAGTTTCCAAAATGCATCTTACACTCAATGAATTGATGAACATCACCCTTATATTGGAGGTATTTTGCCCTAGGTAAGCTTGATAAGACTTGTCAGGTGATTACATAAGTTCTTGCCATCTATCAGATCCCAGCCTAATATAAGACTTGTTTGGTTTCACTTGTACGCCCCCAACAGAAGAACTAAACGCGCAGTACTAGGTCACTAAATTCTGATTTATTCTTCGGCCTGCCTGCAAACTATTCATCCTTAGTGGAAAAATATATATATTTAAGACTAGGCTGCAGTCTTCACATTCCCCATTGGACTGCCTTCAAACCAGATTAATAGCCTGAGGTAGACAGTTCATGTAATAGTTGTCAAACTACGAATTGTCGTCACAAGTGAGGGACGCAGTTTGGTCCACAAATGCGGACCCTCGAGAAGTGAGGGGACGGATATGCGGAAGGGGGAGGCTCCAACACCGGCTGCAATGAGCCGAAGGCGAGGGTCCGCATTTGCGGAGGTGGAGGCTCTACGGCGCCTCACATGCGGTTACAAGCACCCACACAAGCGGCACTTTAACAAAATAGATCTAAAATGCAATCACTAAATACGGACTTACACAAAAAAATACGATCTCGCAAAAATACAACCTTAATGCCCTTTCCGCGCGCACCTGAAAAACATTAAACATACAATAAATACACACAAAAAAGACATAAAAAGCTTACCCACAGCAAGAGGGGGAACCCAGGACCTCTGCAAGTGAAGTTACACCTCAATTTAAGTCAAAATTCCCGGGTTTAGACACGAAAATCCCCTAAGCGACAGAAAAAATGGCCACCGAATAAAAACAAAACGGGGCTACAGGACCCTAAAGCCGCAAAACACCACCAAGCACATACAGCTTTTCAAAAAAGACGTACGAGGTACAAGATACACTTTTAGCAAGGACACTAAATCATCTATACCCGCGTACCACATAAACATTTGCCGCCATTTTACAACACTACCTTACACAATGCAGAAGTACACAGCTACACTAACGGCTTTCCCTCGCGCACACGGCCTATTTACACTACACACTGCACACATTGCTGACACTTACACAGCAGCTCCACAACAGTGCAAACCGACATTGTATGCTGCAGTAACATCAAAACAGATTGTCAGCTCTTCAGCACAATGCTTACTGCATATATAACTTACAAATAGGTAAAGTATATTCATTTATTAATTATTTAATTAGCATACAAAAATACATATACACAAAAAACAACAAAAAAAATACTATCGCAATAAACACAAAAGCCATTCACTGCGCGTGTCACAACGAGCGCCAACACTGCTCATAGCACACAAAGCCTTGCAATAAGCGCAAAAAGCAGATCAGCACCGACCAAACAATAACAGCAAAAACGCCTATCAGAAAAAAAATACAACAGCCTCGCAATGAGCGCCAAAGGCACTCAGCGAGAGGCTCGCAATGAGCGCCGAAAGATCTCAGACCACCAAAAAAATGAATGTCTGCGGCAAACAGCATTACCTGCCTATAAGAATACTAGTGACTTGCCCGTCAAAAATGACAGCAATAATATTTGAAGCCTCGCAATGCTGTTGACACATAATGCGAGGTTCTTCCCCCTCTAACTTGCGGGCATGGCAATGACAGCCTCTCCCCTGCTCTACTTTACAGGTGTCTCGATGAGCGCTCATCGCAAGCCCTGCAACGAGCGGCTCCGCCGCTCATTGCAGTCGCCACCTAACCCGCAACTTGCTGGCCCCGCAATGAGCGCCTTCGCCCCCCTCTCCCTCCCCTGGGGTTTTTCCCCCTTATCTCTCTCCCCTGTGTCTCTTTCTCCCCCTCTCTCACCCCTTTGTTTCTTTCGCCCCACTCCCTCCCCTGTGTCTCTATCCACCCCACTCCCTCCCCTGTGTCCCTTTCCACCCTCTCCCCCCTCCCTCCTCTGTGCTCCTGTTTGCATTTTTCAGGGGTGTGAAACCATTTGCGGACCTGGGAAAATGTTCATTTTCCCCAAGCCCGAAATGTGTTTCTGATTTACTGAAAAAAAGTTACGTCTTTAAAGCCGCCATTTTTTTCCTCGCTTAGCCGTTTTCAGACCTCCCAAAATGCCAATTAAATATCAAATTAGCTTGCAACCTCACTTACAGGCTCCCTGCCTCTCCCCCTGTGCTGTGTGCTTGTAAGTTAACTTTTTAAAAAATTGCTGTGTTTTGGCGGTCTTCCGACGGCTTCCGAGTTACGTTCTTGAAAGAAATTTCGGCGGTTAAATCCATCATCTTTTTTCAGCCGTTTTGAGCCTCTCCCCCTCAAGCCAATCACGTCCGGCCTTGCTATGAGCGCCTTCGGCCTTCAGCGCTCATTGCAGCCGCAATGAATCTAATACTATGCATATTTAGAATATAAATTACTCTCTTTTGCAGTTTAAAATTTGTAGAGGTACGGCTGCAACTGTCAGTGCTTTCATCAAGACTATGGGCAACTCATTAATTCACAAGGACACATGCTAATGAGAAAGCAGAGGGCATAAACATGTAAAGGTCATTTTTATTTATTTATTTTTTTGCCCCGTATGAACCTTAGTTATTTAAAAGATCATACAGATAAAAATGTCCACAGTATAATGCAACAATTGGCGTATGTAGTATTATAATATGCATAAGTTTATATGCATCCATTCATATCCATAGACGTGTTCAGATACAAGTTGTCCTTAAAGGACAGCAGAGCGGGATTTCAGTGAGATGACCTTGCTAAGGATTTTAACCTGTAAAGTTCAGGTTAGGTAGGTCTTATAAGCAGAAGCCATGGATATTAGAGCCAGGGATAAGCTCATGTTAATCGCTGCATGAGAACAGGAGGAGACAGAGAGGCATCTCAATATTATTAATAGGCTGTGTTGCTTGCTATAGATTGTATTTTCTTTTGGTTTATGCCCTAATTGTATATCTTTGAAAGAGCTATATAATAAATACTAAATGTATTTACATGCATTTCTTTCATATCTTTAGGAAAGAGGTGCACCAAAGTGATTGATCTGCACTATCAGATAGAAGCTTAATAACAACATGGAAATGCTGTATAAAAACTGATCAAATATTGCCTTAGATATTTTTAGTAAGTGTTAAGGGCTTAATAAGACTAGATGCGATGGGCAGTATTTCACTAGGGGTGTCACAGTACTTATTAAGGTTTATTTATTCAAATGGGCAATATTCTGTGATTACATAGTAGGTCTATTAATTCTGCCACTTTCCATCATGCCCATGTTCTTGTTTCACCATTTGCATGTTCAGCAATTGCTAGTACAATGATAAATATAGGGGTGATCCTTAAATCCCACCTTAAACCCCTGCTCTTGTATCTAATAACATGACATATCCCTCCCGTGCTGTTATTAAGTATTTAAAAGTGAAAAAATGAACGGGAATGTGATTTATTATCTGCAAATTGTAAGTAGCAGAAAAGGGTAAAAAGTGACTGTGACTGTCAATACACTGAAGAAAGCATATTAGTCTTATGCAGCTATATCCATTCCTTTTATCCTATAAGTTCAATACAATAGTAAATAACAGTGATAGTATTGTATTTGGACACTTCAGTTGCTGCACGGCAGGAACATGATCTTTCTGCATAGCTATCAGAGCAGATGACTGTGAACATCAAATAGTAAGAAATGGTTGGTGTAGCCTCATAATATATATACAGCATAGAAAGGAGGGTTCAAACACACTGTCGTCCCAACTCAAAGTACAAAAACTTCATCTATTCAACAGGAATTTCACAAACAGGACTTTTCCACATCCTCCTCAGCTGTCCATCTATTGGTGTAGATCACTCACAAGACTATTCCTTGTGTATCTGTGGAATCTCTTAGAGAGTGGAAGTGAAAGTTTACTGTAAGAGAATTGCATATTTGTAATGACATTAAATAAAAAATGTACATGTTAGTTATTTTAAACTTTACTATATTTGAAATATTTTCCTTTTTATTTGCAGTATCTTTTGGCTCACTGGGGACACTGCAGAGGTGAAATCTTCAAAAGCGTATCAGTCTGTACCCATCTCCCAGGGCAGGCTACAATGGAAACCCCAGGAAAATCTCCTCTGCACAGGAGACAAAGTAAATCCCAGATGTTTCATTGGCTTTACTCAGCGGGAAGCTACAAATTTCCCTAGACACAGTGGGCAATGCCTTGGCCTGCCATTAGGGCCTGCCCTTAGGGTTGGTACAGGCTGATATGCTTTAGGACATTCTCCTTTGGGGCGCAAAGAGCACAAAAGAGACTGCACCCTGAGTGGGCATTATCCCACATCGATGTCTGTCTCCAGATATGCATCTCTCTCTTTTTGTTTGTTACTTTCTGAGGAGAATGTGTCTAATCAGCTATCCTTTAATCCACTTGAAAGCACTGTCCATTCCCATTGTGCAGATAAAAGCTTCACCAGCATTTAAAGTCTACTTCAACCTCAGAAAGTTGACTGAGCATAAAAGGTTATACATTAGAGACTATTTTCAAGTGTAGTTCTTCAAAATAATATAATATATAAAATGTCCTGCTTGGAGTTCTGTTTCTTTTTAAAGCACCATTGTAAAGCCCTAATGAGCTAAATACCTTAATTAGGCATTGATGATTAATAAAATTCATCTTCAATGATTTTAAAAAATAGTCAACGTTAAAATTACTGACTGCTGTTGATATCCACCCATTATAAATTCAAAGGTGGATGTGACTTTGTTTAGCACTCCTAAGTTTTCAGACACAAAGTGAACGAACATAGTAGTCTACTTTGGTTGGAGACTCGTCTTACAGTTTCTTTTATCAAAAGTAAGTGTTAAAACTCTTTCAACTTGTCTTTTCGCGAACCCCAGGGCCTCCTGTAAATGACCCTATTATAATTTAATGCAATTCCCGAAATTATCTTTTAATAGGTAGCACAGTTTGCAAAGTTGTTTATCTGATGGCCAAAGAGCTGCCTTGTTTTCATGCACTTGTTAAAAAGACAGGAATTAATTGGACTATTGTGGTAAGTAGGGTTCATTCTTTTTAACATATTTATTAACACTATAGAAGTGCAGAATTAAGTCTCCATATTTGCTGACAACACTAAATTATGTAAGGAAATTAAATTAATAATGTACACTGCAAATCGACTTGTATAAATTAGAAGAATATGCATATAAATGGTAAATGAGATTTAACACAGAGTATGTAAAGATACTGTAACGGAGCTGGAACACGCAGTCCAATATCTCCGCTGGTATCCAAGAAGCACTACAGTTTCACCATTCCCGACCTCCCAATTTGGACGACACACAATTTGGGAGTCAAATGAATACTGACTTTATTTTGTTATGCAGAAATATTTATACACATCTCTTCCCACAGGCAATCCACATCCCCCGTAGTTGGCCACACAATCCACATAGAGGTAACAATAGCTGGGTCACACCTCCCTGGCAACTTGATATAATCAGGCATGGATTAAATCAGCCTTCTTTGTTCTTATCTGAGAATGAAAACACTTTATACAATCGATTCCTTTATCTCTAAAGTCTGTAATAGGATTATCTATTAGCCTAGGTCTGCAATAGTCTGGCTAATATTCTGCAGAGCATAAACCGACATACATATAATATAACAGTAGGATCATATTTTAACCAAGAATTAAATAACCATAAAACAGGGTAAAACAGTGATGGGTTCCGTTACACACCTCCCCCGTGACCATAAGCCGGCATACACGGTCTGATCCCAACGGATCGGCCTGGGGATGTCCGGACAAAAGTATTTGTTGGTCAATTCTCTAGTTTGACAACCCATCAGCATTACTGCAATTCACATTGACTCATATTTCACATATCCCAGATAGCTGGGATCTGAGCGCACAAAACTACCGAATAGCGCTCAGATCCTAGTTCAATTGCCATGTAGCTAAAGTCTTTTCCATAGTCTTTCATTATA
Organism: Discoglossus pictus; assembly: GCA_027410445.1. Lineage (NCBI taxonomy): Eukaryota > Metazoa > Chordata > Amphibia > Anura > Alytidae > Discoglossus > Discoglossus pictus. Next base: position 55,115,132 of record CM050166.1, read on the forward strand.
TGAATGGGCTCCATGGCATAGCTATCTGGGGTATCACCGCTCCCACAGGGCAAGTACCGAATGCCCCCCCTGTATTTAAAGGGCCAAATTGAGTGACATACACTCTGGTATGGCCGAATACTGGTTTTAAAGGGCAATATGTCCCAGGGCCATAGTCGCAGGGCAGGAGGCTGGCAAACAGTCCTCTCCAAGCCAAAGTGGCGAAGGGCACTTCGTCACACATCTCCCCTTTGGGAGGAAGTCTAACCAGGCACCTGGATATTTTGCTGTGGTGATGGGGCAACACGCTGAGGGGAATTGAGGGGCAGAGGCCAGCGGCACTCTGCCCTGATGCCAACTCTTCTGCTGGTATAACCTGCAGGACATCCTGCTCTGTACAAGGGACAAAGGGAGGGCAGAGGCTGACTGCACTCTGCCCCACTGTCAGCTCTTCTGCTGGGGTACTTGGGACATATTCCGGCTCAGTAGCCAGGGAAACGTGGGGGTCGGTGGGGGTTAACATTTCCTCTGTTAACCCTGGGGCCACATTAGAAGTTAGCTGGGGAGGGGAATTTGTACTTACCCCCTCCTCCGGTTGTCCCAGTGAGGGTAGTTGGGGATCTGGACAGGCTGTGGGCGCAGAGACCACGGTCCCATCTGCGCCGTCTGGGAGATTGGTGTCTCCCCTGGTTAAGGTAAACTGTCGCTGGGGGGGAAGGACGACACCTTCTGCCCCCTGTGGTTCACACTGCCGCTGGGGGGGAAGGACGACACCTTCTGCCCCCCTTGTGGTTCACACTGCCGCTGGGGGGGAAGAAAGACACCTTCTGCCCCCTGGGGTTCACACTGCCGCTGGAGTGGAAGGATGACACCTTCTGCCCCCTGGGGTTCACACTGCCGCTGGGGGGAAGGACGACGCCTTCTGCCCCCTGGGGTTCACACTGCCGCTGGGGGGGAAGGACGACACCATCTGCCCCCTGGGGTTCACACTGCCGCTGGGGGGGAAGGACGACACCTTCTGCCCCCTGGGGTTCACACTGCCGCTGGGGGGGATGGACGACACCTTCTGCCCCCTGGGGTTCACACTGCCGCTGGGGGGGAAGGACGACACCTTCTGCCCCCTGTGGTTCACACTGCCGCTGGGGGGGAAGGACGACACCTTCTGCCCCCTGGGGTTCACACTGCCGCTGGGGGGGAAGGACGACACCTTCTGCCCCCTGGGGTTCACACTGCCGCTGGGGGGGAAGGACGACACCTTCTGCCCCCTGGGGTTAATGGTGGGAGGTGGGTTAGCAGCTCCCAAGATGGACCGCTCCCATGCCCGCTGCTTTTCCATTATGTATTTGTGGACATCTGTCATTAACCATTCCAAGGTTTTTATGGGAAGCGTACCTGGGAAAAAGGCCAGTCTGCTTTGGAGTTCTCTTCCAAACTCAGTCTGTGGGGTAATAAGAGGTACTGTAACCATGAGTTCCTTTCTGTCTTCATCCTTGTAGTCCGCGGCTGCCTCCTCCTCCTCATGATGGAACGCTGTCTGAAAACTAGCCGTTCCATCCTGCTGTAGCCAGGGGCGCTGTACGGATACTAGCGTTGCCCTCAATTTGTACTCTACGGAATGGTGTCTCCTGTAGCTGTCCTTCTGACCGTGGGAACAATTCCGCCACTTGCCACCAAATGTAACGGAGCTGGAACACGCAGTCCAATATCTCCGCTGGTATCCAAGAAGCACTACAGTTTCACCATTCCCGACCTCCCAATTTGGACGACACACAATTTGGGAGTCAAATGAATACTGACTTTATTTTGTTATGCAGAAATATTTATACACATCTCTTCCCACAGGCAATCCACATCCCCATAGTTGGCCACACAATCCACATAGAGGAAACAATAGCTGGGTCACACCTCCCTGGCAACTTGATATAATCAGACATTGATTAAATCAGCCTTCTTTGTTCTTATCTGAGAATGAAAACACTTTATACAATCGATTCCTTTATCTCTAAAGTCTGTAATAGGATTATCTATTAGCCTAGGTTTGCAATAGTCTGGCTAATATTCTGCAGAGCATAAACCGACATACATATAATATAACAGTAGGATCATATTTTAACCAAGAATTAAATAACCATAAAACAGGGTTAAACAGTGATGGGTTCCGTTACAGATACACATTTGACAAAGACAAATATGCATAAAAATGAATTATCTAAATTCACTAATCTAGGAAATCTAAGAGTATGAGAGATAAAATGGGATTTTTGAGTGTTTGTGGACAATCTGCAAAGGCAAATAAAATATAGCATGGATAGAGAGAAGTAAAGAAGCAAGGGGAGCAGATATAATTCTGCCACTATACAAATCTGTCAACCAACATCATTTGGAATATGGAGCACAATTTTAGCAACAACTTCATGAAGGACATTGTGAAGCTGGATAAGGTACAAAGAAAAATAATAAGAATTATTAATTTTAGTCTTATTTTCTCTGATTTTTGCTAAATCTTTTAAGCTTGCAAGCTAACACCCATGAAAACCGCTGCTAAGATTAGCATAAAATTCATAATTTGTTTTAGACAATCAGGAGAAAGCAGATACTTTTTATCATAATCTGGGTTTCCTGTGTTGCAAAGCAGCCTGGGATATGTAGTCTCTTTATCTCTATATCCTTGGGCTCTGGTTTGGTTGTAAGCTCAGACCCCACCAAACCATATGATTCCATCCAGGAGCAGTACTTCCTTCGAAAGGTCAAACTCCATACCTAGCTGCATTTCCTGTGTGTACGTGGTTATGTAAGCTTCCTGTGGGTGTGCAAAGCTGGAATTTACTTTCGTGCCTATAACTTTGTTAGTACATTGAACTTATCTATATAACACATATTTTTTGATAATCACTGCCTGTTTTTTACCAAACATTTGCAACCCAGGAAACTTATATATACCTTTAAGGTTGGAAGAAAATATTATTTACCTTAAATAAAGAAAAGGGTTTTTCACAATAATGACATGCCCTTTTTATTAAAAAATATGTCCATTCCTGTCTCGACCTGCTTCTTCAATAGGGCTTGATAAGAACCTAGTTCAAACTTACCCCAGCAGGACTGTGTAGTTCTTGTTACCTCTGGCACAAAAGATGGCTTCAAGATAGAGACAACGCCCAAGAATATGTGCCGATGATAATGCAGACAGGATATCAGTGGTCTCTGAACTGGACCACTCCCCACTCAGGATAAAGGCACACAGTAAATAGGATGTGAAAAAAACAGAACTGACTCTTTTATTATGAACTATGGACATATTTATACAGTTTCTCCAGTGGAGAACAACCGTTCAGACAATCTCAGGTATATGTGTAATACAGCATCTGCTCTGTCCACGGGTGTAAAAGCCAGAATAATTCCGGGGGGGGGGGGGGGGGGGGTGTTAAGGTTTATTGTATACACAGGCCATAAAATACAATGCCTTGCAAAAGTATTCACCCCCCTTGACTTTTTACCTATTTTGTTACATTACAGCCTTAAGTTCAATGTTTTGTTAATCTGAATTTTATTTGATGGATCAGAATACAATTGTCTAAGTTGGTGAAGTGAAACAAGAAAAATATATACATAGTTTTTTTTTTTAGAAAAAGAAAACAGAAAATTGGCACGTGCGTATGTATTCACCCCCTTGTTATGAAGCCCATAATACATGGTGCAACCAATTACCTTCAGAAGTCACATAATTAGTGAAATGATGTCCACCTGCAATCTAAGTGTCACATGATCTATCATTACAAATACACACCTTTTTTGAAAGGCCCCAGAAGCTGCAACACATAAGCAAGAGGCACCACTAACCAAACACAGCCATAAAGACCAAGGAGCTCTCCAAACAAGTAAGGGACAATGTTGTTGAGAAGTACAAGTCAGGGTTAGGTTATAAAAAAATATCCAAAATTTTGATGATCCCCAGGAGCACCATCAAATATATCATAACCAAATGGAAAAAACATGGCACAACAACATACCTGCCAAGAGACGGACGGCCACCAAAACTCACGGACCGGCTAAGGAGGGCATTAATCAGAGAGGCAGCACAGAGACCTAAGGTAACCCTGGAGGAGCTACAGAGTTCCACAGCAAAGACTGGAGTGTCTGTACATAGGACGACAATAAGCCGTATGCTCCATAGAGTTGGGCTTTATGGCCGAGTGGCCAAAAGAAAGCCATTACTTTCAGCAAAAAAACAAAATGGCACATTTTGAATTTGCAAAAAGGCATGTGGCAGACTCCCAAAATGTATGGAGAAAGGTGCTCTGGTCTGATGAGACTAAAATTGAACTTTTCGGCCATCAAAGAAAATGCGAAGTCTGACGCAAACCCAACACATCACATCAACCAAAGAACACCATCCCAACAGTGAAACATGGTGGTGGCAGCATCATGCTGTGGGGATATTTTTCAGCAGCTGGGACTGGGAAACTGGTCAGAGTTGAGGGAAAGATGGTGCTAAATACAGGGATATTCTTGAGCAAAAGCTGTCTATATGCAGAGCATCTTATATCGTTTTTACTATAGCTCTCGATGGGTGCATCCCAGAGCCCCTGTTTGTGCGTGCGTAAAAGCACAATGAGCAACCCCCCCCCCCCCCCCCCCCCCCGTATGAATGCACAGGGTTTAGTCTGCATTGCACTAATTAGTGCGACCTTTTCTGTACATTTCCCCAGAACCAGGGTTTACTTCTAACATGTCAACACTTCAGTTACTTACAGGATAAACAATATGTTATTTACAGGAATACCTGTAATATGAAATACAATTTATATACTAGCGACTTGCCCATCAAAAATGACGGCAATACAATTTGAAGGCTGGCAATGCTGTTTGCCACACAATGCAAGGCTCTCCCTCCTCTAACCTTTGGTGCTCATTGCAAGCCTCTCCCACCGTCTACTTTACTTTACAGGCCTTGCGATGAGCTCCTTTGCAGGTGTCGTCCAACCCGCCACATTCGTGCCTCGCGCTAAACACCTTTGGTGCTCATTGAGAACCTCTCCCCACTCTCTGACCGCTGTGTCTGTTTCCCCCCTCTCCCTCCCACTGTCTCTTTGCCCCCCGTCCCTGCCCTTTTGTTTTTTTCCCTTATTTCCCTTCCCTGTGTCTCTTTCCCCCCTCTCTCACCCCTGTGTCTCTTTCTACCCTCTCCCCCCTTTCCCTCCTCTGTGTCTTTCTCCTTCCTCTTCCTTCTAAAGTCTTGCCGGCCATTTACGTCTTTACGGCCGCCATTTTTTTCCTTGCTTAGCAAATTTTTGATTTCCGAAAAAAATGCCAATTAAGCCTCAAATTAGCTTGCAACCTCACTCACAGGCACCCTGCCTCTCCCCCTGTATAGTGTGTGAGGTTGTAAGTTACTGTATATACTCGAGTATAAGCCGACCTGAGTATAAGCCGTGGCACCTATTTTACCACAAAATACTGGGAAAAATGAGTGACTCGAGTATAAGCCGAGGGTGGGAAATGTGCTGCCCCCTGTGTCCCTCTTGTGCTCTCTGTGTGCCCTTTTCTTGTGTTTTGTACCCTCTCTCGCTCCTGTGTCTCTTCTCCCCTCTCCCTCCCCTGTGTCTCTTCCCCCTCTCCCTTCCCTGTGTCTCTTCCCCCTTCTCCCTTCCCTGTGTCTCTTCCCCCCCCCCTCAACCTTCCCTGTGTCTCTTCCCCCCTCCCTTATCACCCTCCTCAACCGCCCTCCTCATTTCAACCTCCCTCCTCAACCCCCCTCCTCATTCTCAACCTCCCTCCTCAATCCCCCTCCTCATTCTCAACCTCCCTCCTCATTCTCAACCTCCCTCCTCAAACCCCCTCCTCATCCTCAACCCCCTCCTCAACCTCCCTCCTCATCCTCCACCTCCCTCCTCATCCTCCCTCCTCATCCTCCACCTCCCCCCTCATCCTCAACCTCCCTCCTCAACCCCCCTCCTCATCCTCAACCCCCCTCCTAATCCTCAACCCCCTCCTCAACCTCCCTCCTCAACCACAACTCCCCTCCTCATCCTCAACCTCCGTCCGCAACCTCCCTCCTCGTCCTCAACATCCCTCAACCCCCCTCCTCATCCTCAACCCCCCTCCTCATTCTAAACCCCCCTCCTCAACCTCAACCCCCCCATCCTCATCCTCAACCCCCCCAACCCCAACCCCCTCCTCAACCTCAACCCCCCAGGCCATAAAATACAGTGCCTTGCAAAAGTATTCACCCCCTTGACTTTTTACCTATTTTGTTACATTACAGCCTTAAGTTCTATGTTTTGTTAATCTGAATTTTATTTGATGGATCAGAATACAATTGTCTAAGTTGGTGAAGTGAAACAAGAAAAATATATACATAATTTTTTTTTTTAGAAAAAGAAAACAGAAAATTGGCACGTGCGTATGTATTCACCCCCTTGTTATGAAGCCCATAATACATGGTGCAACCAATTACCTTCAGAAGTCACATAATTAGTGAAATGATGTCCACCTGCAATCTAAGTGTCACATGATCTATCATTACAAATACACACCTTTTTTGAAAAGCCCCAGAAGCTGCAACACATAAGCAAGAGGCACCACTAACCAAACACAGCCATAAAGACCAAGGAGCTCTCCAAACAAGTAAGGGACAATGTTGTTGAGAAGTACAAGTCAGGGTTAGGTTATAAAAAAATATCCAAAATTTTGATGATCCCCAGGAGCACCATCAAATATATCATAACCAAATGGAAAAAACATGGCACAACAACATACCTGCCAAGAGACGGACGGCCACCAAAACTCACGGACCGGCTAAGGAGGGCATTAATCAGAGAGGCAGCACAGAGACCTAAGGTAACCCTGGAGGAGCTACAGAGTTCCACAGCAGAGACTGGAGTATCTGTACATAGGACGACAATAAGCCGTATGCTCCATAGAGTTGGGCTTTATGGCAGAGTGGCCAGAAGAAAGCCATTACTTTCAGCAAAAAAACAAAATGGCACATTTTGAATTTGCAAAAAGGCATGTGGCAGACTCCCAAAATGTATGGAGAAAGGTGCTCTGGTCTGATGAGACTAAAATTGAACTTTTCGGCCATCAAAGAAAATGCGAAGTCTGACGCAAACCCAACACATCACATCAACCAAAGAACACCATCCCAACAGTGAAACATGGTGGTGGCAGCATCATGCTGTGGGGATATTTTTCAGCAGCTGGGACTGGGAAACTGGTCAGAGTTGAGGGAAAGATGGTGTCAAATACAGGGATATTCTTGAGCAAAACCTGTACCACTCTCGCTTGTTTTGAGGCTAGGACGGAGGTTCACCTTCCAGTAGGACAATGACCCCAAACACACTGCTAAAGCAACACTTGAGTGGTTTAAGGGGAAACATGTAAATGTTTTGGAATGGCCTAGTCAAAGCCCAGACCTCAATGCAATAGAAAATTTGTGGTCAGACTTAAACATTGTTGTTCACAAGTGCAAACCATCCAACTTGAAGGAGCTGGAGCATTTTTGCAAGGAGGAATGGGCAAAAATCCCAGTGGTAAGATGTGGCAGGCTCATAGAGACTTATCCAAAGCGACTTGGAGCTGTGATTACGCAAAAGGTGGCTCTACAAAGTATTGACTTTAGAGGAGTGAATAGTTATGCACATTGACTTTTTCTGTTATTTTGTCCTATTAGTTGTTTGCTTCACAATAAGTTGTGGACATGTACTGTTATTTAAATGATGCAAATCCTCAAACAATTCATGCTAATTCCAGGTTGTGAGGCAACAAAACACAAAAAATGCCAAGGGGGGTGAATACTTTTGCAAGGCACTGTAGCTTATATATACATACATGCAAACATAGAAAAATCTTGGAGGGATTTATTGACTTGACTGAAGGATAAGCTATCTGGCAGGGCTGTGCAGGTGGGAGCTATGTGTTTAATTACAATATTCTGCAGAGCTGTCTATATGCAGAGCATCTTATATCGTTTTTATTATAGCTCTCGATGGGTGCATCCCAGAGCCCTTGTTTGTGCGTGCGTAAAAGCACAATGAGCAACCCCCCCCCCGTATGAATGCACAGGGTTTAGTCTGCATTGCACTAATTAGTGGGACCTTTTCTGTACATTTCCCCAGAACCAGGGTTTACTTCTAACATGTCAACACTTCAGTTACTTACAGGATAAACAATATGTTATTTACAGGAATACCTGTAATATGAAATACAATTTATATACTAGCGACTTGCCCATCAAAAATGACGGCAATAAAATTTGAAGGCTGGCAATGCTGTTTGCCACACAAGGCAAGGCTCTCCCTCCTCTAACCTTTGGTGCTCATTGCAAGCCTCTCCCACCGTCTACTTTACTTTACAGGCCTTGCGATGAGCTCCTTTGCAGGTGTCGTCCAACCCGCCACATTCGTGCCTCGCGCTAAACTCCTTTGGTGCTCATTGCGAACCTCTCCCCACTCTCTGACCGCTGTGTCTGTTTCCCCCCTCTCCCTCCCACTGTCTCTTTGCCCCCCGTCCCTGCCCTTTTGTTTTTTTCCCTTATTTCCCTTCCCTGTGTCTCTTACCCCCTCTCTCACCCCTGTGTCTCTTTCTACCCTCTCCCCCCTTTCCCTCCTCTGTGTCTTTCTCCTTCCTCTTCCTTCTCAAGTCTTGCCGGCCATTTACGTCTTTACGGCCGCCATTTTTTTCCTTGCTTAGCAGATTTTTGATCTCCGAAAAAAATGCCAATTAAGCCTCAAATTAGCTTGCAACCTCACTCACAGGCACCCTGCCTCTCCCCCTGTATAGTGCGTGAGGTTGTAAGTTACTGTATATACTCGAGTATAAGCCGACCTGAGTATAAGCCGAGGCACCTATTTTACCACAAAATACTGGGAAAAATGAGTGACTCGAGTATAAGCCGAGGGTGGGAAATGTGCTGCCCCCTGTGTCCCTCTTGTGCTCTCTGTGTGCCCTTTTCTTGTGTTTTGTACCCTCTCTCGCCCCTGTGTCTCTTCTCCCCTCTCCCTCCCCTGTGTCTCTTCCCCCCTCTCCCTTCCCTGTGTCTCTTCCCCCTTCTCCCTTCCCTGTGTCTCTTCCCCCCCCTCAACCTTCCCTGTGTCTCTTCCCCCCTCCCTTATCACCCTCCTCAACCGCCCTCCTCATTTCAACCTCCCTCCTCAACCCCCCTCCTCATTCTCAACCTCCCTCCTCAATCCCCCTCCTCATTCTCAACCTCCCTCCTCATTCTCAACCTCCCTCCTCAAACCCCCTCCTCATCCTCAACCCCCTCCTCAACCTCCCTCCTCATCCTCCACCTCCCTCCTCATCCTCCCTCCTCATCCTCCACCTCCCTCCTCATCCTCAACCTCCCTCCTCAACCCCCCTCCTCATCCTCAACCCCCCTCCTAATCCTCAACCCCCTCCTCAACCTCCCTCCTCAACCTCAACTCCCCTCCTCATCCTCAACCTCCGTCCGCAACCTCCCTCCTCGTCCTCAACATCCCTCAACCCCCCTCCTCATCCTCAACCCCCCTCCTCATTCTAAACCCCCTCCTCAACCTCAACCCCCCCATCCTCATCCTCAACCCCCCATCCCCAACCCCCTCCTCAACCTCAACCCCCCTCCTCATCCTCAACCCCCCTCCTCATTCTAAACCCCCTCCTCAACCTCTCTCCTCAGCCCTCAACCTCAACCCCCCTCCTCAACCCCCCTCCTCAACCCCCCATCCTCAACCCCCCCATCCTCATCCTCAATCCCCCATCCTCATCCTCAACCCCCCATCCTAAACCCCCCATCCTCATCCTAAACCCCTTCCTCATCCTCAACCCCCTCCTCAACCTCCCTCCTCATCCTCCACCTCCCTCCTCATCCTCCCTCCTCATCCTCCACCTCCCTCCTCATCCTCAACCTCCCTCCTCAACCCCCCTCCTCATCCTCAACCCCCCTCCTAATCCTCAACCCCCTCCTCAACCTCCCTCCTCAACCTCAACTCCCCTCCTCATCCTCAACCTCCGTCCGCAACCTCCCTCCTCGTCCTCAACATCCCTCAACCCCCCTCCTCATTCTAAACCCCCTCCTCAACCTCAACCCCCCCATCCTCATCCTCAACCCCCCATCCCCAACCCCCTCCTCAACCTCAACCCCCCTCCTCATCCTCAACTCCCCTCCTCATTCTAAACCCCCTCCTCAACCTGTCTCCTCAGCCCCCTCCTCAACCTCAACCCCCCACCTCAAACCGCTATCTTCATCCTCAACCCCCCCATCCTCAACCCCCCCATCCTCAACCCCCCATCCTCAACCCCCCTCCTCAACCTCAACCCCCCTCCTCATCCTCAACCCCCCTCCTCATTCTAAACCCCCTCCTCAACCTCTCTCCTCAGCCCTCAACCTCAACCCCCCTCCTCAACCCCCCATCCTCAACCCCCCCATCCTCATCCTCAATCCCCCCATCCTCATCCTCAACCCCCCATCCTAAACCCCCCATCCTCATCCTAAACCCCCATCCTCATCCTAACCCCCCCGCCATCCTCATCCTAAAACCCCCTCCTCACTTTACCCCTATGTCACATGTGCGCCACGTCATTAGCATATACCGGGTGCCGACGCAGGAAGGAGCGGAGGCCGGAGGAGAAGCTGCAGATGGAGGTAAGTGAGGGGAAAGGGAGAGGGGGAGTTATTTACAGGGGTAAAGTGAGGAGGGGGGTTTAGAATGAGGAGGGGGGGTTGAGGATGAGGAGGGGGGAGGGAAAGAGACACGGAGGGGTTAGAGAGACACGGGGGTAGAGATACACGGGGGGGTTAGAGAGACACAGGGGGGTTAGAGAGAGACGGGGGGGTTAGAGAGACACAGGGGGGAGAGTGACTCGAGTATAAGCCGAGGGGGCCCTTTTTAGCCTTAAAAAAAGGGCTGAAAAACTCGGCTTATACTCGAGTATATACAGTAATTTTTTTAATTAATTGGCATTTTTTGGCGGTCTTCCGACGGCTTCAGAGTTATGTGCTTGAAAAAAATGCCAGCCGTTAAAGACATAATTTTTTCAAAGTCTTGCGTTCCTCGTCATGAGTGCCAAAGGCCTACGGCCTTCTTCACTGATCTCGGGCATCGCCATGAGCGCCTTTGGCCCTCATGTCGAGCCTTTTTCAAAGGATGGCGGGCCTCACGCTCATTACCAGCCTTTTTTTAAGTCTTGCGGGCCTCACGATAAGCGCCTTCGGCGCTCATTGCGAGGCCTGCAATGAGCAGCCCCCATCATTTCAAAGTAATGCGGGCCTCTCTATATGCGCAAGCCCATAATTTTTAGCATAGCGTGACCGACAAATCGTAACTATCACAACTATATATATATGATCATAAACAATAACTATATATATGATCATACACAATATAAACAATATATGTCCCACTGGGTTGCACAGGGCAGGAACTTGTAATTTGAGGCCTAGGCACATTACTTTAGCAAACTCTCTAGGAATTACCACACTCTATACCATACAAAACCTAGGCCTCGATTCAGTTGAGCTATTGTTGTTTACGGAAGCCGGTAATGGAGCCCATAAACTAATTTGCCATTCAATTGGCGTCTTTTTGCAAGCTGCAAACGATCTACAGGTTACAGGCTGAAAATCCCTGCGGCTGTCAAGATCGTAATTTACAACCCATCTAAGACTTTGATCTTTCGAGCCTGCAAAAGTTACAATCACTAAAATCGCAAATCGCTATTCAATTGCTACAATTCCTCAAGCCCGCAAATATTTTCACCCCTGTAAATGTCAAATGTAGAAGAAAATCCTATGGGTACCAGATAGGACATGGAAGGGGGTTTAACCCCTGTTTGTAGCACTGTAAATGCAAATAAAAAAATCAATACTGCGCTTTAAAAGATGGGGAAAGCAATGAAAGACATTACCAGCGCAAAGAGCGCCTTTGGCACTCCTTGCCATCAACTGCAGCCCTCGCTATGGGAGCCCGCAGATTTAGCAACAACCAGCATGCTCACAACTATTATCGGTGATGGATATAGTTTTCCTTTGAGACAAATTCAAAACGGAAATGCTCATACTGGATAGACCACACCAGTATTAAACCAATAAGAGCACCGGGGCCGCGCCTTCTTCCATGCCTCCCCTGTATGCACCTCTTGTTGCTGATGCAAGGATGTCAGCAATTCTGAATGATGTCAGCAGGATTTCCTGCCTCTGAATAAAGGCGCTCCGGCAGGGAAGTCACAGAAGAAGCACAGCAATCATCTGCCATGGATCAGGAAAAGAAGGTCACAAGAGGGGGGAGCCTGGTGAGGCGGAGTTGGCCCAGGATGGCGAAGGGAGCATGGGCCCTGGGTGGGGGGGGGGGGGCTGGGTTCACCATGGGGCCTACACTTTGGACAAAATAACAAACAAATATAATTACACTGCACTAATGTATTATATATATATATATATATATATATATATATATATATATATATATATATATAATTTGTTAATTTTAGATCTTCAAAATACCAGACTGAAAAAACTGCTGTGACCCTTTAATTAAAGTTTTGTGAATAACAAGGGATAGGGACATACACAACTGGCAGTGCTAAATATCTCACACATGCCATCATATAGCATCTCAACTCAGGCTCTCAATACAAAGCAAATCCCCCTACACTGATATGGTACCGGTGATTCCTCCTCTACAGTGAGTAAAGCCTTGAGGGACCGCACCCTGTGCAGATTCCATGCCATAGCCAGAAATATTTAATAAATATTAAATGTCGTAGTATTTTTTTTTCATATATAACAAACTTCAAAGCCTATATACCCTCACTGTACCTCTGCCAAAACAAGTCAAATAAATATTGAAAGACTTAATTGCTTCAGGTGATTTCTGGAGTTGTGAGGTATGTACATCAATATGCAAATAAGGGTTGTCAGAAATTAATTTCAAAACTTTTTTATCACAATTTCATTGGCAAAACTTCTGTATTTGGTATTTAAGTTGTGAAGACCACAACAATGCAAAATATGCATAAGATGCATACTGTAGGCTGAATTGAAAGCAATAAATCCCTGTAACATTTAAGGAACGCTGTCACACCAAATTCAAGTTTTTTTAGGTTATTCTATGTTACATCTTTTTTGGGTTATTTTATGTTACATATTCATAAACGGCATAAAAAAATGGATATACACTGTATTAGCCATTTTTCTAAAGGGAATCATGTTTGAGTATTACGGTATTGTATGTTCCATAATGCTTCAGAAATGCAATCTGATATAGTGATCTTAATTATCAGCCTTATTAAATTGCAATTTGGCAAATTGAAAAGGGCTCTATTTAAGCACATACCATATTTTTTTACAGAAGTTTTTAGTTAGTGAAGACCTTACTTTTAGATAGAATGTCACTAACTAAAAACTTCTGTAAAAAAATATGCTTTGTGCTTAAATAGAGCCTTTTTCAATTTGCCGAATTGCAATTTAATAAGGCTGTATGTTACCAAGTAATAGTGTTTAATGGCACCACTGTTTAATTTTTGGTTAAAATGTTTAGTTACTGTTGTATTTTTTCTACAAATTTATACAAGGGGTTTATGTGAGTGAAAGACTTTGCAAAGCTCTCTTCCCCCAGTACAACTGTAGGGGTAACCTTTCCTGATAAGTTAATTAGATGCACCTGATTTAAGGCTGCTGATGGACTGCTGATAGAGTTTTTGCAGTTTGTCTGAGCTGGAGAAAGACTTACACACATAGAGACATCATTTTACAGTTTATGATCATAGTGGAGACAAGGACAACTAAAAAATACAGGCCAGTGATTGTAAACAAACTATTGGACTGTTGTTGGTTGTTGTTTTTTTGCTCCACCCAGGTTTAGCTGGATGATAGCTGGTTAGTGATGATTTTTTTTTCTTTGATTTTATATTTTTGTATTACTAGCTAAAGTTTTAATAACAATTGGAAAAGTATTACATGCCCCTTGTATTATGTTCCTCCTTCATAGTGCTGCAAACATGGGCATGAACCCAGAGGAGACTGGTAAGTTGATACAGTAGTAGAATTATGTTCTTTCCCTGGATTCTGGCATTTCCATGGTCTGTGGCTGTCTGATCCTAGGAAGGACTACCAAAAATTATTCTGATTGCTCCAGCTGGTGAGGTGTGGAAAAGAACCCTATGGTAATGTCCTTGATAGCTAATGAGATTTCTCTAACCCTCTGTTTAGCCCAAGCGTCACACACATGTCCAAGTTACTCCTCTACCTGGACTTGTCTCCTTGGACCCACTTTCAAACCTCTCAAGCAGCTAAAAAGTTTCTTACTCCGGTATGAGCCATACAAATAAGACATGTTGTAAAGGATAATATCAGTTCATTTTAATGTTTTCAAATGTAGTGAAGACCTACTCTTTAACATGTATGGTGAGCTGCTAGCAGATAATGACTCAAGATTGTTTATCAATCCATTACTCATGCTAATGACAAAAGTACCATCTTCCTTGTGTATTTGTGAAGTCTGTAGGAGAGTACACGGCTTCATTTAAAATAGTCCTTAGCGTCTGAAGTGTGTAAATGCATTTTGGCAGACCCTCTTCCATAGGAATCAGTCCTGACAGATGAGATATGCCTTTAGTCCAAGTATAATTTGCCTTTGTTAGAAAGTTGTTTAATTTTTGTAAGCAAACAGTCATGGTTGAGTCTATAGTTTGTTTCACTGAGATCATAAAGTAATCTCCAAAATAGCTGATACTCTTGTTTGCAGTGTAAAAGGCTAACATATCTTTATGGTATCCCATAGCAGAAGGAGATGGTGGGTCTGTAACCCATAAGATTTTATTTTTATTGTAATTAAGACTGAGAGTTGTAGGTGTAATTTTTTGTTTTTATCTGAGTAACATTTATAAAGGGATAAAGATCATAAGACCATCACCAAACAGACTTTGGGCCTCATTAAATTGCAAGTCCGTAATTACATGGAACCCATCATTTTGGCTGTGTCTTAAAAATTTTCTACATATCTAGATGTATTCAATTATCACTATCCAATAATTAAAATCAATAAAGCAAATGTTCTAGTCCATGCGGGTTCCATGCTATGTATTAACCCATTGATCCCGATATAACATGGAAATAAAACTTAAAAGAAATATTTTTTTATTGCAGATTTGTGAGCTTGAGACAGTTGTGCAAATAATTCTAATGCCTTTCATTACTTTCCCAGTATTTTTAAGTACAGTTGTGTGTGTTTATGTGCTTTTGCATTGTTCGGAACAGGTGTTTAACCCAGTTGCTAGCCCTATTCAGTACTTATATAATTTTTTTATACCATTTATGGGTTTGAAGACATTTGCGGGCTTGTTAAATTGTTGTAATTGAATATCGATTTTACTTCTTTAGCACAGTTAACATTTGCAGGCTTGGAACATCAAATGACAACCCGCAGTGCTTTTGAGCCTGGAATTCGCAAATCAAATGCGAGTACTTAAAAGTAGCCAATAGAATATCAGTAACATTTATGGGCTCCATTACGGGCTCATGTAATTGCGATTTAGCCAATTGAATGAGGCCCTTTGTTTTCAGGTATCTGATCACACCAGTAAAGTTCTATATTAGACTGCAGGGGTAAGTGAGGGCACCTCATCTAAGCACTTAAATCTGAGAGCGCTGGATACATGATTGGGTTGCCAGGCAAATCTCTATTATGTCTAAGGATGAAAAAAGAGTAGCCAAGCCCACTATCACCTATAAACTATTATAGAGCTTAACCTAATAATTGTTAGTGAAGTATCTGACACCCCATGACTCTTTGTAGAGATAAGTAAGCCCCATGTTTACTGTAAGCTGGACTTGATAATGGGAAATACTTTAGAGATTGTGATAAATAAAATACAGCATTTGATTTGTTAAGTAACATATACGAGTACATGCTGCACCAGGAGCTGCCAATACTGTGTTTGTTTTCCTGCACTGCCAAGAGGGTACCTTGAATATAGATAATATTTCAATTAGTAAAGAAAGCATGCAGCCCATCCCTTCTTTTCAGCATATAAATAAAGGTGCATGTGAATAAGATGTGTCAGGTCATAAGTTTCCAGCTAAAGCCTGAAGGAAAGCAGCATTCCACAAGATACCTTTGCTTTTACTTAGTCCACTCAGTTATTACACAGTGGTCAGTAAAGGTGAAAGGTTGCTATAGGCTGTCTGCTGGAGGGCAGTTGGCTTGCACAGTGAAAGGAGCAGGAAATTCATACCGAACAGGTATCTCCAGAAAATTCCCTAATATTCTTAATCCAAATAGAAGAGCACACCCAAAGGCGAGTCTATCTGTGAAATGGAACTAGACGAGAGACATAGGCTGGGAACCTAATAGCTTATTCTGTGCGATAATATTGCCAGCCGACTGGATGAAAATTAACACATTTACTAGTTCTTGATGCCAGCAATATTCTATTATGATAGTATCTTGTGAGTAGTAACCCAATGACTTATACTCATGTAATCATCTAGGCCTAGGGCAGCAGTTTCAGAGGGCAGCAGTCTGTCATAGAATGGTATTACCTAAGGGGCTTGCAAGTTTCAACAGCTGTTATTAGTGAGTTTTTACAGTTAAATTGTTTTGTTGGGGTTTAGGACTTAAAATGTGACTTCTCTTTCCCTCTAATGTTATTTTGTTTATGTAATCCCATCATACAAATGTTTTTTATGGACCTTTGTAAACAAAAAGAACTATACTAAAAACATGGAAAATTCCACCCTATAATCTAAGTATGCTAATACTTGGGTGTATAATAGCATCTACACTTGCATTTGCCTTGCTGGGTGCATATTAACATAATAAAATTAATGCCTCTGTTTAACAGCTGCACTTGAGAGAAACTTTTAATTTTACTGTCGTTGGACATGTTTGCTAATTAGTTGTAAGAGAACATCGGCCCATTTTATGTCATTTCCATTTTCACGTTTCCTGAGGGCATTGTACAAGCTGCGGCTAAACATGTTGGACATGATTTACAGAATAGGAACAGCTGGTTCTCAGAGATATCATCTTAATGGGCAAGTTCCACCAACATTTTCTTTAATATTTAAGAGACCTTAATGGATAAGTTCCACATAAATTTAAGTTTATTTTATGTTAAAGAGCATGCTTACAGAAGATTAACTATCTGTGTAAAGGAGGAGTTTTTAAACTAGTAGGTGGTGGGGAGGGACTAGATATAAGTAATGGGGTAGAAAGTGTAGAGGGTATAAGGGATGAATTAACAACTCATAGGGGGGGAGATGGGGGAGGGGTAGTATAGTCAATAGGGAGGTAGTACTAAGTAACTCAAGTACAGTGGCAAGCACTTCAGAAATACAGACTCATAACATAAGGTGTATGCTTGCTAATGCCAGAAGCTTGCCAGGAAAAATGGGAGAGTTAGAATTATTAGCAATTAATGAAAAATGGGATTTAATAGGCATTACTGAAACGTGGTGGGATGAATCTCATGACTGGACTGTTAATCTGGATGGTTATAACCTATTTAGGAAATATAGAGGCAATGGGAAAAGAGGAGGAGGGGTTTGTCTTTATGTTAAGCCTGAATTTAAGCCTCTAGTCAGAGAAGATATTTATGGTGGACCTAGTGATAAAGTTGAATGTTTGTGGGTAGAGTTAAATAGCAGAGAAGCAAATTCCAAAAGAATATTAGTAGGAGTATGCTATAAACCCCCAAATATAGATGAAAGTGAGGAAATACAATTGTTGTTACAGATTGGAAATGCAGCTAAACATTGGCAAGTTCTAATAATGGGAGATTTGAATTACCCTGAAATAAACTGGATAAATGAGACCAGCAGTTCATCTAAGGGGAGCAGGTTCTTGAGTACACTCAGGGATCATTATCTGGCCCAAGTTATACAAGAGCCTACTGGAAATGAAGATGACAAATAATATTGATATAGTATCAAATGTTGGAATAGGGCAACCTTTGGGAAACAGTGATCACAACACAGTGTCATTTAAGATTGAATTAAAAAATTTTTTTTTAAGGGGCCAACAAAAACTCTTAATTTTAAAAGGGCAAGTTTTAAAGGTCTAAGGGCAGCAATACAAAGTATAGACTGAGACAGAGAACTGATAGGCAAAAACACTGAGCATAAATGGACAACATTTAAATCCTTAATAAATATACATACACATCGGCATATTACATGTGGGAATAAAAGTAAAAGGAGTAAATACCATCCAATGTGGCTTAACAAGGATTTAAAGATCAAGATACAGAGTATAAAATGCATTTCAATTATACAAACAAGAGGGAACAGAGACTGCTTTACAGGAGTACAAGGAAATCAACAAGGCTTGCAAAAGCGCTATTAGACTGGCTAAAATAGAAAATGAAAAATTAATTGCAAAAGAGAGTAAGACTAACCCTAAAATATTTTTTAAGTATATTAATGGGAAGAAGGTAAGGAAGGAAGCTATAGGAACATTACAATGTGACACATGCCATCTGAAAATTAGTGACCAGGAAAAGGCAGATGAGCTAAATAGGCTATTTTCTTCGGTATACACAAGGGAGGTACCAGTGGTTGGGACACTGCAACAGAATGGGGCTACACTACCTTTGCCAAATAATTGGTTAACACAGGAAGTAATCCAAAAGAGGTTGGAAAAAATAAATGTTAATAAAGCCCCGGGTCCTGATGGAATACATCCAAGGGTACTTAGGGAACTGGGTCCTGTAATAGCCAAACCATTGTATTTAATTTTTCAAGATTCACTCAACACAGGGTCTCTACCAGATGACTGGAGAAAAGCAGATGTGATACCTATATTTAAAAAGGGAGCAAGAGCAAATCCGGGGAATTATAGGCCAGTGCGCCTCACTTCTGTAGTGGGGAAGCTTTTAGAGGGGTTAATAAGGGATAATTTACAAGAATATGTCTATTTGAACAGGATTATAGGTAGGAGTCAACATGGATTTATGAGGGATAGGTCATGTCAAACAAATTAATTAGTTTCTATGAGGAGGTTAGTAGGAACCTGGATCAAGGCAACTCAGTAGATGTAGTCTTTTGGGATTTTGCAAAGGCTTTGGATACAGTGCTACATGGGAGACTATTGTGCAAACTAAGAGATACAGGAATTGCAGTAAATATCTGCTCATGGATTGAGAGCTGGCTAAAAGACAGGAAGCAAAGGGTTGTTGTAAATGGAACATACGCCGATTAGACTAATGTGGTAAGTAGGGTTCCTCAGGGTTCAGTATTAGGTCCTCTCCTTTTTAACATATTTATTAATGACTTAGAGGTGGGATTGGAGTGTGGTGTCTCCATTTTCGCTGATGGCACGAAGTTGTGCAAGGTAACTAAATCAGATAAGGATGTGCTTTCCCTCCAAAGGGATTTACATAAAATTGAGGAATTAGCATCTAAATGGCAGATGAGATTTAATATGAATAAATGTAAAGTTATGCATCTGGGAAGGAAAAATAGCCATGCAATTTATAATCTTAATGGAGCAAATCTAGGTGTATCAGATATTGAAAGGGATTTGGGAGTGCTTGTGGACAACCACCTAGGTAACAGTGCTCAAAGCCAAGCAACAGCTGCAAAGGCAAATAAAATAATAGCATGTATTAAGAAGGGTATAGAAGCAAGGGAAGCAAATATAATTCTGCCACTATACAAATCTCTAGTATGCTCTCATTTGGAATATGGAGTACAATTTTGGGCACCACTTCATAAAAAGGACATTTTAGAGCTGGAAACGATACAGAGGAGGGCAACAAAACTAATAAGGGGAATGAAGGGGCTAAGTTATGAAGAAAGACTAACCAAATTAAATGTATTTTCTCTAGAAAAAAGGCATCTAAGAGGAGATATGATTACCTTATATAAATACATCCAGGGTCAGTATAAAGACATCCCTTGAGGTTAGAAGTAAAAAGATTCCACCTTAAAGAAAGACAAGGGTTCTTCGCAGTAAGGGTGGTTAATCTGTGGAATTCTCTACCAGAGGAGGTGGTGACAGCGGATTTGATAGATAACTTTAAAAGGGGACTGGATTTATTTCTAATTAAAAAAGGAATTCAGGGTTATCATGGATAATTAGAGACAGTATTGATCCAGGGAGTAATCTGATCGCCAGTATCTGGGGTCAGGAAGGAATTTTTTTTTCTCCCTTTGAGACAATTGGCTAAGTCTCACTTGGGTTTTTTTTCTGTTTGCCTTCCTCTGGATTAATTAATAATTAAAAATAAAATAAAAAATAAATAATTAAATAATTGATTAATAATTAATTAACAACTAATTATTTAATATTTAATCTGCATATTGCAGATCAGAGGAGATATTAAAAGGCTGAACTTGATGGACTGAAAGTCTTTTTTAAACCTTAATTACTAGGGCCCTCATTCAATTGCAATTTTGCCAATTCAATAGAGGTCTAAATAAGCACATCACATATTTTTTGAAATAAGTTTTTAGTTGGTAAACATCTATCCACAAACAAAGTTTTCACTAACTAAAAACTGATTTAAAAAAACAAAAAGTTATCTGCTTATTTAGAGCACTATTGAATTGGCCAAATCGCAATTGAATGAGGGCCTAGGTAACTATGTAAAAGTTATGGTACTTGCTGCAGCAAATAGTACATCCAAAAGTTGTCTAAATGCTAAAAGTGTACAAACACAGTAAATTAAGATAAGAAAAGTAGCTGCACTACAGTTTATATCAGCGTATTCTTATTTCTATCCAAACAAGCTGAATCTCATTAGTGCAAGTAAGTTTTATCATCTGATAGCTAGGACTGAAGCCATAACCTGGAGAACATTATAGGTTAAATATATAAATTACAACAGCTATCCCTTGGGCTGCAAAAATTCTAGTTGAAAGTGAGCACTACCAGACCTTTTTAAAATGCTCCCAACACGTTGAGTGAGCAATAATTAATGCGTAGATGTCTTATGAGGAACCTGCAGAAAATACAGAATAAAAGAGTCCAACTGTGAGCCTCCAGAGCTTTTTCTCCAGTAATTTCTCATAGGATCAGGCGACATAAAAGAGGGCCTCATCAGTGAAAGGTGAACCTCAAAATAAACAAATCCATGACTTCAGACTTTCTACACCTAAAAAAAGCTGTTATAGATAACATGCAAAATAAACTAACACATTTGGCCACATGACTAGCTGATGGGGAAGAAAGAATGAAGGAACTCCACAACACAAAACAAACATTGAGCAGCACACCCTACTTAATAATACAAAGACCAAAAAATAGATATCCCTGTGAGCTATAAAAATCTGAGACAATAATATTTATCTTCAAGGACCTTGTTCTGGGTATTAATGATGATCAACTTCAGTACTCCAAGGCTCCCAGGCCACTATTCAAACCAATAAGCCCGGAAAAACCAAGGGACATTATTATTATTATTATTATCTTTATTTATATCGCTCCAACATATTCCGTAGCGCTGTACAGGGGTTTAGTACATGGCAAAAAACAAACTTAACACATTATAAAGAATGGAGGGCCTTGTTTTTGAGCATATAATATACTGTTTTCATTATTTTGATATAAATGAGGCCACATTGCAAGCCAGGGAATTAAATAAAAAAATATGGTACTACAATACATTGATATCCAGATCTGGCCATGACTACATTATTAAGGAGGAAAGAAACAAAACCTGTTACTAATGCATTAATAAAAACTAAGATCTCACGGGGATACCCATTTAATCTCCCCTTCTTACATCAAAATATTCACTATTTGGCTAAAACATCAGAAGAAGGTTTAGCTTTACTTCAAAAACTCCTCAAGGAGGAAGATCACCAGGTTGTGAAACAAACTTCATCCCCAATATCCAAATCTGCAAATACCAATACTGGATCACAACAATGCATGACAGTTAAGAGAGCTAAGAAGAAGAAAAACAGGAAAAAGTTAGGTTAACGCTCCAAATTAAAACAAAATTAAGAGCTCTTGATGTATGGATTTTGGTTTTCAAGGACCCAGAGAACGGTATACCAATATAGATATATAATTATTGTCAAAATGTTAATGTTTATCGTAAACCATCAAGATTTATACCTTTACCAAATAATGTTTTAAAATGATTGTTGGTGATTTTTTAGAATTGCATTAGTAGGTTGTTATTCATTTGTGTTATATGTTTTTGTTATTGTTGACATTTAGCATTTTTTCAATCGATCCTCTAAAAAACTATGCAGGATGCATATGGCTGCCTTCTCTGAACCCCTTCTTGGAGGGACCTCCTATTCAGTCAAACTGAAAGTAACACAAAACTCATTACACAATCATACTCAGAGTAGTATAGCATAATGCCATTATAAGACAATGCAAGTGGACATCATAATGCTACAGGAAACCCATTTTCAACAACAAAAGTTTCTAAATACTTGGAGAAATATTACACACAAGCGTTCCACTAAATGTGTCACTCCAAAAAACAGAGGCCTACATTCAATTGAGTTTTCGGCCGTTACTGTAGCCCGTATGTGAGCTCGCAAGCTAATTTGCTATTCAATTTGCATCTTTTTGCGGGCTCCAAATGGGTTACGAGTTACGGCCTTGAAAAACCTGCGGTTGATAAACCCGTAGCTTACAGCCTCCCGAAGCCTTTGATCTTGAATAATGTCTCATTTTCTATTGGCTGATTTGAAATGGGAGATTACGGGCTTGCTTAATTGATCATGTTCCAGCCCTGCAATGCAACATACAATTGCATGGTTTACGGTTTCGGCTTTGGGGCAGTAACTTGTGGGCTTGAGCAATTGAATAGCATTGCAAACGGAGTCCAACGGGAGCCCGCAACTCACTCGCAGACATACTCTGCGAGGGAGTTACAGGCTTGGAATTGAATGCAGGCCAGAGTCTCTATACTAATTCAAGACTCAGTAGGCTTAGTGGTGGATAAGATTTTAGACAAAAGAGGAAGATATCTGATGTTGCAAGGAAAGTACAGTAGACTCTCAGTTAACCAGAACTCAAGCAAACAGAACTTTCAAGCAACCAGAAAAAATGTAATACTGTACAGGGCTCAACAATTGCCAGTAGTCAGGTTGTCATGCCACATAATGCCTACAGGCACCTAGATTTCATCCACTGTATGTGTCTGCAATTCTATTTTACCTGGAAGCACACAGGTATGAGTGACTGAGCCAGGGCAGTGTTTGAGTTACATTCCCCGGGTTCAGCATCGCACCCTCCAGCCGAACGTATCTGTGTGTATGTGAGCGATGAAAGCTGCTGCTGCTAGAACAACCCTCACTGACAAATATACTTAGCAGGGCATCATTTTTGCAGCTAATCTAGGCCTCTTTTAATAGTGACTCTCAAGAAACCAGAAACTACATTTATCTGGCATCTATCAATCCATGTGGGTGCCGGATAACTGATAGTCTGTATAGTGAAAATCTGTGATATTGATAAACATCAATCTTGCAATGTGCTTTGGGGAAAGCATTTTGCACACTGGATTATAAGCTCAAAGACAGGGCCCTCTATTTTTTGTAATGTGTTAGTATTATTTTGCCTTGATCACAAAGCATGTACAACAATACGGAATATGTTGGCACGTTACAAAAAAACAATAATAATAATGTATTTAAGCTTATCTCTAACAAATTAACTCACTGAACTAGGCTAACACTGCCTGGAAACTTTAAAACAACTTTAGAATACATAGATAGATCAGGGCTCCCTAAAATAAAACCAACTGCTGCAACAAATGCTCTGATTTGCTAATTGAATGTAATCTGACACCTGCAGATCTATATATCCAACAGTACTGTAAGCTTTGATGTTTAGATAGATCACAATATAAAATGTATATTATGTTTATTATGTTTATTACAATCTCTTGTGAATAATTGGATAACAATTAGTTTTAACACATTTTATATTCTATTAGTACAATATAGAAATTAATTAGAAGTGTATATAATCTTATCAAGTTTGGTTAGCAATCTATCTTAAAACATTATGTACTTAGTCCATGATAGGAATAGTACAATCCCTAACTGATTGGATAACAATCTATCTTAAAACAATCTTTATTTTGTTAGTTCAATATATGGATGAATAAACAGTGTATCACATATATAGTTGTGAGCATACGAGTTGTTGCTAACGCTTGCGGGCTCGCGCCGCGAGCCCGTAAGAACTGCATCCCAACGTCTCCGCAAATGCGGGTCCTCGCAAAGCACTTAGGGAATGAGGCAATGAGCGCCGCAGTAGCGAGGCAAGCCGTTAAACCCACCTCGGAACCTACCTTAACGTAACAAACACCCACAAGCACTAAGAATCCGACCATAATGGCCGACCCAAGCGCAACTAAAAACAGTGAAAACACACAAAATACTCACACAAACTACATAAAAAGCTTACCCATAGCAAGGGGGGGGGGGCACCCAGGACCTCTGAAAGTGAAGTTACACCTCCATTTAAGTCCAAATTCCTGAGTTCAGACACACGAAAATCCCCTAAGCAAGAGAAAAAATGGCAGCCGAAAAAAATGAAAACGAGGCTCACCTCGGAAACCTGCATTAACCTCAGAACCAACCTTAATGTAACAAACACCCACACGCACGAAAAATGGCGGAACTGCGCGCACCTAAAAACAGTCAAAACACACCAAATACTCACAAAAACTACATAAAAAGCTTACCCATAGCAAGGGGGGGCACCCAGGACCTCTGGAAGTGAAGTTACACCTCCATTTAAGTGCAAATTCCCGAGTTTAGACACACGAAAATCCCCTAAGCGAGAGAAAAAATGGCGGCCGAAAAAAATGAAAACGAGGCTCAAAGACCCAGGACCGCACAGCCACCTACAACTTACCCAAGAAGGGATCCGAGATAAGCTCGGAAACCCGCATTAACCGCAGGGGATCTGAGATAAGCTCCAAGCCCTGCATTAACCCCACATTAACCATCGCAGTGGGGGTCCCGATCGCACGCGATCGGGGACCCCCACTGCAATCAAAATTCAAAATTCCCGTGTTACAGGTCCTTAAAGGACTGTAAAGGTCCTTAAAGGACCCGTTGTAAAAGAAAAAATATATACACTGTCACCCTGTCAATCATGGGGGTCAATACAGACCCCCATAAAACCCTCATTAACCCTGTCACTCATGGGGGTCACTACAGACCCCCATAAACCCATCATTAACCCTGTCACTCATGGGGGTCAATAGAGACCCCCATAAGCCCTTCATTAAGAAAAAATCTACATTACATGAAATAAAAAACCTAACTCTCAAAAAAAATAAACTACATTACACAAAAAGAAAAAACCTAAGTCACAAAAAATAAAAAAAGGAACATTACAGAAAATTTAAAAAAACATTACAACCCCCCCCCCCCTTCTCACTGCAGAAAAAAAAATTAGTGCAACGCGTTTACAGTTCTAAAATAAACATTCTATACATTCTATACATTCTTAATATTCTACTCACCTTTCCGGCATGTCCCGTCCTTATTCTTTGAATCCTTCTCCGGCGCGGCACCTGTTAAAAAAAACATAACATTAATACACATACATCAAAATAAAATAAACATAATCTACATTCTACTTACCTCCCCGCGATGTCTCCGGCCTCCTCCGGATCCTTTTCTGCCACGCCCTGTAAAAAAAAATATATATATACTTACATCTGCACTCCCGGACATCCCCAACGCTAATGAGGCTCCAGGAGACTTTTCCGGAACAAAATAAGCAATGGCGCCTTCTGATTGGTTGAAAACGCTGTCTATCAAAAATCACCCAATCAGGAGGCGCTAATGTGTGAACCAAACACAAACGGATACACCTTAAAATCCCACTCTGATTGGATAATGCACCTATCAATCTTTATTTAAACCAATCACAAGGGGCAGATGCCTTCAGCCAATCACAATGGAATACACCCCCACAGGGTGATTAGTTGGAGCCTCTGCGCATTCTGATTGGTTGCACTGACAATAGCCAATCACAATGGAATACACCCACGTACTGATTGGTGAAGGATTTGCGCATTCTCATTGGCTACTGTTAATATCAATCAATATTACAGCCAATGGGAAGGCGCAGATGTCTTCACCAATCAGTACGTGGGGGTATATTCCATTGTGATTGGCTGATGGCCACAAAGCCTTAGGATTGGTTCAAATAAAGATTGACAGGTGTGTTATCCAATCACCGTTGTATTTTGGGGTGTATACTTTTTTCATTGGTTCACAAATGGGGTCTTCTCATTGGCTGAATTTGACAGACAGCCTTTTCAGCCAATCAGAAGCCGCCATTGCCAATTTTATTCTGGAACACTCCATAGGAAGGTCATTAGCGTCGGAGACATCCACCAGGGCGGATGTGTGTTGCTTTTTTTAATTTTTTTTATTTTTTTCTTCATGCGCGGATGCTTCCGGAGAAGACGAGGAGGCCGGAGACATCGCGGAAAGGTAGGTATAATGTAGATTGTGTTTATTTAACTTTGGTTTATGTTTACTAATGTAATGTTTTTTTTTTACAGGAGTAGCGCCAGACAAGACGCAAAGATGGAGGACTGAACATGGAGGACGTGACATGCTGGGACGTGACATGCTGGAACGGGACATGCTGGAAAGGTGAGTATAATATTTAGAATATTTAGAATGTTTAGAATGTTTAGTTATTTCATGTAAACGTGTTGTATTAATTTTTTTAATCTTTTTTACCGTAGGTTGCTGATCTGAAGAAACATCTCAAAGGTAAGTGGTCTTAATTATTTTATTGTAGCTTACAATTAGGGTAGCTATATATATATATATATATATATATATATATATATATATATAGATAGCATGTATTGTATATTAGATAGATAGATAGATAGATAGATAGATAGATAGATAGATAGATAGATAGGAAGGGGGATGTATTATTAGATAGTATTGTATATTAGATAGTGGGATGTATATTACATTATATAGTGGCATGTATATTAGATAGTGGCATGTATATTACATAGTGGCATGTATATTAGATAGTGGTGTATTGTATTTAATTGAATTGTGTTGTATTGTATTTTATTTATTTGTGTTGCATTGTATTATATGTATGTATTATATGTATTTCATTTTCAGGTGTGTAATTTTTTTTAAAAATGTTGTAGTGAGGGGGGGTTGTAATGTATTTTGTTATTTTCTGTAATGTTCCTTTTTTTATTTTTTGTGACTTAGGTTTTTTTTTTTTGTTCTGTAATGTACATTTTTTATTTTTGGTGATTTTAGTTTTTCTTATTTTATGTAATGTAGATTTCTGCTTTTTGAGGAATTTAGTTACTTGAGTCACACAGTACACTCACATTGTGTGACAAACAGCATTTCAACACTTTCTTTTATTGACCGTCATTTTTTGACGGGCAAGTCGCTAGTAATCTTATAAAGTTTGGTATAAACAATTTATTTTAGAACAGTCTATATTTTGTTAGTTCACTATAGGAATCAATAAGTAGTGCACAAACTCTTATTAAACTTAATACCGTCTATATTTTGGTTAGTTCAATATAGAAATGATAAGCAGAGTATAAAGTCTTATCACACTTGGATAAACAATCATATGTCTATTCTATACACTTTATGTGGTATTAATATTAGGTATATAGCATGTTACTCTATGATAGCAGTAAATAGCAAAATAAGGTATAACAGCCTATATGGCAGCCAGAATATGTACTGAAGTAATATAACTACTTAGGTTATCATGTATCTAATTGGCAAGCTAAATAACCTTTGTAATCGGTATTGGATTAGGGGGTTTATAGCAAAATTTGTTACATTTCATTTATCAAAGCAAACAATTTAATGAATATAAATAAAAAACAGTTTTGTTGATTGTATTTAATAGTACAATCAACAAAACTGTTTTTTATTTATATTCATTAAATTGTTTGAGTTAGAAGATACATCTTAAAAAATGCTAAGTAGGTTTTGTGTATAGGTGTCTTTTATAATTGGTTTTGTAATCGAGTTAAATGGTTATATTATTTAAGTCAATCAGTCTGTTTAGGGAAAACCGGTACAGATAGAAATGTATTGATTAACATCTACAGTCCAGAATGCAATTGCTAATTAGTCTTTGTTCTGTGACCATTCCAGAAATGTAACAGAGTGATTGTAGATATTGGACAATTTTATCTCCATTACAAAATATATAGTGTAACTATTTACTGTATACGTTACCGGGTATAGGATTTCAGGGTAACACTCTGTCTCATATATAGTACCCCTTCTTGAGATCCTTTTTGGTACTTTTCTTTGCAGGACAGATAGAGTAGCAATTGGATATAAAAAGAGATAGTAAAATATCTTACATAGAATATAAGGGGCATACGTTTATGCCAGAGAGTGACTGACTGAAAATAGCCCAGAGAAACGACAGTCAGAAAAAAACAGAAAATACCCCAATCCCTCTCTCTGCCTATTAGATAAACACTTTCATCATCATCGTCACAGTGTTGGTTACCGCCAATCACAATGGCTTATGTCTCATTTGTATGTCGATGCATAATTATAATGTGTCAAAAAACACGTTGGGTAAATCTGTTTATGCCTGCTGGGGAGCAGTCTGCTTACATCTATTAAAATTAATTTATTTGAGAATATATGTGACCTTTGTTCCAATCAATTCTGCCAAATATTTGTTAGATTAGACACAATGGTATATTCTAACCTAATACCTGTTTTGATAACATTTGGTGAGAAGCAATGGGGAATTGAGTTTAAGTGCGTATGCCCAAGAACACGCTATCTTGAGACAGTTGTAATGTTTCATTCTCAAGGCCTCGGCTATCTAACATATTGAAAATTGTCTTGGCCAAGTCTTATTTGATAAAACATGTTTAATAAACAATCAGACATTTTATAAGAAAGGAAAATGGTTAACCCTTCATCTGTTAAAAGAGTACACTATAAGTACATGTATGTGTTTACCGTGGTAACAGCGAAACCACCAGACAATCATTAGGTAATATATGTATATGGTAGACAAGATATGTATATGCTATTTTTATCCACAAGTCTATCTATCTATCTATTTATCTATCTATCAATCTATATGTTTGTCTGTTTATCTATTAATGTGCAGAATATATATACAGGGATTTACAAATGTACCAAATTTAGGCACCACACTGCCTTATCTTATGAGGCAGAGAATAGTATATTTATATTTATGTGGATATTGGTAGAATAACAAAAACATTATAGCCAGAAATTAAGCTCCTATGCTAATCCCTGAAAAAGCACTTACAAGTGCCCTAACTGCAGAGTAAATCCTACCTAGCTATGTTAATCACCCACCCCTAAAACATTGCAAGAAAACTCCTACGGGTCACTGCTCATGACACAAACGAAAAACAGGGCATAAATCTCTAATGATTTTTGCACAGAAAATTAATGACAAAGTTACTCCATTAGACTTTGACACCCACACCCTATGCTAATAAGATTTTATGGAACACTCGCAAATAAGAGCACTGCAGTAAATGCAAAAAGTAGAAGAAAGATTTAAGTTGACCAAAAACAACTCACAACTAGATTTCAAACCTTTGCTGACTCGGGCGTGACAGGAAATCAAGTCGTGCTAGCTCACAGCTAGCTTCAGGGTGGTAGGGAGACTGCAGCACCGCTGAGATGAGGAGATAAGGAGCTGAGCCGACAAGCTGAGAGGGGATGACCGCATTCGTGTAACCAGAGCGGCAGCGACGCTACTCTCTCCATAATTGAGGGTCGGGCCCCCGGCAATGCCGCCAGTGCTGATGGGGGAGCGGTTGCCACACAGAGTGTAGCATAGTGTGTGGTGCTCGCGGACCTTGGAGAAGGGGGAGGAGACGTCAAGAGAAGCGTGTAGGCTCATAGAGTTCCGGAGTTCCGAAAACCACGCCTCTTCCAACACGCGAGTCAGAGGGCTCCGGAGATAGGTTCCATTACCAAGCTGACGCCCTGAGCTCTCCCTGGCAACTGCTACAAGCCCCCAGACAGCCTAAGATCTGGTGAGAAGTCTGAGGGTACCTACTGACGTATATAACAGGCAGCTTGAGACAACCTGAGAGGGCAGGTGAAGCTGGAGGTCTTTGCAGATGCCTTTGCGGATAATGCCTGACCCTATTGCCCTAGTGGAATTCGGAATATAGTTGGGAATGGTCAGTCTGGATGCTGGAGGGTAAGGTGAAGAAATTGGAAAACAGGAAACGATCTGGACATTCAAGAGGTATGTTAAACTTATATAAAGAAATTTCCAGACTCCCTGAGACACTTTGGGGCCTGCAACAGCGAGGTAATAATAACCCTCACTTCTTCTTTTTATTGGTTAATTTGTCAACTTCATATCTAGAGCGAAAATGCATAATGATATGGGCCAAAGGCCATACAGATTAGATAAAAAAAAATAAAAAAAGCTAAAAGGTGTTCGGACAGATAAGTAAAAGTTTTTCCAAATCTTAAAGTCCTTAAACCTCCAGCAATATCTTAAAATTTTGGACATTATTAATAAGACAACAAGTTTCCCAAACTATAAAGAATCAATAAAGGGCAAAGTTTTACAAACAACATTAGTTCTATCAGTTCTACAGTGGCAAGTATATAAAGGCCCTTCCTGCTCTCAGTTCTGTAGGCTAATAGCTATGCCCATGGAAAGCAGTTTTTAAGGGGAATACTAGCCACTAGTTATTATTATAGGAGTGTATAACTGCTGACGGGGAAGGCAGGGTGGTGTAGCTGAGTTCTGGAAATTGCACCTTGACACCAGAGGGCCCGCCAGGAAAACTGAAGTTTCCCCAGTGAATTCTCAGTTAATGTGCTTTACTCAAACTTCTGGTGGAACTTTATCCTGACATATGCAGGCCTACATTTAAAGGCAAACTTGCAAAGATGCCGTCTAAAATGAAAGCAAGAGATAAAAAAGCTGATGTCTTAAAAACACCGAACATTTTTTCTCCCAGGAGCAAGGGCGCTAACACCTCTAATACTGAGGAAGAAACTCACCCTAATGTTGAGGCTAATCGTTCGCCAGAAAAAGCGTCACAAACTGTGAGTGCGGGGAGCTCCTTTTCTGATGAAGAAGATATCCTGACATGCTCAAAAATGAGAGAACTATTTCAAAACTTTCAAACTAGCCCTGTGGCAGACCTGACCCAAAAAATCACCGAAAATACACAACTCATTAAAGAAGTTAAGGAAAGAGTGGACTCGGTTGAAAAAGTCTGCGACAAACTAATCTCAGATAATAACAGTTTACTAAAATACACCTCGATTCTGGAAAACAAATTAGAGGACCTGCAATAATTTGCGTTTAAGAGGCATATCGGAGACGATACCAGAGAACAATTTGAAGACCTATGTAAAGGACTTATTGGGGACCTTGGTCCCCAATACTTCAAAATCAGAAAATACTATTGACAGTATCCATAGGCTGCCTCTAGCCAGACACTTAGATAAGTCCTTACCCAGAGATGTTATCCTGAGATTGCACTTTAGATCTTACAAAGAAACAATAGTAAGGGTCTCATATGAAAAGAAAGGTTTACCCTCCCCATATGAACATATTAAAATATTTACAGATCTATCAGCTCAGACACTAGCTAGGAGGATAGAATTTTCAGAAATAACCCAGATATTAAGACAGAGAGAAATTAAGTATAAATGGACCCCTCCAATTGGTATTTCAGTATATAAGGACCTAAATTGGTATAGGATCAAAAACGTCCAGGAAGGTATACAATTGTTGTAAGAATGGCAGATGGATATAGTTAAGGAAGTCAAAGGGGTTGAAAAAGTGACACTGTCTGCCAGCAACTTGACCTGGCATACAAGGCTAAGTTAAAAATTGTATATGTTCCCATATATAGAAGGGGTTAATGTTTCTAGACTTACCAGGAATTATTGATAATTCATTGGATAGATGAGTAGAAGATTTTTATATTGTATAAAGTCGAAAAAGGATCTCCTCCCAAATGTAATTTCTCTGTTTCCCACCTCTTATGCCCTTCCCCCTCCTCTTTCCAGATCCGTCTACCCTCTCTCTCACCACTTCCCTTCACTATACAATTAAGAACTCCCTTATAGGATTATATGATATATGGGTCTGTTTTTTTCCCTTTCTTTAGTCACTTTGGTCCCCCAACTTATTGGGCAATTAATGGGGAATACCCCATAATAATTTATATAGTACATATTTGAATTTAGTATATAATTTGTAGTTTCACATTTAGAAGTTAATGCTCATTTATTAGAAGTAGGATGTCTTACACTTTCACTATCCTCTGGGAGGGCATACTTTCATAATACAATATTACAGCACCTAGATATGATAGGGGAGTGGTGAGATGGGGGAGGGCTGGTGGAGGGGGGGAGGGGGTGGACAACGGAGGTAGGGCGGGGAAAGGGAGTTATGTATTTTGCTCCCCTTGCGGGAGGAGTGTTAAGGGTTAATATATTCTACTAGAGGTCCATAATCATCTACATCTGTTCTGCAAGGGCATACATGCTTGCTTACCCC
The DNA here is from genome assembly GCA_027410445.1 of Discoglossus pictus. Taxonomy (NCBI): domain Eukaryota; kingdom Metazoa; phylum Chordata; class Amphibia; order Anura; family Alytidae; genus Discoglossus; species Discoglossus pictus. The sequence continues at coordinate 55,147,594 of CM050166.1, forward strand.
ACTATTTAACAGGCAATTTTTTTTTTTTTTTTTTAAACATTTTATTAGTCAAATAAGTTAATACAAAACATTACATGTTAAAATATTTTTTACAAATCCATTTCATCAACAATACATTACATTAATTAAATCACCGTTCTTCTTCATTCATTCCTCATTCAAACCTTACAGCATTTAGGATTTAATCAATTGTTCACTGTTTTTGGTCCCATAATTTCCATTTTAATGGATCAATAGTAATTAGACCTCTTTGTTCATAATTTTTCTCCAATTCCCGGATATATTTTACTTTCCAAACAATGTCCGCAAAGAGTGGGGAAATCTTCTCTTTCCAGTTAGAGATTAATATATTTTTTGCTATCGAAAAAATTAAAATTAAAAAATTAAAATTAAATTAAATTAAAAATTAAAAAAAAAAAGCTTTTTTCTCAATGGTGACATCGCTCGGAAAGATGTGTAACAAGCTACATTCTCCCGTAAAAGGAAATTAATTTTCTACAACTTTAAACACAAGTTCCTAACAACTTTTCCAAAATAGGTTTAGTTTAGGACATTCCCATAAAATATGCAGTAAGTGGGCATAATTACCACACTCCCTCCAGCACATTCTGTCCGAGGGAGAGTGGGAAAACTGCGCAATTTTGACAGGAGTGATATACCATTTGTTGATTATTTTAAAGAACGTTTCTCTATATGAAATTTGTTTAATAAATCTATTTGTCAGTTTTAAAGCTGTGTCCCAGTCTTTTGATTCTATTTCTAAATTTAAATTCAATTCCCATTGTTTCATACCCTTGGTTTTAGGCTGCTCTCCAAAGGATCTTGTGATATTAAAACATTTGGATATTAGATGTTTTTTTTTCAAATTTCAGTAGAATTTTTTCCATAGGGTTTAAATCTTTATCACTTTGTGAGTATATATTAAGTTCGTCACAGGCGGCTCTGTAAGCTTTATAAGTTAGCCATCCTTCTGCTGTGATGTTATTTTTTTTTTAAATTTGGTCAAAGGATGCTACTGCACCATCAATCAGAGTATCTCTAATACATACTAAACCCTTACTATTCCAGACTTTAATAATGCCTTCCATGTTTGGATGTAACAGTGATTTCACTGGAGTAATCAAGCTGCCCCTAGGGACCAGCTTATTTTTCTTATTGATCTGTCTCCAATTTTTTAGAATTTCTGTCACCACAAATGATCCTACCGCAAGATCCTTGTGAGAGGGATTTCCCCCGAAAACCAGAGCTGGAAGCGGACAGTTTAAGATTAATGCTTTTTCTATATGCATCCATGGGAGTTTATCTGCTGTTTCCAACCATTTTAAAGCCTGTACTATACAGTTGGCTTCCTGATTGGGTTGCAATAAAGGGTAGGCGTTTCCGCCCTTTAAGAAGCTCCTTCCCATAGTTGTTTTTTTCAGTCTTATCTGTTTAGAGTGGTGTATAAATAAATCAATTGCGTGTTGTAGTTTCTTTAACCAATGCCTGGGAATCTTAAAAGGGATACATCTTAGCATATAATTAACTCTTGGAAGAAGCATCATCTTTACCACAGCAATTTTGCCAGAAAAATAAAATCTATCTTTCCTCCAATTTCCTATGATATTTTGGAACTTAAAATATAAATCTTTATAATTCCTATCCAGCATTTCCTGTAAATTTCCCAAAAAGGTAATTCCGAGGTGTTTAAATGCTTTCGAGTTCCAATCAAAGGAATAAGTAGCATTCATTTGGGACAGCAAACTTGCTGAAAAGTTGAAAAAAAGTGTTTCTGATTTCTTATAATTCAATTTATAATAAGAGACTTTACTAAAGGTTTGAATTAGATTTAACAAATGATATAGTGATTCTCCAGGGCGGGTGAGTGACAAAACCACATCCTCTGCGTATAGACTAATTTTATGCTCCCTCTCTCCCACCCTGATCCCATAAATTTGTGGGCATGATCTAATAGCTTCCGCCAATGGTTCCATCATCAGGGCAAACAAGGTGGGGGAGAGGGGGCAACCCTGTCTAGTACCGTTTGATATTCTGAAGGAGTTTACACTACCTCCCAGACCTGTTACCTCTGCTGAGGGAGATTTGTACAGGGCCCCCACCGCCACAGCCCCAAATTCCCCAAAGCCAAATTTAGACGGCGTTAATCGCATGTACTCCCACTCTACTCTGTCGAAAGCTTTCTCAGCATCTAAAGACAGGAATAGGGTAGGAGCACCTTTGGCCCTCGCCACTTCACTGAGATTCATGAGCTTCCTAATGTTCTCTGATCCTTGTCTACCGGTTACAAATCCCATTTGTTCTATTGCAATTAATTTCTCTATGAACTTCTGAATTCTAAGTGCCAGAATCTTCGCATACAGTTTAGTGTCTGAATTTAGTAATGAAATGGGTCTATAGTTGGCACAAGACTGGGGGTCTAGATTAGCCTTAGGGATCATTATAAGTGCTACTTTTGTCATTTCCCTTGGCATAATTCCTGTTGTCTTAATTTCGTTAAACATTTCTGTTAGATGGGGGCTCAAAATTTGACAAAATGTTTTATAGAAAAGATTGGTGTATCCATCAGGCCCTGGCGTAGTGTAGGGTTTCAGTTGTTTTATTGTTTGAAGGACTTCCTGGATTGTGATTGGGTTATTCAATTCTGCTCGGTCATCTTCTGATAAATTAGGCAGTTGAATACTATCCAAAAATGATTGTATTTCTTCTACTAATGGTTTACAGAAGGAAGGATCATTTTCCAGGTTGTATAAATCCTGGTAGTAGTTAAAAAAGGCTTGACCAATTTCTTGGGGGGAGGAAATAAATCTTCCTTTAACTTTTAGAACTACTATTCTTTTCCTTTCTTTTTGGCTTGCGTGGCCAGTAATTTACTGTTTCTATTGTTTTGATGATGGTATATCTGTTGATAACGCCATATTTCGCTATCTGACCTTTGTTGGTTGATCTCATTTATTCTATTTCGTATTAATTTAATCTCTGCCATAGTTTGCTGTTGCGGGTCCACAAAAAAATTTGATTCTAATTTATTTAAATCTATATAATTTTTTTAATGGAGCTCCTCTCTGTTTTATCAGTTGGGATTTAAGTTTAATAATCAAACCTCTAGTGAAGGCTTTTTGTGCATTCCAAATTGTGCAGTAAGAAGGGACAGTGTTAGTGTTTATGTCAAAAAATTGGGAAATTTCTTTACTTAAAACTTCTCAATTTTTTTCCATTTTTATTATAGTGTCGTCTAATCTCCATTGTGGTCTATCTAATTTTACTTTATTTATTTCCACTGTTAGTGTACTGTGAGCGTGATCAGAAATAACAATCTTACCTATTTCTGTGTGAGAAATCTTATCAATTATTTGGGGATTTACTAATATTAAATCAATTCGTGAGTACATATTGTGTGGGTTTGCGTAAAAAGAAAAATCTTTTTGATTTGGGTGTTGAACTCGCCAGGCAAGTTGTTTTTAATAATCCATTCAGTAAATATCTGCGCCACTTTACTTACTCTTTTTAGGTTTTTATCCACCAACTTGGTGGACCTATCCAAATTTATGTTTGAGACCATATTAAAATCCCCTGCCATAATAAGCGGACCCTGTACAAACTTCTTAATTAAATTACCTATTTGTTTTAAAAATTTCCTGTGCTTCTCGTTGGGGGCGTAAATATTAATCAATGTGATTTTCTGATTATTGATCTGGCCATTCCATAAAATATAACGTCCATCTGGATCTATAATTGAGATTACTTCCACTATTTCTAATTCATTAGAAAAAAAAAATGATACTCCTCTCTTTTTTTTAACACCTGTTGAGTGGTGTCTAAATTCAAAACCACCTATCGCAAACCCTGGGATTTTGTCTTTCCCCCAGTGTGTTTCTTGGAGAAATATCAAGTCTGCTTTCTCTTTTTTACAATGTCTGTACACCGTTTTCCTTTTGCTAGGTGAGTTTAAGCCCTTAACATTCCAACTTATTACTTTCAAGGACATTTATTGTAGGAGAAATCATTCACTTTGCTATTCTTTATCGAATAGTTGGTTGGAATTACTTTCTTTGCTGTAAATTTATTGCCCACAAATCTAAAACCTTTCTTACTAACATTCATACTTACATTTATACTATTAGAACAGAAGGGGCTGTAATCCAGCCTTTTCCCACTTCTGTTCAGCAGGGATTGAGCCGTTGTTCAGAAATGGTTAGCGGTACTATGAGGAGATGGCGCGGACCTTTACCTTAACTTATTAACTATTTATTTCTCTCTATATATCTATCTATCATTTCCAGTACTTATTGATAGTTGGACAGTACTATTTCCAGCAGTTTACCTTTTTTTTTTTTTTTTTTTTTTTAAGGATGATACATCCATCTATTATATAATACGGTTTACTATATTTCCTATCTGCCATTTTTTTATATAGAATTGGACCCATCTCTTTTACACTTTTTACTCTTCCCTTCTCTCCTCTCTCCTTCCTTTCCCATCTCCTTTCCTTGTTTTACTTTTTTGAGGAGAACTATAAGAGATTAATCTAAACTGGTCTATCTATTTGTGCTGTCCTTGCTTGGGCTGTTCCCTGTTAGAAAATAATTTAAACAGATCCTGACCTTTTTTTTCCGCAACTATACAATAGACAATACAGGTAAACATGTGAATAATGTTCTACTATTTCTATTTTTTTTCAAAATTCATTTCTTCTGCCACTCTGGTGTTGGAGCTTTCAGTATAGTCTCAGAGTCTTTCAGATCTTGTAGATTAATCTTTAAACTGTTTAAAAAGGTTTCTCCCTCTACAATAGAATTGATCTTATGCCAGACGGATCCTTGTAAAACCAGCAAACCCACTGGAAAAGTCCACTTGTAAATAAGATTAATCTTCCTCAATTCTTGTGTTATGGGACTGAATTCCTTTCTTCTAATCATTGTCGCTTTCGAAAAGTCTGAAAATATTTGTATTTTTTCATATGGAACTTCAAATATATTCTTAATATAACTTGCTTTGGAGATTGCTTCCTTAGTTGGTAAATGGTGGATTTTCCCTTGGCATAATAATCACGTCTCTGGGACTTTTATTATATAGGTGTATTGGTAGGGGGATTCGATGCACTGTGTCAAGTTTCTGATCCATTTGTGAGAAGGAAGGAGTAATATTGGTAAACAGGTCATTAAACTATGTTAAGAGATCTTCTTTTTTTATAGCCTCTGGGATTCCTCTTATACAGAGATTATTTTTCCGTGATTTATCTTCCATCCTATTTATTTGATCATTCAAGACTGTAATTTGAGTAGCCATTTTTGAAGATTGCTCCAATAGCATATTATGATCCATAATTAATTTGTCAAATTTAACTTCCAGATCTGCAGATCTTTTATTCACTTCATTTATTGACTTGGCATTTTCCATAATTTGGACCTTAATCGCTGCAAGAAATTCTGATTGGAAGTTTTTCAAGATCTCTTTCATTTTATCTATAGTGAGAAGGTTCTCATTTTGAGGGGAGAGCATTACTTTGGTCTAACGCTTCTTTCAAAGTTTGTTTTTGCACTGCGTTAGCTGAGCTTTTAGGGGTAAAAAAGGATGATGGTTCTGAAGTTGGACTTTTCCTCCCTTTAGCTTTATTTTTCGTGGCCATTTCATTTTACTTATATAGTGCTCTGATTTCACCTTTTCCCTCTTTCCTCTTATGACCTTATAAACTTAGACTTCAGAGTTTAAATCCTGCTTCTCTCTTTCCTTCCTTTCTCCTTTTATATACTCCCCAAATTGATCCTACTATTGAGGGTGCCAATAGTTATTTTCTTGACAGTCCAAGGGAAATTGATACCCCTTCAGAAAGTTACTTCTGACAGTCCGTTTGTTAACCCATACAAGTGGTTTTCTTAACCATATGAAAGTCTTTAGCATTCATTCTTTAAGATGAGATAAGTCTTTTCTAGATCCTTTCTAAAGGTTTGGGGGTTTACAGATTCCGTTTAAAGTAATGCTGTATGTTACAGTGTAACTTTTTGTGCCCCTCTGCAGATGTTGTTTTGTATAATGCCTTTATGGGGTGCCTTTATGGGGTGTAGCCCAGTACCCTAATACTTGGCATGTAGTTTTACTATATCACTATGGGTTATGTTTGTAAAGAGAAGGGAAGTAAAATTTTACTTATCTTATCTTCCGTGAGGCTTATCTTCTGCCTCCCAGCGGGCTTGAGAATGACTCCACGGTGTCTGCCGTGGTACTCTGCAGTATGCCTCGCTGCTGCGACTTCCTCCGCTCCCTTGTCCGACTGCCGACCGTGCCAAGTTTCCCCCTTATACGGGCGTCCACCGTGGCTCCTGGTCGCTGTCTCCGTCGGGCCTGTCAATACCTTGCCACTCTTGCTAGTGGTTTCCGACTTGGGGCCCCTTTCCTTTGTTTCACGGGTCACGCTCGTTGACCCAACGCTTCCGTTGGGCTACACCCTCGCTCTCCACATTGCACACACCATCGCGGCTAGATCTCGAACGCCGTCAATAGGTCACAGGCGCCATCTCCGCCCGCTCACTGCTGAACTTCGCAGCTAGAGCACCATTTCCGGTCACTCCTGACACAGGCAATTTCTTTAATGGTACATTTCCTCCTCTCTTTTCTCTTCTTTTTTTCTCTCTTTTTTTCCTTCTGTACTTTGGGATCCTTTCTTTGTTACTCTGTCTAGGATCGGCCCCACCCTTCCTTGTATCCTCTCTCCTTCTTTCTTCTTTTTTCTTATATCTTTAGGTCTCCCTACCAAAGGTGGATAGCCACCCCTGACATTTCCCTATATCAGGCTATCGCCCTGTTAACCAGAGTCTAGGATGTTGGTTGACTTTGGTTCAATATGTATGAATGTTTATGTTGAAAGAATGATGAAGGCATCTTGGAACTATTTGAGGCAATGCAAAGTGGAAATTTTATAACATATGACATGGGAGTAATCTAAAAATCTTTTCAATGGGTAAAGGATTAAAAATTATCTTGCATAATGTAAATGGTCTGAACTCAGCAACAAAGAGGAAAATAGCCTTTTTGAATTATAATAAGATTCAGGCGGATATACTCTGCCTCCAAGAAACCCATCTAAAGAGGGAGTCAGTGCAATATATGTCCAATAAATCTTATCCAACTAGAACCCACTCCACATATAACAACAAATCAAAAGGAGTCTCTATCTTTTTTAACAAAAGGTTAGTGGTGGCTGAAGAATTTAAAAAAATAGATCCCTTGGGGAGATATCTAATATGGATTGGCCATATAAACAATAGATTGATAACCTTGGTTAATGTCTATCTGCCAAATAAAAACCAAAATAGATACCTTAAAAATCTACTACAAGATATTTTCAAATTCAAAGAGGGATTGATTATGTTATGTGGGGACTTCAATTTGGTAACCAATGTGTTAATGTATAAACAGAGGTCTTATAAAGTCAAGTTGGAAGCCCATATTAGTAAAACCGCGTCTGAGTTTTCTAGCTTGATTAAGAGTTATGAACTACTAGACTCCTGGAGGGTGTTCCATCCAGATCAAAAATAATTCACCTTCTTCTCTAATCGTTACCAATCGTACTCCCGTATAGACTATATATTTGCGGACGCAAGCACAGTGCGAATGATAGAACATTCTGAAATAATTTTGTCACCTTGGTCAGACCATTCTATCAATAGCATAATCTTGGTAGGGACAAATAAGGTGATGTTTAAGAACAGTTGGAAAATCAATCGATTTCTACTTTAAAAAAATGAATCTGTTTCCGCTATCAAAAAAGATATACAGGAATTGTTTTAAATTAATAAGGACTCGTAAAGTCAGCAAAGATGCTATGGTGCGCCTTCAAGTCGTTTATTCGAGGGATACTAATCGCTAGATCCGCCGAAAATAAGAGAAATCAGGGTAAATCATTAAATCTCCTTTACATAGAATTAGAAAAGTTACATCAGGATAATATGACGAACTCAAGTAAAGAACTAAGATGTAAAATTAAGGGGATACACAATCAAATCAAAAAAAATCTCCAGTTACAAGCTGATAACCTCCTTTGGAGATATCAGCAATCCCATTTTCTAAACGGCAATAAATACGGTAAATATCTTGCTAACAGACTAAAGAAGCAACTCAGCCAGAATAGGATTTTAAAAATCAGAGATAAAGAGGGTAAAATTCATCTACACCCCGACAAAATTAGCGTGATCTTCCAGAACTATTACAACGAATTGTACAACCTAGGAAATTATACGCGGTTTAAACTTCCAGCCAAAGAAGAAATTGAAGCCTTCCTATGTAAGATCAAGTTCCCTAGGGTTTCAGAAAAGGATAGTGAATATTTAGACAGTGAGATAACCATCGAGGAAATCACTGAAGTAATTAATAGCGGCAAATCCAACAAATCCCCGGGGGTAGATGGATTTGACTCTCTGTTTTACAAATCTTTTTTGTCTGAACTACTGTAAAGAGTCACTTATGCAACCTATTTAACGAAATAAAACAAACAGGGGATATCCCCCCTGAGATGTCAGAGACTAAAATAATCAACATTTTAAAAGAAGGTAAAAATCCGGAGCAGTGCGGGAGCTATCGACCAATATCTCTGATTAATTTAGATATAAAAATCTACACCAAAATATTGGCAAATAGACTGAAAACCATAATTAACCAGAGACCAAACAGGCTTTATTCCTGGTCGCCAAGCATCGGATAATTCTAGACGAATGATTGATATTTTAAACTATGTGGTAGAACAGGATATACCCTTATTGGCCCTGTCTTTGGATGCGGAAAAGGCATTCGACAGGGTCAATTGGGAATTTCTCCAGGCGTTCCTGGTGAAATTTGGATTTAACGATTTTGCCTCGAGATCCGTTAAAGCCCTGTAAATCCTGCAATCCTACGGCATATATAGCAAATCCAGACTTCGAGTCAAAAAAGTTTAAAATTGGAAATGGCACTCGGCAGGGATATCCCTTTTGCCCTTTACTGTTTATCCTTTTTATAGAATCTTTAGCTATCTATATTCGAGAGTGTAGAGCTATAGAGGGTGTAATCATTAATAAGGATGAATTTAAATTTATGGGTTTTGCAGATGATATTGTCATTATTATGACTAACACCGAGGAGGCATGCCCAAAATTACAAGAAATTCTGGAAGAATTCGGAAGACATCCGAATTCTATATATTTCAAGATAAATAATTTAAAATCTAATACCTTAATGAGAGGTTTTAAACCGGAAGTTAAAAATAGATTGGAAAATTTTTTCTCGTATAATTGGAAATCCGAATATATCATCCATTTGGGCATAAAATTGTCATTTGGAGTCAAGGATATTCTTAAAGTTAACTTGGAAGATGTCATGAAACAAATCAGACCTATTCTATGTAATTGGAGATCTCTTAACTTGCCCTGGTCGGCGAGAATCGCTGCAACCAACATGAGTATTGTCCCGAAAATTACCTATTGTTTAAGATCTATACCTGACAGAATATCAAACAATTATCTGAAAATCATCCAGGATATTTTGGATAAATACATATATGGTGGGGAAAAAAAGTAGAATCATGAAAAGCATGGTTAGTAAGAAATATGAAAAAGGAGGCTTAAATGCCCCTAGTATAAAAGACATATATCATAAAATTATCGTTGCGCAACTTATAAATTGGAACACCCACCAGGAGAAACCGAGATGGCTGGTCCTTGAAGAGGCTATTCTTAGTGACTCCTCTATAAAGAACCTATTATGGTTACCGTATTATAATAAAAATTCACTGGGTAAACTACCCAAAAATTTGCAATTTCTAGTAAAATTTTGGTATAAGAATAAAGAGAGAATGCAAATAACACATTATCCATTTTTAGCCACTCCTATTGAGTTGGTCTATTCCAGCGATCCCACCATAAACCTTTATTTTTTTGTATAGAGGAGGCATTTCCTTGGTATCAGAATTATATAATAATAATAATCTTTTGACATACTCCGAGTTAATGAAAAAATATAACCTGGAAAAACTCTCATGGCTAAATTACGAAAGCTTAAAACAAGCTTTAATTTCCTGGGGATTTAAAAACCTAGAAATAAATCCACCTACTAAAATAGAAGAACTAATTATAAAGAGAAGGAATCATCATATTATTTCAAACTGTAATAAGATTCTAAGCGGGATCACTCCGTTTATTAAAAGTAAGGGAATCATAGGCTGGGAATTAGATCTTAATATGGCCCTTGATGAAGACAATTGGAGGGCTATTATAAAGCTGATTAAGAAATCCGCTATAAATTCAGCTTATCTGGAACTCTTTTTTAAAATCTTACACAGATGGCAATGTAACCCCGGGTTAGAATGTCAAAATTCAATACAAAAGGGAACGCCCACTGCTGGAAACCGCGTGGTTCTCCAGGCGATGACTCCCATGTCTGGTGGAAGTGTAAAAAGATCTCAGATATGTGGTTAGAAATTTGTCAACTTGTAGCTACAGTCTTAGATAAACTTATTCCTTGTACCCCTCAAGTGGTCATCCTCCACAGGGGTTTGGAGTTTCTCCCCCCAGTGGAAAGGCACTTGGTTTTGCATGTCCTCCTGGGGGCAAAATGGTTGCTAGTAAAATACTGGAAAACCCCTGTTATCCCTACAATTAGAGAGTTAATTAATACTATTTGTTTTAACAGGGACCTAACTTTCAACGCTTATAGTTTGGCTAATGCAAAAAATAGAAATATGATAAATTGGTCTAAATGGGACAACTACATCAAACATAGTACAACTTAGCCAGAGGGTAGGGGGAAATATTACTTACCTTACTATTTCTCTGGTGTAACTTCCTTTGGCCCCAATCCTCCTCATTGGCCTGCGTGTCTTAAACATGTTATCCGCCTCGAATATGAGTGAATGCTAGTATGGATGTACATTGTACATTTTATTGTATAATATAATCTAGAAATCTGCTCTACTTTTGTAGAATATTGTTGGTACAATGGTTTGTTTTTTATTTTTATGTTTGTTTATGTGTATTGTTTGTTTACTTATTTTTCTCCGATGATGTAATATATTTGTTAAAATAAAGAAAGAAAAAAACCTTTGCTGAGTCCCCAAGAAGCATATAAAGTGACAGTATAGCACAAAAAGCACGACATAATGATGATGTGTCAACATTATTTGACACTTCACAATCCGATATAAACATACATGCAATAAAAAAATATGATATGTTGGCATTAAGCATGTTTTCTGATACAAAATCCAGGTTAACACACATCATGGTACTCAAGTGGTTAATACATTTCACAAAACCATGTTGCCTAGGAACAAATTAATTAATACATAGTCTATAAATATATCATATTTTAACACAAAATAAACACATCTCTATTTATTGAAGCAATAAATAGAATTGTCACATCTTCTTAATATCAAAATACAGTTGTGCTTAAACATTTGCATACCCTGGCAGAAATTGTGAAATGTTTGCATTGATTTTGAAAATATGACTGATATTGGGAAAAAATATATATTTTATTGAAGGATAGTGATCATATGAAGCCATTTATTATCACATAGTTGTTTGCTTCCTTTTATTTTCATAATGATAACAGAAATCACCCAAATGGCCTTAACAAAAGTTTACATACCCTTGAATGTTTGGCCTTGTTACAGACACAAGGTGACACACACAGTTTAAAATAGCAATTAATGGTTAATTTTCCACACCTGTGGCTTTTTAAATTGCAATTAGTGTCTGTTTATAAATAGTCAACGAGTTTGTTAGCTCTCATGTGGATGCACTGAGCAGGCTAGATACTGAGCCATGGGGAGCAGAAAAGAACTGTCAAAAGACCTGCGTGACAAGGTAATGGAACTTCATAAAGATGGAAAAGGATATAAAAGGATCCAAATCCTTGAAAATGCCAGTATTATTACTATTCAATCCCTTATTAAAAAGTGTAAAATTCGGGGATCTCTTGATACCAAGCCAAGATCAGGTAGACCAAGAAAGATTTCAGCCACAACTGCCAGAAGAATTGTTCGGCATACAAAGAAAACCCCACAGTTAACCTTAGGAGAAATAAAGGTTGCTCTGGAAAAAGATGGTGTGGTTGTTTCAAGGAGTAAAATACAATGATACTTGAAAAAAAATTAGCTGCCTGGTCAAGATGCCAGAAAGAAGTTTTTACTGCGCCAATGCCACAAAGATGCCCGAAAACACCTTGACATGCCTCACAGCTTCTGGGACACTGTCATTTGGATTGACCAGACCGAAATAGAGCTTTATGGTCACAATCAAAAGCACTATGTTTGAGAGGGGTTATTAAGGCCTATAGTGAAAAGAATACAATCCCCACTGTGAAGCATGGTGGTGGCTCACTGATGTTTTGGGGTGTGTTAGCTCTAAAGGTACAGGGAATCTTGTAAAAAATTGATGGCAAAATGAATGCAGCATGTTATCAGAAAATACTGGCAGACAATTTGCATTCTTCTGCACGAGGGCTGCGCATGGGACGCTATTGGACTTTCCAGCATGACAATGACCCTAAGCACAAGGCCAAGTTGAGACTCCAGTGGTTACAGCAGAAAAAGGTGAAGGTTCTGGAGTGGCCATCACAGACTCCTGACCTTAATATCATCAAGTCACTCTGGGGAGATCTCAAACGTGTGGTTCATGCAAGACGACCAAAGGCTTTGCATGACCTGGAGGCATTTTGCCAGGACGAATGGGCAGCCATACCACCTGCAAGAATCAGGGGCCTCATAGACAACTATTACAAAAGACTGCACGCAGGGGGTATGTAAACTTTTGATCAGAGCCATTTGGGTGATTTCTGTTATCATTATTATTTTAAAAAGTCGCAAAACAACTATGTGATAATAAATGGCTTCATATGATCACTATCCTTCAATAAAATATTTTTTTTTGCATGATCAGTCATATTTTAAAAATAAATTCCAAAATGTCAAAATTTCTGCCAGGGTATGCAAACTTTTGAGCACAACTGTATATAAATAAATAAAAAATAGATGCTTTATATATTTATCTCTATTTCATTGTAGTAGCAAGTTATGACAGTTGTACTGCACTTCCCACTCATTATAAGATTTATGGCATTCACATTTCCAATTGGCTCCTAGGGCCCTGTCTCACTCGCAAAATTTGTTTTGTCTGCTCCCTGCACAGAAACCTGTTGCATCTAAGGTAGGATTTATGGCTATGTTCTAATCTGGGGGAGTGAAAGATTTACTTTAGTGTAGAAGTTATGAAAAAAATGCTCCCCTGCAGCCGATTTACGGCAGTGCCCTAACTCAGAGCACCTGATTTAAGTTGTTAGGAACCATGGCCCCTTGGCTCCCGGGATTTGTAAACCCCTAATGTATACCCCCTAATGTATACCCCTTACACTAATACATTTCATACTATAATTGAATAGATGATTGCTTTATCTGTCATTTTGACTTTGTCACGACCCAGAGATGAGGGGCTCAGTACACCCTTAAATCTCCTATTGTAGCTTATAGGAGCAATCTGCAGGTTGTGTCTTTATATTCATTTCAGCACAAGCAATTCAGATCAAGACATCAGTCTGCAGAAACAAGAAAATACCATTTCTTTTAACAATCCAAAAATAAACCATCCCTCAGTTCTAGCCCATCCTCTTGGGCCAGAAAGGCTTGTTTCATCTCCCCCACATAAATTCCTCCCTGTTAGAGGGGTCTGAATTCTTAGTGCGACCTGCTCACCCCATCACCAGCCACAAACTCCTTCCCATCGCTAGCTACACAAGAGCTAGGTTCATCTAGATAAGGTCACCAATATCCCAGACCTGTGCCCATCCTTTGGCCTGCAAGGGAGGCAGAGGGCATTCCAACCTTCAGGGGGCATTCCAACCTGGCAAATTTCTCTATGTGGTTTTATAATACACTTCCGTTCATATGTGCTATTGGGGGAGGGAAACATCCAACATATCTCACAAACTACAATAGTAAAAAATAAATGCACAAATGAAATAAGCGACAAGATATTCACATTAGTTGCTTTTAACATAACATTGAATGTCCATTTTGATAGCCTTGATGTTATCAATGAGATGTGTAAGAGTCCCAGATAACATGGCTAATGTGGGGTATAGGGGAGCCTCAAAATCACTCATGACAGACTTAAATCTCTGGAATTCTCAACACCTTGATTAATTACTCTGTATCATGAAACTGCATGCCTTAAATATGTGAATGCTCTCAGAACTTAAGTTATGACCAGTATTTGTTAGGGAAGCCTTCATTGACAATATTGCATTTTATGTCAGCACTCACAGAACGGTGATGTTGCTTATAAATAGTGTAATTGTGCCATGGGGGTATAGTGAAGGGTTATTAGAGCCATGCACAGGGGCTTGACGGTAGAGAATGCTCACTGGTCGTATCAGTGGCATTGAGAAGATATATACTCTCATAGTAGAAGGGCAGGTTGGAATTTTCTGCCTAGGGGCTCCAGAGATGTAAATCTGGTCCTGACTCCAGAATATATATGATTTTAATAAAGCAACAGCTAATCGTTAATCTCAAAACTTGCAACATAAATCCTATACTGACAATGCAGCAATCCTCCTTAATATAGAAGGAATATTTATGAAAAACCATACTTCTCGTAATTATGGTTCAAGAATTTACCCATAACAGTATGGGCGACAAAATAAATCTACAGTTCAAAGCATCTTACTTCAATATGGAGCTGGATAATAAATGTAAAAGCAACAAATGTGTGGCCGACAGAAACCATTGGAAGAAGACAATAGCCTACAATAGAGCTTCATAGGCAAGCAACACAGATTCATACTTTTTTGAACTTCCATTATTATAATTCAGCAGCAACGGCAATTAAGAAAGTACTGCAAGTATTTTTTATGAGAAAGCTAATAAGCCTGATACAATGTTGTCCAGAAAGATTAGGCAATAAACAAAACAGACTACATTAACTTTGCTGTAATAATCCAAACAAGGAATAAGGAAAAATACAAAGAAACAGCTGACAACTTTCAAATCTATATGCTAGATATAAGGTCTCGGAATGAGCAATTATACTTCCTTATAGAAAAAATGTCTATCTGAAGCAACTCTTATCTCACTTACTAAAGAGGAACTAGAATCATTAGATAAAAATATAGCAAGGTACAAAGGTACTTAATTACTTGAAACCTAATAAAACCCAAGTGCCAAATGGCTTCCCCATAGTGTACTATAAACTCTTTCATGAAAAAACGAAACAAGATTTGGAGATAATTGTTGTCCAGATCGTGAGCTTCTTCTTGCAAAGTGCAGAATTACACTAAAGAAAAGAGGTAAAATCATCAAGCCATGCAGATACAAAATAAATAATATTCCCCATGGATATGCAGTGGAGGTAAAGAAAAGATGTAAGGGACTAGACATGATTGCTAGAATGCCTGGAGAGCTTTAGATAGAAGTTAGTGATATTGTCCAGAAAACAGCAACAACGACTATGACCAAAATAAATAAAATTAAGAAGGCATACTGACTGTCTGATGACACTTTGAAAGTAGCCCAGGTAAGAAAGAAAACAAAATGTAGTGAATATATGTAAAATGTGTCCAACTGAATGCTGAATTCCAGAGCATAGCCAGATGAGACAAGGGGACATTTTAATGAGTGATGTAAAGAGAAGATAACAGAATAAGAAAGTCGAGAGAGATCTCTTCAAAAAATTGGGGATCTCAAAGTACCCTTTCATGCCAAAGTGGATATTATAAAAGACAAAAATGATAGGGACTTAACAGAAGCAGATCAGATAAAGATGAGGTGGCAAGAATACACAGAAGATCTATATAGGAAAGATCATAATAGCATTGATAACCTTAATAGTTTGCCCAATGAGTTAGAGACATTTTAGAGAGTGGAGTGAGATACGCCCTAGAAAGCCTTGCTAATAACAAGATGGAGTTGAAAGAAACCCAGCTGAAATGTTCAAAATCCTACAATATGAAAGTATTTGCCTTATGCCTACAAATGTAGAAACTCAACAGTGGGCAGTGGACTTGAAAAGTTTAGTTCCAGTCTGAAAAAAATGGTGGTGCTGAAGAGTATTCCAATTTCCAATTATATAACAATTGCACTAATTTCACATGCCAGGAAGGTAATGCTTAAGATCCTCCAAGTTCAGCTCCAACAACATATGGACCAAGATGTGCAAAATTGGTATTGTCTGCTAGATAATAAAGAAAGAAAGAGAGTTCCAGAAAAACTTTTACTTCTGCTTCATAGACTATTCTAAAGCCGTTGTGTCCATCACAACCAAATGTGGCAAAACCTTAAAGAGATGCGGGTAGAAGACCATCTCATTGAATGATTCGCGATCTGGAAAGTAATACAACAAGGGTTTATATTGTCCCCTTATTTATTCAAGTTATACATGACGCAGAATACATCATGCATTAGGCCAAGAAGGTACAATAAAAAAGGTGCATGTGATAAAGATGTGTCAGGTACATGATTCTCATAGATGCTTAAATGAAAAAAAACATATCCTTAAATAGGAGAAAGGCCTAGGATTTAGATACATGGACAGACTTTTCTGTACTGCCTCTGCCAC
Organism: Discoglossus pictus; assembly: GCA_027410445.1. Taxonomy (NCBI): domain Eukaryota; kingdom Metazoa; phylum Chordata; class Amphibia; order Anura; family Alytidae; genus Discoglossus; species Discoglossus pictus. Next base: position 55,164,174 of record CM050166.1, read on the forward strand.
CCTAAATATAAATCTAAAAGAATATGCACATAAATCACTTTTAAGATTGTACCTGGACTCAGTGAGATTGCCATATCCATATATATCCATATGCAGTGGAAATGTCAAGTAATTCAAAGTTTGTAGATGTTCACTTTCTAGTTAATCAACAATTTTTTACATGTAATACTTTCCCAGAGTCTATGTATAGCCCCTCCAAACAAGAATACTATCCCTGATCTACTAACAAATTAATTTAACAAATTTGCCTGGCGACCAGATGCATTTTAGCTAAACTCAAACAAAAATAATAAATTACAACATATACAGGATATGAATGCAATGTCAGCCGGAATAAGGGGCAATAACGATATATACCTAAGACTTTGGGCAGCTAAATAGTAACAGCAGCTAAATAGTAAAAAAAAAAGAGCTAACAGGTCGTGAACCACACATAACCCATTTGGTAGAATGTGATCTTCTTCCTACAAATGTAACAACAATGCACCATCTATTGGACCCGTGGGGGTGTCCCAGGGAGCAGAGGTACAGTAATAAGTCATCTTGGAAGGTAATATACTAAGGGGATCTCGACTGAGGAATGAGTTTTTTTTTCTTTGTTTTTCTTTATTTATTAAATTTAACTTACTTTTATTAATGTGTTTAGATTTTTTATGATGATAGTAACTAATGATATGTAGATCATTATTACAGTTAATAAAACAGTGTTATTTTTGTTAATAGAGATTAGGTTAGTGAGAGATATAAAATGTATGGGAGAGATAGGCATTTATTTTAACTTAGATTAAGTTCCCTGCTACGTAGTAACAATTAGAATTTATTGTCAGCAAAATGAATATCAAACGGCTGCCATATTTTGGTCTTGTGAACATATGTGACATTGTCTATTCTTGATAATAAAAAATGGCTCATATACTTTTGAAGAACTACATTTTAATTTAGGCAACATGATTTTAGAATGTAAAATCTAATACAGTCTATAATATATTACCTTTTATATGCAATTATGCTGCAGTGGAATCTACCGTTTTGGTTTCTGCTCATAAACTTCCTGAGGTGACAAGAGACTTTGAAGATGCAGGAAGTTTATATGTGCGCAATGGAATGTAGCATCTCAAGTTGCTGTTGTTTTCAATAAGAGCAAATTATATTTCCTTAGTTTACAAGGACACATTATACAGAAAGAAGCAGAAAAATGGATCCCCACATTAAAGAATATTTACATACAAAGGTTAAAATGTATAGATGTGTTAATTTTTCCTTTTTGCTTTTTAAAACATTTGTCCATTATCAAGTTTACTTTTTTTTTTTTTATAACAATGAGTTTTATTGTCACCACATGTCATATATCAATTTACACATTGTACCTTGGCTCGCAGGCCTTTCTGGTTTTCGTATATCCATGAATCCCAACATACATGTATTTGTATACAACAACATAAAGAAAACTCTGTGACACCGCAGCATGTACAGTCAAGATGAGTGTTCGCCTGTTGCATATCGAGCCATAAGGCTATGGTACATATAAAGTGACTATCTCTTTTTTTTTTTTTTTTTCATTTTATTTTGAACATTAATCTTTTAAAAACGTGTTTCTAAACTACAAACTTAAACTGCTTGCTGGCCTGTCCTGTCCCTTATGGAATCCCCTAATACAGGTAATTTATAATGAGGAAGTCCCCCACTCCCTTCCCATACTTCCTCCCTAGGCCTTCAGTCCGACCTATTTGAGGGAAAGCTTCTACTTTTTAACTAGACGTTAGTCCTAACAGCCTAAGGCTAGGCCTATGTATATTATCCATGGGTCCCATATTTTCCTGAAGTTGTCCATAAAGTCATCCAGTAGGTGGGTGATTCTTTCGTTGATGGCAATATAATTTATCTTATGTTTGATCAGCTGGAAGTTTAGGTTACTGGATTTCCAGGATTTAGCAATATGGCTCTTGGTTGCTAGGGTTATGTATTGCAGCAGCCTGTTTTGGGGAGGTGTAAGGGTGTAAAAGGGGATCCCCAGCAGCATGTTGTCTATAGACTTATCCACCTGGGTACGGAATAAGTCCGAGGCTAGTTCCGAAACCAGGTCCCATATCTTTGCTACTTTGGGGCAGGACCACCATATATGGGAAAATGTCCCAACTACTTGGCATCCCCTAAAGCACAAGTGGTTTTCTGACTTTTTCCATTTAGCGAGTTTTTCCGGGGTTATGTATACTCTGTGTAACACCTTGATGGCAGTTTCTAAAATGCTATAGTTCAGGGAGCCCCTATATATGTTGGACCAAGCTATCCTCCATTTACCTAAATCCCAATTCGTATTCATGTCAGATTCCCAGTCTACCATGTGTTTAAATTTGAGACCTACCGGTCTGGCATTAAATGTTTTGTAAAGCATCCCTAGGGTGCCTTTCGTTAGAGGTGCCACTTGGCACATTTTTGATAGCCAGTTCATTTCCGGAGTTTTATGGTTCTCTAACAAGGTTAATACGAGATGTTTAAGCCTGCAGAAATTGTAATGTTCTGTCGAGGGTAGATCGTGTTTGTCCCTTAATTTTTCGAACGAGATAATTTGCCCCTGCTCAATCCACTCTCCCAGCCTATCTAGTTTTTTGCTCCTCCACCAGTGTTGGGAAGCCAAGTTTAGGCCAACTGACATCTGAGGGTGATTAAGGAGTGAGATCATGTAAGAAGGTTTGGGAAATAATTTCATGTGCATGTGGGCCCATTTCCAGCATGTGAGCGTGTGTTTTATCATAGGATTGGGAATATTTCTCAATTTGGGGGGAATATCTGGTAGCCACATAATTGTGTCCCAAGTCAATGGTCTCATTGACTGGTTTTCTATATAAACCCACGCTGGTTGATGTGACATGGAATGGGCGATTGGCAACCAGGATAATTGAGCGGTTTTGTAATAAAGTTTAAAGTTAGGGCAGGATAATCCTCCATCTAGTTTGTGCAGATACATGATTCTTTTCGCGATTCTTGATGGGCCCTGGTTCCAAATGAATCTAAAGATCTGCCTTTGGAAATTAGACAGTTCTTTATTTCTCACCGGGATCGGGAGGGTTCTAAACAGGTAAAGGAGTCTGGGTAAAATGTTCATTTTTATTGTGTTAATTCTCCCCACCCAGGAGAGGCGAAATTTCGTCCATCTACCTAAATCTGTAATCAAGATTTTTAGTAGCTTAGAATAGTTCTCATTGTAAAGATCTCCCAGGTTTGCCGTTAACCTTATTCCTAGGTAGTTTATGTATTTTATGTCCCAATTAAATTTATACTTATCATGTAGACTATTTTTTTCTGTTGCCGGAACATCTATGGCCAGGGTCTCTGTTTTCTCTAAGTTTAGTTTTAGGCCCGAGAGTCGGCCAAATTTTTCCAGTGTTTTAATGAGTTCCGGAACTGAGTTAGTTAGGTTGGTTACTACGCATAGTAGATCGTCTGCGAACAGGCAAATCTTGAAGTGGTGATGTCCCACCTTAATTCCGGAGATCTCCGAGTTTGCCCTGATTTCCCTGGCTAGGGGTTCCATAGCCATTGCGAAAAGTAAAGGTGATAGCGGGCATCCTTGCCTAGTCCCCCTTCCTATTGTTATATTCGGAGTCACAGGACCTGGGAGTTTCAGTTTCGCCGAAGGGGAGCTATAGAAAGATTTCAGCAGGTTAATAAAATGTCCACTGATACCAAATTTATTTAGGGTCACGAATAGATAAGGCCATTCTAGAGAAACGAAAGCCTTTTCTGTATCAAAGGCCATAAGACATGCAGGGGTTTTGGAGATTTTGGCTTTGTGTATGAGGTTAAGGACTTTCCTAATATTGTCTCCCGCTTGTCTGTGGGCTACAAAGCCTACCTGATCATTATGAATCAGTCTTGGCAAGAAAGAAGCTAGTCTGTCTGCCATAATTTTGGATAGAATTTTCATGTCACAATTTAGGAGTGATATTTGCCTGTAGTTTTTCATATCTAGGGGATCCCTCCCTTCCTTGGGGAATAGAACAATTTCAGCAGTGTTAAGCTCTGCAGGTATTTTTTCTCCTGCTAAAATGTTGTTAAAGAGTGTAACTAGGTGTGGTCCCAACGTTTCTATAAATGTTTTATAATAGTTATTGGTAAAACCGTCTGGTCCCGGAGCTTTACCCTCTTTAAGTTTGTGAACCGTTTTACGCACCTCGTCTAGCAATATTGGGGCGTTAAGGGCTCCCAGTTCTTCACCCGTTATGGTGGGGAGATCAATTGAATTGAGAAATTATTTCATCTCATTACGGTTGAGAGATGGGGATCCTTCATAGAGGGAATTAAAGTAATTGGTGAAGGTAGATTTAATTTTACTTGGGTTTGCTGTGAGCTCGCCCTCCCGTGTTTTTATTTGGTGGATTTTATTCTGTGTATTTTTTGATTGTAACTTTTTGGCTAGGAGTGGGCCCGGTTTATTTGCTTTGTCGAAGAATTTTTGCTGAGTCCACCTTAGGGCTTTCTCAGTTTGGTCTGAAAGGACAGCGTCTAGATCCGTCCTAACCTTTTCAATTGCCTGTCTGTTTTTGGAGTCCGGCTTGGCTTGGTTTAGTTTTTCTAGTCTTGTTAGTTCTGCTTGAAGTTCAATTTCTTTAGCTTTTCTTTGTTTTTTATGGTGAGAGGCGATTTTAATAAGGGATCCCCTGATATAGGCCTTGTGTGTGGCCCATACAATACTTGCCCTTACTTCTGGGGTGAGATTAATCTGGAAAAAAAGATCCAGATCTTGGGAAATTTGGTTTTTGACCTCTGGGTTAGCTAGAATTCGTTCGTTCAGTCTCCAAGAGGATATGGGCCTCCCCCCTGTAGCACAGCTCAATGCCATCTTTACGGCGGCATGATCAGACCATGTACAGGGAGTATGTTCTGATCTCTTTACCTGGTCTAAAAGTGAGGAATCTGCCAATATGTAGTCTATCCTGGAATAGGTATTATGTACTTGGGAGAAAAAGGAATATTCCTTAGCCGTAGGGTGTGCTTCCCTCCAGACGTCTGTTAAGTTTAATTTAAGGAGTAAGCGTTTAATTATCTTTATTTTCTTTGTGAACCTCTCTTGACCCCCCTTCCCCGTCCTATCTTGCGTCTGGTCCATCACCAGGTTCAGGTCCCCCCCTATTATTATTTTTCCGAGCCCTGGCTTGTCTAGCATTTTTAGCACGTTTATTACCGTTTGATGTGGGTTAGTTGTGGGGGCATAGATAGAGACAAGGGTTGTCTTAATGCCCTGTATTAGTCCTGTTAATATTACAAAACTACCTGCCGGATCTGTCTGTCTGTGTTCTAGAGTAAAAGGGAAGTTCCTGTGAAGAAGTATAGCCGCCCCTCCTTTTTTAGTTCTTTGGTTGGCTAGGAAAACCGTTGGGTAGTTCTTGTGGAGAAAATTTGGGTGGTTATTGTGGACAAAGTGGGTTTCCTGCATGAATATGACAGAGGGGTTACTATCTTTATAGGATAGAAAGGCCTTGCGACGTTTAAATGGTGAGTTAAAACCCTTGACATTGTGTGTTAGGAATATTATATCTAAATTATTCAGATTATCTGCCATGTGTGTGGAGTAGTGCAGCAATATTTTGACTTACCCCAATCCAGAGGAGGAGTCCCTATAGCCCTGAGGCCTGAAGAGATATGCTGGGAGAGTGGACCGCCCCCTGACCCGGCGGGATTACCCCCTGGGAGTCTATCGTCTCAGGGACGGCTGTTTTCTAACCTGATGGAATTACCTTTGGGTTGTTTTACGTTCAGGAATGGAGAGTAAAGAACAGCCAGCAAGCTAGTAAAACAGTAAGTAAATAATGAGACATAACAGAAAAATAGATGAAGATAACATGAGAACATTTCAAAGACAGTGATCCTCATTAAACTTTACCGATTGCACCTAAGTGCCTAGGGTGGAGAGGAAAAACAGTCCTCTCCCAGTCCCTAGTATGAGGAAAAAGTATACCTTCGGGAAGTTCCTTAATAGGCAAGTAATAACTTTACCCTACCAAACAAAAACCCTGGACTAGGCCTGTACCTGGGAAAACACCAGCAATGTAAGAAGAAAATGCATTTAGAACTATAAACTTTTTGGCATGAGCTCACTCTTCTCTAGGGTAATATCTAAACGTATGTGTTTCAACTCACAATATACAATGACATTTGTATACACTGTTAGGCTTACTAACTAATGTTAAACCTTTTGTTCTTTGATTTAATATTTCTCACATTTCTAAATATTGCTAAAGTTCACCCTTCATCCACCGGTAAGGGGGGAGTGTTTGGGGTGAGCCTGCCGGAAGTCCCAGGCTCGGATTGTAGCGAGCATGCAGTCTCTCTTTGGTTTCTTTGTTTTTTGTGAACCGGCATATCTGTCCACTGCCTTGATGGTCTGTCTTTTGGCCTCTCTGCTCGTTGTACACGAAACTCTTTGCTGGTGGCCAGTTTGAGCTGGATTAAGTGTTTTTGGCAGTCATCCAAAGAGAAAGCAAGTGGCTCCTCCGGCTTGGAACAGTAAGCGGAATGGGAAACCCCATTTGTACGGGATCTTGTTCTTTATAAGAACATTTAAAGCTGGTTTCATTTCCCTGCGTTTGAGCAAAGTGGATGGGGCAATATCCGCAAAAATCTGTAGTTGGGATCCATCAGGGCCAACCACATGTGGCATATTTCTGGCAGCAGAAAGGATATTGTCCCTTGTTCTTTGTCGGAGGAATCGGAATATAGTGTCTCTAGGTAGACTCTGGTTGACGGATGCTCCCAAGGCCCTATGAGCCCTTTCAATTTCAATCTCTTCATCTTCTCCTACCGGCAGCAAGGACCGAACCACCTCCTTGATGTAGGGTACCAGGTTAGTTACCCGTTTGTTGATCCCTCTAAAGCGAATGTTATTTCTGCGGGACCGATTTTCAATATCCTCCAGTTTGTTTTCCAGGAGGGTGATTCTGGCGGAATTAGCCGAGATATCTTTCCTGTCCTGCCCTTGAGTTGAGACCAATTGGTCCGTGAGGTTCTCTAAAGTATGGGTTCTCTGTCCCAGCTCTTGGATTTCTTTCTTAAAGTCCTGCACGGCCTGGGAAAGTTGGGTCTTTAGCAAGATTTCAAATCTTGTGATAATCTTGTCTATCATCTCCAGCTCCTGTAGAGTACTCTTCTGTCCTCCCTCCATGTCTGAATTGTCAGATAGATCTGCAGCGGGGCTCTGGGGTGAGGGTTGACGTTTTGGGAGCGTTTGGAAGTGTTCTGGAATTCCTTTAGCTGCCGAGCTCTTGCGTGATTTACCCTTCATTTTCCATGCAGGTTATCATTTGTAATTCACTGGGGCTCCGTTGTTAGTCCGGATCCTGGGGAATGAGGCTTAGTTGTCTGTAGCGGGGTTTCCCATGTTCTTATCCCTTTCTTTTAGGTTAATACATTGACGTACTATATAGCTGCGCTGTGTCTTCCCAGGTAGGGCCTCCTCCTTCTTGTTAGTTTAACATTGCTATGGGTATCCGTGGAATCAGTTCAGTATGTATGCTCTGTGGAGGGTGTTTAACCTGCATTTATCCAGCTCCCATTTGAAGCCACAGGGCACTGTAATAGCTCTCTTTATGCTTTGCCAAGGGTGCTTAGCCTAGTTCAGTCCAGGGCCCTTTTAAATAGTCTTGCAAATTCCCGATGGACAAGGGGCCCTGCACCCCTCCAGGTTGGATAATGGTGCTCAGTTTCCCCCACTCTAGGGAACAAAATGGCCGTCACCACCTGTATGTGGCATGAAAGGAAGGTTAGTTCATGTGCCCCCTCCTCAGATAAGATGGGTAGCCTGCCTGGATTAGTTTGGGCTTTCTTGGAGTCCCTCAGCTCCTTCAGGGCTTCTTGAGAGGCGGGGAGAGATCCCTGCTTACTGGCAGCTGCCTTTACTGTAATTTATTATTTTTTTTTGGGTGGACGCGTGGTCTAAAATGGCGTCCCTGCTGTTTTTCACGCCCTTCTCTCACTTTGACCCCTAGATGGTTCCTGGGGTCCCTTCTCCTGCTGCCCCTCTGCTCTCTAAGCTTTCTTTGCTTTCTTTATTGGGGAATTGCTATCGTAGAAGCTGTATTAGTAAGGGGCCCTGTGTCTTGCTTTTAGTGTCCGTGGGGTGCCTGTATCACTCACCCTCTGCTGCTTCTGTGCTCCAAGATGGCCTCCTATCCTTTTGGCGGGAAACTCTCCCAGAGGGATTGTTCCTGCTGGAGTCTGGCTGGTGCGCAGGTATGATTTCCCCCGTCTCTATGGCGAGCCCCTTCCAAATGACTCTATGTCTCTGCTCGAGGGGTTGGATGTTTGGGGTCCCCTGCGGCCTTTTACCCTTATTACTGGGGTGGGTTGGATGCCTAGCTGGCTGCCCCCCTCCTGTGTTCCCAGCCTTTGCGCGTACCCCTTCTCCTCTCCAGCCTCTGCTCCTCCGGACAGCCTTTACGTGTGCTGTTCCTGGGCTCTGCTGCCCGCCCCTGGGCCCACTCACCCCTTGCACTCCGGGTGGCTGGTCCTCGTCGCGGGCTCTCAAGAGCTCTGGGCTTCACGCAGCCTTGGAGTAGCTGGGGGCCGGATAGGACGGTCTGATTTCACACCGGGGAGGCCCGATGAGATAGGCCTCAACCACACGGTGTCCGGATTCCGTCCGAGCGGGGACAAAAAACGTACCCCCGCACTCCTTGGACTCTTCTGGGCACGGATGTGCAAAAATTATTCAAGCTTTCCCCCGTAAAGGGACAGTTAGACCTAATTAATGCGGGTCTATGTGCGGAGCTGCAGCACCATGCGTCCTGTCACTTCGCTGGTTAGCCACCATCAAGTTTACTTTTTCAAAAGAAAATACCACAGTGGAGTTTAAAAATGTGGCATTAAATAAACTATAATTAAATACAAATACTTCACTTTTGTGGGAAAATGCCTTTTTATATTAAATTTGGAAATAATGTTTGCGTGTCAATTAACCTTTCCTCTAGCCTTTGTGCTTGAGTATCATAATTACTCATTTTGTTTTTAAAGACCATTTGATAAAAACAAAGTAACAAAAGGAAACTGAGGAGTACACCCAACTTACTTATAATTACAGAATACATTTGGTGGGCTCTGCAGTGCCATCTGTAGGTTGAAAGCTGCAGTGCCGGAGCAGTCGTGTTTAATTTCAAACTTCAATCAAACCTAACGAGGGTTTATCTTTTCTTAGAGCAGTTGACCTTTGCCCTCCAATTTAGCGAAGCCTTGCTGCCAGGTCTGCAGCACATGCTCCATATTCTGGATTCTGGTATTGGCAGTTGTAAATAGAAAATAAAAATATTTAGTGTATTTGCATACATAGAAATGATCACATGGATGCAAGTACAAGTACAATAAGCATATGCATCTCATATACCACATTAAAGGCTTAATAATCACATTATGGGACCACTGGAATCCTATATTTGCAATATGCCCCATTGAAAAGTTAGACTTTATAACGAGCAAAAAATTGTCCTTATAAATACACCATTTAAAGGACCAGTGCGGTTAAAGAAAGAAAAATACTTGCTTTTCAAGTATATACCTGACAATATTAGCAGCTGTGTAAGTGATGGTGAATATTGTCTCAGAAATGTAATACTTGAAAGTGACAGATAAATTCAAAAGTTTTTTACTGATCTTTACTACTTAAAAGTTACAAAAGTTAGACCATTACAACAACACTGTTATTGTCATCCGAAAGTTGCTAATAAGATTATTTTAGAGTTGAAAACAGTGGGTTAAGTAAGAAGCATTTAAGAAGAAGAGTGGAATTTACTTGTATCTGGTTTCACCCTTACTACTTAGTAATTATGTAACCTGTTGCCTAAAGGCATTCACTAGTAAGTTGAAAATATGTTATTTTTGGGGACTTTCTATGTATTTTCAGGTTTGCATTCCATCCAGACAAATGAGGAATTATTGCGTGACCATCACATAGTTGTCAGCAGGCGGGCTTGCCAAAACCCATTGGTACCGCAACAGGGAAACGCGAGGGCCGCAGTTGCGGCCAGGCAAGGAGCACCAAAGGCGCTCCTTGCGCTGGTAGAGATGAGCGCCATAGGCGATCATCCCTAAGACCCCGTAGCACTTAGGCAGGGAGCAGTAAAGGCGCTCCCTGCGCTGGTGGTGATGAACGCTGTAGATGCTCATCCCTACGACCCCGCAACACTTTACCATCATACCTACGACCCGCGGGACTACACATGAAGACGACACTCAAATACACAATTCACACTGCGAGACCCGTAGCACTTTGAAAAAAATGTCACAAAAAAAAATATGGCCGTAACACTTACAAAAGGAAACCGCGACTTGCATAAAACAAAATAAAAGCCGCAAAAAAGATAAACATAACAGCCGAACCGCGCACACCAAAAAACACTAAATATAAACAGAAATCACGTACAAACATCACACACAGCAAGGGGTGGACACCCAGGATGTCTGCAAGTAATTTTACACGGCAATTTAACTCACATTTTCACAGTTTGCACGCTCGAAAATCCCGAGAGAAAAGGCCATACGAGGTACAACATACATTATTACCAAGGACGCTAAATCACCCACACCCCACGTACCACACACACATTTTTTTTACAACACTAACTTACACAACGCCGAAGGACACAACTACACTAACGGTTTCTCCTCGTGCACGCAGCCTATTTACACTGCACACATCAACTCGACAACAGTGCATACCTACATTATATGCTGCAGGAACATCAAAACAGATTGTTAGCTCTTCAGCACATTCCTTGCTGCATATATTAATTACAAATAGGTAAGGTATATTAATTTATCATTTCATTTATTTAGTAATCATTTTATCATTAAAACATACCTATATACAACACTTACACAACACTTACCACAATACACAATCGCAGTAAACAGCAATGGCGCTCATTGCCAGCCACACGATGAGCGCAAATGGTGCTCATCACAAGGCTCGCAATCAGCGCAAAAAGTACTCCCACAACCAAAACGCTTAATTTGTGTGCCAAACACCATTCCTTGACTTACAATTATATTGCCGTAATTTTTTGACGGGCAATTCGCTAGTCATATATAATAGTTGTCGTACTACGACTTAGTTGGTAACGCAATGTTAAATATTGCGGCCAGCGCATGTGCATTGAGCGCCAGAGGTGCTCATTGCGTGGCCCGGTATAGCGAGGCCCGCAAATCTGGGACGGGGTGAGTCTCTGTCACGTGGATCTCTGTCCTGGATCCCGCAGACAGAGCAATGAGGAGACAAGATAGACAGTGACCCGCAACACAGGATCTTCAATGAAGAGGGTGTGTCTGGGCAGGGGTGAATCTCTGTCACCTGGATTTCTGTCCCGGATCCCACAGAGCAGAGGAGATAAGAGGGAGCTGGAGAATGAGAGACAGGAGGCAATCCACGGGCTGAACCAGCAGCAGCTGCCCACCTGGGTGAATCAAACACTGGGGTGTTAGAACAAGAGGCCCTAATGTCGGACCAGGTGTCACTCCAGGGGGAAAGAGAAACAGGGAAAGAAGAAGGTGGAAAGAGACACAGGGGAGGGAGGGGGGAAGAGACACAGGGGAGGGAGAGGAAGTAGAGGGGGGAGAGGCTCGCAATGAGTGTCTCCCATCATGTAGAGTGGGGAAAAGGTAGAGGGGGCAGAGGCTCATAATGATTGCCAAAGGCGCTTATTGCAAGGCCTATGATGAGCGCCAATGGCGCTCATCACGAGGCCAGAAAAGTAGAGTGGGAGGCTCTCAAAGTGTGGCAAAAACCATTGCCAGGCTTCAAATTTTATTGCCGTCATTTTTGACAGGCAAGTCGCTAGTGTTTCATAGTTTTCATGTCACATCTTTCTACCTTTCAAGGCTTTCTCCATTAATTTCAAGATTTGTCTGTTGTGCATTAACCTAGGTTTAATATTTTGCGGAGTATAATTTACCCCAACTGGTTTAAGATATTTCTGGAAAATTCTGAGGAGGTACAGTTTTAAGATGTATCTGTCTCTGTACATATCTATGATACACTTTTCCATAAGTCTCCATATTTTCTGGGCCACCGACATTACCACTATATATGTGTGTGATTGCCAATCATTTGCAACCCCATAACTGTGTCTGGATAGCTAGAATACATTATATTTAATCTGTTGGGTAATTGTTATAGACTATCTTGGTCAGAGTTGAGGAGGCGATGTTGGGTGTATATAGAGACAAGAGTTGAGATGTAGAGAGGTGAAGTGTTTTTGAGGGTTTTATAAGTGAGGCTTTGGATTTTGAATTTTGTTGAGGAAATGGAGAGACTGGAAGAGTTATTGAGGAAATGTAAGGACTGAAAGACTGGAGCAGGAGATGATGAGCATTGCATCAGGTAAATGCATCCGGCAGAAGGCTTCAAGATAGATTGTAGTAGGACTAGGTGCCTTAGTGGTAAGTCTATTAGGATGGAGTTGCAATAGTCAAGGCAAGAATTTTAAATAGTGTGCCTTAGTAATGTCTTTGGTGAGGAAAGGATGGCTTTTGGACATGTTCCTGATGCGGAGATGGAAGTATTTGATAAGTGATTGAATGTGTATAATGAAGGAGAGGTCTTAGTCGAGTATGTCTCCAATACATCTAACCTGAGAAGTGGGAGTGATTATTGTTTTGTTTACTGTACAACAGATTTAAGGTCTAGAGATAGGGAATTTGTAGATGCTGGGAGGCCATCCAGGAGCAGATGTGTGAAAGACATGTTGTAATAAGAGTTAGTAGGGTGGGGGATAGGTCTGAAGAGGAGCGATACATTTTGGTATCATCAGCATAAAGATGGCACTGAAAGCCTTAGGAGCTGATAAGCTTAAGAAGATAGGATTTGTAGAGAGAGTAAAGCAAGGGACCCAGTACTGAGAAAGAGATAGTGGAAGGAAGGAAGTGAAATGGTAGGAAGCTCTAAAAGAACATTTAGAAATAGTATTTAAACCATGGGAGGGCTATGCCATGGGGCCTAGATAAGGTCAAGAATTATTAGTAAGGAGAAGTGTACCATGGACTTATATTTGGCTCATTTGTTACCTTGGTGGGAGCAGTCAAGATTTAATGTTGGGGACAGAAGTAAAGAATTGTTTGTTCTGATGTAAATAAGACGGACATAGACTAGATCCATTCCAGTAGTTTAGAGGCTTATAGATATAAAGGAGTGAAAGATTAAAGATGGACTTCTTTAAAATGGGTGTGATGAGGGTTTGGTCGAAGGAGCATGGAAGTGTGTGAGTGGAGTGAGAGAGATTGAAAAGATGAGGGAGGACTGAGGTAATCTAGATAGTTTGCTAACATTTGCAGTAGGCATCTATTACGAATAAAGATTGCAGTAACATTCTTCTTATGGGAGCTTTTGCAGGACTGTGGATGGAAAAATTTGGGGGCTGATTTAGAGAAAAGGTATGTTTCCTGCAATATCATTAAATCAGAAAGAGATTTTTATAGTGAACAAAACAAGCTTACTTTTATTATAGAAACTGAATCCATTGACATTATATGACATGATATGCAGTGGGAGATTGTATTCAGGATATGGTTATCTGTCATACTATACAGAAGATTATCTGTGTTATTAAATGCTGGCGGTTATGTGTGTTGTTGGACATTGTTGACCTGACTCCAAAATCAATCAATGATATATTACAACTATAAGAACCAAACCACCTTATAAAGGGTACAACTTACAAGACACCACTGGTTATACACCAATGGAGCAGTGTGGCCTTGGCATGAAGCATCTTTCACCTTCGTGGACCTGTGACCAGGGCTTGGCAGTTATGAAAATTCACTCGCTAGGAAATTATAATACACACAACTTGGCAGGTTTTTTTCATTATTTGATGTTTTTATTGCTTGCAAAATTTGTATTTTTAAAATAAAATATTTCACAGTGATAGTGTAAAGACCACCTTAGCTGAATAATGCACCCCCTGGTTGATCCTTCTAGTACTTAACTGTGATTTCTGAAAGCATGAAAAATGTAAAGTGTACTTGTATACTATAACATTGAAATACTGTAGTTAGGTTGTTGTGATCCCAGTTACTGTGAAACTAAATAAAATATAAAAAAAATAAAGAACAGTTGTATAAATAAATATATAGAACTTATCAACAGTAAACTTAACATCAAATTAAACTAACCTTTCAAATAGACAAAGAGCTCAAAGAGCTACCGTAATGATGCTTTAGTCCTACATGATTTTTGTGAGAGCTTTTAGTGAGCTATTACATTGTTCCCATACACTAATGCACATTAGAAGTTACGTTCACAAAGCAAGGAGGGTTGTTATTTTAAGAAGAATACATTACAAGCACTTGCAATAGTCCTTACATGTACATGTAAGTAGCTACAAGATTGAACTAGCAAGTCAAAGCCAATAAACACAGTAGTCCACGTAGAAACCCCAGTCAAGTTAAGAATATTAGTAAAAATTACAACAATGTGGCCACATAAGCTAACCACAGGCCCCAGGAGTTGAGGTTTACATACAAAACACATACCCGTGTTACATACCATATACTGCATTTCCACCACACATACCCACGGCTACACACCCCATCCCATTAGCCTTGCACCCTATTCTGTTACTTATACAAGTAACAAAAACACATAGCACATGCAAATTTTTAAACAAAAACAACTTTTTTTTATTTCTTCTCATGAGTGTGTGGTGTATAGTATATATAGTGAGTGTTCCATTGAGTGAAAAATTACTGTTCACCAACAGTCCCCATACAACCAGCCAGAGCTTGAGTGTGTGTCTCTGTGTGAGTGTATGTGTCTCTGTGTGTGTAAGTGTCTCTGTGTGAGTGCATGTGTCTCTGTGAGTGTGTCTCTGTGTGTGTATGAGTGTTTGTGTGTGTATGTGAGTGTGAGTCTGTGTGTGTGTGTCTGTGTGAGTCTCTCTGTGAGTCTGTGTCTATCTGTGTGGGGGGAAAGAGGGGAGTAAGGGAGATAAAGGGGGAGAGAGAATGAAGGGGGAGCGTGAGAATGAAGTGAGAGAGAGAGAAGGGGGAGGGAGAGAATGGAGTGAGAACGAGAGAGAGAGAAGCCTGGGACTGAGTGAGTGAGAGAGAAGGGAGAGAGAGCAACAGGGGGTGGCAAACTCAAGGGTAGCCTCGGGCGGCTAAAGCTCTAGCTACATCACTGCTGCCAGGCCATAATCAAGAAGACGAGGGTTGTGGAAATTGCCAGCTCAGGTACAGATGCTTGTCCCTCTCTAGTGAAGGGGTATAATTTGTGGGAGGAACACTAGGGCGCTGTCATTGTCATTCCTGGTTTAATCATCAATCCTCTTCACCACTCCCACTCATTATTTTGGACGACATCAGATAGCAATGGCTCTGTAACTCAGCTAAAATATACATATCAGAAATACAATGTAGCAAGAATGACCAAGAATTGCTAATCATTATGCCCAGAAACACACTTAAAAAAAAAAATCCTTTGACAGTGCTCAATAAAAATAAAAATCTGTGATTATGTGCCAAATCATTCTTTTTTGTGGCTAGAACGTCTTCAGGCCCCCCACCTTGAGGACATAGGGACCCCTTTTGGTTTTCTCCCCAGGGCCCCAACCAAAAGGTACAAGGGTTGAGAGTACTCTTTAGTCCCTTCCCATGGAGGGGAATTCTTCATCTGTAGTCTTGAGGCTAGGCCCCTAGGACTCTTCAACTCAATTGGGCCCTGGGCTCAAAGGCCACAGGACCCCACCAGCCTCTGCATCTGGCAGAAGTGGTGAGTGGCAAAACATAATGTGCCCAAATCAAAAATTGAAATTGTGTCTATTGTGCCAGTGCCAGAGTCTGTGCCTTCAGACTGGGAGGCCACTGCCACTAACCTCCCAAGCCCTTTGTGCCTTAGAGAGACCTCTCTCACAGACCCCCCTTCAGCATAAGTACATTGGGGAGCACATGAACATGCCCCCCAATCCAGAGGCTAGGGGGAGAGCAAAAAAATGGGGGGAACCCCACAAACCAAAAGATCCTGGCCGGGGGGGTCACAAACTGCTTAAATGCATATAAAATCTTTGTAGTTTGAGGGATAACCAGTCCCCCATTAGGCCCCAGGCTTTAATGCAATTCAACAACCTGACCAGGGGCAAAGTGTTTCCTTGTTCTCACATTCTGGCAGAGACTAAACCACTACCAGACAGGTACTACCAAGGTACTATACTTGATCTTAGCCAAAATGCTGAGAAGCAATTATGCCCAGAAACACACACATTAATGTCTGATGTAATATTGATCCTTTTTTTGTAAAGCACCAGCATATTCTGTAGCATTAATAATATAGAATAAGGCACAGTGAGCAAGGAGCCCAGTATCATCCTTAGGGACACCATGACCTAAGGGAACAGAGGTGCTTAATCAGAGAACAAACTAACCTTAAAAGGTTAGTACTATAGACATGTTAACCAGAGGAGGATCTATCAGTGGTGCAGGTGGTGCAGTGCACCAGGGCCCGCCTCTGTAGGGGCTCTTGGGGACTCCCAGCCAAGCCCACGGCACGACTGGGACTCCCTTGTGCCTCCTTGATTACACACATTCCCCCAGCCTAAAATGTGTGTGTGCTGTTTCAAAAAGATCATTTTGACTGAAGCTCCAACAGTTGGCAGTGTGAAACACTTCAGCATCCTGGGGATGTGTATCAGGGAAGAAGGCAAGAGAGAAAGGGCTGCAAAGTGGCAACAAAGTACAGAGGAATGTGTTTTGTGAGGGAGGAACAAAGGAGATAGGGATGGGTGCTATGTGGGTTGGATGCTGTGTGGGGATGGATGCTGAGAAAGGATGGCTGTTAACAAGGACTAGGTGGGGATGGATGATAAGGGGGATGGCTGCTGGGAAGTGGAGCGCACGTGCCCTGGAGCTGTGATACAGGCAAAAGACTTTGCAAAGACAGGAGCACTGCGTGATTTGATCCCTGCAGGGCCCAGTGCAAAATGTTTTTCCCATCCACCCGAGGGGGCCCAATATTTTTTTTTGCACCAGGGCCCTCTATTTGCTAGATCCGCCACAGATGTTAACCCACTCTGCAAGCAGCCTCTTTTATCTCACTTGTGTTCTTCACAGTGAGAAATATCCTGTAATATATCAGTCTGGTCCTTGCTTACTGTGCCTTAGGAAGCTCAGCCACATTCTATGGACGAGGCTGCCGGTTGTTAGTTAATATGAAAGATCCCAAACATATTTCTTGTTGCCAAGCCATTATATCCCCATATATATATATATATATATATATAAATATATATGTGTGTGTGTGTGTGTGTAATAAATAGTACACAAAAACGAAATAGTACAATTGAATGTCTAAAAATTTGTTTAAAATAATATACATATACATATATTCTATAACACTCAGCCTCACCACCTCCTGCGATGCTGTCTCCTCTGCCTGCTCTCTTCTCTCGCTGCAAGGAATCCGTTATGACGTCACTTCTGGATTCCCTGCCCCGGCCAGAATACACCAGCAGGGAGGCAGCATTGCTGGAATTTGTCCGAGAGGGTGGACAGGACCAGGAAATGCCGGGCTCAGGGTGGGGGCCAGGAGGTGCCGGTAATGGCCTGGCTAGGGGGGTAAGAGGGGCTGAGCTGGGGAGGGCCCAGAGGGAAAACATTTTTAGAATTAAAAAGTAATAAAAGGGAAGGGCCCTGGTGCATTGCACCGGCCGTAGTTCTGCCCCTGTATGGGGCATAAGGATAGAGTCCTTGTAAAGCTTCAGTCTGAACTCTAATAATTCTGTATGTTTCTTGAATGTAGATTGCATTTTTTGTGTGTCCTACACAATTTTGATTTCTGCTATTGTTTCATTGAATTCTTTATGGATTAAAGTCTTGATGTAAGGAATAAGTCACCCTGCGATTCCACCTTTGGGAATTTATTTTCAGAGGTGGAGTCAGGGGTCTCAGGGGGTAGTTGAGAAGTTTGAGCCAAGGCAACTAGTAGAGTTTTGGTTAATTATATGTCATTTTAGGAGGTTTATCTCTTCTATTGTGAGACATCCTAATCCAAGTTGCTGTGAGGTTAATTTAGTATAGGATTTGCTTTTATACAAAAAAAGGGTAAAGGAAGAGGTGTCACTTTTCCGTGATTACATGAGGGTCAACGGCATGAACCAACGACTAAATTACAGCCTTATTAAATTGTGATTTAGCAAATTGAAAAGGGCTCTATATAAGCACACAGCATATTTTTTTACAGAAGTTTTAAGTTAGTGAAGACCTTGCTTTTGGATAGAAGTTCACTAACTAAAAACTTAACAATATGCTCTATGCTTATATAGAGCCCTATTCAATTTGCCGAATCACAATTTAATAAGGCTATTAGTGTCCAGTGGAAATTTGAGTACCCCACACTTGTCTTCTTCAGCGTTACAAATAAAGCTAATATATGCAAAGAGATCATATAGCATCGATCACAGAGGACATAGCAAATATCTTGCAGAAGAGAGGCTGGCAACAGCATTAAGCTGCTTGAGTAATGGGATTACTGTTTAAACAAAATGCAAGTCAGTCTTTGTAGAATAGCTGCAGTTTCCCAAAGTCTCCACAAGGTGGCAGTATACTGCCAATTTACAATTGTATGAGTTTGCAAGGTGTGGCGTAGTAAGAAACAAAATCTATGTAAACATTTTGTTGTACATCTTGTCCCGGGGCGTCCTGTACGCTGAATAGGGATAATAAACAATAAAAACCCAACGGATAGAGGGGATTTCTAGCTTTCCAGTGCTCCAGAGTCATGGGCGCAGGAGCCCCCAAAAATCTGGGGGTGATAATTCAACTCTACTCCCAGGACAGGAAGCAGGGGCGGATCTACTGCTGGTGCACCCGGTGCAATGCACCAGGGCCCTGCTCTGGTGGGCTCCATTGCTTCAGTGCCCCTCAAAAACTTTTATTTTGTTTGTTTAAATCCTCAGTGCCCGGGCCCTCCCAATACAATTAAAGATAATTAAAAAGTGTATATATGTATGTATATATATATACAGTGCCTTGCAAAAGTACCATCCCCAGAGCACCTTCCTCCATACATTTTGGGAGTCTCCCACATGCCTTTTCGCAAACTTAAAACGTGCCATTTTGTTTTTTGCTGAAAGTAATGGCTGTCTTATGGCCACTGTGCCATAAAGCCCAATTCTATGGAGCGTACGGCTTATTGTCGTCCTATGTACATATACTCCAGTCTCTGCTGTGTACCTCTGCAGCTCCTCCAGGGTTACCTTAGGTCTCTGTGCTGTCTCTCTGATTAATGCCCTCCTTGCCCGATCCGTGAGTTTTGGTGGGCAGCCGTCTCTTGGCAGGTTTGCTGTTGTGCCATGTTCTTTCCATTTGCTTATGATAGATTTGATGGTGCTCCTGGGGATCATCAAATATTTGGATATTTTTTTATAACCTAACCCTGACTTGTACTTCTCAACAACATTGTCCCTTACTTGTTTGGAGAGTTCCTTGGTCTTCATGGCAGTGTTTGGTTAGTGGTGCCGCTTGCTTAGATGTTGCAGCCTCTGGGGACTTTCAAAAAAGGTGTGTTTATGTAATGACAGATCATGTGACACTTAGATTTCCACACAGGTGGACATCATTTCACTAAATATGAGACTTCTGAATGTAATTGGTTGCACCAGAGCTTTTTATGGGCTTCATAACAAAGGGGGTGAATACATACGCACATGCCAATTTTCTGTTTTCTATTTCTAAAAAATAGTTTTATGTCTATATTTTTCTCATTTCACTTCACCAACTTAGACTGTTGTGTTCTGATCCATCACATAAAATTCAGATTAACAGAACATTGAACTTAAGGCTGTAATGAAACAAAATAGGTAAAAAGTCAAGGGGGATGAATACTTTTGCAAGGCACTGTATATACATGTATATATTTTTTTCATGTGTATACAATACAATAAATATCTCTCTTTATATATATATATATATATATATATATATATATATATATATATATATATATATATATATATATATATATAAATATATATATATAATCAGCAGGGCACATTTTGACTTGGCAATATTTGCCCACTCTTCTTTGCATAAACACTCCAAATCTGTCAGATTGTGAGGGCATCTCCTGTGCACAGCCCTCTTCAGATCACCCCACAGATTTTTCAATCGGATTCAGGTCTCGGCTCTGGCTGGGCCATTCTAAAACTTTAATCTTCTTCTGGTGAAGCCATTCCTTTGTTGATTTGGATGTATGCTTTGGGTCGTTGTCATGCTGAAAGATGAAGTTCCTCTTCATGTTCAGCTTTCTAGCAGAAGCCTGAAGGTTTTGTGCCAATATTGACTGGTATTTGGAACTGTTCATAATTCCCTCTATCTTAACTAAGGCCACAGTTCTAGCTGAATAAAAATAGCCCCAAAGCATGATGCTGCCACCACCATGCTTCACTGTGGGTATGGTGTTCTTTTGGTGATGTGCAGTGTTGTTTTTGCACCAAACATATCTTTTGTAATTATGGCCAAAAAGTTCAACCTTGGTTTCATCAGACCATAACACCTTTTCCCACATGCTTTTGGGAGACTTCAGATGTGTTTTTGCAAAATGTAGCCTGGCTTGGATGTTTTTCTTCGTAAGAAAAGGCTTTCGTCTTGCCACTCTACCCCATAGCCCAGACATATGAAGAATATGGGAGATTGTTGTCACATGTACCACACAGCCAGTATTTGCCAGATATTCCTGCAGGCCTCTTAAGAGCCTCCCAGACCAGTTTTCTTCTCGTCTTTTCATCAATTTTGGAGGGAGCTCCAGTTCTTGGTAATGTCACTGTTGTGAGATATTTTCTCTATTTGATGATGACTATCTTCACTGTGTTCCATGGTATATCTAATGCCTTGGAAATTATTTTGTTCCCTTCTCCTGACTGATACCTTTTAACAATGAGATCCATCTGATGCTTTGGAAGTTCTCTGTGGACCATGGCTTTTGCTGTGGGATGCAACTAAGAACATTTCAGGAGAGACCAACTAGAGCAGCTGAACTTTATTTGGGGTTAATCAGAGGCACTTTAAATGATGGCAGGTGTATGCTGACTCCTATTTAACACGATTTGGAATGTGATTGCTTAATTCTGAACACAGCTACATCACCAGTTATAAGAGGGTGTGCAGACTTATGCAACCACATTGTTTTTCTTTCTAATTTTTCTTCCCTTCACCTGAAAGATTTCAGTTTGTTTTTCAATTGAGTTGTACAGTTTATAGGTCCCATTAAAGGTGGAAAAAAGTTCTGAAATTATTTATCTTTGTCTAGTTTTTTTTATAGCACAGAAACTTAACATTTTAACAGGTGTGTGTAGACTTTTTATATCCACTGTATATGCCAACTTATAATTTATGTACATCTTTAGATTGTAAGTAGCGAGTTTTCAGTCTTCCAGGGTGCTTTGGGAAAAAGCACTTTCTAGAAAGACTCTAAGCTCAAAACAGGGCCCTCCATTTTTCACTTGTTAATATTGTATTTTTCCCTGTTCTCTCCCCTTGTACAGCGCTACGGAATATGTTGGCGCTTTACAAATAAACGGTAATAATAATAATGTATATATATAAAGAGGGATAGGCATTTCCAAAGAAATATAAGTGCTATTAGGCAGTGGTACCCTCATTCCGTACAATTTGTAAGCTTAATTTTGGGCATTCACAGACTTAATATGTGCACAGTGCTGCATAGAAACATATTCTGTAGAAGTCACACTCCATGCTTCTTTCTTTAGCCTAGATTTTGATCAGGACGAACCACAGAAAGTGGGACATGGTCAGGGCTGGAAAATAGGGTCTTTGGTCTTAACTGTGGGACTTTCCTTCTAAAGAGACTGTTGGGAGGCTAAGAGGGACAGGGGGATTTCCCTGAAAATATGGTCTGTTCTAGTAAAAAAGAGATAGTTGGGATGTATAGGAGCAGATGTGTGTCCCGCCAGTCCCTCTCCACCATGCTCTGTTGCAGATAAACTGATTGATAATTGTAGATGACAGTTGCTGATGGGGGCTTTCCTGATGCCGAGCCCTGCCGCTGTATGAGAGGCTGCACCTTCTCCTGCAGGTGTTGGTGGGCAGTTTCCCATGAAATGGCCCAAATGAAAATTTAAAAAAGTATTTTAGTGAGATATTACACCACAGTACTCTGCTTACTTTCTGCCGTTTAGTTCCCCCTTAACATTTCAATGATGACCAGTAGCTACTTGCAATTCATTTAAATAGCTTTCAAAATGCTCATCATTCATCAAGTTCCTTATTTTAGGACTTACAAATATTCCTTCTTACATTTTAGTCACATATTGCTTTGGAAATGTATTTTTCAAGTAGAGAAAACAATTACCTTTTCAATCATTTTGATGAATCAATTTGACAAAGTTTTTCATTAATCCAAGTGATTTCTTCCTTTCAATCTTGAAGCTGAACTTTTATATAAAGTTAGATCACAAACCAAGGGCCTCATTCTATTGTGATTTGGCCAATTGAATAGGGCTCTATATGAGCACATAGCATTTTTTCTTTTACAGACGTTTTTAGTTAGTGAACTTCTATCCAAAAACAAGTACTTCACTAACTAAAAACTTCTGTAAAAAAAATATACTATGTGATTATATAGAGCCCTATTCAATGAGGCCCCAAGTCATTAAGATCATATTGAATTAGCAAATTAGGATCAGAGGATGTAAGACTAGCTTCAAATGTTGGGTCATGACATCAAATGGGATTTGGCCAATTGAATAGGGCTCTATATAAGCACATAGCATTTTTTTTACATAAGTTTTTAGTTAGTGAACGTCTATCCAAACGCAAGGTCTTCACTAACTAAAAAACCTCTGCAAAAAAATATGCTATGTGCTTATATAGAGCCCTATCCAATCGGCCAAATCGCATTTGAATGAGGCCCATAGTTGGTCTTCTATATTGCCCTGCTGGGCCTAGTCTTCATCAGTCATCTTCAGTTTCTGGTGGCTTTGGTAAAGAAAGCTTTGGACTGTTGGATACAGTTCTCAAAGTTAATGGTAAAGTTTGATAATGTGATTAAACTTATAAGTAATACCAGAACTGTTAAACAAAATGGCAATGAATGAATGGTCTGTATGTTCTCTCCACACCTTTGGAACTGCAAAAGGCATGTGACGGGACCCCGTTAACCAGTCAGTCAGTAACGTTACACAAGTAACACAGCATGCACGAGAGGCCAAGGATTTACTCCGATCACATACTTTGCAATCAAAATAAAGCTCATAAGATTACCCACACATGGGTTGATGGATTTCTTGGAAGCAGAACTTATCTACAACTATTTTCGAGAATTGCATTTTTGCAGACATATCATTTGAGCTTAACACTATTTTATTTTCTTATCATAATTGGCCTATTGTTATTTTTCTGCAGACTAATATTTGTGTCAAACACTTATTTCAAAACAAAATAAGGTATGTATATATTTATAAAGGTGGGATTTATTTTTTTAAAATAAAAATAGATGGTGTGAGGATGCCCCATTCCCACACTTCCAACTTACTTGCTGATGCTTATTTTTTGTTTTAAGAGGTGAAGCTGACTTATGTAACATGAAAATGGGTGTGACACATAAGCTGAACATTTGGGGCTTAGTTGTAGGAACTATACCATTTCTTTGTCCTCATTCCAACACAAGAAATAAAATTAAGAAAAAAAAACACATTTCCGACATAAAATGCATTGGCTATCCTGTAATGATAGCTAATTTAGGGCTGTTATTGTTGTTCAGTCATTTTGTTGGGACCGACTCTTCGTGACCCTATGGACCACAGCATGCCAGACATATCTTATGTCTGGTTGTGCTAGCTCATAAGGTTTTCATGGCAAAGATACTGGAGTGGATTGCCTGTTCCTTCGCTAGTGGACCTGTCTGACCTCTCTGCCATGACCTGCCCATCTTGGGTGACCCTACATGGTAAAACTCACAGCTTCACACAAGCCCCTTCAAGGTAGCGATCCAGAAGGGGCAGTAACACGCATTGGGCGCAAAGGTGTCGGTGAGCTTGACATCACAGGTAGATCAGTTCTCGGGGTGTTACTGCCTCTTACCAGGCCTCCTCACCCATATATATACCCCTGTTAATACCCATCTATCTGCTCCATTAGTACCCACATATCTGTCTGTCCCCCCATTAGTTGTGTCAGTGTCCCTGGTCGGTCCGTGTCCTAGCTCTGTCAGTGTCCCTGGTCGGTCAGTGTCCTGACTGCTGCCTGTCTAGGTCACAGGGACAGAGGCTCCTCACAGCCTGCAATGCAGACATTAAAGTGCAGTATTTTTCAATTAGAGCGTACTGTGTATTACAGTGTGGTGCCTGTGTGCGAGCTGTTTTCTTACTGTGGGGTGTGTATCATGGCTGACACTACCGCTGCTGATGTCACTGTTTAACCCCGTCAGTCCCGGTAAAGACAGTCTCAAGCGCGCGCTTTCGGTGTGTGCACTTTTACAACAGTGCAAATTTGTGGGATGTGCAATTGTCGGCGCGCATTTTCTTAGTGCGCCGTGTCGTGTTACCGTGTCCTGGGATATCCAGTATAAGTATTGATCCAGGAAGGAATCCGATCGCCAGTATCTGGGGTCAGGAAGGAATTTTATTTTTTTCCCTTTTGAGACAATTGACAATATTCATTTGGGGGTTTTCTGTTTGACTTCCTCGCAATCAATTAACAATTAATCTGCATACTGCAGATCAGAGGAGATCTAAAAAGGTTGAACTTGATAAACTAAAAGTCTTTTTTCAACCTCAATTACTATGTAATCAATTTAGGGATGATCTTACCTGAATTATAATTTGTGACAAAGTGTTGAAGTAACTATTTTCCATAGTGTTGATGTGCATGTGAAATTGAACATATGGTACTTTCCTTTTTCTAAAGACCATTCATTGGCTGTCACTTGTGGGAGTATAAACACCTGTATTCACAGATAACAACACCTTCCATAAGTTTGCAGTACTTATGAGGTATTCCAATCATAAAAATTAAATAATAAAGAGATCACCTCTTTTGGCCCAAGGTATAGACATTTTAGTATACAAGATCAGGCCTAAAGGCCAATAAGTGGGCACTAATAACATTTATGAGATATTATCCCTCACTTGGCTGAACTTTATTCAGATATAATACACTCCAATGTTTTCTCCTTATTTAATTTGGCGCAGATCATTGTTCTTCCAAAACCAGATGGGGATTCATTTAGGCTCATATCTCTATTAAATACAGGGTTTTAAAATCATTAACAACATTTTGCTAATAGGATGAAATCTTTGATGCCCAATCTGATAATTAATGATCTAACTGGGTTTACCCAGACTGCCAAACTATTAGTTCTATTAGAAAAACTATAGCAGTTGTGATCAAATCTAGAGATTTCCCTATTAATCAATCCAAAAGCAGCCTGATAATGAGGGTCAAAATTCTCGTTAGTATTTATTACTTAGTATCTCATGTATGTAGCCATCTTATAAAGAAAAGTTTGTCAATATCCCAAAACTTCTAAATTGTATTAAACTTTCTATATTTCTCATGGCATGTACATTGAGATTATATTATCTATCAGTTTTGATCATTTTCAAAGGTGTAAATAAAGAAACAGTTTCGACAAATGCTTCTAAGTCAACTATTGTCTAAGATACCAAGTGGAAGTGCTTATTTCCATAAGTATATGTTCTATCACTTCCAGAAAGTATTTGCAGCATCTTGATAAATGCTTCTGTATGTGTTTGTGTTGCTCAGTCATGTCCAACTCTCCATGACTTCATGCACAGCAACACACCATGCTGATCCACTTGGTATTCATGGTAGAGATACTGTGGGACACAGTATACAGCTCCTGGTATGCATAGATAGTTTCCTATCCAAGTACTGACCAGACCCAACCCTGCATGGCTTCAGGGTGATGTGACCTCTTGGTTTCCTGACTGGAATTGAACCCAGGTTGCAGTGGTGAAAGCACCAAATCATAACTACTGGACGACCAGGTAACCCAAATGCTTCAGAGGCAGCTGTTTACCAAAGTAAATTGTTTAATTCTATGAGTACTAGGAAATTGCCAGTCAAAAATGACGGGAATAAAATATGTAAGCCTGGCAATGTTGTTTGCCACACAATGTGAGGCTATGTGCCCTCTGAGCACCTTCAGCGCTCATAGGGAGCATCTTCCCCCGTGTACTTTACAGGCCCCGCGATGAGCGGCTTAGGCGATCATTAGCATTTTTTTTTACTTTTCTGCTTTGCAATGATCATCTTCGTCGCTGATCGCGAGCCACAATGATGAGCACCTTTGGCACTCATTGCGTGGCTCTCAATGAGCGCCTTTAGTGCTCATTGCAAGTTTCTACCCTGTGTACTTTATAGGCCTTGTGCTTGAGCACCTTCAGCGCTCATTGCGAGCCTCTCCACCCCGTGTAGTTTAAGGGCATGCATCGCGAGGCGGCATTGATAGCCACAAATGAACACCACATGACCAACGTTCTTGGTCCATAACTATATATATGAAATAATAAAATGTGAAGCCATAGCAATGCTGTTTGCCCCAAAATGTAAAGCTTTTTGTACTATGAGGGCCTTCGGCTCTCATTGTGAGGCTCTCCTCTCGTGTATTTTTTGTATATTTGCTCCTCTGAGCACCTTCTGTGCTCATTGTGAGCCTCTCCCCTCGTGACCGTATTGTTTATGTGTTACGCGGCTCACAAGCATTTTCCGTCCTTTGTAATTTAGTACCTCGTACATCCCTGGGTAAAAGTTGTACACGGCTGGCAGTGTTTGGCGCGGTTTGGGGTTGTGTAGCGTCGTTTTCATTTTATTCTGCCGCCATTTCTTTTGTAGTTCCTCAAGCCTAAGGCGATATCGCGTTTCCTAAGGGCTTGGAGGCTAAGTCTCGCGTTTTTCAATGCCTCAACAGCTTGCCTCGTTTCGCGGGGCTCGCAGGAGCGCCTTCAGCGTTCATTTTGTCTAAGTCCAACGTCATTCAATGCTACAACTGCTCGCTTCGCTATGCGAGGCTCGCAGGTAATGAGCGCATTCGGCGCTCGTCGGCTAAGTGGTGTGAGTTTTAATGGCTCAACTGCTTGCCTCGCTACGCTAGGTCGCACGCAACAGCGCAAAGCGTGACAACGTCTCGCAGTTTGACAATTATAATATGTGATATGTTCTATCACTTCAATAGGGGTAAGTATTTGTAGCTAATTGACAAGTTCCAACTGAGTAATTGGCTCAATAACCATGTATAGGATATAGGCTGAATATCTCAAGAAGATGTTATATAGCTACTTTAACCCTGTTTTTTTCTATATAATAATTCTGGCTCGGATAACTACCAAAGATTTTGTATTTTCTGTAAGAGTCATTCATCATTCTATTATCTGCTCTCAAATAATATCGACATTAATTCTAACACATTTGTATATGATATTAAGCTAATTACTTTCTTTATGGAATGTGCTTTAATATGAGGTAAGTATATAACGTATATAATGATAAGGTTTATAAATAATCTTTCAATGAGTGACTGTTAGAGCCCTGATTTTTGTTAATATCGTAACGGTCTATTAGTGACTTTGGCTTATCAGTGCCCAGCAATATTGTTTCTTATCCTATTGCTTGCACAGCCACCACATTCACACAGTGTCTACTGTTACACAAAGGTAACGTGAGTTTCAACACATCTACCTTCTGTTCAGCAAAATACACTAAAGTTATAAGCACCATGTATTATTGTGCTCTTGATGGTTAAATAGTAGCTAAAACTGCAGTTATTGCCTAGCCTAAGTGAGCATTATTGTAACCCTCAGCGCACATTCTGTCTCATTAGATTACTGGTTTCAAGATAGAAAATCATAAATACATTCTCTCAGTGTCTGCTTTTTAACATTGGCTGCATGGACTCTGACAGGTCCACCTTCTATATATTGTACTACTGTGTAATAGAAGAAGGATTTTATTCACTTGTGACACTAGACACTTTTTATTGTGTCACTGCAAGTAACTAACAGCCCTATTATATACGCTGAAAACCATAGCCTGTAAGGTAGCCCGCAAGCCTTGCGGCTATTAAATTGGCTCTGTAAAGCAACCTGCCAATGACTTGCGGGGTAAGTGCGAGAAAAGGCTACGGGACGTGGAAATTTGAACTGCGTGCCTGCAAATCCTTTGATCTGTCAAGCCCGTAACTGTTACGTTCCAATCGCACTATTAAATTGCAACAAATTCACTGGCATTCAAGCCTGTAACCCGCGATGGAGCCAAGAAGCCAACGGGTATTAGAGAGGACCTGCTAGTGGGTCAAAGTCCTATCCGTAGCATTGTAAATGCAAATATACACACACTACTGTACTTCTAATAAAAGGGAAAATTATGTTAGGTCTTAGAATAGCGCAATATTCCCAAGCTCGCAAATCTGCAATATAAAATACTTTATTTTCAGTGTAATTTACGTGTTATATTGATCCCGGCAATCAATGTGTAAATACATATAATGGAACTCGCATGGATTAGAATATCATATTTACAACTTTATCAATATTGCACTATGTCTGGAATGTGGGTGCGATTGTAACTTGTAATTGAAGCACGTAAGGCTTTGACATCTAACCTCCATTTTTCAGCAACGCAATGATCTCTGTTTCCATTGGCTCCATCTAAACCCGTAACTACGGGTTTGACTAATTGATCATGTTCACTGCCGCACATCCAACATGTGATAAATGGTTTACGTGTTTGCGTCTCAAGCCCGTAACTCATGCCATGGTCAAATTTAATAGCTCTATAACTCACTTAAATTTCAACTCAATTTTAACAAAGGTTATTACCCAGGTTCAAGAAGACTATTGTAACCCTCTGCACACTTTCATTGTCATGAGAAATGGAACCCGACAGAGAGTAATCAAAGATGTTTCAATAAATAGTAAACATATAAACTTGGTGATTATCTGGACTACTCATGATAGTTTAGGGGCGTTATTTCTCTTATGCTAAGTTACCTAGTTACATAGTAATTGAGGTTGAAAAAAGACTTAAGTCCATCAAGTTCAACCTTTTTAGATTTCTCTGATCTGCAATGAGATCCAGAGGAAGGCAAACAGAGAAAAAAGTATAGAACATATGTTACAGTTGGATTGCTCTCAAGCATTTCACCAAATGAATTCCTTTACAATCTAGAGGAGAGATACAAATTGCCTTTCCCCATCCGCTTCTCAAACTGACTGAGGCTCTAACACCTCGCCGCATGTTATGTCAGCATAAGGCGACCCAATGTTCCACTAACATGCCTAACGCTCATTTCGCCCATTGCTTCAAAACAAAACTGTTTGGGATGTTGTTAAAAGGCCACTGATCTCCCTCCTACTGCTCTTCTTTATGTGACAGAGCATGGTGTAAATAATTTAAAAAATTGAATATTTGGAATTAAGTTGTATTTATTATTGTAAAAAAAAAATGTTTAAACCTTTGTTTATTTACATCTGTTTCCTGCCCACCAGCTCCCTCATAAACTATCCTGTAGAGGTGTGTGCGATGTAGCCTATCGCTGAATCGCATCATACTTTGTATTGGGCTTTATAGGGCAATTTATGCCATCAGTGCAGGAGTCTCCCCGAATGGACAGTAGCCATTCTACACTATGCAGAAGATGTTACACATATGTGTATGTATATGTGTATAGCATTGTATGTGTAACGACAGTACCACGTGAATAAGATCAGTTTTGTATAATCTGCTGTTTGTATAATCTCAATTTTGTATAATCTGCTGTTCCTCACAGAAGACTGGCAACAACCCAATGTATAGTAGAGGTTCTTATATATGTTACTGTGTGAGCTTCTGCAGTAATAAGGGCTGTGTGTCACACTATAGGGATTTCTCTATTTCACTAGCATAATTGCATGTGTAAAGTTATTTGTATACTAGTAACTTGCCCGTCAAAATTGACAGGATATATGATGTGTGTCTTCCCCCCTCCCCCTGTGTCTTTCCCCCACTACCCTTCCCCCTCCCCTGTGTCTCTTTCCCCATGCCTCTTCCCCCCACCCTTTGTCTCTTTCTGACCCCTCCCCTGTGTCTCTTTCCCCTCCTCCCTCCTGTTTCTCTTTCTCCGTCTCCCTTCCCTGTGTTTCTTTCCCCCCAGTCTCAAAATAATAAGAGGGAATTTCAAAATAACCTAGGAAAGAAAAACATTTGAAATGAAGGATACAGGACTTAATAGGGATTTAGTATTTTTATCACATTAACAAAACTTCTTGTGACCCTGCCACATCCCTGCTCATGTTTTTTTCTTTTTTAGTGTTGTTTTTCTACTTCAAAATATGTGGGGATATTTACATATATAATTATAGAAAGAAAATCTTCAAGACATGTTTTGAAAAAGTACAAAGGTTTATTAAAAGTTAATTGCAGGCATTATAAACTAAAAAGGAAGGGGGAATCTTAATTCACTGACTGAAGCTGATCTTTCACAAACATGCACTGTTTTTCCTAAAGTGTGTAGAGGGGAAATGGAGAGAACTTCCTACAATAAAGTTACTCATTGGAACAGCCTATATCCATGATGTTACAGGTATCCTGGGCAGGCACTCACTGTCAGTCAAAAGACTTCCCATAGACTTAAATGGGACACACAAACAGCTGCAACATGATTGGATACAGTAATGAAGCAGCGTCACTGAGCTGTGGAGCAGGCAGTAAACAGGCTGTTACCTAGATTAGATTTTTCAGTGAAAAATGCATACATTTAAAAAAAAGTAAAAGAATTTCCACATGCTTCACAGTGATATTGTCCAAATTGTGCTGAATTACGTGACCCATTAATCTAGATAAATCAGAAGCATTAATAGATGACTATATTAAAACAAAAATCCTCATGCCACTCAAATAGGCGCAAGCATCAAAAAAAGTAATTGAGGTTGCAAAAAGACTTTCAGTCGATCAAGTTCAACCTTTTAAGATCTCCTCTTATGCGGATTAGTTGTTAATCGATCCAGAGTAAGACAAACATAAAAAAAGAAAAACAGTGAATCTTGCCAATTGTCTCAAAAGGGAAACAAAATAATTGCTTCTGACCCCAGATATTGGCAATAGATTCCTCCCTGGATCAATACTTTTAGCCCATCAAGTTCAACCTGATCTGCAATATGCGGATTAGTTATTTGATTTAGAGGAAGGCAAACCGGAAAAAAACATGTGAAACTTTGCCAATTCTCTCCATAGGGAAAAAAAAATATTCCTTCCTGACCCGATACTGGCAATCGTATTTCTACCTCCCTCTCTAATTATCCAGGAAATCCCTGAATGCCCATTTTATTTAAAAATATATCCAATCCCTTTTTAAAGTTATCTATCAAATCTGCTATCATCACCTCCTTTAGTAGATAATTCCACAGATTAGCCACCCATAATGTGAAGAGCCCTTTCCTTTCTTGAAGGTGGAATCTTTTTACCTCTAATCTCAAAGAATGTCCTCGTCCGTTGAAAAACTCTTGGCACAAAAAGCTGTCTTGACAAAGCTTTATACTGACCCTGGATATATTTATATAGGATAATCATATCCCCTCTTGGACACTTTTTTCTAGAGAAAATACATTTAATTTAGTCTTTCCTCATTATTATTATTTGTTTATAATGCGTCAACATATTCCGTCGCACTATACATACATTGTGATCAAGGTAAAACAATATTAACACATTATAAAAGGGACCTGTCTGAGCTTAGAATCCGGTGTCCAAAGCACTTTCCCCAAAGCACCTTGCAAGATTGAAATCTCGCAGACTTACAATTTAATTTAGCGCCCTATTTTGTTTTGTTGGTCTTCTCTGTACTTTTTCCTGCTCTAAAATGTCCTTTTTTTGAAGTGGTGCTCCAATTTCATTGGCTGTTTTTCTGACCCATCCACATTACATCAATATCTATTTCAGCAATTCAGAGATACGGTAAATGTTATTTTCCTCAACATATTTGTTTATTCATGGTCTTTGTTGCCTCAACTCCAGGGACTCATTTGGGGGAAAAGAATGGCACAATTAAGGTCTTATCCGCTGTTATGTATATATTTCCTCATCTACTACATTACTTTATTGTTTGGTCTGGCTAGATGGGCCTCACACACTTGGAGACCATTTGTGGTTTTGGCATGTTTAAAACAGTATTCTGCCAGTGTTTCTGCTGTATACTTCCAAGAATGAAACTAAACTATAGGGTACTGCATAGATTATATGTGCAGTCTTCCTTAGCATTTAACATTGGTATCTCATGCTCAGAGCAATGTTGTACAGTGCCTTGCAAAAGTATTTTGAGTAGGTTTTCAGTGATCTTCAATGTTTTATACCAAGTAATCTATGCTTTCAGGATCGATATCGGGTGCATGTGGGCACTAGCTCACACCACCCTCCACTTGATCCAAGGATCACATCCTAGGACCCACAGGTGAGTACCATGGGGGTATATTATAATATAATCAACTAATATTAAATGATTTGTCCTTGGAGGGTCCAATCTTTTGTTTATAAAATAAAACTTCTAATGTGAGAAATAAGTCCTAAAGAGAGGAACAGCAGAAAAACTTCCGCTCGATCTAGCAGAATTATGAGTAAACTGTGGGGTTTTGATTGACAAGATAAATAAATTGCATTAGATATAAAATTACCCTAGGGATATCTTCCTGTCAATCAGCATTGATCCCATGATCAATGTGACTGGTGCATTTCTTGCAAGTTAAAACATCTTATTGGTTTGGAGCCTGAGCAGTGTGCAAAGATTTAATTTATTCAACACTTAAGGAAGATTTTGTTGGCTCACTAAATTCATATACGGTAAGTGTTAAACCTTCCCTTGCACTGATCAGAAGCAAATATTCACCAACAAACACGCAAGCCCTGCTTATCCCACTCTATACCAAACTACAATTTCTATTTAAATCGATGAGGAGTTTTATCACAATTTGCTTGTGCAGCAGTGTCCTCTCTGGTTACTTCACCTAGGACTTGTAAGTTTTCATAAAATTGAGGGCCCTGTCTTAGCTTAAAATGCAAACATGCACAGTGTTTTCACTAAAGCACATAGCAAGACTGAAAGCTTGCAGACGTACAATAAAAAGGATGATAATGTATACTAACTTCCTTGTAAAGGAAAGTTACATAAAGACATGCATTGTTACCATTCATCCAATTTAAAGTCCTTTCCTTATTTTCATTCGCAACACACTGCCAGCAACCAACCTCTAGATGGCATTGCTGATATTCCAGTGCAGATATAGCACAAGGTTAACTGTTAGGGTGAGAGTTTAAGGGTTAGGGTAACCTAAGGTTACAACGTCTAAAAATTAATCGGCAGCGCTATCTAGCAGGTCCTTGCTGTATCTGCCACTGCCGGCTCAGTCAGAAAAGGGAAAGATACCAATTTAATTTCTGGTAGAAAGCAGCAGAGAAGCAGGAAACAGATTGAGTGTGTGAAAGCATGTGTTCAGATCATTTTGATTTCTTACAGTATACTACTGGAATTTGGGACATGGTAGAGAACATGTTTGCCATCATGCATGTTTAAAGCAAGATTCCATAAAGGAGCACTGCAGTTATTAAAAAAACAAAACTGTTTGTCAGGTATATAAAAGCAGCCGTGTAAACCATGGGCATAAAACATTTGAGAAATCCTGGATTTCTGACGTCTTTGTTAGAATACTTTTTGTTTTTGATTCATAACATATGGACAGCTGGTTAATGCGGGGCTGAAATCAGTGGAGTGAACGATGAGGAGCGAAGAGACCAAAGTAGAGTTTGATAGGATGAGATTAACACACAACCCCTTTGCCTCATTGGCCCTAAAGCAGAATTGTGGCATCAAAAGATGCAACCACAGCTCGAGAAATGTTAATACCTCACACAGACTAATGTATCATGTATACAGATAAAGAAATATTTTCCTCCAAATTAAAACAGAGCTGACTTGCTTAATTATGCTTAGTCTGCTTTCCAGTTTCCCTTTTCACTGTTGGAGTGGTACTACTATCCCCTTTGAATCTTTGTGCTCTATAAAAGGAGGGGATATGTTTTGCGGTTACATAAATACTGCTAAACACAAGTGACATCAATACCTATAAGGAATAAATAACCCCTTTGCATGACACCACAAAGCTACACTTGGATGATGTTTAGAATTATTGTCTTGAAACACCTGGTAACAACAGAACCCCTGGAATCAAGTAAACCATACTGTAAACTAGTGAAATGCGTGTTCCCATTGCCAAGGAATGTGGTTTTAAAACCATTAAGTTTTGCATTAAGTTGGGCCATAGGGCTGTGAATGGATTTAACACTGCAGGTTCTAGATGAAGCAGAGATGGGAAAATAGATTTCTTGGCCTGTTTTTTTTTATTATTATTACTATTATTATTATAAAACCGTGTGCAGTTATAACAAATAAAGTGTATCAAAATAGAAACACCGAAATATATTCTCATCCATTCCAACACTGCAGATGACCAAATACTATAATAGACATACTTTAAAATTCACCCTCACACTGACACCAAGGTGTCATTATTCCTAGTAGATACTATACTAATCTCCAATGGAGACCTGTGCTGCAAAAAGGGACAGTTGTAGAGCTCTTGTGCATGCCTGTATGAACTTCTCTGTGGACACGTATGAGGTGACAGTGTCTAACATGGACAGTGAAGCAGCGATAATACAAGCTTTCCTCCCATTATATCATGTAGGTGGAGTAAGGCCTAAAACCATATATCTCTATATCTATATAGATCTATCTAGATGTTAACATGCTCTAAGCTATCTGGGAGTTTCATACCACATAAGGATCACTGTAGTTTAGGAAAGACAAATTAATCTTGATTTGAAATTATTTCAAAATGAAGAAAAAAACAAGGACAAATTTCAATGTTTTAAGTAATTTTTACTAAAGCAAGAATTTTATAATCCAAATTAGGTTTCTTTGCTCAGCTATCATTTCCCACATGCCGATATAACAGTGGTGAAATTCTGAGCTTTTCCACAGTAAAGAATTACAAAATCAAAGAAAGGAATGCTTAACTTTCCGTACTGTGTTTAAAATGCCTTTCCCTGGGTGTAAAAAAAAAAAAATAGTTTTAGTTTTATATTTTGCTATTTTTTTAATTTTCTTTTTTTTTTTTTAATATCTAGGAATGACCGTTTACTTGTCAGACCTGGCATTTGCTCTGTACGTAAGCATTAACGTTTCCTTTCCTTTTTTATTTGATTTTATGTTTTGCAATGTTTTTGCAAGATTTACATTTTTCCATGTTTTGATGCTTTTTTTTTTATCCCTCAGGTGAAGAGAAGTTCAGCCATCCTATATGAATAAAGAAAGAAAGTTACTTGTAATGTAATACATTTTTCATTTTTTTTAGAAATGGTCTATGAAATTGCACATCCTTAACATATAAAAAAAATACATTTAAAGCAACAATACTCTATTTTTAAGAAAAAAATTCAAGTACTTTGTACTTTATATTCATAGCAGAGATACTGGAGTGGATTGCCAGTTCCTTCTCCAGTGGGCCACAGTATACAGCTCCTAGTATTCCTAGGTGGTCTCCCATCAAAGTACCGACCAGGCCCAAGCCTGAATGGCTTCAGGGTGGTGTGACCTCTGTTCCCTGACTGGAACTTAACCCAGGTTGCAGTGGTGAAAAACCAAACACTAACCACCAGGGAACGCCAGATTCACTTAATAGTCCTCAAACTATAAAGGCTAAAAGCAAAAGTATTCCAAAATTATTGGAACATATATCCATTCAATTCTGAATAAATTAAAATTAACAGGTAATGTTAATTGACATAAAACAGATAAGAGAATCTAAGTAAAAAATGTCAGTTCTTTGCTGAACAGGTAAATGGGTTTCTTAAATTGTGTGAAAATGGTTTATAAAAAAAATGCAGCAAAGTATACTGTAAAATAAAACATCCACATCAGGAATTCCGATTTAGCTTCACTAGTATATGGATCCTGTGTCATGTAGTGAAAAAAATGGTTACAAGTAAAAGGTACAAAAAATGTAATTACTATAAAATCTAAGATCAAAAACCCACAGCACCGTGGAGGCCTACATATATACGGATGTTTACATAAGATTTCAGAATATTCCATTTGCGTAATTTTTTTGTAAAAATAACTTACATGCATTTAAACACTTGGGACACCAGCGGCGTTGTTCACTCCCTTTTGAGCAGCCTCTTTAGCTTGATGGGCTTGCAGGACAGCAACAGCTTCATCAACCTAATGAACAGATATACCAAATATTAAACACTGTATTCTAGAAAACACTTCAGTCATACATTATGCTTTACAAGCACCAAAAAGGTTGTAGTCATATTTACTTCCATATGAGGGCATAGAACACTGTTGCCATTTAATCCAATTCTTCCCTCTACACAACAAATGACCAAGCATCAAACATTTGAAGTAACTAAAGACTACACTCCATTGCTTAGCTGTATTGAACTTGTAGGCACAGTTATAATTTAGTTAGACATCAGTATTTGTTCATACCTTGGAGCGAAGTGATTCAGGGGACTCAAGCATGTGCAAAAGCTCAGAGTTGTCAATTTCCAGCAACATGCCAGTGATTTTCCCTGCCAATGTTGGGTGCATAGCTTGAATCAGTGGGAAGAGACGCTCACCTGAAATATTAAAAGAAGCATTAAATCTTAAAGTATAACAAGTCAAAAAGTAGTTCACAATCTTTTCAGACTCTAAACAATGTGCTAATTCCTCTATATGCCCTTGCATTATTCCTTTTCCTAAACACAGGTGGCAGGTTTTGACAAGATACATTTTATATATTTTAACAGGTCACATTTTTCTTTACATAAAATTGTAAAATGTATTGTATTACGTTTTGCTGATTAGACAGTATCTCTATACATGAATGTTTGCATCAGTTCCAGATTTCACACTTCCCACATTCCATATACAGCTATCAGAGGGTTTTTACATACCTAGCATTTGCTTTTGTTCCTGTGGAGGCGCAGAAGCCAGCATGGAAGCAGTTAATGGCTCCTGTCCTTGCACATGGACAGCAGGCTAAAATAAAAAAATAAAATAAAAATGAATGACAAGTTACTGAAAATTGTACTCCAGAGTTTAAATTGCTACTATAATAAATTTACAATATTAAAAACCAAAATTTTGCAAACTACAGCCACTATATCATTTACTGAATCTACAGCAATGTATAGGAACACATTTTTGATTGCAGCAGTGCCAGATTAGAATTCAATTCTAAAAAAAGGGAGAAATCTGACATCTCAAAAAGCCTTCTACCGATGGTGATTAGTTCCCCCTCATATCATCACCAACATCTATACCTCAAGTTGCTATGACATCAGCTTTAAAATGTGCAGATTCTTACCTGTTGCATGGCAACTTGGGGTTGAGCATTGATGTGCTGTTGTGGGTTACGAACACCAGCCGCATATTTATATTGAGGAACTGCACGAACAGATGAAGCAGCTGCTGCTGCAGCAGCAGCAGCTGTTGGTCGAGGCCCCATTGTCTGTGTTGATGTATTTGCTGAGGAAATAAGTTTAAAAGTCACTTATCCGAAAGATCTTACATCTACAATCATTACATTAAGATGCAGTTTATATAGTCTAATCTAGAGAGAATATAAATATAACAATTATGGAGAGAACAAAGCTGCCTGACCAAATGACAACTGTAGAACTGCACAAAAACCACAATATCATTACTTACCAACACGCTGAGTTGATACAACACGTGGGACTTGTGAGGAGGTTGGTCTCATTGTACTGAAGGTGGGTGGTCTAGGAGCAGCAGGGCGCATTGTTCCCGGCATATTCTGGAAAGCTGTTTTAGTACATAATAGTAGAATATCAATCAATGGACTGAGCACTGTGCTGCTTGTTTTCCTAACAGTATAAGATATAGGACTTGAATTCGAAGGATGTTTAAACACTGCTTTTTAGATTGAAATACCACTTATATTATAAAGTTCATAAACCTAGAACAGAGTGCAAGATATCAGAACGGAAAGATGGATAACACAATTCTATGGATGTAAAGGATAATTAACAGTAGAAATACTATTAAGAGGATAGAGGACGATTCACATGTATACCAGTGAAAACCTCAAACAAGATATACTCTGCTGCACTGCAGGGTGGGAATAATATATTGCCCTTAAGTATGCATCAATTACTTACTGAGAATGTTATAATAAACCAATAACGCATTCAGAAACTTAAGACAGTATAAATGTTTTCAGTCATCCTGCCTATTGTAAAAAGTTGTGATGTGGCTGTCAACAACCCTTCAAAAACATTATATGTGGGTGAATAATAATTATTGCACAAACAAAAGCAAACTAAAGAAATAGTTTCTTACGATGAGGTCTTGCACCCTGAGCAGTCCAGCGAGGTCTGAGCTGAGCAAGTTGGCCTGCGGGGTAGTATGCAGCACGGTTTTGGGTCTGCAAAAAAACAAATAATCAGTACCATATCAACAGTCACATGCTAGTATAAAAAGTCAGTGTCTGATAATAGAATACATACCGGTGGGATAGCCGCCATGAAATAACTGGATGGTGGAGCCTGGTAGGGATTGATGACTGGGTTGGGTACAGCACGTACACTTGCCATTCTCTGCATGTACTGGTTGGTCAGATGAGCTTGTCGTTCCTCTTTGCGTTGAGCTAGAGCAACATATAATGGCTTGGTGGCAACTATTCTTCCATTCATCTCTGTAACTGCTTTTGTTGCTTCTTCGGGTGAAGAAAAGCAAACAAAACCAAATCCTTTGCTGCGACCACCTTCCATCATTACCTTAAGAAAGAAAACATTTATCTTACGCACTGAACAAATATTTTAACCAACCGGTTCATACTCTGCAAATCAGTTTTTTTACCCCAAGTCTTTCTTCAAACAGAATATAATGTATTAACGGTTAAATAATTAAAAAAAGTTTAAAATTAGTGATGAACAGCTCTTATCCTCAAATACTGTCCTTGCTGTGTGCCTTTGTGACAACTGCTTCTCTGTGTGTATTATTCAGTTGAGATCTGTATGCCAAACTATTGTAATTCTGACCAATGTGCTTTGAGAACCATTGTTTTACAGTGAAAACTTATGAACTTAGGGAGAATATTACAGACACAAGTCTTAGTAAAAAGTGGTTGTAGAAAAATTACAGCTTTTCTTACCTTGGCACTTGTAATGGTACCAAAAGGTGAGAATTCTTTCCGCAGCCGCTCATCATCAATACCATCGTCCAGATTTTTTACGTAAAGGTTTACACCCTAGAACAAAAAATGGAGAGGTTGAGGAAAATTGCCAATTAACAAAACAGATATTTACCAGGGAAAAAAACAAGGATTATGAAGATTTAAAGCAGAATACATGATTATGAGGCACGCAATTTGTGCTTGCTGGTGGAAATGTGCCTCATTTTTAGAGATACACTTTTAAGAGCACCAAAAAGAATATGAACTGTTTATGAAAGTAAAAACGTCCTTTAAAATAAACATTGAGAAATATATATAAAAATATAAAAAGAGTAATCCACGGTCAATCTTCTCATAACCACTACTTACCTGGTATCTAGTGATTCGGTCCTGCTTCATTTGCTCAAACTTTCTTTTGAGTTCGGTTTGTCTCTCCACCTTTTTCTGAGCTCGTCCCACATAAATGGCTTTACCATTCATATCCTTGCCATTCATGTCATCAACAGCCTTTACGAGGAAGCAAAAAAAAGTTGCAAATTGACCTCTTGTGCAGTTATACAATGTGAGAGACCAATGTGCTGTTCTTCTATGATAATACTTCTATATTTTAACTTTACTTTTTAGGCAAGTCATAACAATGACTTCTACAACTCACAGAAAGGATAATGATTGTAGGACTTCTAAATGTTGTACAACACACTGGGTGCAATGTGGAGCACTGACTGATAAGTCTAGCTGCTTCCACTATTGGGTATCAGCAAGTTTTATAATGTATATTCAACTACATCATTTAGTTTGTCAACACATTCTATATACAGTCTAAATAGCAAGGGATTACCAAGTGAAGTGTTTGACCACTTACTTTTTGTGCATCTTCGTGTCTCTCAAAGCTGACAAAGCCAAAACCTTTGGACTTCCCACTTTCATCTGTCATGACTTTCACACTCAGTGCAGGGCCTAAAAAAACATTTAATTTTGCAAATATTTGAACACAAATATCAGATCTGCTATACTATAAAAAAAATGTATGTATATATTTATATAGATAGAGAATAGAGAAATAAACATGCATGTTTATCATTTGGTACTGATCAAATAATGATTTGGATAAAGTCATGGAACCAATACTTCAAACATTACAATATCATTTTTGCATGCAAAGGTTTACACTTTTAATGCTTAGGAAGTGCTCTACTGAGAGAGTACACCCTCTATACTGGCTGCAACAGCTCAGAACTCATTATAGGGAGGCCCTTACAGTGAAGTGAAAATGTGCAGTGAAGAGTTGGAAGTAATGTGTGCCGGTAGGTACAAAATTATTCGCAAGACAGAATGTCCCTCAACAAGGGAGCTTTTCCTAACGGATATTTACTAAAATAATGTTATTCAACTGGCATTTGATGTAAGCAGCAGCTTTTCATATTAAAAACACAAAGACCCTAATTAGTTAATAAACTGAAAATTCCCTTTGTATAGTATAACTATTGTTGTCCAAAAACAATTGTTTTGCAGTGTGCAGGTAATACAAATAACTTACCGTATTTGCCAAACATTTCTTTAAGCCGTTCATCGTCCATATCTTCTCCAAAGTTCTTGATGTAAACATTTGTGAACTCCTTGGCTCGTGCTCCTAGTTCAGCCTCTCTCTCTTTGCGAGACTTGAAACGACCCACAAACCTTTTAAAGAGATAACATTTGTTTATTTTACTAGCCTTTTTATTTATTTATTTTTTTTACAGAACTTATTGCAGTCAGGAAATCAGTGCAAAGGACCAATGCTATGTAAATGAAGTGTACAGTGTAGGAAATAGTGTATACAAGGACGATTCGGTGGCAGAAGGCTTTTGCTGCATGGAGGTGTACAAGTGAGACACGTACATATAGGCAACACTAATTAGACCATTTTGTCATTACATAGAGGCCCATTTGAAGCATTTTTTTTATTCTGTATAGACATTTCTATGGTCCATTAAAGAGTGTTAAAGCAAGCCATAGAGAGTTACATTCATAAATAGACAACATATTACAGTGCAACAGACTTCCCTTGTATTCTAATTAAAGCAGTTTTTTTTTTGT
Source organism: Discoglossus pictus (assembly GCA_027410445.1). NCBI lineage: Eukaryota > Metazoa > Chordata > Amphibia > Anura > Alytidae > Discoglossus > Discoglossus pictus. The sequence continues at coordinate 55,205,474 of CM050166.1, forward strand.
TTTTTTAGCAGACCAGGCAAAAGCACTTTGCTTGACCACAGGTTATTAGCGTCCTGGATATCTAACAGTGTTGCTAAATAAAAGCCATATAAACAGAAACAGCACAGACTACACAGTGACTTGCACAGCAAAAAAATCTTAACATGTGATACGTACACTTTGCGGTCATTTAGAAGCATGCCATTCATTTTATCAATTGCTCTTTCTGCTGCCTCTTGTGTCTCAAAGTGGACAAAGCCATATCCCTTGGACCCATTTTCATCACATACCACCTAAAAAAAAATTTAAAAAAAAGATATATATATATAAATTCACATACAATTCTAAAATAAGCAATGGTGCAAAATGGACTACCACAAAAAAAAAAACAACACTTACCTTGCAGGAAAGGATGTTTCCAAAAGCAGAAAATGTATCATACAAAGCTTTGTTATCAATGGATTTGTCCAAGTTCTTGATGAATATATTACCAACTCCACTTTTACGCAGTGAAGGGTCACGCTGTGACCACATGATGCGCACAGGCTTTCCCTTTATGACATCAAAGTTCATTGTGTCCAATGCACGCTCAGCTAATAAAAGGAAAGATTGATTAATCCAAGTGAAGTCAAAGACCATATTTTGATTTTATGGAGGAATAATGTGACTTGTTACAACAGTATTTCATTTTTACTTATGCTTCAGTAAATATTGTGTGCATAGTACATTCTTCTGAAGCTATACTCAATTTGCACCCTGAGGAGACATTTGAGGCAGATAAGGATGTATGTATGGCAAGTTGTATTCCTAAATGTGCTTATTTTGAATAGAACCTTAAGCTATGGATGTCCCATCACACAGTGGGGTAGTTGATGGTTATTTTATTTTTTTTAAATGCTGCTATATATCAAGTCTAAATGGCCAAACAAGCATACTATTAATTTGTGAATTTAGTGGTCATTTAAAAATGTTATGCTGATTAAGTAGGAGTTAACATTAAATTCAGTATTAACTGCAACTATCAGGGTGTCATAGCAGCTAATTTATTTCAAAATAAAAGCAATAAAAACAAGTAAGGGTAACTATAAAAGTAGTAAAGTGATTTTTAGAACTTTTTAGAAAGCCTATTAAGTTTACCCATTTGTGGCCTCTATTCTATTTCAGGCCTTGTGGGGCTTGAATACCAGAGTTCACTTAGGCAAGCAAAATCAGCAAACGTAGCATTACCATTCAAAGTCACATACTTCAGACCAAAGGAAAAAATGGCTGATTTAAATTAAATGTGATAAAATAGGTATTTAAGTGTTACAGAATTTAAAATTAGAACCTTGTACATGTTAAATGTGTTTAGCTATGGTGTTTCAGAAGAGAAAAAATTGTCAGTCTGTAAACTGGATAATCCCATGCAGAATAATCCTTTAGTAACAAGCTATCAGTGTCTATAAACATCTGTAAAAGGATTTCAATGAAATGCAGTATACTGCAAACTGTAGAACCATCTCAAGTTACAATAAAGGTTTCATAACCTAAAATACCAGTGTAGATGAGCAAACTCATAAGTTTGTGAACTATGAAACAAAATAGAATTAGCAGCCATATAAATCATGAGCATAAAAGCATTCTCAGAATAAAACTTAATGTAAGTAGGCCCTGCTTGTGCATGGATAGCCATCCTACTTCCTTTTCAAACAATGGAGGGGTAGTTCCAAAGCAAGCAAAGCTTGCAAGATGCCTGTGATGAGCCTATGGGGGAGGGAGAAGTAACTGTGCTGAAATGTTATCTAAATCCAATGAGTAAACAAATAGCCCACACTCTTCCCTTCCACTCTCTAATAGATCATAAAAATTAGTAAGAGTCCCACTCTCAGTCTTTGAAATCCTCATGCCATGCTTGGGTTTTAAACACTTCCTTCCTATTCAAATGAAAAATGTGACTGCTGTAAATGTGAATCATGGATCTGAAGCTTTTCCCATCCTATAGTGGCCCTTTAAAGGGACACTGAAATCCTGCATTTAATATATGCTTTTTAATGGGCACAAATAGGGGAAAAAAGGTTTTACTTTTATTATTCATATGCAATGATGCACGGTCTGTATATTAGTCCTAGTTGTCTGTGTCTTGCTTTGTTTTCACCCAAATAAAATTAAACTGTCAAGGGACTATAAGATTAACAGCTGTACGTTCAATGGGAAATAAACTAAAGGCAAATTTAATAGACTACATATTAAATATTTTCAAGAGCATAATCTAAGTAGATGTGGAAGTCTATTCTTTTGAAATAAGGTTTTTAAAAACTGATACAAGGTGATTAAAAAAACTCATACTGTGGCACAGCCTTTATTACTAAATATATCATTAATCATGAATGGACAATTATATTGCAAAATAAAGCATCAAAGAATCAGCATTACTAGAACAGAACGTGCCTAATATGTATGACCACTTTGTAAGTCTGTCAACTTCAAACCACCAATTTTTTTCAAGTGTTGCTAGCCAATAATATTTTACATCTCTGTCAGGTAAAGAAATAGAGTTCAAGAACAGTGCAAATAAATGTTAAGAGGTGGTGCCTTAAAAGCATATGGAAGACAGCCCTGTTTTTGATATTACAACAAGCTACCTGAGTTTGTTTGCATATCTAAACATCATTTTATTAGTTCATGCTTAAAAGCTCCATTTCCACTTAATCTAATAGTTAAAGCAGCCCCTGCAAATGTCTACGTCCCTTGTAAATCATGCACAGTGTTTCTATTGGTACTAGCTGTACTAGCCACCTACAGAGTTACACAACAGCATGATTTGAAAGTCAGCTGAAATCATTTTTGACTGGCTAGTACATCAAGCACTATAGAGAAACAGTGCATGAGCTACAGGAGGCAGACCTTTGGGGGGGGGGGGCCTACATGCAAGTTTTAAATGCTAACCACAGAGCTTTTAAGCACTTAAAATAAGTTTTTAATATTAAAATAAACTACCTAAATGTTTGCATATTCAATAAAAATAGAGTCTTCCTTCTTTCAACGGTAATTTGTTTCTGAAAAATGTATTCAGTATTAAAATAGGAATACTAATTAAATAAGTTAAATGTATTTAAATCAAATAATTCTGTAAACACCCTCAAAATACACATTACCCACATTTCATCGGTGACATACCAAAAGATTTGACAATCTTACATTTAAGAAGAAAAAATAGTCTTTTTAAAACACTTACCATCTGCTGGCTGCTGGAAGTTGACATAGGCATATCCAAGTGAACGACGTGTAATCATATCCCTGCATACTCTGATTGACAAAATGGGACCTGCTGGGCTAAACTTCTCATACAACATGGCTTCAGTTACATCAGGGTGTAGGTCTCCAACATAGAGAGAGGCCATGGGGTAGCTGGGAGCACTGGGATTCATTTTTTGTGTTTCAATCTTAACTAGAGTGAGAAAAACAAACGGTAAAAAAAATATATCTTTAAAAATGGATTTAGAACATTTTGAATAGATATCCTAAGTCCATTAGTAATTTCTTGCATTGTATGTTTTTCAACTATAAACTTACATTGCTACATAAACATTGCAAATGTAAATTTGTTATGCATTAATTCGTGTATCTCTATATATATTGTAAACATTCATACTAAACCAGGAAGCCAAGAGTGAAAATGGGATCTATTTTGGAAATAAATGTACTTGGGCAGTAAAGCTATTTGTTTTCTTTCTATTCCAAAATGCTATTAGACCAAGAAAACATTAATTCAAATATTGTGCTGACCATAACTATTCCACAATATTAGCTATAAAATACATTGTAAATTCATATCAAATTATGAAACAATTGTTGAGAAATTCTTGGATAGTATTTCACCAACTAAACATTAATATTCCAATAAAGAAAAAGGCTTATCTATGCATGTACAAAAATGATGTTATCAGAAACTATATTCCAGCTCAGTCATCGGTCTAGTCAGGTGACCAATCTAGTATTCGAAAGTGCTGTGAGATCATCCTCCCAGGCAGCGTGAGCCCTCCCCTCCCACAGAAGCATGCGTAACACCCAAGCCCCGTGTGCGTAAAATCCAAGGCCCGTGTGCACAGTCCAGGAAGGAGTCCTCTAGCGATATGTCTAGGTAGAGAATAAACTGCCCAATTACCCGATCGTGGTGTCCTTCCAGGTGGCCAGAGTTCTGGCCATATGATTTTCTGAGCACCCTGTGTGCGCGCTTGCTATTAATAAGCATTCATTGGGGAGGAGCTAGATGCAGGGCCACCCACCCCCTCAGGGATACCCCGGGGGTATGAACCTGCCCCCACTGGAAAGGGAGAGACGGGGGCTTTGGTGTAACGCCCGATCTTAAACAGCTGAATATGGCAACGTGCTACTAACAGCTACGTAGGGGATTGCCACTTCAGCCAGACCCCCACATGGCATTTGCACACGGGGATCCCTCGCTCTGATCGCGGCCATCTCTCACATGCATGCTCCTCTAATCTTTCATATCGGCCAATACATTACATATACACTGTCTTGTAACATGATTGTTACCGTATTTGTATTAAACGCAACTGCTTCTAGACAATCCTTACACTTTATGTGCCCTCCCTAAAACCATGCCACCCCCTTGAGATGCACCGTCTTGGAAAGGGTTATCAAGAGGCTGGCAGGGTATTAGAAACCTCGTGTGGGGCTTGACTTTTTTCTTAAAACGGGTGCCAGAATATGGAATTTGGACACAATCAATCTTAACTCCCGCTGCTATATTGAGGTGATAACCCTTCCCAAGACAAATTGGTGCATCTCAACTCAATATAGCTGTGGGGTGTTATGTTGGCCCCAATTCCACTTTAGACACCGATGTCTTTAAAATCCTGTTAACCCTTTGAAATGGAACAAACCTTTATATAGTGGCGTTTTTCAACTTAATAATCCACTTGGGGGTCAAGAAGCTTGGCTCCACTAGGCCTGTTTGTCTTCCCCAGACTACCCATTTTGGTGCATTTCAACCTCATCTGCCCTTTGATGCGTTAGTTATATGTGCCACTCACTTGAAGGGTTAAAAAGTTAGGCTACCAGTCCATCTTTACACTAAATCCAGGCCTGAGTCGTCTTCCCAGACCCCTTCTTGCCACCAAAACATTTCAAGACAAAACATTTCGCTGTTTAACTTCTTATGGCATTTGAGGGTTTAACTTTACATGCCACTGGAAGTGTTAAGAGTCTCCCAGTTCATCTTTACACTAAATCCAGACCACCTCCTGGCCACCAAACCTATAGAGGTCCCTATTAACCAATTCAAGACAAGCACATTCTGTATTTCAGATTAATATGGCAGCAAATGGGTAACGAACCAGCAGTTACAAATGATTATCTATTCGCCAACCCTCGTGTTGTGCCATATGGCCCATCACTTCCCCCATTAACCCTACATCGGTGTCGTTTGGCTCAATAGGGCCCTGTGTTGGGTTAAGAGCATTTGACTCTCCATTTAAATCTATCTCCTATTTTCTTTGCCCAACCCCCATGTTGCCCCCCGATGCCCACTACTCTTATTAACCCCAAGCTCTATATGGTCCTGTGTGGCGTTAAGAGCAATTGCCAGTACTCAATTTCAGTCTAATCTACATGTTTTCTTTGCCCAACCCACATGTTGCCCCAAATGCCCTTTGCCTCCCCCGTTAGCCCTAATTCGGTGTTTTGTAGCCCAATATGGCCCTGTGTGTGGGTAGGAGCAGTTACCAACTCTCCATTGCACCCCATTTCCCAGTCCCTATGTTGTTCCCATGTCTCATTACTTCCACTATTAGCCCAAATTCGGTGTATTGTAGCCCAATATGGCCGTGTGTGGGTAAGAGCAGTTACCAGTTCTCCATTGCGCTCTATTTCCTCGTCCCAGTCCCTATGTTGCCCCCACGTCCCATTACCCCTAATTATGTGTATTGTAGCCCAAAATGGCCCTGTGTGTGAGTAAGAGCCGTTACCAATTCTCCATTGCACCCTATTCCCTCGTCCCAGTCCCTATGTTGCCTCCACGTCCCATTACCCCTAATTATGTGTATTGTAGCCCAAAATGGCCCGGTGTGTGAGTAAGAGCCGTTACCAATTCTCCATTGCACCCTATTTCCTCGTCCCCGTCCCTATGCTGCCCCCATTCGCCCTAATTCGGTGTATTGTAGCCCAGTATGGCCCTGTGTGTGGGTAAGGACACCTCCCCCCGATTTCCTGCCCTTCCCCGCCGCTCACCGAGCTCTGGATGACGGTTATCTGCGTGTCCTCGGGCTCCCGAGTCGGAACGTGCCGCTGCTGCCTGTCCTGCTGAGCTTTCCTTCACCGTTTCCTTTCAACGGATTTGTTTTTCTATTTTTTTGTCAATTCGTTGTTTTTTTATATTTTCATCCGTTGCTGTGTCTAATGCCGAGCGTTAAAATCAAATGGAGGCGGAAAATTTATCTTTTCTTTTTTTTTTTAAACAAGAAAAAAATAAAAAAATGTTCTTGGAAGGAAAAAAAGAGGAATTGGGGATTTTTCTGGTTTTTTTTCGGAGGATTTTGTGATTTTTTTTTATTTTTTATATTTTTTTAATAATAAGAAATGTGTGCCGAGGCCAAGCTTCGGAGCACACACTCACACACAGCACTGACAGCCGGGGTAGAGGGGAAAAGGCCGCAGCCCTTCAGCACGTTATTTATACGGACGTGGGGACGCACGACGTGCTCTGACGCGTACGTGACGTTTCCCCACCTCCCTCCTTGCGAAGGCAAGGGAGAGGAAAGACAGGATGGTGGATTGAGTTCGCCATTTTGGAATGTGACGTCATATCAAACTTCTGTTGGAAGCAGTGACAAATGCTCTGGGGGTTTCATTGGCTATGTTGTGAATAAATGAAAATAATCTATCTATAATAAAATATATTTCTGCAGTTATCTGAATATATTGCTAGCCCGCTAACACTTCAGCTGGCCAAAAGATACACATTGTGGTGGCAATAGCTTGCCAAACTCTGTTTTAAAGATAGACGAAAGGGAGAAGAAGGACACAAAAATAATATTAGAAAAGACGGGGCACAAAAATTGATTTGAGAAAGAGGGCACAAAAAAGTACAAGAGAGAGAAGAGGACACAAAAATATGAGAGGGATGGCACACAAATTATATGAGAGGGAAGGGAACAACAATGATATAAGATGACACAAAAATATGAGAGAGATGGCACAGAAATTATATCAGAGAAGGGGGCACAACAATGAGATGAGAGAGGGCACAACAATGAGATGACAGAGGGCACACATAATAAGAGAGGGCACAACAATAATATGAGAGAGAGGACACACAAATTAGAGAGAGAAGGAGGCACAACAATGAGATGAGAGAGGGCACACATAATAAGAGAGGGCACAACAATGATATGAGAGAGAGGACACACAAATTAGAGAGAGAGAAGGAGGCACAACAATGAGATGAGGGAGATGGCACACAAATTAGAGAGAGAGAAGGAGGCACAACAATGAGATGAGAGAGGGCACAACAATGATATGAGGGAGATGGCACACAAATTAGAGAGAGAGAAGGAGGCACAACAATGAGATGAGAGAGGGCACAACAATGATATGAGGGAGATGGCACACAAATTAGAGAGAGTGAAGGAGGCACAACAATGAGATGAGAGAGGGCACACATATAATAAGAGAGGGCACAACAATGATATGAGAGAGAGGACACACACATTAGAGAGAGAGAAGGAGGCACAACAATGAGTTGAGAGAGGACACAACAATGATATGAGGGAGATGGCACACAAATTAGAGAGAGAGAAGGAGGCACAACAATGAGAAGAGGGAGGGCACAACAATGATATGAGAGAGAGGACACACAAATTAGAGAGAGAGAAGGAGGCACAACAATGAGATGAGAGAGGGCAAACATATAATAAGATAGGGCACAACAATGATATGAGAGAGAGGACACACACATTAGAGAGAGAGAAGGAGGCACAACAATGAGATGAGAGAGGACACAACAATGATATGAGGGAGATGGCACACAAATTAGAGAGAGAGAGGAGGCACAACAATGAGATGAGAGGGTACACATAATAAGAGAGGGCACAGCAATGATATGAGAGAGAGGACACACACATTAGAGAGAGAGAAGGAGGCACAACAATGAGATGAGAGAGGACACAACAATGATATGAGGGAGATGGCACACAAATTAGAGAGAGAGAAAGAGGCACAGCAATGAGCTGAGAGAGGGCACACATAATAAGAGAGGGCACAACAATGATATGAGAGAGAGGACATACAAATTAGAGAGAGAGAAGGAGGCACAACAATGAGATGAGAGAGGGCACACATATAATAAGAGAGGGCACAACAATGATATGAGAGAGAGGACACACAAATTAGAGAGAGAGAAGGAGGCACAACAATGAGATGAGAGAGGGCACACATATAATACGAGAGGGCACAACAATGATATGAGAGAGAGGACAAACAAATTAGAGAGAGAGTAGGAGGCACAACAATGAGATGAGAGAGGACACACAAATTATAAGACAAAGGGAACAAAAATGATATGAGAAGACGGGCATACCAAAATATTTGAGATAGATAGAGAGGGCACAACAATTATATGAGAGAAGAGAGGGCACACACATTTTTATGGGAGGGCACAAAAATGATTAGAGCGAGGAGAGAGTGAGGACACAAAAAAATATATAAGAGAGAGGGCACAAAAAATTAAAAGATAGAGAGCACAAACAATGATATGAGAGGGAAGAAAGAGAGAGAGGGCAGAAAACATGATATAAGAGAGTGCACAAAAAATATGACAGAGAGGACACCAGGTTACAGTCGAGATCCGTTCCTGAAAACATCTTTAGATCAGATTTTTATATAACTTGGGTCCCTGATGAATAAAATTAATATTAATAGTAGACTCCCTCATATGTGATAATATTAGTATTACAGTATAATAGTGTAATAATAATTAAAAATAATGTTACTGTTCTGGAATAATAAGTTATAAAAAGTATTGTACTTTTTCTTTTAATTCAAACAAACAGAACGTAAAAACAACATTTCTTGGGAGCCCGTCTGTAAGCCGGGGACACCTATATACATATATATATATATATATATATATATATATATATATATATATATATATATATATATATAGTACATCTGTGTTCACATTTGAATGTCTAAAGCAAGTTAAAAAACCTGCTTCCAGCTCAGAATTCTGGGAAGCTGAGCTAGGACATGCAAATGTGCCCACAAATGCCTCACTCTTCAATCCATAGCCATTTTCAAACATGGCTTCCTTTAATCTTATGCCTGCTTTAATGCAAAGCCAAGACTGGATTTTACACAAGCCGAGAATCCTATTCATGTACAACTGTTTCAAGCTTACTGGCTATCATCAGTATGGAGTGGGATCTCAGCTTCTGTTGTGGACCTTAAGAGTAGGTAGTTTACCACAACAATCATTTATTATATGGTGGGCAAAAGAGCGATAGAAGCCCTCCACCGTACAGTAGTACAGTAAATAAATAGTACATCTGTGTTCACATTTGAATGTCTAAATTTCTTTAGACATTCAGATGCACTATTTACTGTACTAATGTACAGTGGAGGGCTTCTTTTGCCCACCATATATTAAATGATTTATATATATATATATATATATATATATATACATATATATATATGAAGAGTGAGGTAGCCGTGAATGTCCAGTAATCCAGTTGAATAATCAGAGTATTGCAGTGAATAGTGATACCTTTTTTATTGGACAAACCTATTCATAATGAAGCGACGAGCTTTCGACAGATAATGCCTCTCTTTATCAAGTCAAAAAGCGAGTATATATATACTAAATTATGGGGATAGCTGAGACGCACTTTGTACTCCCTGGCATGCTTAGGAAATAACCCATATTGTCTCTTTCTCTGAACTGCTTGTGAATAATCTGAGTATTGCAGTATAAAGTAATAACTTTTTTACTGGACAAACATTATAGTGGCAGTTCTTGGAATGTGCTTTGGGGAAAGCACTATGGATACTGGATTCTAAGCTCAAAGACAAGGCCCTCCATCTTTTGTAATGTGTTAATATTGGTTTGCCTTGATCACAACTTATGTATAGCGCTACAGAATAACGTATATACTCAAGTAAAGCCGAGTTTTTCAGCCCTTTTTTTAAGGCTGAAAAGGGCCCCCTCGCTTATACAGTCACCCCCCTGTGTCTCCTCAACCCCCCTCCTCAACCCCCATACTCACCCACAATCCCCCTCCTCATCCTCATCCCCCCTCTTCAACCCCCTCCTCAACCTCCTTCCTCAGCCTCAACCCCCCTCCTCATCCTCCCTCCTCAACCCCTCCTCACTTTACCCCTCTCTAATTACCTCCCCCTCTCCTTTTCCCCTCACTTACCTTCCATCAACAGCTGCTCCTACGCTCGTCTTACGGCTGCGTCGGGGACCCGGCATATGCTAATAAAGGGATAAACATGCGCGTCACGTCATTAGCATTGGCCTGGTCCCGATGCAGCTGGAAGACGTGCAAAGGAGCAGCTGCTGATGGAAGGTAAGTGAAGGGAGAGGGGAGGTAATTAGAGAGGTGTAGTGAGGAGTGGGATGAGGAGGGAGGATGAGGAGGGGGATTGACGAGGGAGGATGAGGAGGGGGTTGAGGATGAGGAGGGGGGTTGAGGAGGGGGTTTGAGGAGGGTGGTTGAGGAGGGGGGATGAGGAGGGGGGTTGAGGAGGGGAGTTGAGAAGAGGGGTTGAGGAGGGAGGTTGAGGAGGGAGGATGAGGAGGGGGTTGAGGAGGGTGGATGAGGACAGGGGTTGAGGAGGGGGTTAAGGATGAGGAGGGGGGTTGAGGAGGGGGTTGAGGATGAGGAGGGGGGTTGGGGAGGGAGGATGAGGAGGGGGGGTTGGGGAGAGAGGAGGAGGAGGGAGGATGAGAAGGGCTATTGAGGAGGGTGATAAGGGAGGGAAAGAGACATGAGGGAGAAGGGGGAGGGGGAGACGAGACATGGGAGGGAGAGGGGGGAATAGTCACAGGGGAGGGAGAGGAGGGGAAGAGACACAGGAGAGGGAGAGGAGGGGAAGAGACACAGGGGAAGGAGAGGGGGGAGAGACACAGGGGGAGGGAGAGAGGGGAAGAGACACAGGAGAGAGAGAGGGGGGACACAAGAAAGGGGCACAGAGGGCACACAAGAGGGGGGCACAGGGGGGACACAGGGGGCAGCAAATTTTCCACCCTCAGCTTATACTCGAGTTACTAAGTTTTCCCAGTATTTTGTGGTAAAATAGGTGCCTCGGCTTTTACACAGGTCGGCTTATACTCGAGCATATACGGTATGTTGGCACATTACAAATAGAGATAATAATAATAATAATAATACACTTCTCTTTATCAAGTCAAAAGTTATAACATTAATTAACTAACTTGATAAAGAAAGGTGTATCTCTCTGAAGCTTGTCACTTTAACTATAATGTTTGTCCAAAAAAAAGGTGTCACTTTATATGACAATACTTTGAGGATTCACCAGGAATACTGGACATTTGTGGCTACTAAACCCTTCCAAATTGTTCCAAAGTGTGCTCCACCAATTCCTCTTTTGAAAGGGACAATCCCTCTCAGCCCCCTGAACAGTGCTGCATTCCTCTATTGCTGATCAGCCACGTCGCCTTCCACTGTTTTTCTCCAAAATATGAGGAGAAAGTCAATGATTGTTATTATTTGTAGAGCGCGAGCAATAAGGTTGTATATTGTCTCCTTATTTAGAATACATCATGAGTAAGGCTGGACTGGATGAATCCAAAGCCGGAATCAATATTGCTGGAAGGAATATCAACAACCTCAGATACGCCGATGATACTACTCTGATGGCTGAAAGTGAGGAGGAACTAAAGTACTTATTGATGAGGGTAAAAGAAGAGAGTGCAAAGGTTTGCCTGCTGCTCAACGTTAAAAAGACTAAGATCATGGCAAACAGCAATCTCACTTCCTGGAAAATAGACGGGAAAGAAGTGGAGGTAGTGGCAGATTTTATTTTCCTTGGATCCAAGATCTCTGCAGATGGTGACTGTAGTCATAAAATTAAAAGATGTTTGCTTCTGGGGAGGAAAGCCCAAGATCTCTGCAGATGGTGACTGTAGTCATAAAATTAAAAGATGTTTGCTTCTGGGGAGGAAAGCCTTGACAAGCTTGTAAAAGGTAAAGATATTAAACTATCAACAAAGGTCCGCATAGTTTGAACTATGGTATTCCCAGTAGTAACATATGGATGTGAGAGCTGGACCATAAAGAAATCTGAGCGCCATAGAATTGACTCCTTTGAATTGTGGTGTTGGAGAAGACTGCTTAGAGTCACTTGGACTGCAAGAAGATCCAAAAAATCAGTACTTCGGGAAATCAAGACAAACTGTTCACTAGAAGGTATCATCATGAGGCTGAAACTCAAATATTTTGGCCATCTTATGAGATAGCCGGATTCCCTAGAAAAGACGTTGGGAAAGATTGAAGGCACAAGATGGAGGGGAAGACAGAGGCGGAAATGGATGGATGAGGTCACTGAAGCAATGAACATGAACTTGATGGAGCTCAGAGGGGCGGTAGCAGAGAGATGCACCTCGCGTGCTGTGGTCCATAGAGTCACAGAGAGTCGGACGCGACTGAACGACTAATCAACAACAAGCAGATTCTGTACATTAAACATGTGGATAACATTTGAAGACAGTAAAATTTACATCACACAACACATTTGTACCTATACCCTGGTAAATTATGAGATTAGGCCCTGGCCTTTGTGAGAGTTTGCAATATAATAGGTGATATGAGTGGGGAAAATGTGAGATGGGGTAACTGTTTATTGATAGATGTTATAGGAAGAGAGAGTTGTTAGAGAACTAAAACAGATTCTATGTAACTGTTAGTAGAGTTAAAATGACTGTGTAAACAATTTACTGGTTAAATCTTTTTTAGTTTATCATTAACATTAAAAGACCACCACACAATGAAAATATACATATGAAAACTTTGTCTGATTCAAAGCCTATTTTAAGCAGGAAAAAGATACACATTGAGTTTTTAGTTAGAAAATAAATACATTTTGATGGCTCTGCAGGACCCAGTAGAGATCCATTATACATTGGTGGAAGTTGTGTACGAGAGGGGCCTTTCTGCATAGCTGTTGTTGCAGTGAGTGATGCAAGGAGTCTGCTTCTGAGCCAATGAGAAAAAATGGTGTTTTGTCTATTTCAGTCTTATTCAATTATCTTTACAATGTCTGTTCCCTCCTTCCTCACCTCTCACTCGCGATAGCCAAAACTCAAACCCTCATGATTCAGCTCCAAGGAAGTGATGTACCAAACATGACATGGATTCCTGTACTTAAAAACAGAGACCTAAAAAATTCAGATTTTTCCAAAAAAATGCTTTATGCCCATGGCTTACACAGTTGCAAATATTGTTAGTTTGGTACATACTTGACAAATAAGTATAATTTTTCTTGAACTGCAGTGGTCCATTAAATTAACATGTGCAAACAGCAGCAAATAAAAGCTTTATTAAGAATGTTGAATTTAAAAACATAGTTGCCCTCAATAACAGTAGCTGCTGCACTCCTCCCTAGTAGTATCCTAGACATTACTATATAGAGAAACAAAATATTATCATAGATTGCATTAATAACGCATGACATACTACCTGGAGCAAGCTCACTTTGGAATGGCAAAGATTGCAGCTACATCCCTCCTCTACTACATCCACTTCACCCTTCCATCCAATTTCCTCCAAATCATCAAAATACCCTAATATGCATATATTCAGGACAGTATGACCCTCCTGTACCCCAAATCTACTAGACTGGAAGCTTGCACAACCTTTCACAAAACTGAAATTGTAACTACCCAAAATAATGTATACTTTTGTGCTGTGTAAACAGTTGGTGCATTATAAATAAGTGTTAATGACTACAAGGTCTGAGAATGACAGACAGCTCACACCCTTCAGCCTGCAGAAAGATTCAAATTCCACAATGCAGGGAGAAAAACAACTCTATTGACCAGATCTGGGCATTGTGCGGCCCGCGAGCCACATCCTTTGGCTGTCCCTGTGCGGCCTACAGTGGCCTAGTGGGATACAATTTTGTGTCATGGACAAAAAAAAAACATGCCAATTTTTAAAAGGGGGCAATTTGGAAGCAGCAGTGTTGTGACTAACTGGGATGGATAGCATTCTGTAGATACTGCTCCTGGCACTGAGAAAATAAAATAAAATAAAGCTATAAAATTAATATTGAGCAGAATTAAGTTCAGCCTATGGTTCGGCCCTCCACAACATTCCAAGTTTCTCATGTGGCCTCTTTGGGAAATTAATTGCTCACCCCTGCTATTGACTGTGAGACAGAAGTAATAAACAAACAACCGTATTCTGCTGTGTTCTCTCAACAAATAACCATTCCATCACAGAGTTATTGTCATGGTGCATGGAAAGCTTCACCAATGCTCAATTTAGGAGTGAAGCAATTAGTAATATGTTCAATCACAGTTAACAAAATAACAGTGTTCAAAATATTTTTACTGCATCTTTAGTAAACTGTTAGTAATATGTCTGTACTTTGACATTAATTTGTACTGATGGGTACATCACCAAAAGGCATTTTGTGCATCAAACTTTAGGCATTCCAACTTCAACAATAACTGACAGAATTAGCAGGTAAATTCATAACAAATTGCTTTAAGAAGTTGTTATTGTAAAATGGCCAGTGACTTTAATAATAGCTCATAGTATTGACATTGCTCTTAAACATGCAGCTACTGTATAGATTCATTTCATCACATCATACAGAGACTGTTGTTGGGTCGAACATCTCAGACAGCCATCTTGGGTGCCAAACATTGAAGGAACATCCATCATCTTGGACAGTCTTGGTACAGGAAGACCTTGCAGGCCTTTATCTAATGGAGTGATTGAAGTAGTGTTAACCACACAGTGGAAAACAGGACATCGACAGTGAGTGGCCCATGGTATTTCGTTTTTGCACTTGTTGTACATGAATATATACCAGCAAAGGTAAGAGAATGAGACACCTAAAGTTTACTATAAGATAGGCCACCATAAGATCTAGATCCATATCTCATATTATGTATCTCATCTGATCATACACTAAAACACTCCCCCTTAAGTCCCTTTTTCCATCCGCAACATGAATTTTCACCTGACAGTATGTCCAGCCAAACTTAACAATCTTTGAAGAAAAATTGGTTCCAAAAATAGTTCACAATATATTTTGAGCAATATGTTTCTGTCCTATGGGGCTGGAATTTCTTTGCTCAGGAGGAATTCAACTATATAATGTTAGTTGCAATATTTTAGTAAAACTAGAAGAAACTGTAGTGCATAGAGATCTAACCAAATACATCTTGGCGTGTCACATACCATACATTATGCTTCCATACTGCTTCTGTTTTGGTGACAAAAGAATGACGTCTTAGATCAGCAGACCCATCATCATATCTGGCAAATTGCTTCAGGCACACTATCATATTATTCAGTCCAGTTGTTTGCAGCCATCTATATGGGGCGTCGTTCAGAAAGCAGATGTTGAATTGCCACCAGCCCACATCACTTTTGGTGTTGATTTTTCTTGGAAAGCTCCTTCTGGACCCTTCCTTTATGTGGGCAGGTGGTGATCCAATGATACATTGTTAGAAAATGTTCCTTTTTTGTGACATTCTTGATTCTGATGATTTCATAAGTCTCTATGAGGTCACTAGAACAGTGTTGTGGCTAATGTGTGACACTTTCTAATGTTCCATGATGAAGAACGTTTAGAACTGTTTTACTAGTCTATCAATTTAAACTGGAGAAACATATTGTACTCAGTACATTTAAGGTGAAAATACTAAAAATGAATTGAAACAATAAGCATCTTTTTATGAAAGGGATACTGTAGTCCAATATTTTGTATTATTCTTCATGAAATTTATATGGAATTTATGGGGTTTTTTTTTATCTTGTTAGTCTTATAAAATAGTTTTAATCTGTAATATTAATAATAATGGATTCAACGTAGATTTTATTTTAAAATATTTAAATTATTTCTATACCCCAATTGGAATACATAATGCTTAAAAATTGGCACTGCACATCCTCGTACGGGTTTTAACCTAAGCCTACCTGCTCTAGCGCATGCTGCTAAAACCCGAGCCCAAGCATCTTCGTTTCTTCTTGGGCTCTCACTTCCCTCCCTATCACTCTCCTCCCATCCCGGCCACTGCCACAATGATAATGTGCAAAAGTGATCATGAGCTGCTGGACCCAGACCTAGAAAACAAGCTTCAGATTACTAGAGCAGAAAGGGGTAAATCTATATATAATAAATATAAATAGTGGACAGCATGTATTTATTTGAGATAGAGAGAGAGAGATAAGAAAAACTTTATTAAGGTATAGTTAAGGTTGTAGAGCAGGACAAGGTAATTTAAGGTTGGAAAAACTCAATAAGTTAACAAGTTAAGGTAGCACTCAACCTTAACATTTCTCCCTCCCCCTGCAAAGGTTTTTCTGATTACATCATTCATAACATCATCTGTGACATTAGGAGACATCATTCATGACATCACGTACGATATACATAATGATATAAATAATGGCATTAGCTATGACATTACTGATGACATCACATATATGAAAATTACATTATCCATGATATTACTGATTACACTAGACCTCGCTTTATTGTACAGAATATTTTTTAATTTAAGAGACACAAAATAATGAAGACATTGATTTTTAAAACTAGGGATAATGTACGTTACTGAAAATACATTTTAGAAATAAATATAATAGTGTTATGACTTAGGTGTGGTACTGTTTTAGCCATGGAACGACAGACACTGCAAGCCTCGTGAAGCGAGGCGGCCTGTCGCTGACCAATACTGCGAGCCTCAGGCTTGCGGAACATAGCCTGCAATGAATGCCGAAGGTGCACATTGCAGGTCTTCGCAAGGAACACAGTGTGCTAATTTAACAAACAAAATTGTTTCAAGCGCGTAACTCTACAAAAACATAATAATAATTACAAAAAATAATAAAACATTCAGACACAGCACAGGGGGAGAGCCAGGAAGTCTGGGAGTGAGGTTGCAAGCGATATTGAGCCACATTTGGTGTTTTGTCGTCAATCGAAAATCAGCTAAGCGAGGAAAAAAATGGCGTCCGAAAAAATGTAAAAATTCTGGAACAGGATGAAAAAGAGGCTGAGCAACGCCAGGGACGCAGGACTTAGAAAATACATGATAGCGACAACAGTAACACACACAAACAATGCCAGGCACACAGGTCTTTGAAAATAAAACCAACGCCAGAAGGTGCTCAGAGGAGCAAAAGCCTCAAATTGTGTGGCAAACAGCATTGCCAGCCTTACAATTTTATTCCCGTCATTTTTGACGGGCAATTTCCTAGTATTATATAAAACACAATTTTACATCTTTATCTAAGTCTTTGAAGAAAGGTTATTAATTGCAGAGTTAAGAAGTGTGGAACAATTAAAAAAATACAACTATTATTTACAGGTTTTAGACAAGCAGATATATATTTATTTAAATAATTAGCTACATTTGGAAATGTTTAACCTTTAAAGTTAACAATTTAACAAAATAATTTCATAGTTTGATACCATAACACACACCTATGTGTAGAAAATGTTTAATGTACGTGTATATTTCCTTTTCCCGCTCCTCAAATTGCATATGATCGATTTTTTTATTTTTTTATTCTTTCATCATATTTTTATTAAAATATTTGGTATTTGTCATGACTGATTTTGGGAATCCACTGAACCCCACAAAAAACCCTGTTATTTGGCACACTGGGTTACTAATATCAAAGGCTATCAAAATGGACATGATACTTGCTGTAAGGACTGTGATGTGTTGTTTTTGTATAGTGTAGTGTGGGCCACAATAATTAATGTTGGGGTTGCTATATGATGTTATATGCACTGTAATAATGTTTTTTTACAGGTAACCAACAGAGATACACTTTCTGCCATGTTGTGTTAGTGGGACAGCAAAGAGTTAAACCCAAGATTTCTGCAAGAATTTATATGGCCACTCAGAGCAGCCAGGCATTAACTCTCTGGCCTCATAAAGTGATATACAACAAAACACAGGTCTGGGATAAGAAGTGACCTGTCCAGGTAAACCCCCGGCTCTGGTGTAACTGTCAATGGGAGGGGGGTTTACGGCCTAGTGACCAGGTGAGAAGGTCACATTAGGGATTCATACTCCTCTTAGAGGGATGGGACTGATAAGGCGGACATGTGGAGGAAGTCTTTTTATGTTTGTGATATATCTATGCAAGAAAATAATTAAAGTGGCAGTCAGTCTGACTGGCATTCTAAACAACAGGGTGTCTGATACTATTTCTTGTATATTCAATACTAAGCAAGGAGATGAAAGCAAGCTTATCATTTTTAATAAGTCAACCTGTGATTTCCTGAGTTCCCCTAAGAGGTAGTCTGCTGGGCGCTAAGATTTTGTACACAAAAGGCATGTGGTCCCTAAACTCTGAGTCATTACTGTATTTGGATTAAAGAGCTAGAGTGCAGTGTCATAACTGTATTTCTCGGAATTCTAAACAGGAAACACAAATGTACTATTTATTTAATGTGCTACTTTATGATGGAGGCTTGCAGTTGAGGCACACAAGACTTATGACCCGTATGACTTAGGATTGAAACCCGTAGATACACTGTGTGCCTCGCAAAATTACGGCTTTAACGGCCAAACAACGGATCTGAAAATACATGAAAAAAAACAACAAATTAACTTTCCCTGATCTGTGTCTCTTTGCCCCCTCTCTTCCTCCCCTGTGTCTTTTTCCCCCTCTCCCACTCCTGTGTCTCTTTCTCCCCTCTTACAGCCGGGCCCGACCGCAGGCCTCTGCCGCAGGGCATCTGCCGCTGGGCCTCTTTAGGTAGGTGGAGGGGGGAGATGGAGAGAGAAGAGGGGGGGGGAGAGAAGGGAGGGGGGAGAGAGGGGAGAAGGAGAGAGAGGAGGGGGAGAGAAAGAGAGGAGGGGAGAGAGAAGAGCGAGAGAGAGGAGGGGGGAGAGAGAGAGGAGGGGAGAGAGAAGAGAGAGAGAGGAGGGGAGAGAGAGAAGAGAGAGAGAAGTGGTAGAGAGAGAAAGAGAGAGTAGGGGGAGAGATGAGAGAGAGAGGAGGGGGGGAGAGAGAGGAGGGGGAGAGAGGGAGAGAATGAAGGGGGGAGAGAGGGAGAGGGGGAGGGGAGAGAGGAGGGAGAGAGAGAGGAGGAGGAGGGGGGATAGACAGGAGGGGGAGACAGACAGGAGGGAGAGAGATGAGGGGAGAGAGGAGGGGAGAGAAAGGAGTGGGAGAGAAAGGAGGGGGGAGAGGATGGGGAGAGAGAGAGAGAGAGAGGAGGGAAAGAGAGGAGGGGGAGAGAGAGAGGAGTGGGAGAGAGAGAGGAGGGGGAAGAGAGAGGAGGGGGAGAGAGAGAGGAGGGGGAGAGAGAAGAGGGGGAGCGAGAGAGAGGAAGGGGAGAGAGAGAGTGAGGAGGTGGAGAGAGAAGAGAGAGAGAGAGGAGGGGGAGAGAGATGAGGGGGAGAGAGGGAGGAGGGGAGAGAGGAGAAGGGAGAGAGAGAGGAAGGTGAGAGAGAGAGGAGGGGAAGAGAGGAGGGGAGAGAGAGAGGAGTGGGTGAGAGAGGGGAGGGGGAGAGAGAGAAGAGGGGGAAAGAGAGGAGGGGGAGCGAGAGAGAGGAAGGGGAGAGAGAGAGAGAGAGTGAGGAGGTGGAGAGAGAAGAGAGAGAGAGAGGAGGGGGAGAGAGAGATGAGGGGGAGAGAGGGTGGAGGGGAGAGAGAAAGAGGCGGGGGAGAAAGAGAGAGGAGGGGGAGAGAGAGAGGAGGGAGAGAGAGAGAGGAAGAGAGGGATAGCGAGATAGGAAGAGAGGGATAAATAATAATAACAATAATAGATAGAGAGAAGAGGGGAGAGAGAGAGGAGAGAGAGAGATGTTTTTATTTTGTGTAATGATTTTTTTCCAGTATTCTAGAAAGGTTTTTTTTGTATCTAGTGGGGTAACAGGGATTTTATTAGGGTGTTAGGTAGGTAGTGTATGGGCTAATAGTGTAGATAGGGGTTAATAGGGTAGAGGGGGGTTAATAATGTAGTATTTAGACTTGGTGTCATGAGGGTCCTGGAGGACCCTCATGGCACTTACAGTGTTATTCTAGGGGTTAATAGTGTCCTATAGGGGTCTATATAGATCCCTATTGGACTAATGGGGTTAATTGTTGTCCTATAAGGGTCTGTATAGAGCCTTATAGGACTGAAGGGGGTTAATTAGAGGCTCATGGGGATCTATATAGACCTCATGAGTGATGGGGTTAATTTTGGATGCCTGGGGGGTACTTATAGTATTTTGGAAAATATAGGGGTCAACCTGGAGTGAAGGGGAGGAGTCTATACTAAGGGGTGGAGTCAATGTAAGCGGCGGCACCAGGTATCTGTCTTCCACCACCCCAACTTGGAGGGTCACTATCCACCACTGGATTCAGTCATTAAGTGTAATATGGATATAATATCAAATGTTGGTATAGGGGAACCTTTGGGAAATAGTGATCACAATGCATTTGAGCTAGAGTTCAATAAATAAAGTTATGCGGGGTCAACAAAAACTCGTAATTTTAAAAGGGCAAATTTGAATGGTCTAAGGGCAGCAATACCAAATATTGACTGGGACAAAGGATTAAGTAGGTAAAAATACTGAACATAAATGCACAAAATGTAAAACCTTACAAAATATACATAAATCATCATATATCATGTGGAAATAAAAGTAAAAGTAGTAAATCCCTGTGGCTTAATAATGATTTAAAGATCAAGATAAGAAGTAACAAGCAGGCATTATACAGGAAAGAGGGAACATAGGCAGCTTTAAGTGAGAACAAGAAATTTAACAAGCCTTGGAAAAGAGCTATTATACTGGCTAAAAGAGAAAAGGAAAATTGACTGTAAAGGAGAGTAAGACTAAACCTAAAAAAAAAACAAATATATAAATGGGAAGAGGCAAGGAAAGAAGCCTTAGGAACATTACAATCTGAAACAGACTGACAGATAAATAGTGACCAGGAAAAGGCCATGAGCTAAATAAGTTATTTTCTTCTGCAATCATAAGAGAGGTATCAGTGGTTGGGAAAAGCATTACCTTCACTAAATAATTGGTTAATACAGGAAGAAATCTAAAAGTGGTAGGAAATAAAAAAAGCTAATAAAGCCCCAGGTCCTGATGGAATACATCCAAGGGTACTGAGGGAACAGGGCTCTGTAATAGCCAAACCATTATATGTAATTTTTCCACAGGGTCTCTACCAGATGACTGGAGAAAGGCAGAGGTGATACCTATATTTAAGAACAAGCGCAAATCCGAGGAATTATAGACCAGTGAGCCTCACTTCTGTGATGTGAAAGCTGTTAGAGGTGTTAATAAGGGATAGTATACAGGAAAATGTCTATTTTAACAAGATAATAAGTAGACAACACAATATTTATAAGGGATAGGTCATGTCAAACAAATCTAATTAGTTTCTATGAGTAGATAAGTAGGAACTTGGATCAAGGCAACTCAGTAGATGTAGTCTTTTTGGATTTTGTGAAGGCTTTTGATACAGTGCAGCATGGGAGGTTATTGTACAAAGTAAGGGATACAGGAATTGCAGTAAATATCTGCTCATATATTGAGAACTGAGTAAAAGACAGGAAGCAAAGGGTTGTTGTAAATGGAATATGGAACTAAAATGGTAAGTGGGTTCCTCATGGTTCAATATTAGGTTCTCTTCCTTTTTAACATTTTTATTAATGATTTAAAAGTAGGACTGGAAAGTATTGTCTCCATTTCTGCTGATGACTCTAAATTTTGCAAGGGATTTAAATCAGAAAATTATGTACTTTACCTCCAAAGCAGATGGGATTTAACTCAAATAAATGTAAAGTTATGCATTTGGGAAGGAAAAATAAGCAAAATAGGCAATTTATAATCTCAATGGAACAAATCTAGGGGTATCAGATATAGAAAGGGACTTGGGAGTATTTGTGGACAACCACCTATGTATCAGTGCTCAGTGCCAAGCAGCATCTGCAAAGGCAAGTACAATATTAGCATGTATTAAGAGGGGTATATAAGCAAGGGAAGTAAATATAATTCTGCCACTAAACAAATCCCTAATACCCCATAATTTGGAATATGGAGTACAATTTTGGGCACCACTTCATAAAAGGAAATTTTAGAACTTGAAAGAGAAGGGCAACAAAACTAATAAGGGGAATAGAGGGGCTAAGTTATGAAGAAAGACTAACCAAATTAAACTTTAAAAAGTGCATAAGACAAGTTATGATTACTTTATATAAATAAATCCATGTTTAATATAAGACTTTGTCAAGTGAACTTTTTGTGCCAAGAGGTTTTCAACTGACAAGAGGATATTCCTTGAGGTTAGAAGTTAGTTTCCACCTTAAAGGGCCATTTCCCTCACTGCAAGTGCTCTTCGTGGTGGGAAAGAGCACAAGATTGTATGTTAAAGTGATTTTTTTTTATTTATTTTTTTATTAGATTAATCGCACCTAAAAAATCGAAAGTATTAGGTCTGTTTACAAACATACGGTGAAGGCACAGTGAATAAAAATAGTTATCGTTTTTTTCTGAACTCAGGAATGCAGAAAGAGATGTTAACCCCCAACTGTTTTATTTAGGTGTTTCACGAAATCCTTTCTCTGCGCAGATGAATTTGTGAAGGATTACTCTTTTCTTCTTTTTTTTTTGCTTATGCTCACTGCACGAAGCTGGTGCTGTGGGTCTGTTTTTGGACATGCCAGTGACTCATGTAAACAGAGATTTCAAAAGGATTCTTCACAGTATAGGCAGTTAAACTATGGAAAGGAGGTTTCGACAGCAAATTCAATATATAACTTAAAAAAAGGGTTGGATATATTTTTGAATAAAAGGGTCAGGTAGTAATCCGATTGCCAGTATCTGGGATCAGGAAGAATTTTTATTTTACCTTTGTGAGACAATTGGTAATGTTGGAGAAAAGAAAGAAACATTTATAAAAATGTCACAATGCAAAGAAAAGAAAATAATATTTAGTTTAACTACTAAACTATTCTTATATGTAATTTATTGTACTTATACTTTAATTAATATGTAACTATGAATCTACTGTGTTAATTATTTATATACACTAATGCAATGGGGCAAAATGGAGATTGTGGACTGGAGGTGACTGGAAGGAGCCACCATGGTTGTCCATGATGCTTGCATGTTGACAGATGCACTAATAACTACATATATACATACTGCCATATACAAGACTTTCTAACCACCCTTCAACCTCCTCTCTTAACATCTTGTCTACAACACCTTCCTTGTTGGTAAATATCATGTAACAGTCATTCACCACCACATTCCCCAATACCTGTTACCTTATATCTTCAAGGAGTATTTTTGAAATATCTCTTATATCTCAAAATATGTTGTAGTTGTTATTAATGTTATTATATTTATTATTATAATTGATAATCATAATTCACATAACTTTTTCTGTAAAAGGGACTCATAACACTATTTAGTTGCACTAAACTGTGTGCTGCTATATTCCCAGTCACCTTCACAGAGTTATGCAAAAATCTAGCATATCAATACCCAGAGTCCTTATCTACAGTGAAAATACTGTATACTGAGAAATTATGTGGGGAAAACGGGTCTACATTTCCTTCTTTTCCATCCCCAAGTTATTTCTCTACCTATAAGCGTATCCTAAAACTGTCCTGTGAACAGTAGAGAGGATGTATATGTGCCCAAAGAAACACGTGTTTTGTATAATTATTAAAGTACAAATAACTATTTCTAGTTTTGACTAAATAAATAGCAATTGTTGCAGTAGGTAATATCTGTTAGTGGTGACATCTGACCTCCCCTAGATTTTCCTGGGCAACTGCTCTGTCCTCTGAATTATAAAACTTTATTGCGCGGAGGGAGAGGGGGAAAGGAGGCACAGGGGAGAGAGAGGCATAGGGGGAAAGGAGAGGGGGAAAGGAGGCACAGGGGAGGGAGATGGGGGAGACACAGGGGAATGGGGGTAGGGGAGGGAGAGGGGGAAAGAGACACAGAGAGGGAGAGGGGGAAAGAGACATAGGGGACGGAGAGGGGGAAAAGAGACACAGGAGAGAGAGAGGCATAGGGGGAAAAGGAGAAGGGGAAAGGAGGCACATGGGAGGGAGAGGGGGGAGACACAGGGGAGTGGGAGTGGGGGAACAGACACAAGGGAGGGAGAGGGGGGAAAGAGACACAGGGGAGGGAGAGGGGGAAAGAGACATAGGGTGGAAGGGGACAGGATGGGCACCATTATGAAAACAATTTGGTAATTTTTATTTTATTTTCAATTATTCTTTATTGATTTTTAAAATTGTACAAAAGCGGTAATATTAGAGAAAAGAAAGAAAAATATATATAAAAAGGCCACAATAGAAAGCAAAATAAAATAATATTTAGTTATATAAACAACTACACTGTTCTTAAATAGGGTCTAATCACATTATAATGACCACTGCCTACTTTTAATGTCAGCAGCGCGTAGCCAATGAAATACGGCAAGTGTCGTGAGCTGGCATGGTGGGTATATTAGGTGACATATAGGCATTCTGTGAACATGTCAATCATTGCTGTCACAGTTAAAACGTATGATTTGTCCAACTTTAAAATGGGGGAGATCATTAGCATTCGGGCCAAGGGTTTCAGTACCGAAATTTGACCTCTTCTGATAAGCAAAGGGTTGCCTTCGATGATGAGTCACATTTTCTGCTCCATCAACTGGACGGACGTTGGCATTTCAGGCGTGAAACCTCAGAGAAGAAATGCTGTGCAACCATTGTTGGAAGAACACAAGCTGTGGCGGCAGCGTTATGGTCTGAGGAATGCTTTCTTGGCATTCTCTGGGTCAACTCATACCTTTAGAAGCACACCCAGTCGATTGGGTTATCTTTCCATCCTTGCAGATCAAGTACACCCATACATGTTGATGGTCTTCGCTGGAGCGGATGGGATCTTCCAGCATGACACAGAATTCCAAGTACTTTATTAACCACCCTTACTAAATTAAAACACACTCACACACAGCACAGGGGGAGAGCCAGGAAGCCTGGGAGTGAGGTTTGCAAGTGATTTTGAGCCTTATTTGACGTGTTTCGTTACTCGAAAATCGGCTAAGCGAGAAAAAAAATGGCGGACAAAAAAAGTAATAAATTCTGAAACTGGATGAAAACAAGGCTGACCAAAAATGCCAGGCACGCGGGACTTAGAAAATACACAGCGGCAAACACACTAACACTTACACCAAAAATGCCAGGCACGCGGGACTTAGAAAATACACGACAGAAAAGACAGTAACACACCAACAACGCCAGGCACTCAGGACCTTGCAAATAAAACAAATGCCAGTCAGCGCAAACATTCAGCAGACACATAGAGGAGAAACACAAAGGGGAGGGACAGGGGGGAGATGCTGGAAAGAGACACGGGGCATTTCCGAGCACAAAACTTGCAATTTAATGAACCCTGCAATGAGCGTCACGTACAGTAGGCGAGAGGAAAGGTATGCAATGAGCGCCAAAGGCGCTCATCGCGGGGCTCGAGATGAGTGCCGAAGGTGCTCAGAGAATCAAAACAACATTGCATGGCTTACAATTTTATTGCCTGGGATTCAAGATCTCTTCAAATGGTGACTGTAGCCATAAAATTAAAAGATGTTTGCTTCTAGGGAGGAAGCTATGGCAAGCTTGGACAAGCTAGTAAAAAGTAAAGATATTAAACTATCAACAAAGGTCCAAATAGTTAGAACTATGGTATTCCCAGTAGTAACATATGGATGAGACAGCTGGACCATAAAGAAGGCTGAGCGCCGTAAAATTGACACCATTGAATTGTGGTGTTGGAGAAGACTGTTTAGAATCCCATGGACTGCAAGAAGCTCCAATAAATCAGTACTTTAGGAAATCAAGACAAACTGTTCACTAGAAGGTATAATCATGAGGCTGAAGCTCAAATATTTTGGCCATATCATGAGACGGCAGAAGACTATGATGCTGGGAAAGATTGAAGGCACATGAAGAAGGGGATGGCATAGACAGAGATGAATAGATGAGGTCACTGAAGCAATGAACATGAACTTGAAGGAGCTCAGAGGGGCAGTGACTGGTGTGCTTTGGTCCGTAGGGCCACAGAGAGTCGGACACAACTGAACGACTAAACAACATATATATATTATAATGTGTATTATATATATTATAATTTTCCAAATACATTTTATTGCTAGCAAAAGCATTATATTGTAATTAAAGGACCATTGTTGTCATATTTATACTCCTTTGAAGAACTACACATGGAAATATGAAAAATGTTTTTAGAATGGAAAATAAAATAATACGACTTCTAATATATTATCTTTTTATATACAATTATGCTGCTGTTCTACTTCCTGCATTAGGAGGGGACTTTGAACACACAGAAGATTGGGAATGTGGTATTTACAACTGCCAGCACATTTATTAGGTTTATTGGAATACTTAGTTTACACGTAACATGAAGGGCCAGGTGATAAAATATAATGGATTGCAGTAATTAATAATTGGGTATATATATATGAAGTATAAATCTGCACACTGTTATGTGGCATCTTCATTGTAATGAAATGCTCTTACATCGTTTACAAAGACACACCCTCCTGATAAAGTAGCAGGCAGACAAGTAATGAATAATTGAATATAAAAGATAAAAATGTAAATGTAGAATTTCATTTGTTATTTTATTTTTGCTTTAAAAACAAAACACTTGATAAAGTTTTGCTATTCAAAGAACAATAAAGAACAATGATAGGCAACTTAATTCACCTCAAGGCCTATTTCTATGGCCCTTTAGTCAATAGAGTTCTAACTTTTTGTTTTATTTGTAGCAAAAATGGTAAACTCTCTGTGGGAGAGAAGTGGAGGTGGATTAATTGGTAATAGAGGTGTAGATAATGATGATATGTGTCCTGGAGTGCAAGAGAGAGCGTTTTGCTAGTCGTGAAGAGACAAAATGGCTCTGGTGAAGAGGAACCTGCTCTCCCAGTTTAGAGAACAGGCTGGGAGTCATGTGGATAGTGTCTGAAGGCCGCAGCATTATTATTATTATTATTGTTTATTTGTAACGCGCCAACATATTCTGTAGCGCTATACATAAGTTGAGTTACAATGACAGGTTCAAGATTAACAGATTGCAATGAATGGAGGGCCCTGTCTCTAGGTTGGAATCCGGTGTCCATAGCGCTTTCCCTAAAGCACCTTGCAGGAAAGATAGTACTCAAATATAAGCCGCACCCGTAAAATTGGAGAGAAAAAGACTCTCAAAGTCAGCCATTGCAAGAAACAGGCTTTCTAATTAGCACTGTAGCTTTTTTTGCAGGTTACAGGCTTTACAGGATGTTAGAATCACTAAAACCGTAAATCGCTATTCAATACCGCAGTCTCAAGCACCAAAATCGTCACCCTTAGCTCGCAATCGTGCAAATCTGCAGTAATTTTGCATTAGCGAATAGAAGTCGCACGCGTTACTAGCAAGCTCAAAAATCGGAAAAAAGGTGCGGCTTATATTCGGACCAATACGGTATATAAATGATATATACATATTACATAATTATATACTTACTATATCATTAACTATGAAACTGTACACGATTTGTAAACAGTTTTAAATTGTATATATTATTTAGTTCTATATTTAAAGACCAAATAAGAAAACATACAGCCTTATTAAATTGCGATTTGGCCAATTGAATAGGGCTCTATATAAGCACAGAGCATATTTTTTTACAGAAGTTTTTAGTTAGTGAAGACCTTGCTTTTGGATAGAAGTTCACTAACTAAAAACTTCTGTAAAAAAAAAAATGCTATGTGCTTAAATATAGACCTATTCAATTGGCCAAATCGCAATTTAATTAATGATAATTAATAGTAGAAATGAAGTGCTATGTGTCGACATTAAAAATAAAGAATGTCTAAAATAATACTTATTCTTAGCTAATGTAATCTAAAACTTAGACTTGTATCTGGAATAAAATGACGGCACTGCAAAATAGTGGAAAGATATCAAATATTAAAACCAAAACAAGATGTAGACTTTTTGTCAGAATTGTATAGAATACTCGCAAGTAGCTAAAAGTTTTTCCATTACATATTCTTGTAATCTACAAATGACTTCGGTATATGTGATAATAACATGTAAATCAACTAAGGATGCAGTAAAGACATTTGCAATATACCTACAAGAAGATATGTAGTTTATTTTGTATTTCCTCATTAGGAAGTATACACAGTAAGATGGGGGAAGATGAGTAAATCATAGAATTAATCATGATCAGTATATGATGTCATCCTTTTTTTCTTACCTGATCCCTGCTTCCCACCACTCCCGAATCACCAATGAAGGCAAACAGCTACTCACCAAACCTGTTCAGAGACCAATTGTCTCTGGCGGCTATTTTTATTGTAAGTATTTGTGTACATCTTCTTATACCAAAGAAATGCAGATGATACTGATGAAGTGTCTTCTGCTTTAATGTTTTTGCTTGCATGTTTGGAAACAAACATAATGGAACAAGATGCAAAATCTTTACACAGTATGGACTTTATAAGAAAGAAAATCCCTTCACGAAGAATACATTTATTGAAACACTGGCAAGATTCCTAATGGTGCAGAACAAGCTATTCATGTATATAGAAATATAACCCAGATATCAATGTCAGGTATGAACCCATAGGCCTATCTAGTCATTTAAAAGCTTATCGCCAGATTAGTTTTATACACACTTTTCTATGGACACATTTACGAGATTGAATCTCTGTAGGGAGATTACAGCAATCAGCGTATTCGAGTCTAGGCCAACAAGGCCCCGGCCCAGGGCAGCACATTTTCAGGAGCAGCAAGCTGCGTCATGTTAAGTTGCAGAGTTATGGAATAGAGCGTGAATATGCACAGGACCGCCTAAATACAGTTATTTTTCTGTATAAGTATACCATATATCAGCGCTATGTTTCTGTCTAGGCCCACAAGACCCAGGCCTAGGGCAGCAAATTTTCTAAAGCAGCAGGCTGCCTAGAAATTTACTGCAGTACATCGACATTTGTTTGTGTATGCACATACATGTCTATATGCAGTAATATTTCTGTCTGTAAGTGTACTTGGAACTTTCTGACATACTATATATATATATATATATATATATATATATATAATATATATATATACATAAACACACATAAACATATGATTTGATATATTGAAAGTGGAAAGTAGAAGCTGGAAGGTGGGTGGCACACAAATAAGGCATTATAAAACCTAAATATGCCACAATATATATATATATATATATATATATAATGATACAATTATTCTTCTATATATATGCGCATGTTGTAATCATGGCAAGGGGACAGAAGCAATAGTAACTGGGGAGCACAAATCTAACTGCGCATAGGACGGCATAAAATCTAAATACGCCCTTGACAGAAGACAGAAAAAAACTATTTTGTTTCTCATTTTTGAGTTACAGAGATATCTCATATAACATTTCTCCCTATACCCTGTTCATCTTTTGCATTCGGCACAGAAATTCCTCCTCCCCATCCAATGCAACTCTCTCATAGCTAAAATCTTTTTTCTATGACTGTTAGTGATGGTTTTAATGCAGTATTTCTAAATACCCCCAAGCACCTCATCAAACAAGCATTCCTTATTAATCCATGTATCCACAAGTAACATAAGCACTTATTTATACCCTCCCTTAAAGTACTACTGCAAATGTAAAGAGAAAGCCTAAGCATGCTCATTAAAGTGGCATGGAACACACCTTTTTTTTTTCAAGCATTTAAAAGAGCACTTTTTGAAGTTGTTTTTGCAATATTAAGTAAAACATTTATAAACATCATTGAAAATAATAGAAAATGCATAGAGCATACTTTGGTATGTAGATCTCATGGGATGGCTGATGACAAGCCCCGAAGCGCAGTTAAACTTCTGAATAGGTATTTGTGCTCTGAGACCTTTATTAGAGAAAAGAAAACGCACAGTGGCAAGTTATCAAATACCCTCTTTGGATGTAACAAAGAAAATAAACTTTATATTTAATTCTAATGCGCAGTAGGAGCTTGTTGAATGATAGATGAATATCATTTAATGTGTGAACACTTTATCCTATTGGTCCATAAGAATCAGTGGCCATGTTACATCTTTGGTTCCCAAACACACAGCTCATGCATCTGGGACAAACTTTTTTTTACTTCTTCTTTCTATTGGCAGTATGGCTTTCTTCTCTCTCTTTCTTGGGTTAGTTAAATCAGTGTAATCACAGAAGTTTTTAGTTAGTGAACTTCTATCCAAAAGCAAGGTCTTCACTAACTAAAAACTTCTGTAAAAAAATATGCTATATGCTTAAATAGAGCCCCATTCAATTGGCCGAATTGCAATTTAATAAGGCTGTTGATGTGTTAAGGCATTTGTCATTATTCATCACACAAGATGTTTTATCAGGTCAGGCTACAGGTGGAATCAGCACTTTCATCTGCAGAATATTGTGTCATAATTTTACTTTCAAAACTTTAGGTTGTTAATACCTCACACCAAACAAATATTTTCGACATTATAAGCACTTGATAGAAAATGGTGTAGTTTCTTATTCCTTGTAGGTGTTTAATGCCTGGAGATATCAAATCTTAGTACAAATGACCAATAGAGCAACATAGGAATGAGAGGTCACCCAGTAATTTACTCTTTGATACATCTGACCCAATGAAACCAAGCATTTCAACTGGACAATTACACTGTAACACTGCATGTTACTGAGACTACATGTTTATGTAGTGCAGGATGCTTAGGTCTTAAGTTTAAGACTGCATATGATACATATTTACAGTATGGATGGAACTGATTCCGTTTCCTCTTCTGGAAGCAGAATCATTTCACTTGAAGAATAACCTAACAGATGGTTTGCTCTGTTATTACCTGGAAGCTGACTTGGTTTTAGACTTCTGGAGCAAATAACAGCAAAATATTTCTTTATGTGGAAAGTTTTGCGGTGTTCATAAGATGTTCCTTAGAGACGGGTAGGAGGCCCTGGGTGGGAGTTAAATTCTTATGGGACCAAAAATTTGCATTGGGTCCTAGATCTCAATGTTGGGGTGTCAGGAAGACTTATAGTTCAGAAATTGTTCTATGAGCAGGTTTGTTTGAGAAACTCTGCCTTTTCTCCCAATCACTAATAACATATGAGAAACGAAACATTTTGTTGAGTGTTTGATTCCTTAAGGGAAGATATGAAATAATACTACTTACAGAGTTTTTCCAGAATATTAGTTATCTCTGAGATTGTATTTAATCATAATTCCCCAAACTCTTGAATATTTGTACATTCCCACCAGACATGTGCATACGTTCCTTTAAGTCCACACTTTCTTCAGCATCTATCTGAGTGTTTAGGGTCTATCCTGGCAAGTTTTGCTGGAACATAATGCCACCTATGTATAACTTTAAAATATGTCTCTCTATATGTAAGATAGGTAGAAGATTGAACTAGTTGAAAAGCTTCAAACCATTAGGTAATGTCCCAACTGAGGTTTAAATCTTCTTCTCTTCTCTCTATTCTATAATTCTTTTTGAGTTCAGTTATTTCCTTTTTAAATTATAATATTTAGAAACACAGTGCCTATTATTTCTACTGAGATTTAATTGTTCAAATTTCATAAATGTCTTTACATTTAGGTCTTAGTAACTAAACAGTTTTAGCACTGACATTAATGAAGTGTAGTTTAACCAAAGTGTATCTGTAATATCAAGATGTCATGATTTGAAGTGGGAAAGTGGAATATTTAGAGGCAGTGGGAGAAGTACTACTTTATTAGACAAATTAAACAGCCATCCAGTTGAAATAGGAATTTAAGCATTACTGGGATAAGCAGACGGCTAGCCTGAGGCAAAATTAGGCCAATCATTTAGGTAGAGAGAACGTACAAACCAGTTAGGCCTTTGGATTGTTATCTGCCATCAAATCTACAGTATATATATATATATATATATATATATATATATATATATATATATATAAACTTGCAACATTATGTCCATAGAAAGGAAGAAACAAAATATAATACTATATTTTATATATATATATATATATATATATATATATATATATATAAAATCATTCTCAAGCTTCTTCCTCCTTATCTCACTTCGCCATCCCTCATCGACTTTCCTACCTCCTCTCTCTCTCACACTCCACTCTCTTCCTCCCTAAACTATCTGTCACCTTTCGTCATTCCTGTCCCTCCTCTCACTCTCTCCCTCTCTCACTCCCCTTCTCGCTCTCACTTCATTCTCTCTTCCCCCTTCTCTCCCGCTCTCCCCCGTCTCTCGCACTATTTATTTTCTCTCTTGCCTCTCTCTCGCTTATCCCTCTCCCTTCTCTCTCTCTTCTCCCTTCTCTCACTCTCTCTCTTTGACTCTCCCTCTCTCCCCCCTTATCTATCCCCTCCCCCTGTCTCCCTCTGACTACTCTCTCACTGTTTCTGGTGGCTCCTCTGGTCAGGTGGCTCCTCCTTCTGCCGGCTCTTCCTCTCACAGGTGAGATGAGGGGAGAGAGCGGGTGGGCGAGGAGGAGGAGAAGCCCGGGGTAGCAGAGGTGGGCGGCCCCCAAAGAAATGCCGCCCAGCATGGAGTTATACCCCACCCCCCACACCTTCCCTAGCTAGGCCACTGACCTATGCCACTGAGTGTCAATTCAACAGGATATACATTTGTATGGAACAGTGTGCACACATGAAATGTGTATTTCTAAACTTTAGTTTGCACATCATACAGATTGGCTGTAACACTGCATCATTTTTCAAGAATGTAAGTGTCCCTCTTTGGCCATTTGAGATGTTAGGAAATATTCAGTGGGTAGAGAGACAGTTGAGTCCTAAACTTCAATTTAACATATAGTAGATATAACATGGGGTTCCCTGGTGGTCCAATGCTTTCATTACTGTGACCTGGATTTGAATCCAGTCAGGGAACCAAGAGGTCACACTACCTTGAAGCTGAGCTGGGTTGGGCCTGGTCAGTAGTTGGATGGGAGATCACCTAGGAATACCTGGAGTTTTATGCTGTGGCCCACTAGAGGTGGATCAGCATGACCATGGGCATAAAGATGTGCCTGGTGTGTTACAGTCCATGAGGCTGCAAAGTGTCGGGTATGACTGAACAACGTAAAAAAAAAATAATATTTATCATACCAGTCTTCCTTAAAGATCTTGATTGTCCCTTAAGAACCTTTTTTTAGCAAATTACTTCATATTTTGTAAATCACATCAAAGCTGTGAGATATTCTGCAGCTCTGAAAAGAGGGCTAATGATATAATATCTATTACACGCACCAGCCTCATAACAGTATTAGATAAGCATGGCCTGAAGCAAAAAACATTTCACCAAATGTAGACTGGTTATTTTTCATCTCTCTTGATAACAGTCCAGAAATTAAAAGTTAATTTACAGACAACTTTGAATTTTTTATATGTTAGAATAGGAAAATGTCTATATTTAAAGAAAGCTTTATCTTGTCATGTATTTAAAACTAATGTGATTTAGGCCAATGTTACCCAATATCTTGTGGTAAAATAGTAAACTTTTCCAAAATGTCAGTATTTTAATGGATTTTCAAGGCTTCTTGTGGTCTTGCGTTAACCACCTGGCGAGATCACTAACCACAAAAATGTAAGTGCACAGGACAAACTCTGTATTTTTGTATAAATAACATTATGATCATTTTGTTCCTTATTTAAATACCATATTTAAAAATGTACCTATATTTTGGTATTTAAAAAAACATATTTTAGCATGAAAAGCAATTCAAATGCACCAGTCAGGCTTTTACCCATATTAACATTATGGGCATATGATTTGAGCTAAAGGATAGAGGGTACAGGGTACAGTGAGGCACAAGATGGTGGGGGAGGGAGAGACATAATGCTGGGCGAAGATGAGGAAGCAAAAGGGAAGGTGGGGGAGGTTGGGCCTGGTGAGGGAGATAAGATGTAAACATTGGATTGCTGGGAAGTGTGATTTTATGGGTAGGTGGTCACCAAACTGTCTGGGTTTGATACAAATAGGAAGAAAAAGTATGGGTGAAATGGGAACCAAACAACATGCACATGGATTTGGAGAAGGAATTTAACCCATACCCAGATATATAGAGAGAGGGGACAGTAATGTGGCTCAAAATATTTATCTTATCTTTATATTAACACATTATCAGCCTTATTAAATTGCGATTCGTCCAATTCTAAAGGGCTCTATATAAGCACAGAGCATATTTTTTTACAGAAGTTTTTAGTTAGTGAAGACCTTGCTTCTTGATAAAAGTTTACTAACTAAAAACTTCTGTAAAAAAAATATGCTCTGTGCTTATATAGAGCCCTTTAGCATTGGCTGAATTGCAATTTAATAAGGCTGTATGCCTTTAAATGTGTGTTATTTTTTTTCTTCAAATTGGCATTTAGAAGTAGGTCTAATAAAGAATGGCTGAACTAGATAAAAAGTAGGTGGGAAAAAGGTGGTGATGGGGAAATTAGGAAAGTAAAATCAGTGGGTGTTTCTGTAAGGGGGTTATAAAGATGAGGTGTGTAAAGCAAATACAAGCTTTAATCCTGTCACACAGTCTCACCTTTACAATACCAAGGGCCTCATTCAAATGCGATTCAGGCAATTGAATAGGGCTCTAAAAAAGCACATAGCAAAACATTTTTACAGATGTTTTTCGTTAGTAAACTTCTATCCAAAAGCAAGGTCTTCACTAACTAAAACATTCTGTAAAAAAATATGCTATGTGGTTATATAGAGCCCTATTCAATTGGCCAAATCGCAATTGAATGAGGCCCCAAGTCAGTTCTCACCATTTACTACATAATATATATGTTCCCTACCCAGTGTTACATGTATTTATATAAATAAACATGAATAAT
Source organism: Discoglossus pictus (assembly GCA_027410445.1). Classification (NCBI taxonomy): domain Eukaryota; kingdom Metazoa; phylum Chordata; class Amphibia; order Anura; family Alytidae; genus Discoglossus; species Discoglossus pictus. The sequence continues at coordinate 55,240,559 of CM050166.1, forward strand.
ATTTATCTCATGCATACTTATAAAGGATGATTTATGGATTGCTTCATATTTTTACCGTAATGCATAAACTATGCTGTATGAATAAAGATTAAGCTTCATATTGCGCCGTCGTCACACCTGTGCTGCGTCACAGTACAAAGAATGTATTAAAAAAAATGTTGTTGAGATGTATATATATCATAAACTCTGATATATGAACTTTTCCTGGTGCATCCTTTCAGTAATGCTAAAGACTTGATAAAGAGAAGTATATTCTCGAAAGCTTGTCAGGGGAGGGTGGGGAAGAGACACAGGAGAGGGGGGAAGAGACACACGGGATGGAAGGGGAAAGAGACACGGGGAGAGGGGAAAAAAGACACTGAGGAGGGGAGAGGGCAGGGGGGGAGACACAGGGGAGGGAAGGGGGAAGAGACAAATGGGAGGGAAGGGGATGAGACACAGGGGAGGGGGGACACAGGGGAGGGAAGAGGGAGTCACAGGGAAGGGGGGAGAGATACAGGGAAGGGGGGGAGAGACAAATTAAAATTTATACCGTCGGGCAATTTACTAGTGTTTTATAAGTACTATCCAACAACCTCTATTAAATTGTACTTCAGTGTATTATTATAATAACTCTTAAGTACATATTGTTTTTTTTTGTAAATAAATTAACCATGGCTGAATAAAATTATGTACAAAAAATATGAAGATTGTTAAGTGTATACCTTCTTTATCCGTCATATTGGGGTTACCAATGTGAGTTATTATCAAAGGGAATTGAAAAGTGTAGTTAAATAATTATGTTATTATGATATATAGGCTCCATAGAATGTAGTGTTCTTCTAAACTCTACCTTTATATCATAAATGTAAAACCCTTATTTGAGTATATGCCTATGAATTCATCTATCTATCTATTGAATGAAAATGACTTGTAAAAGTGAGCTCAATCTTGTTAAAAGGGCTATCTGTAATAAAAATATTTGTCCAGTAGATACATGGGTATCTATATCTGCTGCAATGCTCTTATTCATCTGAGGTACTTTAGAGAGAGAGAAATACTGAATTAAATAGGGATTTGGGAATTTAGATGATCTGATGCTTGTTTAAAACAGTTTTTAGGATTACCATACCCACATTTCTGATTGTATTTCTGGTTATTCATATATATGTAAGTATCAGTACTCATAGACAGAAGAGTCTGTATGTGCATACACTGGGAAAGATTCTCTAAGCACTGCAATGTCTCCAATGTGTCATGTATTCCTTTGCTTGCCCTGCAATATCTTAGTTAATCTCCCCCACTAATAAATGGTACTGCATCAGCACGGCACTGTGTATTCTTTTTAAAAAGTACTCAACTAGAGCTGATATATATAAATTTAACTAGGAACCCGGACCCACGCTGATGAGAGGCAGTAACCTTGAAAGACCTGTACGTGGCTAGGTTTATCTGGCTTACGTATAATTCATCCTGAGCTATGCTTAAAGCTGTGTAATACCGCAGGCATATGCTTAAAGGAAACTATGTTTAAAATGGTATTGGATTACAAGAGCGAAGCCTTTGTGGGCACATTTGCATGTCCATGCCCAGGTTCCCAAAATGCAGTGAAATAACTGTATTTCTCAAAATTCTAATATGTTTTTTAACTTATTTTAGACATCCAAATGTGAACACAAATGTACTATTTATCTACTATACATATATATATACCGCTGAATCAGCAGCTTGAGGCACAATGTGGTCCCCTTATAATGTGCTGACCTAGGCCTGGGTATTACTAGACATACTTGAGTGTGAGGCTATTTACTGAGCTCTGTATATACAGATCAGCACGAGAGTTGCTGGCATTGCATTTCACAAGCCAAAGTAAAATGTTGCATGCGGGTGTAGAGTTGTAGGTGGTGGGGGATGGTATTATGGCCCTACGTGTGTTATAAGATATCGGCACCAAATGTATTGTTTGCTTATTTGTACTTTTCTACAGAGCTGGTGAAACTGGGACGGTTCCAGAAAAAAAAACAGGATGTTTGCTGGGCTTTAGACTCTGGGAGGGGTTAGTGAAGAGGAACTGGCAAACACATACTAATAACTAGTTCTCTTGTACTCACAAGTTGCTTGTGATATCCCTCCCCCCCTCCAAAGACATTCTTAAAGACATATATATTCTGTAAATGCAAAAACAATCTTCAGTTAAAGGATGGAGGGCCTCAGTGCACAATAAATTGGGGCCCCCTACTAACACCTCTATATATATATTTAGTTGTCGTCATTACGAATTGTCGGTCACGCTATGTTAAAAGTTACAGGCTTGCGCATGTGCAATGAGTGGCGGAGACGCTCATTGTGTGGCCCGCACAACTTTGATGCAATGAGCGACTAATTGTTGGTCACGCCATGCTAAAAGTTACGGGGTTGCGCATGAACAATGAGCGCCAAAGGCCAAAGGCGCTCATTGCAGGGCTCGTGATGAGCGCCAAGGCCCCCACGACTATGCTGCAATGAGCGCCGTGGCCAGCACGACTTTGTGCAATAAATGGTGGCCTTTCAGGGTCTATCTAAGGGTCATCTGTCCAGGCAGGGTTATTATTTGCCACCAATGGAGGATGGAAACAAATTGAAGGAGCCCATGGCAATGCTCGTGATGCTGGCTCTGATCACGAGGCACGTAAGACTTTGATAACATACAACTTTAACGGCTAATAATATTTCACGCACAAAAAAACAATAAACAAATTAATTGACAACCTCACACACAGCACAGGGGAGAGGCAGGGAGCCTGTGAGTGAGGTTGCAAGCTAATTTGAGGCTTAATCAGCGTTTTTCGGTGAGGAAAAAAATGGTGGCCGTTAAGACGTAACCGTTGGAAAAGAGGATCAAAACAAGGCTGAAGCACATAACACTTAGCCGATCATCGCGAAGCACGCAAGACTTTGAAAATAGCAACCAACGGGGCTCATCGCGAGCCACGCAAGAATTAAACAGGGACAGAGAGCAGAAAGACACAGGGGACGGATAGGGGGGGGAGACGGTGGAAAGAGACACATAGGGAGAGGGGGGGGGGAAAGACACACAGAGGGGGAAAATAAGGGGGGAAAAACACAGGGCAGGGAGAGAGGGGGACACATGGAAGGGAGAGGGGAAAAACAGACACAGGGGTCAGAGAGTGGGGAGAGGCTCGCAAGGAGCACCAAAGGCACTCAACGCGAGGCACGAAAGTGGCGGGTTAGACGACATCTGCAATGAGCGCTCATCGCGAGGTTCATAAAGAAGAGGGGGGGTGCAATGAGCATTAAAGTGGGCGATTGGTCTAGACCTGCAACTAAGAGGGGGGAGAGCCTTGCATTGTGTGCCGTCACGGGCAAGTGGCTAGTAATAATAATAATAATCTCACTTTCTTATTGTTTTTGTAAATAGGTGTAAGAAAAGGCCCCATCAGGCTCTATCATGCGTGTTAAATGTTATTTTTTAAATACACATTTTAAATACATATTCTTATTGACAGATTGAGTAAATTGAAAGACACACAGAAGTTATATATATATAGTAAATAAATAGTACATCTGTGTTAACATTTGAATGTCTAAAGCAAGTTAAAAAACCTGTTTCCAGCTCAGAATTCCAAGAAAAACAGTTATTACACTGCATTCTAGGAAGCTGAGCTGGGACATGCACATGTGCCCACAAATGCCTTGCTCTTCAATCCATAGCCATTTTAAAAATGTCTTCCTTTAAGCTTATGCCTGCTGTATTACACAGCTTTAATGCAAAGCCAAGGTTGGATTTATGTACTATTGGCTAGAGCAGGGGTTGGGGGCTGGGCTGCAGTGTTTTTTGTTAAAAAATATGTATATGAGATATGTTGTTGCTAAGTCATTCAGTTGTTATGTCCTGGTTGTGCTTATCCATAAGTTTAAAAAAAAAAAAAGATTCTGGAGTGGGTTGCCAGTTCCTTCTCCAGTGGACAGTGATTTGTCTGACCTCTCTACTATGATATGGTCATCTTAAGTGACCCTGCATGCTAGAGCCCTTCACCATGACAAGGTAACAGTACAGAAAGGGATATTAGATATACCGTAGTTTAAGATGATAACAGCAAAATCCGAAATAAATGGGCAATTAACTGTGATGCTCTTATAATGCAGCCGTACTCTACCACAACCCCATTTATTACTTATTTCTGCATTATTTTATATCAATACAAAGAATCAAGTCGCCTTGAAAAGTTAATCACAATAAAGTGTGTAAGAGTCAGGTGAGTTTTTTCATGGCTATGTTAGTTCAGACCAGTCACAACATTGCACACCCGACCCTGAATTCCTGTTGAAAAGTCGTCCTATCAGAGGACTGCATGGCAGCCTGCAATACAGCAACAGCTATCTGAGACACAAACAGCCTTTTCAACCAATTAGATTGTTCTGTTTGATCTGTTTAAGAAGCAATAAATCACAGAGCAACCAAAAAAGGTCAACATTCCCTGTTATTGGTGGGATATTATGCAATGTTTAAGCCACTTTTGTGTTTGCATCGTTCAGTCGTCTCCAACTTTCCGTGACCTCATAGACCATAACACACCATGCTGGTCAACTTGGTATTAATAAGATATTAATATTTATGCATTCATGTAATGCCCTAGGATTATTCAGACTACCAAATTTCTACCTATTGCTACATCCCAACGTGTGTGTATATATATATATATATATATATATATATATATATGTATAAATATATAATTGATATACAGAAAATCAATCGCACATTCGTTTTCGATTTTAATGTCTAAAAATAAATTGAAAAAACTTATTTCCTGCTCAGGTTTCCCAGAAGTAGTCATTGGACTGCTCTCTGGGAAACTGGGTGGGGACATGCAAATAAGACCAAGATCCACTCTCACATGCAAAACCACTTTAAACATGGCTCCTTTTAGGCACATGCTTGTTGTATTACACAGCTTTAAGCGGTATATGTATCTCAGTATATATCTCAATAATGGATGCCGGTTGATGTTTATTTTTTTAATCCAATTCTAAATTCAGTTTTTCATGGTTCAAATTCTTTACTCCAGGCACTACTTAAAGGGATATGTAAGTGAGCTGGATTACGAGTGCATCTGATAGAGGAGAATTAGTAGTTTATGAAAACATGTTTTGCATGAAAAAATACCAAAATAAGCATTCAAACACCTACCTTGAAGTTAGCAAAATATCTTTTAATTTCTGTCAGTTGAAATTTAGGATTAACACCCTCCAAACCCAGGCTAAACTGGTATACAATTTGAAAAATTGTTTTGGCCAATCAGGAGGAAGTAAAGACTGAAACATTTGTATCACAATCTGGCAGTTTCTGTCTGTTTTTTTTTTTTCTCTGCCTGTCTCTTTATGGACAATTTCAGATGTAATGCCACCAACCATCATTTCCTTTAGATGTCACACACTGTACCCTTCAGGATACACTTTATGTAAGCTTTCTAGTGGTGTGCACATCCAGATAGCACCTAGCATATAAATATGTAAGTGTATTCAACTTTTTAATATAATACATATTTTTTACTAATCAATAGCTGTTTTTTTAGGAAAAATGTGAAACTCAGCTCAATTACATATCCCTTTAATGTTTTATATTTGGGTAACATTGAAGTTGCAGTTTTTTTTACACATTTTTTAAGTTTTTATTTATTATATCAACTGGTAGGATAAGGATTTGGGTACAAACACTAGAAAGGGGAGGATTGGGGGAATTTTTTATAACACTTATAATGTGATATCAGATATGGTAAGAGAAATGTTACAGTATTATGATAGTGATATCATGATTATTAAAATAAACTATGTTATTAAAGCTTAACTTCTGGTGCCAGTACCACTATTATTAGACTTTATGGAGGGTTTTGCTCATTTTGTAATATAGGGGCAGATCAGCTATTTCTGTTACACTCTTACATAACATAAAAGTCAGTATACTAATGTAAAACTAGGAGTGGGGGAGGGAAGGTGTTGAACTGCCCCAGAGGCTACAGAGGTAATTTATGGTAAGTGTTGTCTCCACTGGAGTCCGTGCCATTAGGGCCTGTTCTAAGAGTAAACCTGGAGTAAACTCAACAACGTATTCAATATTCATCTATAAAGAATGATATTGGACTGCATAATACTTTTGTAAAAAATCAATTGTAAACTCTGGAATCAATAAACATTTTTCCAATAGAGGTTAGAAAATAGAACAACACAATGTCCAAGTTTAATCTATTCTATCTATAAATGTATTTATGAGGACAACTTTAAAATCAATCAAGTATCGATAGGCGACTTAGAATTAGGCTGATTATGCTAATTACTCGATGATGTCTGCACACGCTCATTCTTTTCAATGTCATATGACTTTGTTGTGTAATTGTTATGAGTGATTATTTGCTGTATTGTCTCAAGTCAAACAATGCTCGGTGGGTGGATCAGAAACACTGATTAACAGGTAAAAAGTGCAGCTTTCAACCTAAGTGTGCTCTAAAGAAATTATATTATCACATATATAGTTGTGGTAATTACGAATTGTCGGTCACACCATGTTAAAAGTTACCTGCTTGCGCATGCGCAATGAGCACCTGCCGTGTTCATCGCCAAAGGCGCTCATTGCAGGCCTTTCAGGGTCCCTCTAAGGGACGTCATAGCTGTTATTTGCCCGAGTACGCTCCACTAATGGAGGATGTAAACAGATTGAAGGCTCTCATGGCAATGCCCAGGATCAGCGCCAAAAGCCATAGAACTTTGGCGCTGATCACGAGGCACACAAAATTAACGGACGATATTTTTTCAACCCTGTAACTCGGAAGCCGTCGGAAAAACAACAAAAGACGCCAATTAATTAAAAAATATATATATTTACAACCTCACACACACAGCACTGGGGGAGAGGCAGGGAGCCTGTGAGTGAGGTTGCAATCTAATTTGAGGCTTAATTGGCGTTTTTCTGAGATTAAAAATCCACTAAGTGAGAAAAAAAAGACGTAAATGTTTTCAAAACAAGGCCGAAGCCCTATCACGCGAGCCCCGCAATACTTAGAGAATACAAACAACGACGCTCATCGCGAGGCACACAAAATCTGAACAGAGAGGAGAAAGACACAAGCGAGGGAGAGGGTGGAAAGAGATACAGGGGAGGGAAATAAGGTAAATAAAACACAGTGCAAGGAGTGGAGGGGGAGGGAAAGAGGGGGAAACAGATACACAAAAGGGAGAGGGACGAAACAGACACAGGGGTCAGAGTGGGGAGAGGTTTGCAATGAGCGCCTGAGCAAAGCACGAAAGTGGCGGATTAAACAACATCTCCATTGAATGCTCATTGCGGGGCTTGCGATGAGCGCCAAAGGTCATCATTGTGGCCCAAAAGTGGACAATGTCTGTATTGAGCCCATTAAGTAGACAGTGGGAGAGGCGCTGAAGGCGCTCATTGCAGGGCTCACGATGAGCGTGGACAAGGCCTGCAATAAGCAGCGAGCCAAAGTATACGGTGGGAGAGGCTTGCAAAGTAGACAGTGGGAAAGGCGCTCATCTCGAGGCCCGCAAGTTAGATGGGGGAGAGCCTTGCATTGTGTGTCAAACAGCATTGCCAGTTTTCAAATTTTATTGCAAGTCACAATTTAAAAAAAACATTTGATTGATAAAGTACGTGTTATCTATGCTCATGGGTGTAGGAATCCCCCCCTCAGATTTTTCTATACGGGCTGTGTATATAATGAGCTGTATCCCCCGCAGAATTATTTTGGCTCCCACACCCCCTACATACTCTATGCTATATTACATTAAAACATATGCACTTAAACAAAATAAAACCTAACATCTTGCTCTTCTATAGAACTCAATTATGCATTTTTTAAATATCAGATTTTTTTTTGTTTCAATCTCTGTTGAGCCATCAGCACATAAACACATTTTGTCCATTATTAAGTGAGGTTCTTAAAAAGAGCATGCAATTATAATCACACTGCCGGTCTAACTTCAAGTTTACCCACAGAAATATTAAAAAAAAATCATAAAAATATTACTCAACTAGAAGTATGTTTTTACTTTAAACTCTTTGCATTGTAGAATATGGCAACTTACATCACAGCTTAAGGACCACTGCAGTTTGTCAAACTAACAATATTAGCAGCTATGTAAGCCATGACATAAAACATTTTATGGGAAAATAAGAATTTTTTAAGACTCTATAGGAATCCATTTTGTGTTGGTTACATGTGTTCCTCATATCTGAGGGATGGGGAATGAGGGAACTGAGAGCCTTTGTTAAAATTAATAGATTAAATAAAATTGACACCACATCCTTCTCCATCACTGGAGTCTTTGCTTTAGGAAATGCAACCATATTTTCCCAAAAGCTTAAATCTCCACTCACACACAGGTCCACCTATGCATCATGGATTCCACCAGGACCCTGCAGAAGCATCAACATTTTTTCTAATTAAAGACTATCTTTACAACTTTTTTACGCTCCTAGTTACGCTCAATTAAAGGGCTCAACAAATGCCAGGAGCCAGGTTGTCATGCCACAAAATGCTTGCAGACACCTAGATATCATCCACTGTACGTCTCTGCAATTCAATGTTACCTGGAAGCAGACAGGCATGAGTGACAGTGTTGCATGCCCCGGGTTCAGCTCTGCACACTCCAGCCGAACCTACCTGTGTGTAAGTGAGGAGTGAAAGCTGCTGCTGCTAGAACAGCCCTCACTGACAAATATACTTAGGACAGCATCCTATGTTCAGCTAATCTAGGCCTATTTGATATGTAACTCTCAAGCAACCAGAAATTACATTTATCCGGCATCTACCAATCCCCATGGGTGCCGGATATCTGAGAGTCTACTGTATAACACATTTTTTTTTTCATAGTGTGGTGGTCCTTTAAGGGGAAATAATTAGGCAGGCCCAATGTAGCTCATGAAATGCTAGACATCTAAATAGGAAATGCTAGACTCTATAACATGTTAAACAGGTTTGCAATGCAGCCTACAAAGCAGATGACCTTTCATAGACATTACCCTGCATGACCTTTTTATATAAACCACTTTTAAAGTTAAAAATACAGAAAATTAGCGTACAAATACAATGTAGCTAATAATAACCATACCTTTAAATTAATTGAAATATGTTTTATAAATCCCCTACATAGCGTTAATACTGGAAAATAAATGGCATTTACTATTGCGACTTCACTATAGAACACTTGGAGACAAGGGACATAAACATGGGCACAACAAGCAGATCTGCACCGTGTGCTTTTATTATGAGGCCTCTCCAGTGTTTAAAAGTGGAATTGAAAACGAGATGATTTAAAACCCAATTTATTACAAATCTTCCTCTCATGCATTTGAAAGAACATATTTAAACCAGTGACTCACATCTCTCTCGTCAAGGAACTCCAGACTGGCCATGATTAAGGTTTAATACTATGTGAACACAGGAAAGGCAGTTGATTTACAACAGTCCATGGAACCTCTAATCTTTTAATGCATGATTATTGGACAACAGTGGTCCTTTATGATTCAGTTGTTAATAAGTATCCATTAATATAATGTTGCTTGCATGGAGGTGGTGCTCCATTTTTTGCGTGGTGTTAATATTTTGCCTTGAACACAACCCATGAATAGCACTATGGAATATATTGGTGCATTACAAATAAATGATAATCACATATAATAGTTGTCAAACTGCGAGTTGTCATCACTCTTTGGGCCCTCGCAATGTGAGGGCCACAACTGACGACAACTTGCAGTTTCACAACTCCCCCTGCCATGCCCCACTGATGCTCTTCACAACTACCCCTGCCATGCCCCACTGATGCCACATCAGCCCCGCTGCCTTCCCTACTCCATACTCCCTGATCCTGTGGCGGGCGGGATGCGCGCACAGGACGACTGGCGAGTGCACGCGAGAGCGCGGACGCAGGATTAAGGTGAGGGAGGAGTGGGGGAGAGACACGGGAGAGAGGAGTGGGGGAGAGAGACGGGAGGGAGACGGGAGGGAGAGGAGTGAGGGAGAGACACGGGAGGGAGAGTAGTGGGGGAGAGACATGAGAGGAGGGGGAAGAGAGACACAGGGGAAGAGAGACACAGGGGGGAAGAGAGACACGAGGGAGGGAGAGGAGGGAGGGAAGAGAGACACGGGGCAAAGAGAGACGGGGGAACAGAGACATAGGGGAGGGAGAGGATGGGGGAGAGAGACACAGGGGAGGGGGAAGAGAGACACACGAGAGGGGGGAAGAGAGACACAGGGGAGGGGAAAAGACACAGGGGAGAGGGAAAAGACAGAGGAGGGAGTGGAGGAGGCGTAGAGAGACACAGGGGAGGGGAAGAGACACAGGGGAGGGAGAGGAGGAGGGGAAGATAGACACATGGGAGGGAGAGGAGGGGGTAAGAGAGACACAGGGGAGGGGGAAGAGAGACACGGGGGAGGGGGAAGAGAGACACAGAGGAGGAAGGAAAGGAGAGGAGGGGAGGAAGAGACACATGGGAGGGAGAGGAGGGGAGGAATAGACACAGGGGATAGAGAGGGGGGAAAGACACACAGGGGAGGGAGAGGAAGTAGAGGGGGGCTTCCCCCTTGGTGAAATTATAAAGCACAATACTGAGAAAAAAAAATATAAAATTGTTTAGCAAGGAAGATTTTTTTAGTAGCTAGATAGGCTGTGTTCTAGTCTGGAAGAAAGCCTCCACAGAGATACATTCAGGGCCGTATTGAGACCTTTAAAGATTCCAAGCACTTTTGGTGCCTCCATATATATCTAATTCAAAATATAAACAATAATAAACCATTACCAGATTCTAATTTTGTTGTATTCCCCATATTAATGCATATAATTAACCTCTATTATTACTATTTTATTATTTTTATTATAATGTTTGTGAGAATATATATATATATATATATATATATATATATATATATATATATATATATATATTGCATTATCAGAGTATTGCAGTACACAGTGATACCTTTTTTATTGGACATTTATTATGACAGGCTTTCAAGAAATAACATCTTTTTATCAAGTCCTGAGCAGTACTCAGAGATGTACATGAAAAAGTTTATATATCCGTTCACACACTCACACACACACATATATATATATATATATATATATATATATATATATATATATATATATATATATATATATATATATATATATATATATATATATATACTGTATATATATGTAAACTTTTTCTGGTACATCTCTCACTACTGCTCAAGACTTGATAAAGAGAAGTTATTTCTCGAAAGCTTGTCATAATAAAAGAATATGTTTGTCAAATAAAACAGGTATCACCATATACTGCAATACTCTGATAATGCAACATATATATATATATATATATATATATATATATATATATATATATATATATATATATATATATATATGTGTGTGTGTGTAATTGTTTCATGTATTGTGGGAGCCCCTTTTTGTGAAACCTGGTTGAGTTGCACCATCCCTTTATGTACAGTAACCTTAGGGTAGAGACATGTGATATGGGGGTGCAAAATCTAAGCGGGGCTAAGGCAGCATGAAACATAGACACCCCTTATCTATTATCTTCTTGTTTATGACTATTTAGTGATTACAGGGTTTTGTGTCCCCTCCTCTTAATTAAAAAATAAAATATTATGTCTACTATAATTGAACATATTCAATTGTTTTTTAACTCCTGACATTGTTATTCTCTGTTATTAAAGATCTGCTCATGCAAATGTTTCCAAATGTGTTATCTACTATGTTAATGCACAACTATATTATGATTAATGTGTACCAATTCATTTTACTACTTGCACATCCTGCTTTGTGTACTTGATGTGTAATTTAATATATGTGGACATGTCTAATATTGTGATTATTAGAACTGTTGTGAAAAAAAATGAATTTATCATGGATGGGCAGAGTGGCAGCAGTTAAGATGTTTATTTTGCTTAAAATATTATACCTCCTTAGAAGTATCCCATTCCAAATACCATATATAATATTGAAGAACTTCCAATTAAGTATAGATTAATACATTAACAATGGGAGGAAATCTAGAATAAAAAAGGAAGTACTTAAGAGAAATTTTGGGAAAGGTGGTTTAGCGTCACCAAATATTTATGATTATGCAGACCCAGTGGCACTCCACCAATTCTTAATGTTCTTTACAGGAAATCCACATTTTTGCAGATCGAAAAAGCTCTTTCCCCTAAGGTTAACTTGGAGAATATATTATGGTCTAAACTATTGGATAAGAAAAGTATTTCTGAATGACCCATGGTGGTTAGATCTTGTGTAAGAAACTGGAATATTCTTAAATAAATATATAAACTAGCACCCTTTCCTTCCCTTTAATCCCGCTATCTGCAATTTCTGGTAATTATAATTATTATTATTATTATTCTTGTTAAAGATTCAACAGATTAGATGGGCAACATGGAATTTGAGATATATTGCAGATTTATATGAAAACGATTGGATTAAACCATTTGAAGATGTGGTCAGAGAAAACGAAATTCCATCTGAGTTTTGGCTACATTATAATTCTTTAAGAGTAGGAGTTGCTAAAATAGTTGCTATGACACTTCCTATGCAAGTGTTAACTCCCTTTGAAAAAATATGTAAAGCAGATTCTTGTTTTTTTTTATGTCTCTAAATGTATGAAAGTACTGGGACTGGAAACTACCTGTAAAAAAAAACCTGCAATAAATAAATGGGAGAAAAAACTATGAATCCAATGGGAACTAAATGACTGGTATAGAGCCTTAAAGGTAACTGAAAATAATTTAATGTGTATCTCCTTTAGAGAAACCCACTTTCAAATAACTCAAATGTGGTACCTAGTTCCAGATATATTAAACAAAATGTTTCCTAAAAATTATACAGATATTTGTTGGAGGGGTTGTGAACAGGTCGGTATACAAGTTCACATGTGGTGGCATTGCCTGATTATTCAAGAGTTATGGAATATATGTATAGTTCATATTTCTAATATTTGTGGAATTAATGTAAAGAAAACTCGACTTGATTTTGTTTCACATGTTTCCAATAGATTTTGATTATAAACTTAAAGGAATTATTATCCAAATCCTGATGGTAACCAAATGGCTAATAGCTCTAAAATGGAGAAAAGGCCTAATACCATTATGGAGAGAGATTAAAGTAATAATAGAAAGAAACAGACACATTGAAAAAGATTTTGCCCATGTGAGTCCCAGTAAGAGTAAACGAGATAAACTCAAATGGCTGAAGTGGGATTGTTTCATGGACTAAATGTGATGCATGTATAACTGTTTTGCTGTAATGAGGTGTCTCTTAAACTTTAAAGTCTATTATTGATTGTATGTTTATGTTTTCATTATTTATTTTGTGTTGTTTTCTACGATGGTTTTTGTACACTTATGGAATGTCTGATTTTTTGTATGTACTGAGAAAATGTATATATATTTTTAAAATAATTTAAAAAAGAATATTGTTTACACAATAAATGAATTCAAGCTCACATTGTAAGCTAATAATATTATTCCCAAACAGCAAAAATCCATATTTCACCGTTATAAATTTATATTCCACCATAAACACTTCTAACCCCATCATAATTCAACCCTTGATCAAAAATATAACTTAATTTAACATTTACATATTTTATATTATATACGGTATATACTGTATAAAATAATTGCTAATAGGATATAATGGAAAAATCAAAGATGTTAGATACATTCTGCTCCACTGTTTGACTTTTTTGATTAAGCTTGAGGTTATAAGATTGCTTTCACTGAATTACTAGCACCTTTCAAGATATCATTGATGACATTAGGGTTGATGTAAATGGAATAAACTCAGATTGGACTAATGTGGTAAGTGGGGTTCCTCAGGGTTCAGTATTAGGTCCTCTCCTTTTTAACATATTTATTAATGACTTAGAAGTTGGACTGGAAAGTAGTGTCTCCATTTTGGCTGATGACACTAAGTTGTGCAAGGTAATTAAATCAGAAAAGAATGTACTTTCCCTCCAAAGGGATTTGCATAAATTAGAGAAATGGGCAACTAAATGGCAGATGAGATTTAATATGAATAAATATAAAGTTATGCATTTAGGAAGGGAAAATAGTCATGCAATTTATCATCTTAATGGAGTAAATCTCGGGGTACCGGGTATTGAAAGGGATTTTGGAGTGCTTGTGGACAACCAGATAGGAAACAGATTCTTCTGGATCAATTAACAATTCATAATTAATCGTAATACTGCAGATCAGAGGAGATCTTAAAAGGTTGAACTTGATGGACTAAAAAACCTAAATTACTATGTAACTGTATTAAGCAACACAGTTAGTTTTGTTTTCATGATCTATTCATTGGGCCTTAAAGTGTAAGATATTTTCATATTAAACTTGTTTTTTAGTTCACCATTAATTAACATTAAAAAGTGCAAACAACAGTAAAGCAAATGTTTAGCTTGAAAATATAATTTAAAAATACAGTTTACCTGATAAATGGCCACTGCTGTACCCCTCCCCACCTTTCTCATTGTCCTAATCACTTCTGAAAGGAAGTAGAGGATTTCACCTGCAAAACCTTGATTAGATTTACTTGGTAAAGCTTGATTAAAGTAAAATCATTAATGGCCACTGCTGTATCCCTCCCACCTAAACACTACTGAAAGGAAATTAAATATTTTAATTGCGATAACACTGATTAGATTTTCTTGGTAAAGCTTGTTTAGTGTGATCGCAATTTAAATATTTAATTTACTTTCAGTAGTGTTTAGGTGGTCGGAGTACAGCAATGGCCATTTATAATGTAAACTTTATTCAAGCCTTACCGAGACAGTCTAATCAATGTTATAGCAGTTGAAATCTTTCACTCCCTCTTATTAGTTCTCAGGACAATGAGAGAGGTTGGGGGTACAGCAGTGGTCAATAACAAGGTAAACTGTGCTTTTTCTTTATATTTTCTGGCTAAAGATTTGCTACACTGCTGTTTGCACATGGATTTTTAATATTAATGATGAACTAAAAAATAGGTTTAACATTAAAGGTATCTACATTGGCCCTTTAAATGACTATGATGACATCATACATATCTTTCTTTCTCACAGACACAGAAGGACAAGAAAACATGGCTTTTCTGTTATGCCTTCTTTTATTATGTGAGGCAACCTTGGAAGGTAACATCCTTTGTAATCTCCAATGCTTTAGAGTTAACGGAATGAATTAGATAAGATAATTAGGTGAGATTCCATTTCAAAGACTTTTGTAAATGTAGTTTAACACCTTACAAATTTAATTAACATGCACTGAAAAGGTAAGCAAATGGCAGAGATATCTCTGCAACAAGACCTATCTGTTCAAACCAGTCTGGAAGACTATATAGTCAAACTATAGATTACAAGATTGCACAGTTTGAGTTACTTACACTCAGTGAAAGGCTATTTTACAAAATATTCCTTTGAAGAATTGCACTTGAAAAAGAGAAAATTAGTTTTCAATTGTGGTATAAAACTACAGGTAATATATAAAAGTACATATAAAAGTGGGTTCCCCTGGTGGTCGAATGGTTACGATTTGGTGCTTTCACCACTGTGACCTGGGTTCAATTCCAGTAATGGAACCAAGAGGTCACATCACCCTGAAGCCATGCAGGGTTGGCTCTGGTCAGTGCTTGAATGGGAGACCACCTAGAAATAACAGGAGCTGTCTGTAGTGGCCCACTTGATAATGAACTGGCAATCCACTCCAGTATCTCCGCCATCATCATTGTGTGTTACGACCCATGAGGTAATGGAGAGTCGGACACAACTGAACAGCACAAAACATATAAAAGTATTTTATCAGTTGAGTGTTATTAAAAAAATGCATCTTCATAACATTGAAGTTTGCTATTTTGACCTTATCTATCAACAAACAGAAATTCATATTTAGTGTTAATGGGAGATCATTACTGATGAGCCCTCAGAGTCATTGGATTTATTGTTTTGAGTGCAGTCATCTGCACAAAAACAGACCAATGGGGCATGCTTAGTTCTGTGTGACAATGCCTCAGACAGTACCCCAGAAGCTAATCAGTAATTATTTAGATTGTAAGTCTGCAGGTTTTCAATCTTGCAAAGTGCTTTGGGAATGCACTATGGACAATGGATTCTAAGCTCAAACACAGGACCCGCCATCTTTTGTAATGTGTTAATATTGCTTTGCCTTGATCACAACGCATGTATAGCGCTACGGAATATGTTGGCACTTTACAAATAAACATTAATAATAATGGTAAATATCTCTCCCTAACAAAAGATCTAGAAAGGCTGACTGGGGGCCTTAAAATAGAAAACTATAATGTTAAATTACTGTAGGAGAAAAAAATGCATTTTTAAATAACATTTAACTGATAAAGTACTTGACATTATGGTTTTAAATTATATAATGTTCAAAACCTCCACTGTGTCACTTTAATTTTAACTGTTACATGTAATTAATCTCAATACTTTGTGCTGTGTTTGTAAAATAATGCAGCTAATAAATAAAAAACTTGTTAAAACTATTTTGCATCAGATAATGTGTTTCCTATTTTCAAAGTACAAAATCTGTTAGTTTCAATGAAGATTTTGCTAAATATTTTTGCTGCAAAAAAATAATTGTAATTTTTAAAATATGCACTTTTGAATTTATAATCTTTATTAGAAGATATACAAAAATAAAACATTATGAACAACTGTATTTTGTCAGTTAAGTTACGTAAATGTTCACAATAAAACATCAAATTGTTAACTGACTGGACTTTCTTATTTTACATTTTTAGTTATTAAAGTCTCTATAACATGACTAGCGTTACAATTTAAGAAAAACAAAAACAAACATTAAACAAGAGTGAAAAAGACAAAAGAACACAAATCTATTCAGTTATCTGAACCATACTGCTGCTAACCTGGAATAGAAAATAGGGTAAAGCTAAAATGCTAAACCTCAATAAGGATACCACAAATCTCCTTGAGTTATAGTTACCTCCATGTGGCAGCTAAAAGGTTTCCGGACCCCCTCCGCCTCTAGCTCCTTCCCGGTGCCAAGTTAGCAAGATGTAGATGTCATATTAAGGGGATGATAAATGGTGATGCTAACCAAGTTTCCCAGATGCTTGAAATTGGGGAACACTGTCTAGGATAATGTGTGTTAAAAATATGCACTTATAAAAGTATGAAAAAAGAACATGTCCCTTTAACAGGTGCGGCTATTCAAAAGGACATATTATAACTACAATGATTAATGACTTCAGATTTCTGTGCTGCTCTACAATATGAAACAGGACACTGAAAACCATATAAAATTGATGTATAATTGCTTTATTTTCACATAGGGAATTAAGGGCCCTGGTTAAAAAATAATTTGGGGGTCTCTCCAGCTTCTCTATGCAAGGTATGTTGTTTTAGGGGTCAATAACAAGCCAAAAACAATGTAGGTGATGCGATTACCCCAAGATCACCCTCTCCTCTAATAAATTAAGATACTCCTTTTATTCCAGATCATTTCTGCTGGTAACAGAGGGCTCCCGCATAGTTGTGGGCCCCGGTGCTTTGCACCTGTGGCACGAGCATAGCTCTGCCACTGTATATTTCACTATATTGTAAAACAGCTTTTTCTGTTGTTTTTCTAGACATACTAACTAAAAATCATATTTATTACAACATCCTGCTTCTGGGCCAATGAGGGGTAAGGTTGCAGTGTCAATTTCAATCTTAACCAGTTATCAAACAATGACTCTGGACTTCTTCCTGTTCCCTCCACTGATAACGACACCTCCTCCCCCATCATTCAGTATTCAAAAATTCAGATTTTCCCATTTTGTTTTTTGTCCATGGCTTACACAAGTGCTAATATTGTAATATAGTTAGTTTGGTACATACTTGATAAAATAAGTGTCTTTTTCTTTCTTGAACTAAAGTGGTCCATTAAGGAACCTCTAAAACATTTCCAAGGAAATGTTAATTAAATAAAAGAAAATATTGTTTGATAACTATTTATTACCAGACTATTGAATGTAAGTAATCCTAATGTTTGCACTGTTACTGCACATACAATGTTCCTCATAACTTCCTCCCATCTTTGTTGACAGACTTTTTAATGAGATTGCTTATCAGTTTTGTAGGTGTAGGCCAAGGTATTTTTTCTTCATCTTCATGGCATTGTTGGCAGCCATTACTCAGACAGGAATGTTGGCATTCAGCCCAAATAAGAAACATAAGGACACATTATAGTGTAGATCAGTAATTCCAAAGCCATGTTCCATGGAGTTCCATTTTCCATGACCAGAGGTTCAACAATAATGTTATCAAACATTATGTCTCTCTGTGACAAGCTTTGTTCTGTGATTGTGAAGGATGGGGCAAATATTGATGGCACTGGGCAATATTTTAGCACCGAGAAGAGATCAGGACTCTGCTGAGCCATTTTGTGGTTCTGGGCATGAGACTTGATTGTCATTATGGCATCCAAGTACATCCAAAAGGGAGATCAGTTCAGTAACCTCTGGTTTATACACTACTATTGTTCTTGTAAATAGTGAAAGTGGTCATTAAATTGGTATTTTTAAAAGTGTTTATAATCATTATTTAGAAATGGTTGAAAAGATACACCCAAAGGCACACTCAGAGGGTAATTCAATTTTAAAACATAATTTTTATAAAAGTGACATGGTGTGGTGGCAAATATGGTTTAATTTTAAACTATAGGTATTAATATGCTTTATAAGTTGAATATCATTAAACAATTAATTATCCTACAATAAAGTAAGACTAAAGTTTGACATTTTGAGCCGTCAGATTTTGAAAAGTTATGTTAATGAGAGCTTGTTGCATATAATTATTGCTAAACCCCTTTTATTGTTTTCAGTGAAGTCACCTGGGTCTTGGCATAACTATTAATTTTTCAATTTTGTGAACTAAAAACATTTAATGTAATAATCTCTCATTGAGATAACCTTTCAACTTCTTTTGGGGGTAGATCAGAATGGCTGACCGATGGCTTAAAATGGCAACCTTCAATCTTATTTTACTATAGGAAAATGCATTTTGTTCAATGACAACTGATAATGTACTTGTTATTAATTGCCTATACCTGTAGTTTTAAATTATACCATATTTGGAACCTCTTCTGTGTCCCTTTTAATTAATAATTTAAAATAAGATGAGACATGTAATTTCTGATTACATTTCAATCATGGGGACTAAAAAGAAAGCAATGTGCTTTCTGGGTCTTGGATCATGAGTGTCTTATCTAATATAACACAGTCTAAAGTTTAACATTTTGTTTTGGTTCCAAGATAAAATTCAAACTACTGTATATATAATCTGTTGGATGTTGTATTTGACAGCATTAATATAATGAAAGAATGACTAGAGCTTACAGCTTATAGGCTATATTTACTAAGGTAAGAGAGTTAGTGGACTCTTGGAAATATCAGCTTATCACTTTAGCGATTCTGGTCTTGTGAGCTTACAGTATGTGATAATTTACTCTTGAACCACCCAAAAATTACTATAAAACAAAGGTACTCCACTCCATTGATTGAAGGCTGATAACAGGCTATATTTTAAACATATCCAATACCGAACAGTGGTGGATCAGTGAGGGGCTGGGTATTTTCATTAAAGGGATATGTAATGGATATGTTTCTATCATACATTTAAAAGAGCATGTTTCAAATATGGACCTCCGTGGCCCCTATCATTAACCAACACAGAGGTAGTGTAAGGATGATGCAATAGAGGTTCTGTAAGTACCTCCATATCATATAGGTTTATTGTAGGTGCCGGACCTTCATGGCTTTGGGGTTAACTGCCATGGAGTTCTTTGCAGGACATGGCTAGGTTAATAGTTAATATATAATTGCAAACTGATTAATTGGTGAGTGCCACTGAGGTTCGTTAGGGACCCCTGTGGAAGGGATTAATTATTTGGTGCCACAGTGTACTTTAAGGACCACAATGGCATGAGATTAACATCTTGACCCCAAGGTTATAGATATATTTGTGGATTGGGGTAAGCGGGGTAGGAATCCCCCCTTCAGCGCATGGGGGGAATCACTGGGGTTCCCCTGTTTAATGTGGTTTAAATGAGGAAAATCCCAGGGTACCCTGGGCTGATAATGGGTAGGGGTACTAGGAGGGGATCCATAAAATCCAATAACTGTATCTGATGTTTTGGTGGGCATTATTAACTCCTTAATTGTGTCGGATACGACAAATCAAGCCTCATATCTGACTCAAAAAAGGTATTATAGTGTAATATATAATTGCTTGCTCCATGGAGAAGAGCCTCTCAATGTCTTACTTGTATCACTTGTGCTTGTGTAAGATACTAAAACCACTTACACATGGAATTTCCTATTATGATATACTCTGTTAAACTTTATACCATTGGAGTTGAGATTTTCAGTCCAGGTACTTGTACAGGTCCCTGAGTCCTTATCTCCTTATCATATAGAAAGTAAATCTAGGTCTGGGATGAGAAAAAGGCATTAATAGAAGAAAAATGTAAAATACAGATATTTTTACCGATTAACATTGTCACTTGCTCAGCAGTAAAAATATTATTGAAGAACTGGTCTTTTTATTATGGTTGGGTGTCAAAGGGTTCTGGATGATAGACAGCCAAAATATAAACTTATTTAGAGCTAGGTAGTAGAGTACTTAATTAAAAAGTGCTGCCTTTTCCATTGGTGTCTCTTACACCTCTCTTGACTGTAAATAAGTAAACAAAATAAGAATAAGAAAAGGTGCTATTTAAAAATGAGTGTTGCGTTGATAGTGATAATTTGCTGTATTAATAATAGTGATTGTATAATTTGGAAATGATTGCTAATTTACTATGTCAAATGCAATATGTATATATATATATATATATATATATATATATATATATATATATATACAGTATATAGGACTAACGTGAATTACATCACTTGAATACATTGTCATTGTTATCAAAGAAAATATTTTGTGTAATCCAAATCTAATTGACCTCCTTAAACTAATCAGGCTAATCCACTTAAGCTTGTCTGAAAAATAATTACAAATTGTATTCTTTAAGTCTTTTGAATGAGTTATCATGTGTTTTATTAGTTCACTCTGTTTTTATTACAAAGCCAACAGATTAAGGAGGGAGACATGCTGTGGATGTGCAAACACTCCCTGAACACACGTGACCCCAGCATCAATGGAGCTGGCTTCAGGAAATCAAACCCCTCACACTGTTTACCTAATTGTGGTAGTAATTATGTTAAAATGTCAAATCTTAACAACAAGCATTAAATCACACAGAGGTTGTTTAACGATATGAATGTCACTTATAACGACGATATTAGAAATAAAATATTCATAGAAAAGTGTACATAACTCACAGGTTTAAGTTAATCTCACCTTTTACAAGAAAACCGGACCTTAATATTTGTAAAGTTATCATTTATCTCCCATGGTACCACCGTCTGACAGGTCAGACAGAAAAGCCACTAAATTAGATTTATCAGCTCAGTGGCAGAACTAGTGAATGCAGGGCCCCGGTGCAAAAAAGATATACTTGTAACTTGCATGACATAAATGGCAGTTTCAAAAAAAGTTATCTTGAATTGCATATGCTGTCTCTCTCTGTCCTGTCTCGCACTCTCCCTTTACCCTCTCTCTTTGTCCTGTCTCTCTCTCTTTTTCACTATGTCCTGTCTCTCTGCGGCGCTTCCCGGTGGTTATCGCAGCAGTTAGGAAAAACTAGCAGTTCTGCGCATACTAGGCTGTTCTTTACCAATAATCATGTGCCTGTTCACAAAATACTCTACAGGCGTCACAGACAAACTGGCATATATATACAAACTGTTTTTTATACATATATATCCTGGCTTGTGAATTATCCATCCTGGTCTTTGTTTAAAGCTGTGGCATAAAGAAAGCCAAGTTTAAAATGGTATTGGATTACAGGGGGGAATTTTTTTGTGGGCACATTTGCATGTCCCTGCCCAGATTCCCAGAATGTAGATAACTGTATTCAGTGGCGGAGATAGAGCATGGAGCGCGCTGGTGCAAAAAAAAAAAATGTGTGCACCCCTCTGGGGGGTTGGAAAAAATGTTTTGCGCCAGGCCCCGCCAAGACCTACTCACTCAGTGCTCCTCCGCCAGACTCCTTCCCATAACTGCTCCTCTCCCGAAGACCCTTTCTCATAACAGTAAGACTTCTATCCATAGCTGCTACCCTACCCTTATCTCCTGCCTGCGCAAAGCTGTAGCACAGGTACAGGACACGCACCCTCAACTTTATTAAAGTTAAAATTAAATGTAGTTTCATTTTATTTTTTATATGCCAGTACAATGGGATTATTACAAAAGTAAAATTGGAATACAAAAATCAATTATCTATGATCCCTGAAGGGATACCTCCTTGACTGGAAGGCTTAAAAAGCTCCAAAACTAGCTTTCAGAAAATGCTGTTGAGAAAGTCTTTCATTAGCTAGTACATTTACAGCCTTATTAAATTGTGATTCAGCAAATTTAAAAGGGCTCTATATAAGCACATTACATTTTTTTTTACAGAAATTTTTAGTAAGTGAAGACCTTGCTTTTGAATAGACGTTCACTAACTAAAAACTTCTGTCAAAAAATATGCTATGTGCTTAAATAGAGCCCTTTTAAATTTGCAATTTAATAAGGCTGTTAGTATGCGTGAAAACAGAGCTTTTAAGCACTTGTTAATAAAATGATGTTTGATATGCAAACAAACATTTAGGTAGTTTATGTTAATATTAAGAACAGGAAACCTTCCATATGCCTTTAAAAAAATGCTCCTTATAATGTTTAGTTATTAAAATTACAATTGGAAAAACATGTGATCACAGTGGTCCTTTCATGTAAGCCTTCAAAATATCACATTATTTACAGCTTTTTTTTTTCAATTGGACAATATTAATTTTATATATAGATTCTGATGGTAAGGTCACTTCAGTCGGTTAGCAAATATCCGTCTTCAATGAAAGGCTTAAGTTAATCACATGTAACATTGTTTTTTTGTGGAATGCAATGGCATGACAAGGTTCTTTATCTGGAATGTTCCATTATTATATATTGCTGTGAGTTCAAGGCTGACTGTTAATGCTGCGTGTGGGCTCACACAACAATAAACCAGAAGTGATCAGTGATAAACTTAATAATTAAGCCCATGTAATACACATCTTAAAATCTCCTTCAAACATAGGCTTGTACTATAATTCATTTGTGTAACTATGCAAGTTGTGAATAACAAAAAAAGTCAATATGTACAGCAAGGATATATATGATCACCACTTGATTAAAATATAACCTGTATTAATCAGTTAATTAAGAAAAGTATACAAACATTTTTATGGGTGACAGATATGGTGATATATTAGATAAGCTAAGAAATCTTGACAGGGGCTCCAGATATGGTCAAATCTTTAAAGTACCAATAACTCCATTGGAATTTGAATAGGTACATTGCTGAAAATGAGGGCTGATTCAGATTAATGTCAGTGTACCCCAAGGTTCAGTCCTAGGCCCCTCCTTTTCTCCATCTATACATCCTCCCTCAGTGCCCTTATACAATCTTTTGGATTTCAGTATCATCTAAATGCACTTGAACTATCCCCCTCTAGCACAAGATATCAACTGCCTCTCTAGCATATCCTCCTGGATGTCTGCATGCTAACTCAAACTTAACATTTCTAAGACAGAGCTCCTTAACTTTCCACCCTCTCTCTCAGTTTCCACTCCTCACATATCTCTCCCTATCGACAACGCCATCATCATCATCATTTCGACCTCCCAGGCCCGCTGTCTTGCAATTCTATTGGATCCTGCCCTCTCTTTCATTTGTCATATTCATTAATCACTAAATCTTTTAATTTTCACCTAAATATCTCCAAAATATGTCACTACCTCTCATCATATCTTGCCTTGACTACTGCAACTCTCTCCTTTCTGGCCTTCCCATCACCCATCTGTCTCCACTCCAATCCATATTGAACTCATCTGCTAGATTCAAATACCACAGTAAATGCACAGTGTCTGCAGGACTATTCTGTTAGTTACTCCGCTGGCTTCCCATATGATCTAGAATAATATTGAAAATCATAACCCTAACATATAGAGCCCTCCACAATAATGCACCCTCCTATATATCTGCTCTGGTCTCACAATACACTCCCACCAACCCTCATCCCTCTGTTAATGACCTTCTTCTTCCCTCTTCTCTTATCACCTCCCCTCACTCTTGCATTCAGGATGTTTCTTGTGCTGCCCCTATTCTTTGAACTCCTTGCCTCGCTCCACTAGACTTCCTGTTCAAATTGTCTTTGACTTGTACCTAAGCCCTGTATAGTGCTACGGATATGTTGGTGCGTTACAAATAAAGGATAATAATAAATTATAATATTTATGTCTTTATAGCTTGAGAGCTACAAACTAATTAATGATAATTTGTAAATAATTTCCCATCAATGCAATTTTAGCAAGAATATAATAATCAATTCAGCTGTTTACAGTGTTCTAAAAACAGACTCCAAATAGTAATGTACTTTATGACCATATTCAATTCTATGAACTCATAAATCTCCCAATGACCACCATTTTCATATTTCATGAAAAAGAAGAACACAAAAAAATGAAATGTTTTCTAGTTGTGTATGCATCCAGGGATATACTATTGTCAAGAATGCAATTATTACCTTGTATTCTACAAAGATTCAGATTCCAATGTGGATTCCAAACAACAACCCAAACAGGATTTGACTCAACATCAAACTCTTACAGGTAACCTCTAATAACAAGAAATGCTCTAAATGTCTACCCCAAGAAGACTGTAACTGGACATTCCAAAATAGTTTTAATTATCTGCCAATAAAGCTGTTAATTTCTAATTAGTTGCAATATCATTTATTTCATTAATGAGATTGTTTTTGGGAATTATATCACTTTTTCCAGAACTGCGCTATTACTATTCTTGCTGCTATTAAAATTTGTCATATCAAAGCATTGCTTTTTTAGGTAGGCAATCTACTTTCATTTCCAACAAAAATTCTTTCAGTCATGATATAGTGGTTAATTTAGTGATACCATGGAGGTCCGTATGAACCCTGATGGTATAGGGGTTCGATTAGTGATGCCATGGGGATCCTCATGGACTCCCATGGTATAGGAGTTACATTTTCATACCCTGAGGGAGGGGGTCATACTTTTTAACATGCAATGGGGGTCCATGGTGTAGGGGTTACACTTAGTTGCTGTTGGCCGAATGACAACACTAGATGACACCACTGCATACACCCCAATAAACTGGAAAGAGCAAGCTCCAACCTTGATAGGTTGTCAGGTTACCCTAAACAAAGTTTTGCTGTCACTGGGTGCATGGCCTGGTTTTTAACTGTCCCAAGGCAGAAATTGTTCAGTGCATCAGAGCGCCTCCAAATCCCAAAGCACGTTTCCTCAAAATAAACTTGAATTCGTCAGGGGTAGTTGGTGGAAATGAACAACCCATATTTATGAGATATAGTTACATAATTAGTAACACTCTTCACATTAACCCTAGTTGTGTTAACATTTACAATTAAATATATCCTCATGAACGGTCTAAGCCAGGGTGGGCAAGTTCGGGTTCTGGAAGGCCATACACAAGCCTGGATTTGAAGATATCCTTTCTGTGTACAGGTGAGTCAATCAGGATGACTGAAGAAGGGATTGACTCACCTGTGCCCAGCAGGGATATCATCAAATACAGGCATGGGTGTGGCCCTCCAGGACCGAACTTGCCCACCCTTGGTCTAACCCTTTATTCAACACATAAGCGTTCAGAATATAGAGTTAGGAGATATAGGACACAGAAAAAAGTACGCTTGAGACTAAAACAGTCTCAAGCTTAAAGTTCGGAAATGCTGATGAAAAAGCATGTGTTGAGTAAGTCTTAAGCCATTTATGGGAACATATGCTTGTAAATATTAACACATGAAGGGTTAATGTGAGGAGAGCAACCAATGATATTGATTTATGTACTAAATATGGGCTATTCATTCCCGCCAACTACCACTGATGAATCCACTTTTATAAGAAGAAGGAAATTACATTGAGTTTTTGCAGGGACTCCAGTGCACTGTAAAATTTCTACTTAGGGTCAGCCAAAAAGGAGACCTTGAACCTAGTGCCGATGAAACTTTGTTTACGGAAAGCCAGCAAACCCATGGTGATTTGTTGTACCAACAAAAGCATCTGACTGCGTTGTTAAAGATCAGATGTGGTTATTTTAAAAAATTAGTTTTTAGTCCTGGCAAAAACCTTGGAGAGACAAATTACCGTATATTAAAATATCAAAGGAAAGATTTGTACTCTAAAGATGTCACCATATCTGGATCCCCTACCAAGATTTTTCAGTCTGTAGCAAGAATATTAGCATTAGATTTTTTTTATTTTTGTCTGAAACAAGGAGTATTGTAGTAAATGGTTGTTCATGATGTTGCATATGAATATTATACCTTCGGAATATGTGTGAGTATTTTGTATAACATGAATGTAAAACACATAAAAACTAGTTTTAAAGAGTTTCAATCCAATTCCTCTGTGTAGTAACAAAGTATTGATTTTTTGATAGCTCTACAGCTTTAGGGAATTCTGTAATATACAAACTCAATAATTCTCGTAGAATAAGCACAATGAAATAAAAAGTAATAGTAGATTGGATGGACTCTAGATTGTAAGTTTGCAAGTTTTCAATCTTGCAAGGTGCTTTGGAGAAAGCACTTTGGACACCGGATTCTAAGCTCAAAGACAGGGCCCCTTCATCATTTGCAACATGTTAATACTACTATTGTTTTGCCTTGATTGTAACCCATGTATAACGCTACGGAATATGTTTACACGTTACAAATAAATGATAATAATAATAACTCTGTGGTCAATAAAGTTGACAATTTAATCACATCTGCTGGTATAAATAGTGTGGGTAATTGTGTTGTTAATGTGTATTATGGAGGAAAGAGTTAAAACCACTTAGGACATTTAATGTTTCTTTGTCCAGAGAAATCATAAGTGACAATTTACCTTTTTAAGTGATACTTTGCATTTTTCCTTAAAAATAACCACTATCATTGGGCCATGCTCACTTTCCACTTCCTGTGGATTTTCCCCTGATGTGCTCTTTGAATTCTTTACATGGAATGGTACTTGTGCTGCGTCAACATACACAGTGCTGTAGCGTGGAGCCAGAGTGACCTACAATGGGAAGAATGGGTGTTGAGGTGCTAATTAATCTCTTTGTATCTGAAGTTGATATAGTACAATGGAGCCTCCAGTGGACTCTAAAGACTCAGTTTTAGAGACATGTAAAAGTGTAAGAGTCTTAGAGGCCTTTTAATTGTTAATGTAGCCACAACTCCTGGAATACTTAGACATTGTCTTGTATTCATTGCTGCACAGAGCAGAGGGAGACTTCATTATAATGCAATGTCGTTAAAACACACCTGCACGGTTTCAGGGCAAAACAGAAAATACTTGGCACCATAATACAAATGCACTCACAATGTCTCACTATATACAGTTTTCTATATATTGATACGCTGAATATAGAATAATCACCTTTACCTAGGAAATACAGACAGTGCTTCTCTATGGTTTATGCTCAAGATTGATATATCCATACACGTCCATTTTTAATTGTGTTAATCATTTTTGGGCAACCTGTTTTGGTTGAAATATATGTCTCAAATGCCTGCTGGTTTTATTTGAACCTTTTTTGTTGTGTGTATATATATATATAGCAAAAATATGAATTTTCAATTGAAGAAAGAGGTGTGTTAAAAGAAAAAAAAAGAGGAAAAGATTGCAAGTTTCCGAGTTTTCAATGCCGTAAGGAGGTTTGGGGAAAAAAACACTATATGTATGTAAGATTTTAAGCACAAAGACAGGACTTTCCATTATTTTGACATGTGCGAATATTGTGTTTTGTTTCATACTTAACCAATGTATTAGCTCTACAAAATCGGAATAGATAATGAATGGACGTGCTTTTTGAGGCAAGGTAAAGTGTAGCAGTTGGCACAGAGGATTTTGTACCTTTGAAGGTGCATCTGCTACCTCTGATCCTCTTTCAGCCCCTGGATACCTAATAGCAGGTGGAGCGAAGCACATGCACCAGAAGTTACAATACTAAGTTCAAAAGTACATTTTACAAGCTACATTGAATTTTTGTTTCTTTAAATAATGATTTTATTGGTGATCAATAACTCATCATGTAATACAATGTAGCCTACCATATATTGCACTCCCATTTCCTTTACCAAGTTGAATATATAAAAAATGTAGTAATAATACACACATTAATATAACTGAACTTTCATTATGCTATAAAAACAATTTATGTTGTTGTTGTGTCGTTCAGCCGTGTCTGACTCTCTGTAACACCATGAACCGCAGCTCCATCAAGTCCATGTTCATTGCTTCAGTCACTTCATCTATCCATGTCCTCTGCCGTCCCCTTTTTTTCTTGTACCTTCAATCTTTCCTAGTATTAGAGTCTTCTCTAGGGAATCCTGCCTTCTCATGATATTGTCAAAATATTTAAGTCTCAGCCTTGTGATCATTCCTTCCAGTGAACAGTTTGTCTTGATTTCCTGTAGTACGGATTTATTGGATCTTCTTGCAGTCCAAGGGACTCTAAGCAATTTTTGCCAACACCACAATTCAAAGGCGTCAATTCTACGTCTCTCAGCCTTCTTATGGTCCAGGTCTCACAAACGTACTACTTTACTACTGGGAATATAACATAAATACAATTTCTAAAGCACCAGAATGTGTATTACCGCTACCATTTCAGTTTAATAATCAAATAATTTAGAAAAAATATTTTATTCCTTGATTATTAATTCTGCAGCAAACTAAAGATGAATGCAAATTGGTTACATTTTCCAATCTTAATGTTATTCTGTGGAGCCTCTTCAGATTTGAGAAATCACTCTACATTGACACATGGGTTGGGGAATGGGGTAAATCAATGATATAAATTCATATACATATGAATACATGTATACACATTTTGTACTATGTAAATGCAGTATATACATGAAAAACCTGAATAATGCAGTATATTGATACCATTTTTAATGGATAAACATTTTAGTTAGAGTAATAAGCATTTAAGAGTTAAAAAATATATTCCCAAAGCCATTCTTGCATTTAGACACCCACCAAACCTGAAACAAACATTGGTATTAGAATCGGAATGGACAATGAAAAGCCTAACAAAGAAAATGGTACCAAACCTTGCAACAGAACACTTTGTAAACTATATGAACAGATCTGAAAATATGACACTCATTAACAAGACAGCCACTCACTAACAAGACCTGCAATATCAGATGGTCATACTCATGTTAATAGTCTAATCCTGTAATATGTGTGAAACAGTCTGTTACATTGGGGAAACCAGCCAAAAACTGCACCTAAGGATTAATGGGCATAGACATTTTATTAAAAACCACAATGAATATATTTATTGAACCCCAGTTGGACATAATTTTACTAAGAATGATTACTCCATCCAAAACCTAAAAATCAAAATTCTCAGAGAGAGTTTCAAAAACATCCAGGAGAGAAAAACATTTGAATGAAGATGATCACATTCTTTAACAATAACAGGACTTAACGTGGACTTGGGTATTTCTTGTGATCCTGTCTCATTCTTTCACAGGTTTTAAGGTTTAATTATTGCTTTTCAACTCATTAAAAGGCATATTTAAGTTTCATGGATTATGAATGCATCTGATACATGAGAATCAGTAGTGTATGAAAACATATTTTTGCCTGAAAAATACCAAATGAGCATTAATAAACTTACCCTAAAGTTTGCTAAATCTTGAGTTTGTAAGCAGTTGATTTTGAAAGTTAAATCCCCTGAATTCCCTACTAAACGTTGCAAAAAAAAATCATAATTTGTTTTGGCAAATCTTAAAAAAGGCAGCTAATACATTGTTTCAATCTGTGAAGCCAGTTTGTGCCGCAAAGCATCATTGAATGTTTAGTCTTGTTTTTCTCCTGCACAAGGAAGCAAGGAAGAGGCTCAGACATTGCTCTGTGGATCTCTGCATTGTGCTGCTGTTCGCTTGAAGGTTAGTAAAGGCTTAAAAACCATACCCAAATGCAGTGTAACTATTGGCAGGTACACAGTGCTATGTAAGCAACTCTGGGGGTGCAGAAAACAAATTATTTTTCAAGTAAAATGAATCTGTATGTGTATATAATGACTCAACGATATCTAACGTGTTAGATTAGAAAAAGTTAAAAACAGGGAAACTTAGATAAACCTTATGACATGTGGGGATATTTATGACTCACTAACTGATTTACAAGACAATGGACACATATAGAGATAACACTGTTTTTCCTCTTATCTCTTGTCTCAGACCTTGTGTATACATCCACACAACTTACACACTTGATTGAACAAGTAAATAACTTTATTTATGATGTCTGTCTTCTGTCCCACATGGATTTGTTATTAATTAGAATTCCTGTTCTGTATATTCCAATGCTCATGTTAAACCTTAATTGGGATTGCTTACTACTTGATAAAGAGAGGTGCAAATCTCAAAAGCTTGTCACTCTAACTAAAATGTTTGTCCAATAAACATGGTATCACTATATACTGTACTTCAATACTCTGATTATTCATCTAGATTACTGGACACTCACAGCTACCCCACACTTCATAAATATTTATACAAAAACTTATGAATTTCTATGGTTCAGAATAAAAAATGGTAATGCTTCAAGTGGCTAGGAGGAGTTGAGTTGAAGTGCTCTTACAAAGGCTACTTTTCTCAGGCAATGCCAAACTCAGCTCAACCTCATTACTTGAGGGGTTGGGGAGGCATATATTTAAAAAAAGTTTTGTCTCATAAGCCACTATATATTTTGTTTTGTATTACATTATTCCTTGTGTTTGGTGGTAATTGATCAATGGTGTCTAGTGGATTGTAGTGATCCCATGCATGCTGTGATCATTTTTCCAGGATTCCTCAAAGACATCCTAATGCATTGGCTGTCTTTTTCTTGATCTGGGAAGGCTCAATAACACTGGGGGGACTCTGGAGAAATGATCACTCCTGCAAATTAATACTGTGGGATACTAATTAGCTGCTTAGTTGTGATAATTAGCATCAAAGTTTGCTTGTCTGTTTCTGTGGAGATGAAAACAAAGACCCCCAGAGGCGGAGAAGGGGTTGGTACCAGAACCCAAGCTTCTAACGGGGTCTGGCACTGCCCCCTGATGAAAAGTCTCTTTCTCCCTCTAGCCCGGGTCTCCACTCTCCACTGCCAGTGACAAGAGGCAGAGGTCTCTCCCACCCCCATGGTTATCACGGGGGGCTCTCATTGGCTGAGGCCCCTACAGCCCCTGACAACTCCAGCCAGGTACGTGGGGAGCTGGGAGCTGAGAGGCTGGGCCAGGGCATGCCACAAATGGGGTAGTGCTGGGAGGCAGACCCTGACCCAGGGAGCATGTTGGGGGCAGACATTGATCTCAGTGGGCATGGTGAGGACACTAGGGGAGCTTTTATATATACCGTATATACTCGAGCTTAAGCCGACCCGAGTATAAGCAGAGGCACCCATTTTACCACAAAATACTGGGTAAAATGAGTGACTCGAGTATAAGCCGAGGGTGGGAAATGTGCTGCCCCCTGTGTCCCCCTCTCCCTTCCCTGTGTCTCTCCCAACCTCTCCCTTATCAACCTCCCTCCTCAGCCTCCCTCCTCATCCTCAACCTCCCTCCTCAACCTTAACCTCCCTCCTCAACCTCCCTCCTCATCCTCAACCACCTCCTCAACCCCCCCATCCTCATCCTCCCTCCTCAACCCCTCATCCACCCTCCTCAACCCCCCATCCTCATCCTCCCTCCTCACCCCCCCATCCTCATCCTCCCTCCTCAACCCCCCCATCCTCATCCTCTCTCCTCAACCCCCCCATCCTCATCCTCTCTTCTCAACCCCCTCATCCTCATCCTCTCTCCTCAACCCCCATCCTCATCCTCTCTCCTCAACCCTCTCTCCTCAACCCCCCAATCCTCATCCTCTCTCCTCAGCCCCCCCATCCTCAACCCCCCTCCTCATCCTCAACCTCCCTCCTCAACCCCCCATCCTCAACCTCCCTCCTCAACCCCCCATCCTCATCCTTCCTCCTCAACCCCCCCATCCTCATCCTCCCTCCTCAACCCCCCCATCCTCATCCTCAACCTCAACCCTCCTCATCCTCAACCCTCCTCATCCACAACCTCCCCCCCATCCTCAACCCCGCCATCCTCAACCCCCACCAACCTTATCCTCAACCCCCCTCAACCCTAACCACGCTCAACCTCCCTCAACCACCCCCCGCAATCACCCTCAACCCCAACCCCCTCCTCAACCTAAACCACCCTCAGCCCCCCTCCACCTAAACCCCCCTAAATACCTCCCCCCTCTCCACTCACTTACCTGCTTGTGCTCCAGCCTCCGCTCCTTGACCCGGCGCCGGCGCGCATGTGACGTCACATGCGCGCCGAGTCATTAGCATATACCGGGTGCCGGCACCCGGTATATGCTAATGACGTGGCTCGCTGGAGGCCGGAGCACAAGCAGGTAAGTGAGGGGAGAGGGGGGCGGTATTTAGGGGGGTTGAGGGGGGGTTGAGGAGGGGGGAGGGAAATAGACACACACGGGGGGGTTAGAGACACACAGGGGGGTTAGAGACACACATGGGGGGGTTAGAGACACACACAGGGGTTTAGAGACACACACGGGGGGGTTAGAGACACACATGGGGGGGTTAGAGACACACACGGGGAGGGTTAGAGACACACACAGGGGGGTTAGAGACACACACGGGGGGGTTAGAGACACACACGGGAGGGTTAGAGACACACACGGGGGGTTAGAGACACACACGGGGGGGTTAGAGACACACACGGGGGGGTTAGAGACACACACGAGGGGGTTAGAGACACACAGGGGGGGTTAGAGACACACACAAGGGGGGGCTAGAGACACACACCGGGGGTCAGAGACACACACGAGGGGGTTAGAGACACACACGGGGGGGTTAGAGACACACACGGTGGGTTAGAGACACACACGAGGGGGTTAGAGACACACACGGGGGGGTTAGAGACACACACGGGGGGGTTAGAGACACAAGGGGGTGTTAGAGAGACACGGGGGGGTTAGAGAGACACGGGCAGGTTAGAGAGACACAGGGGGGGTTAGAGAGACACGGGGGGTTAGAGAGACAAGAGGGGGTTAGAGAGACACGGGGGGGTTAGAGAGACACAGGGGGGTTGGAGAGACACGGGGGCGTTGGAGAGACACGGGGGGGGTTGGAGAGACGCTTATACTCGAGTATATATATATATATATATATATAAACATGTCTAAGACTGAACTCCTTATCTTTCCACCCTCTACTACAGCTTCCACTCCTCAAATATCTCTCACTGTTGACAATGCCATCATCACACCCACCTCCCATGCCCATTGTCTTGGTGTTCTGCTGAATCCCGCCTTCTCTTTTGTTCCTCACATCCAATCAATAGCAAAATCTTGTCAGTTTCACCTAAAAAACATCTTCAAAATTCATCGCTATCTTACAGAAGACACAGCTAAAATTCGAATACACTCTCTCATCATATCTCGACTACTGCAATTCACTCCTTGCCCTCCTACCCATCTCTCGTCTGTCTCCCCTCCAATCCATAATGAACACCTAGACTCATCTTCCATACCAAATGATCAGTGTCTGCAGCTCCTCTCTGTCAATCTCTCCACTGGCTTCCCATAGCTTCCCAAATCAAATTTAAAATCATGACCTTAACACATAAAGTCCTCAACAACAGTGCACCTCATTATATCTCTGCTCTTGTTTTAAATAACTCTCAGAAACTGCCATCTTCGTTCTGTTAACAACCTTCTTTTTTCCTCCTCTCACTCCTGTCTTGAAGACTTTTCTCGTACTGCCGCTACTATCTGGAACTCCTTGCCTCGCTCCATTAGACTATCTTCCTGCCTCAAAACCTTTAAAGAATTACAAAAAACACACCTGTTTAAAAAATCTCATCACCTTCAGCCTTTATAATTACAAATGCACACTCCACAGCTTAATAACACTCCCACCCACAATCTACAGTACAACACAGAGACCCCTCCACTTGACTAAACACATTGCTTTCACATTGCCATCTTGCATTTGTCACCCTCTTCTATCACACCTAAACCCTTAGATTGAAAGTTTGACAGTTTTTAATCTTGTGTCAGTGCCTCAGAAACGAGCCCCATGTACATTTGATTTTAAGCTCAAAAACAGGGCACTCCATTCCTTATAAGGTGTTAATTTTGTTTTTGCCATGTACTTAACCCCTGTACAGAACTACGGAATATGTTGGCAAGTTATAAATAAAGATAATAATGATTATATATATATATATATATATATATATATATATACACACACACAGTGCCTTGGAAAAGTATTCAACCCCCTTGACTTTTTACCTATTTTGTTACATTACATTACAGCCTTAAGTTCAATGTTTTGTTAATCTGAATTTTATGTCATGGATCAGAACACAATAGTCTATGTTGGTGAAGTGAAATGAGAAAAATATATACATAAAACTATTTTTGGCATGTGCATATGTATTCACCCCCTTAGTTATGAAGCCCATAAAAAGCTCTGGTGCAACCAATTACCTTCAGAAGTAACATAATTAGTGAAATTATGTCCACCTGTATGCAATCTAAGTGTCACATGATCTGCCATTACATATACACACAGAGGCACCACTAACCCAACACTGCCATGAAGGCCAAGGAACTCTCCAAACAAGTGGGGGACAATGTTGTTGAGAAGTACAAGTCAGGGTTAGGTTATAAAGAAATATCCAAATCATTGACCCAGGAGCACCATCAAATCTATCATAACCAAAATGAAACAACATGGCACAACAGCAAACCTGCCAAGAGACGGCCGCCCACCAAAATTCACGGACAAGGAGGGCATTAATCAGAGAGGCAGCACAAAGACCTAAGCTAACCCTGGAGGTGCTGCAGAGTTACTCCAGTCTCTGCTGTGGATCTGTACATAGGACGACAATAAGCTGTACGCTCCATAGATTTTGGCTTTATGGCAGAGTGGACAGAAGAAAGCCATTACTTTCAACAAAAAACAAAATGGCACATTTTGAGTTTGCAAAAAGGCATGTGGGAGGCTCCCAAAATGTATGGAGGAAGGTGATCCCAAACACACTGCTAAAGCAACACTTGAGTGGTTCAAGTGGAAACATGTAAATGTGTTGGAATGGCCTAGTCAAAGCCCAGACCTCAATCCAATAGAAAATTTGTGGTCAGACTTAAAGATTGCTGTTCACAAGTGCAAACCATCCAACTTGAAGGAGCTGGAGCAGTTTTTCAAGGAGGAATGGGCAAAAATCCCAGTGGTAAGATGTGGTAAGCTCATAGAGACTTATCCACAGCGACTTGGAGCTGTGATTGCTGCAAAAGGTGGCTCTACAAAGTATTGACTTTAGAGGGGTGAATAGTTATGCACATTGACTTTTTCTGTTATTTTGTCCTATTTGTTGTTTGCTTCACAATAAAAAAAACATCTTCAAAGTTGTGGGCTTGTTCTGTAAATTAAATGATGCAAATCCTCAAACAATCTGTGTTAATTCCAGGTTGTGAGGCAACAAAACACAAAAAATGCCAAGGGGGTAAATACTTTTGCAAGGCACTGTATATATAATATACCATATTTTTCTGTGTATAACACAGTATTTTTTACCAATTTTTTTAAGTCTAAAATACAGGGACCGTCTTATATACAGAATGTTGTAATTACCTACCCTGGTTTGGTACTGTAATGCTGCATCTGGCCACTAGATTTGAGGCAGGAGAAAAAGACACTTTTCATTTGGAAATGCATTGGTTCCAATTAGAGTGCATAACACTGCAAGAGTGCATGAAAAATTGTATTGTACAAGTTGTACAAGGGTACTTTCTGTCATGATTTTCACTGATTTCCATTCCAGCTCAAGATCACATTATTTATTACTCAGTCGCAATGTGCAATTGCATTTTTCCGGTTTACATAGGGATCACAAAGATATTGAGCTGGAATGGAAATCAGGGAAAATCATGACATAAAGTGCCCTTAAATATATATGTGTAACACAGTATTAATTCACACATTTTTAAGCTCACAAGCAGTAATGCACTCTATTTGAACAAGTATTTCTACTCTGTGTGTCTATTCTCCTGCCTTTAAACAATGCCATATAGTGGCCAGATGCAGCATTACCATGTGTTAAACACATTGTGAATGAGCTGTACAATCGTGTGTGGCATGTGCGTGATGCTAATAAACATGTATTTTATAGGTTTTATTGTGTTCCACATACATTTAAGGGCACTTTTTGTCATGATTTTCACTGATTTCAATTCTAGCTCAATATCTTTGTGATCCCTATGTAAACTGGAAAAATGCAATGCGACTGAGTAATAAGTGATGTGATCACAAGGATATTGAGCTGGAATGGAAATCAGTGAAAATCATTACAAAGTGCCCTTAAATATATATATATAACACAATAAAAACTTATAAAATACACATTTGCGTATTTATTGTTTTCAGAATTTTGGCTCCAAATATAGGGGTTGTCTTATACATGGGGGCCTCTTATAGAGTGTATATATATATATATATATATATATATATATATATATATATATATATATATATATATAGATATATATTATACCTTCTCTCTCTACAGAACACACCTCAGAACACAGCCTGCTACAACTTCTCCTAACTAAATTAAGATACCACTTCTCACCCACCCACCTCCAATTGTTGCAGCTATATGGCACTCAAATTACCATAACTTTCCCATCAAATCCCCTGACATTCCCATTTGCAAGTTGTATTATCTAACCACTAGGGGCAGATAATATATTACACACTACAGCCATTCACCTCACACTGACTCTCTATTTGATCTCTTCCCTCTCCCACGAAACAAAAAACCTTTCTAACTTTAATTTCCTTTCTAAACCCTGCTATTTCCTATCCGTTACTCTTTCCCAGGTCTCTGCCCCTCCCATTCCCTTTAGATTGTAAGTAGTGAGTTTCCAACCTTGTAGGGTGCTTTTGAAACAAGTATCTTCTACAAAGTTTCTAAGAGCAAAACAGGGCCCTCAACTCGCAGTTTATTATTGTATTCTTCCTTTTTACCCTGCACAGTGCTACGGAATATGTTGGTGCGATACAAATAAAAGATAATAATAATAATAATAATATTGTATGTATGTATTATATAAAATATTATATACATTATGAGGGGACCTGGGAGGGGCCCAACATAAAAAATGATTGTCCACACCCCATTATGCTATATATTTCAGTAATTACCGTATATATGGTAGAAAACAAAGGCTAGTACAATACATGGCCAGTTTTTAATGCTGTTTCTTCCTGTTCAGTTGACACTATGCCTTTAACTACACTATGTGTAGGGAATCCTAGCATATTTGTGATAGGCATACAACTAACTTGAATAGAGCATATAAATCATATATGGTTTACATTTTTAAAGTGTGTAAAAAATGGACAGAGAATTATGTTAAGAGGCCACTATGGTAATAAATTTACAATGTAAATTAAAATAAAAGAAGCTGTAATATATTACCTTTTACATGCAATTATGTTGCTATTCTATCTTGTATTTTGATGATCAACTTCCTCAGGTCAGCAGAGACCTTGAATACACAGGAAGTTTATATCAGCAATTATATCAGCAGTGCCAATAGTATTTATTATTATTATTATTTTTATTATTATTAACCTTTGTTTGTAACACACCAACATATTCCGTAGCGCTGGGTTGAGTACAAGGCAAAAACTGTTTTAATACAATGCAAATGAATAGAGGACCCTGAATAGAGAGCTTAGAATCTAATGTACAAAGTGCTTTCTCAAGCACCTCACAAGATTAAAAACTTGCAAACTTAAAATCTAAAGGGATTGCGTGGGGTACTGGAGGGTGATGAATGTGTTTTGAATATTAAGGCTGAAGGTGATAGACATTTTTTAACAGATGCATTCTTAGGGCCTCATTCTATTAACGGCCGTAAAATGGCCGCAAAGCTGCGATTCCTTGCGGCCATCTTCCGGCCCCGTGTAGAGCTACTGCTACCTTGCTATTCAAATGGACGGCGGCGCAAGGATATACCGTAACGGCCGGCCGCACATCATGCAAACGTCCGCAAGCGTTTTTCCTGCACCCGTAAATCTTGTTTTCCGGCCGCAAAGTCAGAAAACTGTAAATGCAAATATAAATTCAAGATGGCACTGTAAAGCTCCGTAAATGCTAGGCATCATAATGGGGGACATGAGGATTAATAGCAACACCCTCTCAAGCTTGCACATCGCCCAAATCCGATATATCATTTACGGTTTACTTTCCGTCCCGTAGTCCTGCGGGCTCGTCCTTGTTAAAACCCGTACGGTTTCAGAAGTGGAGTGCCGCAAACAAAGCATTGTAGAAGCCAATCTACATTCAATCCAGCACTGCAAAGCACTGGAAATGATGAGGAACATAATGGGGGGGCATGAGGATTAATAGCAAAACATTCTCAAGCTTGCACATTGCCAAATTGTACTTTGATTTTAAAATCCGTCCAAGTCCCACGGACTTCAATGATCAAGCCCGTAGCTCATTATTCAAACCCGTGCGGGCTTGCATGATAGATAAAACACAAAGATTGAACATGAAGTTAAATATCTTTATTTGCGGATTTGAGAGTAGGGGAATGTTGAGCTATTAATTCTAAAACCAAACATCACTTTCACTTCTAATAAAAGTACAGGATGGCTTTTCTATGCTACGACTTGTAAGTAAGCCCTTTACGACCCGTAGGTCTGTTTTACCCATTTACGGACTTGACGGAGGCTAATCCCGCAGCCTTTGCGGGTCTGAGGTGCTCCAAGCCCTTGGGACTTTGTCCACGGACATTTGACATGAATTTAACTAAAAATGATTTTCAGATTTGAGTGTAGGGGAATGTTGTGCTATGAATGCTAACACCTCCAATCACTTTATCGTCTTATCAAAGTGCAGGATAGCTTTATTATGTGCTTAATTATGTGCTTAATTGGGTGCCAGCGGGACCTTTTTGGTGCAAGTAAGCTGCGGCTCGGTTTTAGATAATTACAGCCATGACGATAGGGTTTACATAGCAATTGAATAGCAACCTGGGCTTTCTTGCGGCCGAAACTCTTGCGGCCGTGTAAGATCAAAGGCTTTCCTGCGGCGCGTGCGGCCGCAAGCCTGCCGGAGCCCTCAGCCGCAAAGGAATAGAATAGGCAAATAGCCTGCGGCCGGTCCTTGCGGCCATGCATCTCCTACGGCCGTTAATAGAATGAGGCCCTTAGTGAGGTTTAGATGGTTTTGAGGCAGGAGCATAGTCTAGTGGAGCAAAGCAAGGATTTCCAGACAATATGGGCAGCACAAGAAAAGTCAGTGAGAGGAGGTGATAAGACCAGAGGAAAGAAGAAGGTCAGCAGAACGGAGAGGGCATGTTGGGGAGTATTTTGAAACAAGAGCAGAGATATGTGGGGCTGCACTGTTGTTGAGAGCTTAATATGATAGGGTCATGATTTTAAATTTGATTCTGGGTGTTATGGGAAGCCAGTGGACTGCCTGACAGGTGCTGTAGGCACTGAATGTTGATTATGGTAGATGAGTCTAGCAGAGGTGTTCATTATAGACTATAGTGGAGACAGCAAGGTGCGAGTTGCAGTAGTCGAAGCAAGATTTGATAAGAGAATGGATTTGAATTTTAGTTGTATCTTGTGTTAGGTATTTTTGAAATGACAAGAGAGCACTTTAGTTTGCAAAGGCACACCCTCCCAAGAAAGTAACAGATGGGATTAGCGGATAAAACAAAATGTATCCTTGCAGTAATTAATAATTTGGTATAAAAGATTAAAACAACAAGGCTGTGTTTATTTATTTTCTGTTATATTAGTACTGATTCTCTAATAAAGCTTAATATTTTGTGAGCTTTGGGGAACTTTTTACTAATGTTCTGAGACATACTATGTTTTCCATTGGAGCCTATTTTCAAGTTTAAGGAAATCCTAGAATAATGTAGAAATTAAAAAAATCTCTTTACTAGTTTGGACATCCACCTAAGTGTAAATCACGCATTGTTGTGTATACTCATATATTTGGACACAAGGTGGCAGTGATTTCCTGCACCATTAAAGGAGCATCAAACTGTTTTATATATATACCCTTTGTCTCTTCCCACCCTCTCCCTCCCCTGTGTCTCTCCCGCATGTGTCTCTTTCACCCTCTTACTCCCTTGTGTCTCCTGTCCCCCTCTCCCTCCCTTGTGTCTCCTTCCCCATCTCCCTCCCCTGTGTGTCTTCCCCTCCTCTCCCTTCCCTGTGTCTCTTCCCCCTCTCCCTCCCCTGTGTCTCTTCCCCCCTCCTCCCTGCCCTGTCTTTTCCCCCCTCTCCCTCCCTTGTGCATAATTCCACTCCTCTCCCTCCCCATGTGTCCCCTTCCAGCTCTCCCTCTCTTGTGTCTCCATTCCCCCTCCTCTCCCTCCCTTGTGTCTCCTTTCCCTATCCTCTCCCTTAAGTGTAATTTCCCCCCTCATCTCCCCCCCTTGTGCCTCCTTTTCCTCCTTCTCTCTCTTCCTTGTGTCTCCTTTTCCCCTTGTGTCTCGTTTCCACTTC
Organism: Discoglossus pictus; assembly: GCA_027410445.1. Lineage (NCBI taxonomy): Eukaryota > Metazoa > Chordata > Amphibia > Anura > Alytidae > Discoglossus > Discoglossus pictus. The sequence goes on from CM050166.1 coordinate 55,281,354, forward strand.
CTCTCCCTCCCTTGTGTCTCCCTCCTTATTCCCCTACCTTGTGTCTTCTTTCTTCCTCACTTTCCTGCCTTCTTTCTTCATCACCTTCATGAGCGGGTTGATCCAGGAAAGTAGTTCCGTCCGGAGGACTGGAGCAGCAGAGGCAAAGCTAGGGAAGGTGAGTGAGCTCCTGTCATGCTTGGAACCAGGTACGGCCTGTAAGCTACTGGTAGACACCAACCTGGTATGTGGCAGGGGGAGCCATGCGGGCCTCGCAGGGCCTGGGACAGGGGGAGCTGGGGTAGGGGGAGCTGGGGCAGGGGTAGTTGGGGCCTGGGGCAGAGGGGGATCCGTGCGGGCCTCGCAGTGCCTGGGGCAGGGGGAGTTGGTGGCAGGGGGCCTGGGGCAGGGGGAGGCATCCCACGGGCCTCACAGTGCCTGGGGCAGGGGGAGCTGGTGGCAGGGAGCATCGAGAGGCCTAAGTCCCACGAGCCTCGCGGTTAACAGCTCCATGGGCGGCAACAGCATGACCAGCATCGCAATGTGATGCACACTGAAAACTATTATAGTGATATACAATATACATACATACATATATATACATAAGCAGCAGGTTTTTTAACTTGCTTAAGACGTTCAAATGTGAGTACAGATGTACTATTCTTTTACTATATATATATATATATATATATATATATATATATATATATATATATGTAGTAAAGAAATAGTACATCTGTGTTCACATTTGAATGTTTAAGACAAGTTAAAAAACCTGCTTCTAGCTCAGAATTCAGAGAAAAACTATTATTACACTGCATTCTGGGAAGCTGAGCTGGGACATGCAAATGTGCCCACAAATCCCTCACTCTTCAATCCATAGCCACTATCAAACATGGCTTCCTTTAAGCTTATGCCTGCTGTATTACACAGCTTTAATGCAAAGCCAAGGTTGGATTTTACACAAGCCGAGAATCCTATCCATATATATAGTATTTTCTTTTTAAGAACCTCACCCATAATAAATGTATAATACATGTTTAAAATGAATACAGCATTCAATTTTAGCTATTGTACATTGTTTTAATGACGACTGACACTTTGTCTTTCTTCATAAAAGGATTAGATACCTGGCAGAAGTGGAGGAATAGTAGATTCAGATAAGGCCTACAGAAATGACTCAGTGTTGGCCCGGGTTCCCACTTGAGGGAACTGTTAGTAACTTAGAAACGTATTTTGTGTAAAATGAGGAAGATTAGCTCTTCACCTGGAAAATGAGAACACAATAAGAATGTATGTATTTACAGTGGTAACAACAAAACCAACAGACAATCAAAAGTAGACAATATAGAACGCAGCAAACGAGCAGACGTGCAGAGCTGCAGCTCTGCCGATTTGGACAAAAAAAGGAGTCTTTTTGGACCAGCACAGAGCCACAGAGGAGTCCTAGGGCACAGCAAACGATCCCTCTCCTCGAGAGGAACAATTTGATACCCGGAAAGCGGGTTTATCGGGCCCGAGGCACACGTGAGCCAGGTGGGCCACCATCTCCCTCATCCCTGCAGCAGAGATACCCAGACAGGACTTACCAACAGGGGTAGACAAGGAGCCACTTCTACCCCGCCACCGAGGTGAGGTCGGGGCTCCCGGACCGGCACACCAGGAGGTGAGAGAGAGAGCCGAGATCCGGAGCGGGCGCCATCTTGGAGCCGCGGCCTATGCAGCCAGAAGAGCCCTACCGTCAGTTCCCGCCAAAAATCGGCGGGGGGTGAGTGGAGCGCAGCACAGCGGGGGGAGAGAGACAGAGGCTAAAGGGACCCGGCGGGGGCTCCAACCACCCCCAACGGGGCACAACAATCGTGGGGTCTACCTCATTTCCAGGCTGCATGAAGGAGAAGGCCCAACAGACGCCCAGTTCACAGACGCTCCTGAAAAGGACCCCCATAGGCCAAGGGCAAACATAGGGTGAGTCACAACAAGCACAGGGGACCCCCCCCCCTCAGTGTTAATTAGACTCCCCAGAAGACCACCTACCCCAGGCACATAACTGCCACCAGATTACACTGTCAGAACGTAACCCACAGATAGGGGGCCTAAATAATTAAACTAAGGCCTAGATAGATGAACAGGACCAGAGCAGTCCAATAATAAGCCCCCAGGGACACTATCAAGCAAGGGCTAGAGAAGAGACCCTGCAACCACACAGAGAATGGCAGCTTCAATACATAACAAGTCAGCTTAACACAAGTTGACTACAGCCCCCTTAATCAGGGAACAGTAAGCCAGGAGTAGCTGAACAGATTTCAAACACAGCACTGCTAGGGTAAACTGCACCTGACCGAGCAAGACTACATAGATGAGAGAAACAACCTGCTTGAGCAAGAGGGAGTCTTCAAGGAGAACAGAGAATACAGCAACTTCCCCAAAAGGGTTCAAAATCTCCCAAAAACACGAACAGGGTGACCGCAGACACCAAGGGGTCAACCAAGCAACTAACACAGGTTTACAAAACAAACTATATTTCAATTTTAGGTGCAGGGCCGAAAATCTGCCTACAGCAAACTACCATCTAGTGGACGAAGTGTAGAAATATTACGCCAGAGAAAGCAGATAACAGAAGCACAACTTTCTTCTACAGTGCAACAATCATCAGGGAAATACAGAAGTGACACTAGCTCTAACACTGCAACATCCCACCCTGCCCCTGACAACAGAGTGGAAAATACCAGTGAGTGTTTGCCTGGCCACGCTACCTGTAAACTAAGGCCAAACAATCAGGATATGGCCAACACATTCCAAGAACATTTAATAAACCTAAAGAGATGTAACTAAGAAAAAGCCTGGCAACATAGGGACGCTAACAATAGCTCTGGGACATGCCAAGTGAAACCATATCACTGGAAAAAAATTTAAACTATAAAACTCTCACTGAGATGGCGGGTGTCGCCACAAGGAAAAACAACAAGGGAATCCAATCTTATTGCTTACCCAAATCATCAGCAAGCTCTCCTACCAACAAAACAACCCTAACCACAGTCCACGCAACTGCTAATTCAGAAATGTCAGCGCCTAGCACAAAAAGTGACATCCAAGACTTAAAAGAATTAATAACCAACTTCAGAGAAGAGATCAAATCCGACATCCAGAAAGTGACAACAGAACTATCCACAGAAATAAAAAAGGTGGACGATAAAACAACAAAGCTAGAAACAAAAATGTCAGATATGATGCAACATAACAGCAAGCTAGAAGAGGAGATCTTGGCCTTGAAAGAAGAACAATCAAAGCAGCAGCTGCAGCAGGAAGACCTAGAAAACAGATCTAGTTGACAAAACATAAGATTGAGAAACGTGCCGGAGACAGTCAAGGACCTGCACGCATACCTAAGTGATCTATGCGAAATTCTCCTCCCAAACATCCATCCGGAAAATATGAGAATAGATAGAATCCACAGAGCCCTAGGCTTCCGACCATCACCACAGGAACGCCCAAGAGACATCATAGCCAGATTCCACTACTACTCCACCAAAGAACTATTTATGAAGGCCGCAAGAAATGGCATTCCTCCCATTGAGGGTCACAAGCCTCTGCTCTTCTCTGATCTGGCTCCGGTAACCCTTGCCAAAAGGAGACAATTGAAGCCTGTACTGGACTGTATCTTAGCTCAAGGCTGGAGGTACACGTGGGGATTCCCTTTCCGCCTCAATATCTTCAAGGAGGGAAAGATCTTCACAGTTAGAACACGGAGGAAGGAATCAACTTGTTGGCAGAATGGAACATCAGAGTCAATGAGGGAGAGAATCTGCAAACATCAGAAAGCCCCAGAGGGAGGAGACCTCCCCTGAACGAAGATAGAGACTTAACACAATAAGATATCACTTTGTTTTTATCCTACTACTCTGACAAATAATGCTAGTTAAATGTTAAAACAAGTAGGACCAGTAACGCAGCAATCACACCAGTGAAAGTTCTAAAGCACATCATAGATAGACAACCCAGGCCGTAGAGGCAAAAGCACCATACACCTAAAAGGCGTCCCTATGGGCGCTAACAAATAGCCAGCCACATATCCCCACAGAAAGAAAATTTTAGGCGGACCGGTTCAGTGTCAGTTTAGAGACACTAATTGACCCACCAGTAAATTAAAAAGAGGACAGCAACCGCTCTCCTCATAGTAGTTTAAGTTACCACGCCTTACTTAAATACGGAACAATATACATTTCAACGAAACTAGGAGTTCTCCTGACCATCAGGGAGACGCATCAACAGACTCTTAAACCTAGGCTTAGTACCCAGGGTAACCATAGGGACCTCCCCTAGAGGAGGAGCAGCAATTTGAATAGTTACTGATCCAGGTCTTGCTGATTCCAAGGGATTAAGTATATACAATTTGCCTCATTAACTATTGTTTCTTTCCTTTGAGTACAGAGACTCTCCCACGCACTTGGCTGCTGAGCGGTCTTCGGGGCGGAAACCAGCGGGAGGCACAGGATAACTAGGCCACAGGCATCCCGGAAGGTGAGATAACCAACTGCACACACCAAAAGGTCACACACCTCAATAAGAAATATGGACATTGTCATAGCGTCACATAATGCTCACGGGCTGAACGAACCAATCAAGAGGGGGGTAGCCTTGAGGAACTACCAAAAATTGAATCTAGACATTGTAATGATTCAAGAAACTCACTTTAGAAAGCAAGCAGTACCAAAATATTGGGGGGGAGTCTTTACACAGGCGCTCCATGCTACCTCAGAAACAATGGGTCGCTTTCCAGAATAGATTATATCCTGATTCAACAAAACGTTGCAGGGAACCTAACTGAGGCATCAATCTGTCCCAAAGCATGGTCGGACCATGTACTGGTCAAAATTTCCATGAGCAACCTCCTACCGAAAGGAAATAGCCCGGCGTGGTCATTAAACCCCGGCATACTAAACGACCTAGTCGCACGAGATAAAGTTAGAGCAGCAGTCACAGAATATCTTGATCTTAACACAGTAGGCGAGATAAACATAGACGAAATCTGGCCAGCCCACAAAGCAGTAATCAGGGGAGTCTGCATACAAATAAGTTCGATAAAAAAAAAAAGGACCAAGCACAAATTTTACTCCTAAACCAGAAAATATCAGAGGCCCAAAAACTATATTTTAAAGATAATTCACGACACACTTACGGAAGGTACTAGGGTATAAACAAGAACTAAACACTATATTAAGAGGAAAAATGGTCACTATCCTACAACGAACCGAATCCAAATTCTTCAGAAATGCAAACAAGCCCGATAGAATGTTGGCCACCAGACTAATAGAAAAGAGAGCAAACTCATTCATTGCCAAACTAATCACCAAAAATAGGCAGATAGTCTTCAAACCAGATCAGATAGTAAGCAAATTCAGGCAATTTTATGCTGACCTTTATACCAAAACAGCCAACTCAGGTACCCCAACTCACAAACTAGAAATCAAAAACATACTAATTAACATAAATATACCACAGCTAGACCCCGCTAAAGCCAGCTCACTCTTAGAGCCCATTTCGGTCAAAGAAATACAGGAGGCGATCAAGACAACAAAAGCACACGTGGCCCCAGGGCCAGATGGTTATTCAAATCTCTACTACAAACATATGAGCGACCTACTTAGACCCACCTTACACAAACTATTTAACAGCTTTTTAGCAGGGGGAAAATAAAACCGGAATTCTTAGAAGCTAAAATAATAGTAATTCCCAAACCGGGAAAAGACCCAACCCAGTGTGCTAGCTATAGACCAATATCCCTGATCAACACTGACTTAAAAATATACACTAAAATATTGGCATCCAGACTAGCGGATTTGATACCTGAGGTAGTACATCCGGACCAAGTAGGCTTCATTAGGGGTAGAGAAGCGCCAGACAACACCAGAAAAATTATTGACCTCATTGACATAACTAGGAGAGGAGAAGGCCACGCAATGGTGTTGGCGCTTGATGCCGAGAAGGCTTTTGACAGATTAGATTGGACATTTATGAGCTCAACACTGACCAAATTCGGAATACCGGAAGGTTTTCTTCAAAGTGTCGCGTCACTATACTCAGAATCAACTGCACAGGTAACTTACCAAGGACACAATTCGCAAAAAACTCAAAATCACGAGAGGTACACGACAAGGGTGTCCACTGTCCCCACTGCTGTTCGGCCTTAGTATAGACCCCATAGCAATAGCTATTCGCCAACACACAGACATATCAGGAATACGGGTCGGCCTGACAGATCACAAAATAAGCCTCTTCGCAAACGACATCCTTCTAACAATCTCAAACCCCCTAGTTAGTCTTCCCAACCTATTCAAACTCCTGTCTGAATTTGGCCCACTGACAGGGTTCAAAGTAAATATGAGTAAAAGCATAGCTCTTAACTTATCCCTTCCACCTACCATGGAAAAGCAACTAGCCAATAATTTTCTGATAAAATGGTCCCCGAATTCTATCAATTATCTAGGCATACAAACAACAAAATCAACTAAGGCCCTATATGAAGCAAACTACCCAACCCTCATTAAACAAATAACAAGAGACCTGCACAGGTGGTCAGAGCTAAAGATCTCATGGCTAGGAAAGCTACATGCCATCAAAATGAACATACTCCCCAAACTGCTTTACCAGTTTAGGACCATACCAATAACAATATTGACAAAAGAATTGAAAACGATACAAAAAATATTGATGAGCTTTCTGTGGAACAACAAAAAGCCTAGAATAAACAGTGAAACAATTACCGCAACTAAGAAGAGAGGCGGACTCGCATTTCCAGGCATCCCCCGTTACTTCAAAGCAGCTAGACTAGCTCAATTAGTTAAATGGTACGTCAGAGACACCCCCCGGTATGGGTTCAGATAGAGAAGCACATACTGAAGACCAATGACTTAATCATGCATCAGTTGCCGTGGCTCTCCATCCAACAGGGCTTCAAGTTGCCCCAATCACTTCCAACTAGCGTGAGGCACACAATAAACTTATGGAAAGACATAAATAGGAGGACCAGGCTCCTAACCCCAGAATCCGGGCTTAGTCCCTTGTGGCCGCAACCGACCAGCCCCAAAGTAAACACTAATGGTCAATACAGATGGTGGATTGAAAATAACTGCTCAATTGTGGCAGACTTGCCGGTAGTTAATCAAAAATGGTCCACTACAGCATTCTTAGACGACAAACACCTACCTCCAGGGGAATGGCTTAACCTACTCGCTATAAACCAAAGACTAACTCACAACATTAAGAACAAAGGTGGACAGATCAAATCCATATTCGAAAAATCTTGCATTAACTACCCGGGAGGGAAAGGGAACATTTCCACAATATATAACCACTTAAGCGATCTAGCCACTTCCCCCAAACTCCACTATGAGAGGGCGTGGGAAGCAGACCTCAACGTAAGTTTAGATAGGGACCAATGGAACAACATTCTGAAACAAGCCAAAAATTCATCACTTAACATAATTCTGAAGGAGAATTCATATAAAGTTGTTATGAGGTGGTACCTAACTCCATTAAGAATGCACCTAGGGAACCCGGAGATTAGCGATATATGTGAAAGGGGTTGTAACCAGAAAGGGACTCTAATTCATACATTTTGGGAATGCCCTATGATTAGACACACCTGGGTAGATACATACAAAACCCTAGAGAAACTATGGGGTCAGAGCTTCCCCATGAGACCAGAGGAGGCCATCTTGGGTCTACCGGTAGAAGGGATGTCCAACTCAGAATTTTCCTAACCAACCAAATTTTCCTAGCAGTTAGAAAAGTAGTAGCCGCCCACTGGAAAACACACACCCCATCGTTCGAGGCAGTCCTAAGCAAAATTGAGTTCGTTCGGTCCATGAGCATCTTATCTGCTGAGGTTGACCATAACTACAAGCGCTGGGCCTCCTGCTGGGCCGCCTGGGAGACAAGACTCAGCAGATGAATAGGGTGAGTGATACTTTCCTTCCAGAGGAACTAGTGAGGGAACCAAGGCAAGAGGAGTCTTAACTACCCAACATCAATAGCCCTGCATAGTAACCTAAACCCAGAGTCTACATTTTACGAGTTGATACCTGTTAGGCTCAGAGCAACATGAGGACAGGAAACACTGCTTACAGAGTTCATCCCATATTTACGGGACTTCATTAATCATAGTTTCCCCCTTAGCCTCAATTCAGTTAAAAGTTACTTTCAGCTATCATAAAACTAGAAAACGGAAAAAGAAGAGGAGTTTTTGACAGGCAGACGACATATAAGAAGATAGATGTGATGAATATGCTTCTTGTTATTGTCTATTTACCACTTCTAATGTGTTATTTGCTCAACGTATTATGTCTGACTGTCTAATAAAAATCAGTTAAACAAAAAAAAAAAAGTAGACAATATACTGTATATATGATATTTTTATCTACAAATGTCACAACAATACCATCAGTATCGCTACAGGACACAGCACCTCCGACCAGCCAAACTAAAGGCTGCCTTGGCAGCAAGTGCATTATCCTGGGGCATCCCCTATTAACATTAATTTTAATGGTAAAGGTTGTAACTACAGTGGCTGTCGCCTCCTGCATGTTTGTGATGTATGTCACAAGGCTTATGCCAAGACAATATGCCCCACGGTTATGCACACAAAATGACAGCCATTAGTCTGCCTAGACTGTTGCATTACCTATTAGCTTATCCTTCATGTCATTTTATTATTATTATTTTATTTATTATTATTTTGTTTGTTTCCTGATCACTGGGTTTTCACAAGGTTTACATACTGTGGTGTCGACATTACTTCAGGCTTCCTTCGCTAGCGATAATATACTAACAGCTACGAAGAGCCTGAGGTAGTTGAAAAACTCCTTGCTTCTAAAGAACAGAACTACCCACTGGGGCCTTTCTATTCACATCCATTCCCAATATAGAGAGTTAATCCAATTGGCATACCTACAAGAAAATATTTGCTGAAAAAGTGCCTGGCCATAGACCTTTCATCTGTGCATAACCAAGCAATACCTAGCATCAATGCCTCAATACCATCTGAGCAATATTTCTTGCAGTATGCTTGTGTAGACGATGACATTACTATCATTACCAAAATGGGACCTCCATCTTGGATGCCTTTAAGTTGCTCCCTATTTACCTCAATCTCAGATGACATGGTAAGTACTACTTTGCCAACCATCTTTCTTTTGGGTCCAAAAGTAGCCCCAAAAAGTGTGATGTTTTTGCAGAGGCCAACTGTCATATGGACATCAGAGCTATTTGTATTTAAAACATAACAACATTTTATCAAAAAACATGGCTGTCTGTAGTGGTGTTCCCTATCATTATCAAAATGGAACCTCAATCTTGGCTTTCCAAAACTGACATCAAGGACGCCTATTGACTCCCTATTGACCTCAATCTCTGCCGTCTAAATGTCACGATATGTACTACTTTGCCAACCTATCAAGTAGACAATTTACAGGAATATAGGGAATTTTTAAATTAAAAGTTTATTATGAATTTGAATAGTGCCGCTGTTAAAAACAGTCCGATAGTAGAATATCACAAGGGACGAATTTGCAATCACTCTTAAATTCTTTTTAGCAATATATTTCCCATGGTCATATCTGCTAGTGATAGTGTGGAGAATAGGCCTATGACCTCGGTGTGTCCTCCTACCTGGAAGGCTCACTAATTGAAGCCCCAAAACATGCTAGAAAATCTATCACAAGATAGGAGAAAAAAGAGGTGGCATATGTATCAAAGGACCACTAATACCACAATGGATTACCCATCTGTGAAGATGGAAGTTTTCTGCCTTTCCACAGATTAAAATATAGAGGTTTTTTTAGCCCTTAGTATAACTAAAAAACTGTGGACTGCAATAAAAAAACCAAATATAAAAATAACAACTCAGTAGTCCCTAAAAGTAGTAAGTGTGGACTGGATGGATCTAAAAAGTCATAGGCTGTAACATCTAGTAAACACAATAGTATAGATGTCCTAATTAGGGCATCTGCTCAACGCTAGGTCTAACCAACTATTCAGGAGACTGCCTTAGGACCATTTTGCCACCTAAGTGGCTTACTCATAGACTTAGATTATAGAAAAGGGCGCGCCTGCATAAAGGGACTTAAATACCCTTTTTTTTTTTTATTGGCATTTCACCTGTTTCGTTTAAAGTACCATTTTTTTTCTAGGCCCTGGAAGCGACATCACCTGTTTTGCCATGTCGCCTCCTGTGGCCAGAGTTCAAAGCACCATTTCCTGTTCTGGGGGGAAAAAATTAACATGGGACTCCATGTGCGTGTATTGCTTCTTAGCAACAGTGACCTCCTATGGCCAAAGTTGGGAAAACAAAAAATGGAAATAAACGGACTCCATGTTTGTTTATTGCTTCTTAGCAACAGTGACCTCCTGTGGCCAAAGTTGGGAAAACAAAAAATGGAAATAAACGGACTCCCTGTTTGTTTATTATTGTTTAGCAACAGTGACCCACATATATATATCTAATCACATATGCATCTTTGATTGAGCATACATTTTGCAACACTTGTGATTTTATTGTAACAAATATTCAGATTGTAACCATTTTTTTCTATATGTGGGACTGTTTCAGTGACACAATAAAAAAAATATATCCTCTGATATTTTAATATTTTGATTTTATTTTTTACGGGAGTAATCTGGATTGAGATATTAGTTACAGTTGCTATTTGATGATCTCCTGGAACATCAATTTTACCCCATGAGGAGGTTGTATATATTAAATTAAAAGGACACCTGTCTGTTAGCTTAAGTATATGTTGGAAATGTTTAAAAAAACCTGTTTAGCTAGATCCTTGTTTGTGAAGTGACAGTTTAATATATAAGAATCATGAAACATTGAGCTTGACAATATTGATTGTTGAAAAAATGCAATGTGATCATTCCTCAAAGGTTTATATATGACATTAATGCTCTACCTCAATCACTACCTCTAACAACTAGTTACCTACACTATACACTGTATCCCAGTACCAAACATGCTATCTCACCAAACATGACCCATGCATGATCCATTTAGGCTAGTTGATGGAATAACTGACACGACAACTTGAGTTGGGAGAAACAACGGGCCACAGCTTTATTTGAAACAATGTAAACAATAACCATAACTTATTTAAATGACTAATTTAGTCCTTTCCATCCGGGGGAGGAGCCCGGCCACGAACAGTGACCTCACGCTTTGAGCCCTGCCCAAAGCCCCAATGCTTATCCTTAAGCACGCCCTGTGAGGTGGGGCCATCGCCCCCTTAGGCCAGTGGGCCGGGCAACTCACCTCCCGCCACGGAGCATGCGAGGGACGCCTCCCGAGGCTGCGATCCCCCCCTGCTGGACATTAGAGCCAAGGCCCGCAAAACACTCTCCCTAAACTCCAACATCATCAACTCGTATCCTATTTCCGTAAGATGAACCTTATCTTTTGAGAAGAAATCATCAGCGCCGACCGGTTCGAAATCTTTATACCGGTTGGCAGCGAAACCATGTTTTCTCACAAACTCGCAATCTGCTGATTAATCGTCTGTCTAGCCTTATCCAAGCATACTGGGTCTCACGCATTACGCCATGATCTTCTCTTAATCATCTCAGACCAGATAAGGAACGTCCCAGGGAACTTCTTCACCCATTTCTCAATGTCTCGTCTCATCACCTTTAGCATTCGTCTCATGGGAACTGTCCCCAAATCGTTCCCGCCGGCATGAAGTATTATCACACTGGGCTGACCGTAACGCTGCGCGTAAGTGTCCAAGAGACCGTCGAGCTGCGCCCATCGCAGACCCCGAATGCCACACCACCGTACACGTAAGTCCGTAACAGGAAAGCCCAGTTGTGCCTTTTCTTCGGTAACTGCGGCTAACCTATGGGCCCAGTACACGTATGAATGGCCCACAATCCACAGTTGCTTCTGTTCCCCTGAAAGTAGAAAGCAACACCATTAAACCACTGCATTTGGCCTTACGTAGGACCGAAAACGGTCTGAGTCCCACCTCCCGATGCGCTTCACTGTCGCGTCGGGCAACCCCAACCTAGCCGCTTCAGTGGCAGCTCCAATCCGAAAGGAGTGTGTTCCGAAGTCTGACTGCTTGAAACCGAGCCGATGCAGTGCGCTTTTTAAAACTCTTTTAAATTGATACTTAGACAGAGCCGTTCCATCGGCGTGTACCAGCAGCGAACACCGTCCCGCCGGTCGCTGCTTAAGGTACTCCATTACACATGCATATGGGCAACACTCCGTGCCAACCTGATGCAGAACCACTTCTCTTCCTTTACCCACTTGGTCGGTTTTTGACTTCCACAACCACAATACCACCGTGCCTTCCCTGAGGCAGGTATCCACCAATTGCAGTCCCCCCGAACCGTTTCTACTGTTCGCGACTAACTCCCCTATCCTAAACGCTCCGAAGAACGCCAGGGAAAAAGCCGTTCGGAAAAGTAGGGATTCAAAGGGGTTCCTGCAAACCACCACCAACTCCTGAGCCAATCTCAGCAACAGCGCAAATGTTATTGGCCGCCTACTATCTGGCCTTTGCGAACCGATGAACATTCCGCGCACCACCTTGCGCACTAGAAACTCCTTTGTAAGGTCCCTCTGCCCAGCAAGCTTAAACATAAAAGCAAGCGCCGTGACCTGTCTCCCTACTACGGGTCTTGATTCGCCTTGCTCGGCGCACCGCAGCAGGTACCAAAGCAGGATCCCTACGCTCTTGTCTTCCGTCGTGGCACCACCTGCCAGTGCCACTAGACTATCCCATTTTGCCCACACACGTCTATAAGCGTTCCACGTCGCTGGGGCAACAGACTGTCTCACGAATCTCGTTACCTGACAGCTCCAATCTCCCAAAGCTCCTCGGGGATGTGCTCCCCCAGGGCGTTCGCACAAGGAGCCAGCGCCCTGAAGCGATCCTCCTGAAACCGAGAGAGGGCGTAAGCAATTCCGTTTTCCACATTTGTCACATGTCTTGCCTGAAACCATATGTTCAAGCGAAGGCAACATAGCACAAGATGCCGGAGCAATCTAATCACCGGTACGGATGCCGCCGTGATGTTGTTCACGGCTTCAACCAACCCCTTATTACCCGAATGGAAAATGACTCGCCTGTCCCTGAAACAGGGACCCCATAAGTGCACTGCTACCACCATAGGAAACAGCTCCAGGAATGTAGGGTTCAGCAGTAAACCCGCCTCTTCCCATTCCTCCGGCCACGCCGCAGCGCACCATCTCCCTTGGAGATAAGCCCCACAACCGATCGGTCCGGACCCATCGGTGTGAAGATCTAGCTCTGCACTGGTGGTGCCCTCCTTTTGAAGGAGCACCCGCCTGTTAAAATCTGCAAGGAACATCGCCCATACCCTTGCATCATCGCGCATGGCCCTAGAGACTGTTAGGAAATGATGCGGCTTCGCAATCCCTACCGTAGCCAGCGACATCCGTCTACAGAATATCCGCCCCATGGGGATAATTCTGCATGCGAAATTCAACTTCCCCAATATTGATTGAAGCCGCCGCAGGGTCACCCTCCGTGCGCCCCGTAGCGCCGTAATGTCGGCTTGCATGTCCACCACCTTCTCTAAGGGAAGACTGCACTCCATTTTGCAGGAGTCGATCCGAATCCCTAGAAAAGTCAATTGCTCCGTAGGGCCCTCCGTCTTGTCATGGGCCAGTGGTACCCCGAATTCTGTACAGATTTCGGTGAACACCTCCAGCATGAAACGGCAAGCGTCGTTTCCCGCTGGGCCAACAAAAAGGAAGTCATCCAGGTAATGGGTAACACTCTTGTACCCCGCCTCGATGCTCACAACCCATTGTAAAAATTTGCTGAAGGCCTCGAAGTAAGCACAGGATATCGAGCATCCCATGGGTAAACATAAGTCGACGAAGTAACTTCCGTCTACGAAGCACCCCAGCAACCGATGGCTTGACGGGTGTACGGGGAGCAATCTGAATGCTGCCTCGATGTCTACTTTCGCCATAAGGGCCCCCTGGCCCTCCCTCCTCACCAGGTCGACCGCCCGGTCAAATGACTCATAAGACACAGTAGCCTGGTCTTTTGATATGCCATCGTTTACCGAACGACCTCTGGGGTAGGAGAGATGCTGGATCAATCTAAATTTACCCTTCTCCTTCTTGGGGACCACCCCAAGTGGAGACACGACTAATCCCTGGATGGGCGGGGCCGCAAATGGCCCTGCCATCCTCCCCAATTTTACCTCATTAAGCACCTTAGCTTTAGCTACCCCTGGGAAATCCCTAGCCGACTTCAGGTTTGGGACAAGAAAACCTTGAATGTCGACCCGCATGGAATCCAGAATCCTTCTCGGAACCCGTCCTCCAACAGGCGCGCCGCTTCGGCGGTGCCTGCCAATTTACCGTAGCGTTTTAGCCACGGCAGCATGGCGGGGAGGCGTATGGGCGTCCTGCCCCTTTGCGGGAGGTTCGCCCCTGCCTCCCTCTTTGGGTCTACCGCATCTAGACAGGGGGTGTTCACCTCCACAATTTGAGCATGCATGCTTAAACCTGCAGTTAGGTGCCCATCTACAGACCCCCTCGTTGTACGAAAAACAGGTCTTAAGGCCTGCTCCTGAGGCGTGGGTGGGGCCCTTAGCTCCACCGGCCCCGCTCCGAAAGGGCGTCGTGACTCTCATGGGAGTCATGATGTTTAGCCAATACGCCACCGCTTTGTCACTCCACGCCATACTTGGCCTTGAGGCCAAGTATTGCCGGAATTCCTCGTCGTACCGCCACCAGGCCGTACCCCCATAGACCTTGTGAGCATTCCGAATTTCATCTATGTAAACGAATAATCCCGAACTCTGTTCAGGGTGCCGCTCACACAGTACGCAAGCCCAAATAGAAAATGCTTGCAGCCAGGTATCAAACGTCCTGGGTAGCCTAGCAAAAGATTTCCCCTCCCTGGGGCCCCTCTCGGCCAAGTCTGTTTGCCTAGACATAGGGAGAAGGGAAAACAACTCTATAAATTCCCTCCTCCAGATCTTTTCCTTTACATCCTGTGTAAGGTGTGCACCTAAATTATCCAACGAGCATAGGACTATAGGTCTCATGGCTGCGTCGGTAACTCCCACATTGGTATTCCCAACTGCTGCAATCGCATTGCCTACCGGCCCGGGCGCGCGCAAGCTAGCTAACGCCTCGCTCGTGCTCGCTGGCGCCACTACCGCTGCTGGCTGGGACCATGCACCCTTTGCTAGCCCCCCTATCCAAGCTCCCATTTCGTGTTCGCTAACCGCAATGTTGTGCGCAGCTAATAGAGTCTTTAATGACCCGATAAAACCTCCCTTGTCTGCTGCGCAGCTCAACTCTGACTGCTCACCTGCTTCTGGAAGCTTTGGAGTAGATACGGCCAACGGAGTATCCCCGCGTCTCTCCTGACGCTCCGGGGACTCTGACCGTCTGGCCCTCCGCGGGCTCCTCCTCTCAGATCCAGTGCAAGCACAGCTGCACCGACAAGATCTTCTGCTTCTCGACCTGGATCTCCTTCTGCATCTGTGGGTACAAGAAGAACAGTCACTAGCTCTCCGCGACCTGCATGCCCGTGCCCATACCGCCCTTTCCTCGTCTGAGGAACGGTCCTGGTCACCTAAGCTTGCGCGGCTGGAGTAGGCTAGCACTGCCTCCGCCGCCCCCTGTAGGGGTTCCCCTGAGACTTCCTCGGGCGTTGGAATATCCAGATGTTGGTCAGTCTTAGACCCTTTGCGCTGTGGCCTAACCGTATCGCCCTCAGTCTCTACTCTGCTACGTCTTAGCGGTGTGTGCGTAAATAGTAGCGGACTGTACCTGCTCGTAGCCTTCTTAGCTCGAGTGGGGCGTCCTAGCCTCGCCACTGCCGCTGTCACAGGCATGTCATCAATCATGACCATGCTGTCTTGGCTATTCATCTCTCTGATCACCCCGTCTCTTCTCTCTCTCGTCGTCGCCATGCTCCTCTCACTGCCAGTTGGGCGTCCCTGTAAAGTACCAGAAGCACTGTTAATGAGGGAAACCCCAGGGACCGTCTGCTTGGCACCGTGAGGGCCTGTAGGAGCCTTTTTAGGACTCCCGGCTTTTCTCTTACCCCCTGCACCCCCCTTACGGGGTGTTAGAGGGGTGTTTCTCGACCTTTGTCGCGGCCTAGGACCTTTAGGCAAGTTGGCAGGTGGTGGCCGGAGTGCTAGGCCCTCACCCCCACCGCCCGTGATCCTGGCGCTCGCCTGCCTGGGGGGTATGGGGTCCCGGCCGCCCTGACCTGTAGCCCCGCATCTCTTGTGTCTCTGCTACCCGATGGACGGGGGTCTGGCAGCCCTACAGTGGTGGGATGGGAAAAAATTTCCCTGGAGGCATCAGAATTGGCTAGGACACCAGCCACCGCAGGCTGTTCCTGTACAATGTGCTGAGCTCCAAGCGCAGAAGGCATGGGAGGTCCCAGCCTGTCCTGCACCCACCTGACCCCTTGGCTTAAGGCACGGGTCCTAACCTCAGCCAGCAAAGCCTCTAAGCCTTCTGGATCCATATTAAATACTGCCAGGGGGACAAACAGGGGGAACAACAGGCAGAAGCTCAGGCACACACAGACACAGGAACACACACAGACACAGCACACTCACAGCGCAGCCAAGGACACACACACACACACACAAAACGGAGGAGGAAAAAACACAAAACGAACAAGAATAGCCTCAACAGATATATCCCCTTATTTGCTGGTAAGCTGGGGTGAAATTCTCAGTATTAAAACCTTCCTACTTTGATTTTAGATGCAGGACCTCAGACCTCCGTCCATTCCAGTCGGGAGACCGCGCTGCTGTGTTCAACGGCGCGAAACGGGCTTCCGACACGCCCCCCGACGCTCCTGATTGGCTGATAGCCTCACAGGCTCCGCTGGGTCACGTGACGCTACGGGCTGACCCAGGGAGCCTGTGCAGCCTCCGCGGCGTTCAAGACATTACTTTCTCACAGAACTATTTCCCACTGAAAATACACACAACCAAATCTAGCTGCTCTCCCATAGTAATCATCTACTACCCAATACAGGATCAATAGTGTCCAGTCATTAAAAATCTCTACCTCTCACTTCAGACTAAGCCCATGTACCTGACCCTGGCAAGATGAATTGGGCGTTAGAATAAATAAACACACTGACCAAGTGTTTCTTGAGAAAATTACGGGCCACAGCTTTATTAAAGCAACCATAAACCAATAAGCAATTAACATAATTAACATTGTTACATCACAGCTCACATAACATCCCGGAGGAGGAACCCGGTCAGTAACCTCACGCCCTGGGCCCGTGCCCAGAGCCTCCCAGTGCTTTACTAAGCACGCCCATGAGGCAGGGCAACGCCCGCTTAAGCCCGTGGGCCGGGTGCCTCACCTCCCGCCAACCAAAGACATTCCTACTTGCATCCTAACTTAGAATTCACAGAATCCTCACCCTTCAACTCTTTTCCACCCCCTTTTTTTTATTTTATTTTTAAACCTAGCTTAAGCTTCCTGAACTTTGCTCAACCAACCTCGCCCTCTAAACATACCTTACTTCCATATCTGCTACTTTCCTATCTGACCACCAATTCAAGGGGAGGGAGGGAATCAGCTCAATGGCCGGCGCGGAGTGAGGAGGAAGCCCGCAAAACGAGCTTAAGTCCCTCCTCCTCCTCCCAACCAATCAGCATCGCCCAGGCTCCTCCGGGTCACACAGCGATGCGTCAGACCCGGCATGCCTGGGCTGCCTCCGCGCAGGCCATGACCCTGGCAAGATCCATTGGGCGTTAGAATAAATAAACACACTGAACCAGCGTTTCTTGGAAAAATTACGGGCCACAGCCCAAATAACCAACAAACCAATAACCAATTAACATAATTAACATTGTTACATCACAGCTCAAAAAACACACCACGAGGAGCAGCCCAGCCCGGTCAGTAACCTCACGCTCTGGGCCCGCGCCAAGAGCTTCCCAGTGCTTTACTAAGCACGCCCATGAGGCAGGGCAACGCCCACTTAAGCCTGTGGGCTAGGTGCCTCACCTCCCGCCACAGAGCAGGCGATGGATGCCTCCTCCTTTTGATCATTTCAGACCACACTATGAACAAGCCTGGGAACCGTTCTAGCCAACACTTCACTTCCCTCTTCATATCTTTCAACATTTTCCTCATAGGTATTACTCCCAAATCGTTGCCCCCAGCGTATATAATTAAAATGTGTGGGCTACCGTGATGCTGAGCATTGCTCTCCAACAGGCCATTCACCTGTGTCCATCTCAAGCCGCGGAACCCAAACCATCTTACTTGCATGCTCGTCTCCAGAAAGCCCAGTTGGACCTTGTCGCCAATGACTGCGGCTAATCCATGTAGGAATGGCCGACGATCGACAGCTGTTTAGTTTCTGCAACACATAAAACGAATTCCAATTAGACAACCCTTTCTGGCCGTATGTATCACCTAAAACGACGCGACTCCCATCTCCCAATCCTTTTAACCCTACTCTCGGGGAGACCTTGCCTTGCCGCCTCCGTAGCGGCTCAGATCCGAAACGAATGTGTGCCGAAGTCCGCCGGGTCCAAGCCTAAATGCCGTAAGGACTTCTTCAGCATCCTTTCGAATTGAAACCGTGACAAGGCCTGGCCATTGGCATGCAATAGCAGTGTGCCTGGCCCCGTTGGCCTTTTTTCCAAGCACAACCTCACACTTGCCTGGGGGCAACACTCTGTTCCAGTTTTGTATATGACCACTTCCCTTCCTTTTCCGGCCTGATCCGTTTTTGACCTCCTCAGCCATACCAACAATCTGTCACCCTCCAGACAGATGTCCTCTGCCAGCAGCCCCCCCGAACCGTGCCTGTTTTCCGAGACCAGTTCCCCAATCCTGAAAGCACCAAAGAACGCTAAGGAAAAGGCTGTACGGAAAAGCAGGGATTTGAAGGAGTCCCTGTATAGCACAGCCAACGCCTCCCCCAGGCGTAGCAACAGAGAGAAAGTGATCGGGCGCTTCCTGTCCATCCGGTGCTTCCCTTTGAACATGCCTTTTACCACCCGGCAAACCACAAACTCCTTTGTTAAATCCTTCCGTCCTGCCAACCTGAACATAAATGCTAGGGCCGTCAACTGCCGAGCCACCGTTGCCCTGGAAGCACCTCTCTCTGCGCTCCAAAGCAAAAACCACAGCAGAATTCCTATGGCTTTCTCTTCTGAACCCTCACCACCGGCTTCCTCAACCATATCGCTCCACATGTTCCACACCTTCCTGTAGGCCACCCACTTCTTTGGCGCTACCGACTGTCTGCTGTAACCAGCTACCGTACCACTCCAAGCTCCCAGAATTCTGAAGGTATGTCCTCTCCTTGATCCTTCAGGCAACAAAGAACCAAGTGCCGTATGACCCGTATCAACGGCCCAGATGCAGCCATCAAGCTATTGACTACCCAGACCGTTTTCTGGCTGCCTGACTGAAAAAGGACCTGCCGGTTCCCGACGCCCCTGCCCCACAGATGAACCACCGTGGTGATGGCGAACATCTCCAGAACCTTAGGATCATCTGTAAGCCTTCCTTTGACCCATGATTCGGGCCATGTTACTGCGCACCATGCTCCACTAAAATAGGCTCCCATTCTGACCACACTTGAACCCTCATAGCGGTCTAGCTACCCATTCGTCACCCTGCTCGGCTGGATCAAGGTGCTCCCATTGAAGTTCTGTAGAAACGCCGTCCACACTCGTGCATTCTCCCTCATGGCCCCGGACACCTTTATAAAATGATGCGTGTGAGATGTCCCGGCTGTAGCCAACGACATTCTTCTGCTGAATATACGGCCCATGGGAACGATCCTGCACGCGAAATTCAGCTTTCCCAAGATGGATTGCAGCCGCCGCAGTGACACTCACCTTGCGCCTTCCAGGGCCGCCAGTTCTGCAGACAGGTCCAACACTTTCTCCATCGGCAAGCTGCATTCCATCTTGTCCGAATTGATCCGAATCCCCAGGAAAGTCAGATCCGTGGTCGGTCCTTCTGTCTTCTTGTCTGCCAGTGGAACCCCGAAATCTTGACATATCCTTGAGAAGGTCCGCAGTATGAAGTCGCATATGGCGAACACCGACGGACCCACAAAAAGGAAATCATCAAGGTAATGGGTAATCCCCTGGCAGCCCGACTCAGTGTGTGCTACCCATTGCAAGAACGTACTGACGGCTTCGAAATAGGAACAAGAAATAGAACATCCCATGGGGAGACACAGATCCACAAAGTACTGTCCGTCTACGAAGCAACTGTAACGGTACCCCCATAAGGCCTTTTTAGTTGATCTGCCCGTCCAGTGATATAGGGACAGCTACTGCAGGACACCCATTCCCCCAAACTGGATCCAAGGGGAAAATGCTCCAAGCCTGGAACTGGAACCTCACGAATAGCTGCTAGCAGCTGAACATGAAAAGCACCCCAAGATGCTTACACTCCTGGCAGTCAGTCTGTAACAGCATACCACGAATCCCTCCCAAAAAGGAGACATAAGCTCTGTGTTTGAGGGTCAAGCAGAAAACTCTCTTCTTTATTAATTACATAGAGACATATTAAACCATTTCACATACACAGTAGAGGGAGGGGCTACCTGAGCTCAGCCCCTAATGGCCTCTGGCCAATCACATAGCGTCACACCGTGACCTCCCAGGTCTGCCCACTAGGCGTGGCTGCCTGGACCTGTGGGGGCAAACCTGTAGACCCCATGGGGTTATGGAGCCTGTATGTCTGGAAACTCTCTTTGTTCTGCTATCTCTCCTGTTGTCCATGTAGATAACCTTTGCTCTCAACCATCTGGCCTTAGTGACTCACCACTCATAGATGGGGGGTGGTCAGACTCTGTAACACATTTCTACACATTTTTCCACATTATTCATAACTTTAAAAGTATGCATCACATTCACATAACTTACATTTTCAGAATCAGCATACTCTAAATACACCCATATGTCCAAACCATATAAATTGGTCCAGTGGTTCAAAAGATAGATCATAGTCCTTTCTGGCCAAATGAAGCATGGCATCCATGTCTTTGCAGGGGGAAAATCAAGCGTATCAACATGAGCCGTAATCAAAAGGTAGAATTCGGGCAACCAGGCTCCTCCAATTCGCAGTGACGAGACTGATCTCGTCACAGCAACCAAGGAATCGATGACTCTGAGGATGCACCGGCAGCAAGCGAAACGCAGATTCGATATCCACCTTCGCCATCTTAGCCCCGACCCCTGCCCGTCTGACCAGGTCCGTGGCCCGATCGAAAGGGGCGTACGACACTGACGAGTACTGTTTGTCAATCCCGTCGTTGACTGAACCAGGATAGGATAAATGCTGGATGAGGTGGAATTTTCCTTTTCCTTCTTCAGCACTACGCCCAGAGGGGAAATTACCAGACCCTGGAAGGGGATGGAGGGAAAAGGCCCCGCCATCCTACCCAGTCCTACCTCAGTCCGGATTTTTTCCGCCGCTACCCCAAGAAAATCCTTTACCGGCTTCAGGTTTTGGAGAGGCGACTCGAGCGGGGCGAGAGAGCATGGAATCTTGAACCCTTCCTAGAAAACCCTCACGTAGCATTGTGCCCAGCTGTATGGCGGTCCGTCCCTTTTTGAGCCGGCTCTCCAGCCCTGGATCCGTGCTTTTGTCTGGTGCATCTTGAGGCCGCGTGATCCCCTCCACAACTCGCACAGACGTGCTTGAAACGGCAGTTTGGTGCCCACTTGCAGTTGCCCTCGTTGAATGAGTGACAGACGCCTCGACCGTCTGTGCTCGCAGCGGCAGGGCCTCTAGCCCCGCCTGGAGTCCCGTGAAAGGGTGGCACTGCCCGCATTGGTGTCATTATGTTCAGCCAATAGGCCACCGCCTTATCGCTCCATGCCATCTCCGGACGGGAGGACATGTATTGACGGAATTCCTCATCATATCGCCACCATGCCATTCCACCATATGTCCGGTATGTGTTCCTGATTTCCTCCATATACACAAACAGCCAGGAGCACTGTTCCGGGTGTCTTTCTCCCATGACACAGGCTATGATGGCAAATGCCTGTAACCAGTTGTCGAACGTTCTTGGCACACGCCTGAAAGTGGGCCTCCGGTCATCTCCTTCCCTGTGGAACATCTCTGGATTGTCGTTCATCCGTGACATTGGCAACAAGGAAAATATCTCTATGTACTCCCGTCGCCAGATTTTTTCTTTGACATCCAAGGCTAAATGCGTCCCCAGATTGTCCTGGGCTCAAATGATGGACGACCTTGCAGCCGCATCTCGTACGTTTCCTCTGCTCCTGTCCTGTTCCGCTCCTCCGACGTGCGGCGCCACGCTCATCGTGTGTGAAGTGGGGTTGGTAATCTCCGCTCGGGGCGACCTAGCGGGAAGAGATGGCTCCGCCCACGCCTTCCCGGCCAAACCCCCCCACCCATGCCCCGACTTCCGCATCGGAGACGGCAATGTTATGGGCTTCTATAAGGGATTTCAGGGACGACAAGAATTGAGATTCCCTGGGAGAGGCTCCATGTACTTCCACCCCCGTCTCCCTGAAATTTGCCAGCTTCTCACCTGATTCTCCTTGCCCTGGGCGGCTGCCATCCTGGGGGAAATCCGCTGGTCTGGGCGAGTAGGCGTCTCTGCACATCTCGACCGCTGTGGGCTGCTTTCACCCCCTCTTGCGCAAGCACAGCTGCAGCCGCAAGACCGTCTGCTCCGAGACCTGGATCTCCCTCTGGCTCTGGGAAAACATGAAGAACAATCACTAGCTCTCCTGCGTCTATCCCTCGTTAGGGAACGAGCGGTCCGCTCCCCCCCAAAGAAGTACTCCGACTCAGTAGCTACGCTAGGGCGTAAGGATTCCCTCCGGCTCTGCTGTGGCCTAGCTCTCCTGTCAGGGGATTTCTGTCTCTTGGCTGGTGTCAAGGTGAAAATCAAGGGACTGTCCCTGTTCGTTGACTTCCGGACCCTGGTGGGGCACGTCTGCCGTGCCACCTTGGCCGCTACCGGAACCTCGTCGATGACCCCATGCTGTCCTCTGGTCGTCTCTTTTTTCTTCTCGGCCTCTCCCTTGGCGTTGCATCGTCCCTGCGAAATACCTGCAGCGCTGGCAGTGGGTGCGGCAGTGGGGACTGCAGGGGCCAACCGGTGAGAACCTGTAGGAGCTTTTTTGGAGCTCCTTGTACTTTTGCTGTTTCCCCTGGAACCTCGTGACTGATTACGGGTGTCGCCAGAACCTTGGTTCTGCTGTGGGCCCTGGGACAAGACGCTGGGTGGTGGCTGGATGTCTAGGCCCTCGCAAGCGCCTGCAGTGGGGGGGATAAGCTCCTGACTCTCAAGGACCATATCCGTGCCCTCCATGCTGCTCCTAGCCCTATTGGTCAGATCAGAGGTAGCATGCTGCTCCGCCAGACTATCTAGGCTGTGAGGCCTGTGCACCTGGCCTAGGCTACCGGTCACTGCAGGCCGGGCCTGTGCCTCAGTGGCGTCAGCCTCCCCCTCTAGATGGCCTGAGTCCATTCTGTCCTGGACCCTTCTAACCCCATGGCTCAATTCCCGAGTCCCCCCCCCACTTGTGACAAAAGGGACATGGACCTACAATGCAGGGGATGATGCTATGGATACTTATAGGGCTAATGATGAAAACAGGGGGCCCTGATACCAGAACCAAGGCAAATGGGGGCTCTATTAGTGGGCTAAATAAATAAGCTGTAAGGGATAGATGCCCTCCCAAGTAGGAAGGATCGGGATTAACCCCACGGACCCCTTTTAACTTTATACCCCTTATTACTTGCCCTTATAGCTTTTTTCAGAGGAGCGCAGCGTGCAGACCTCAGATCAGCTCAATGGCCAGCGCAAGTGAGGAGGAAGCCCGCGAGACAGGCTAAGGTCCCTCCTCCTCCCAACCAATCAGCATCGCCCAGGCTCCGCCGGGTCACGCAGCGCTGCGTCAGACCCGGCATGCCTGGGCTGCCTCCGCGCCGGCCAATCCTTTTCCAAGTATTTCCAGCCAGCCTTTATCAACCGTTACATACATACACTATATCAGAAGGATAGTCACACATCTTGGCCATAACCCTTTTTATTATTCTGAACATTCATTTAGGATAGGGGTGGCTTCTAGGAATCATACACCAGTGCATATTATAAAAACCATGGGCCATCAGAGATCAAATTGCATTAGTAAGTATATTCCAGATCCCAAGACAAACGTTTTAAACTCCTTAATCATTAGAACTCAAGAGGTACATAGCTTTTGGGCACACCACCAGCTACTTGGGGAGAGGGGCTCAACCAAAAATAACCAGGTAAATTACCTGGGATTGTAGGAGGAACCCTTTCCCTCACCAAATCTACTTAAACCCTCAGCTCCTTTCTGGTCATTAATAAAGTGATTGTGGCCTAATTTCTCCAAGCATGTGGTCTTATCATTTTGGGAGGTGTAAGGATGTAGTAAATTGTCATTGGTTTGGTCTCAGATCCAGCAACCTTATAACAATGCCAGGTCATGCATCTGTCCCCAGCTTGTTGTAATGGCTGCTGGACTTCCCACGTCACTCTTGAAGTGTTTAATACACTTTCATGCCTGGAGAGTATGTGTAAGATTTGTCAAATTTTCAAACTGTCATATGATCATTGAGCTGTTTGTATTTAAAGCATAAGTAAAAAAAAAAAACATCACATGGCCATCTGTAGTGGAGTTCATGACACCATTTTGTAGGAGGGGGGGATTTCTGGAGTAAATACCAAACAGAAAAACCGCATTCCACCAGGCAATGTTTTTCAATGGGCTGGTATTACTGTTCACATACCATACTATATTTAACTAGGCCTTAAAGCAGGGGTGGAAAACCTAATTCCGAAAAGGATCACTGATCCATACAGCAAAATAAATCTGTGATTATATATTCATTGTATGTGATGATTTCTTTACAGCAAGGGTATGCAGTGATGGTTCTGGAGCGTCAAACACGGGCCAAGATTTCAGTATGTACAGTATACGTTATGGACAAGTCAGAATGACTGAGGCAGTGATTGATCTCGTTTGCACAATAGGGAAATCCTGATTTGTGTTTGGCCCTCCAGGACCATGGTTGTCCACCTGTGCTTTACAATATGGTAAAATATGTTCTATTAAATGTAAAGATTCATTTGTAGGGGGCAGCATTTCAAAATTAGTAATGAACTATGAGCACCGACCTGTTGTGGGCACCATGAGGCTGCTGTGGCCTTCAGGGTGCTCCATCCAGGTCGGCATTCATGAAGAAGGAAATTAATCAATTATAGGAAATTATAGGCAAAGGAACAAAACACACAGCCGGCAGCATCATCTGAAGTAGGAATATTAGAGTAAATAGATGTGGAGATTTCAAGGATTTAGATAAAGATTGTTAACCTTGAGTGAAGTGATACCAATGTGCAGAGGTATTGTAGTGTACTGTATGTTAACCATAGAGTCCTTATTTTACTATGGATTTTGGAATGACAAGAAAGAGATAGTATAAAATTAATATCAGTAAAAAATTGTAGATTAAACTGCATCAAGTTTAAATTTGCTCTAAAACAAATCCTCTTAGATCACCAACCAAGGTCTGGGGGGGGAGGGGGGGCAACTAACAAACAATATATATATACTAGCAACTTGCCCGTCAAAAATGACGGCAATAAAATGTGAATCATGTCAATGCTGTTTGCCACACAATGGGAGCCTCTCCCCCTCTACTTTGGTGGCCTCACCATCAGCGCCTCTGTCTACTTCCTCCCTTGTGTCTCATTTCTCCCTCCTTTGTGTCTCCTTCCCCCCTGTGTTTTTACCCCCTCTCCCCTGTGTCTTCCCCCGCTCTCCCTCCTCTGTGTCTCTTCTCCCTCCTCTCACTCCTTTATGTGTCTCCCCCCCTCCTCTCCCTCCCCTGTGTGCCTACCCGCCTCCTCTCCCACCCCTGTGTGTCTCCCCCTCCCCTTTGTCTCTTCCCCCTCCTATCCCTCCCCTGTGTGTCTCCCCCTCCTCCTCTGTGTCTCTTCCCCCTCCTCTCACTCCCCTGTGTCTCTCCCCCTCCTCTCACTCCCCTGTGTCTCCCCCTCCTTTATGTCTCTCCCCCTCCTCTCACTCCCCTGTGTCTCCCCCCTCCTCTGTGTCTCTTCCCCTCTCATTCCCCTGTGTCTCTTCCCCCTCCTCTCCTTCCCCTATGTGTCTACCCCCCTCCTCTCCTACCCCTGTGTCTCCCCCCTCTCCTGTGTCTCTCCCCCCTCCTCTTCCTCCCCTGTGTCTCTCCCCCTCCTCTCACTCCCCTGTGTCTCTTCCCCCCTCCTCTCACTCCCCTGTGTCTCTCCCCCCTCTTCTCACTCCTTTGTGTCTCTCCTGCCCCCCTCCTCTCACTCCCCTGTGTCTATCCCCCCTCCTCTCACTCCTTTGTCTCTCCCCCCTCCTCTCACTCCCCTGTGTCTCTTCCCCCCTCTTCTCACTCCCCTGTGTCTCTCCCCCCTCCTCTTACTCCCCTGTGTCTCTCCCCCCTCTTCTCACTCCGTTGTGTCTCTCCTGCCCCCTCCTCTCACTCCCCTGTGTCTCTCCCCCCTCCTCTCACTCCTTTGTATCTCTCCTGCCCCCCTGCTCTCACTCCCCTGTGTCTCTTCCCCCTCCTCTCACTCCCATGTGTCTCTCCCCCCTCCTCTGTGTTTCTCCCCCTTCTGTGTTTTTCTCTCCCCTCTCATTCCCCTGTGTCTCTCCCCCCTCTTCTCACTCCCCTGTGTCTCTTCCCCCCTCCTCTCACTCCTTTGTGTCTCTCCTGCCCCCCTCCTCTCACTCTCTTGTATCTCTCCCCCCTCCTCTCACTCCTTTGTGTCTCTCCTGCCCCCTCCTCTCACTCCCCTGTGTCTCTTCCCCCATCAGATCACTCCCCTATGTCTCCCCCCTCCTCTGTGTCTCCCCCCCCCCCTCCTCTTTGTCTCTCCCCCCTCTCATTCCCCATTGCGCAATGCGCAGTTGTCAAACTGCGATTTGTCGCAAGCGTGACAATGAATCTCAGTTTGACAACTATTATTTGTGATCCCCTTCTGGATCTCTATCTTATTGTGTCACGGTGAAAGGGCTTGTGTACCTCAATGAAGTTGTGAGTTATACCATGTAGAGTCACCCAAGATGGGCAGGTCTTTGCAGAGAGGTCAGACAAATCACAGTCCACTGGAAAAGGAACTGGCAACCCACTCCAGTATATTTGCCAAGATAACCCCTGTGGATATGCACAACCAGAGACATGGCAATAGTTGTGCCCATAGTCCCATAGATTAGAAAGCAAACCAAGGCCCATGGCAACTGTACTGTAATTATTACCATTCTGTTCTCTAAGGTAGAACATTACTTGTCCACCTTGCAAGGTTTAGTTCTTCCCTTACTATATACAGTTCCATTATGTTTTTGGGACTCAACATCTCACAGTCCATTTCTCTTCATCCCTAATGACAGATAATGCTAAACTGGTAAAGACAGCAGTTTTCCTTAAAGGACCACATTCATAATAGTTTAAATATATGCATTTGATGAATTACAATTTATGATAGACAAATGGTTTCATCACCTTGGTATTCAAGGATCCTGCAGTGCAATCTACAGTTTTTCTCGGTGACCTCATGGATCATAACACACCAGGCACATCTTTATGTACATGGTCATCCTGATCCAGTTGGTTTTAATGTCAGTGATACTGGAGTGGGTTGCCAGTTCCTTCTATAGTGGGCCACAGCATACAGCTCCTGGTATTCGTAGGTGATCTCCCATCTAAGTACTGAACAGGCCCAACCCTGCATGGCTTTGGGGTGGGGTAACCTCTTAGTTCCCTGATGGAATCAAACCCAAATCACAGCATTGAAAGCACCAAACCTTAACCATTGGACCACCAGGGAACCCATAATTAAAATGTAGCAGCAACTAAAATCAGTGCTTTCATCAGGGCTAATCGAAAGCCTTTAAGAACTCTAGCCCCTTGAATGAACAGATGGGAGAAGCAATTAAGTTAAGGAAATTAAACACTGCAGTCAGGAATAATTGCATGTAAACATGACATATTTATAAGTTGTGCTTATTTCATTTGTTTTTTTACTTTCTAAAGGCATTTTAAACATTTTGCCAATTATGATGTTAAGAAAGAACATAAAAATTTGATCACAGTGGTTCTTTAAAACCTTTTAACACCTTAGAAGACTACACAGGGTAAACAGGGATCTCATTGGATGCCCCGAAACCATCATTGCCTCTTTAAAGGGATATGAAAGTTTCCGGGATTAATACAATTCTGCACTCTATAGGCAAAGAGATGCCTATTTGTATGCAGCACATCTCATAAAACATTTTATTTTTATTAATATCTAAAAAATCCCCGCTAATTATTATGTTGACACCTCCAGGGGGTGTCTACCCAGGCATCTGACCTCCCCCCCCATCAACATGCAGCATCAGGGAAGCAATACCAACCCAATATTTACCTACTGTTGCTTGCTCTGCCAATCTCCTTGCAACTTCCTGTCTGTATGTCAGCAGCAACACATAGCGTATATCAATGATACACTACATATCCCAGGCTGCTTTGCACCACAAACAGGAACCCAGAGTTAATTCAAAAGTTTCACCTAACATGATTGTCCTAAACAATTTTTTTAATTAATACATTTTTAATTTGATGCTACTTTAGCCTGGGTTTAGAGGGTGTTAACCCTGATTTCCAACTGTCAGAAATTACAAGATATTTTGCTGACTTCAAAGTGTTTACATGTTTAAATGTTATTTTTCATGCAAACAATGTTTGCATACACTTTTAATTCTCCTGTGCATTCATAATCCAGCAAATTTACATATCCCTTTAAGCCTTCTTCAGTTAATACATTTATGTCTATGGCTAGTCTATCACATGACACACAATACCTGGTCTTTCTTGTTGTCTGCATTTTTACCATCTGTTCTGCTACTGGTTTTTATTACTACAGAAATACTTAAAAATATGAGGAAATCGAGGGGAAAAAAGAACAAAAGAAAAATGGGTCATGATCTGAAGTTGATCAGTGGAAACATTTTTTGATTTCAGAAAAATTAGTAGGTCAAACAGGTAGAGTCAAAAACAGTTAAGAAAACCAAGCATGCCTGGGAAATGCATAAGTGCATCCTGAGTTTTAATTAAGTCAAAATTTAAGGTAGATAGAATAGACAGGTCAGATGGGCCTTTTTAGTTTTATTACTATCAAATCTATGTTTCTGTTATCAACAAATAATTAATTTATGAGTTTATCTGCATGTCTAAAAAATAGTTACCATCCTTATTTCCTGCTCAGACTTATAAGAAATATATGTTTTCACTGCACTCTGGGAAACTGGACAGCAACATGCAAATGCAAATGAAAATAATAGGAACACTTGATTCAGGCCTCCATTGTTTACACCACTTCTTTATCACATCTGACAATGAAAATCAACCTTTTCAATGCAGCCAGGAGAACATGGCTCATAACTTTACTAAGGGATCTTTCCTATTTGTACCGGAAAGCAGTGGCGTGCAGCAGCCACTAAGAGGTGCAATGGTGGAGCACAGGGATTTTTGTCAATTTGTTCTTAGAGAGATGGCTAGACTTAGTGTTTAGGGTTTAGGGTTCGTGTTCAGGGTTAGGGAAGTGGCAAATGATAAGATTTACATAGTAAAATAGAGGTGCGCACAGTCTGAATCTTCTTTATAATGCTTAAAGCTGCCAATACCCTAGCCCCGAATCCTAACCCTAACAACAAATTGAACAAAGTGTCGGCACAGCATCATTGCTCCACCGTGTGGTCACTGCATGCCACTGCTGGCAGGTACGAAACAGGGGAAATGTCCTTACCAATTTATGGTAGAGAAATGTTTGTGCAGGGAAATATATCTATATGCAGATGTATTTATAATACGTTTGGGAAGGTATGTAGTAAAGACAAAGATATCTAATAATAGAGTGGCACTGAGTATACATTTATGGGTCTAGAGCAGAAAAAAAGACTAAGGCAGGGGTTGACATATCTACAATTTGGAAGCAAGACATCTTTATGTCTATAAGATCTAGTTAGGAGCTTGGAAGCAGAACATCAAGGAATGAGTGAGCTGACCCTGTTACAAACTGAGAGGCAGTCTACAAGAGCAAGAAACTACTGGATTGAAATAGGCCCAGTCACTGCATTTGGGTCTTTCCTAAATGAGTACTCCAGCAGTGGCAGCAGCAGTTGTAGCACGGAGCTGCTAGATGGTGCTGCCGAAATTGTACACAGTTTGTAAGCTCCTGAGATCGATCACATTTTTCAAGCTTAAACCATTACCCTAACCCTAAAGCTATGACACCGGCAGCAAAATGTTGGCAGCAACATCAAGTGGATACTCACCGCCACTGCTGCCACCTGTGCTGGCAGTGTGCTGGAGTACTCATAACAGGAAAGAACCTCCTAAAAACATTTGACCCATTAAAAAGTTTAGTTATTGAAAGAACCATGTAAATAAAACTGACCAGAGTGATCTTTTAAACTCTGTTTTTTCTCCATTTGTTTACAGCTCTTGGATCTATCACATTTTATGATTGCCACTAGTGACAGCCACCACATGCTGATATTTCAGACAAGTTGTAACCTCAGAAGGTTACCCTATCCCTCACCCTAACCCCTAACATTTTACCTAACCCTAACTCTATGGTATTGGCACTAAAAATTGGCAGTGCCATCTAGCGGTTGGTCCCCGCCACTGCTGCTACTGATGGAAAATTTATGGTGAATTTAAAAAGGGAAAGGACCTAGCTCTCCACCAAAAGGCTGCTTGAAGACGAGTCTAAGAGCAGGATGCATTACTCCAGACTTGTTCTAGCACTACAGAATCTGCTGGAGACTTACAAATAAAATAGTTTATTATTATTATTAATAATAATAATAATAATAATATTAATAATAATAATAATAATTATGCATTCTGAAAGACTGTCACTATGGAATCTCCACGACCTTGTACCCCCCTTGCAATGTATCAGGTGTGTTATGTTGACCGAGCAGTGCTGGGAGCTTCTCAGCCCTCCCCTATGTAGGATACACCCATAAGGTGAAATCAGTCTACACACAACAGGTGTATACACTTATATTACTACTCAGGGAGAGTGGAGGTGCCTTGTGTGGTTTCCAGACGTCATTATTATCAACTACAGTAGATCAATGCATATCAGCATCCCTGTCACCGAAGAGGTTCCAGACGGCTATGGGGGACGCTTTGTGGTAATGTCATTAAAATAAATAAATAAATAAATAAATAAATATATATATATTGCATCTAATGGTTTAGTGCAGGCAGCTGTTTCCAAAATGTTTTCCAACTGTTTTTTGTCTGGTGTGTACCAAATGGTGTTTCTATATGCAGGTATAGACTATACACTTAAAACAATTAATATAGAAACGTCTTTATTATTGTTTAAGTATTTCTTAAACTTGTATTATGTGTTTTTAACTTCATGTAATATCACTAATTCTGTGAATCGTATGAATGAAGCTCGTGGACCACTCTGGTCTAGTGAGATTGGTTGATATAAATTATTGAGAGCATCTTCTGAGTCTGTGAGGATACACAGAAAAAATAAAGTTGTTTTTGCTTTTTGTAATTTAGTTTTTTCTCGTTGACTCCAGAGACATTAATGCATCCAGGAATAATGCACTCAAGTAGTACTTTAGAAAAGTGAGATAGACAAGTGGAACAGCCACCCAGAAGTGGTCGGAAGAGTATTTAGGCATGGCTGGGATAATCATAATGACCAACCACTAAAGTGTCATATTTATAATATCCTCTTTTAAACTTGATTTGGTATTGTCCAAAATGTTTTTGCATAGTTTGAATAATGACAGCCTATAATTTATAACTATTTTATTATTTTATGATGACAGATATGTGCCTGTGTTCTACCTGGGCAGAATGGTGAACCATAGGTTAAGATATCGTCTCTATTCACAGACATTTCATATAGCTTTTTGATAACAGAATTTAGTGGAATTTGTAAACCACCATAGAAAACACATCACCCTCAAACTGCAGCCAGATTAGCAGTGAAAGCTACAATCCCCATAACATGCATATATGTTCCTGTCTTGCATACCTGCCAGTGTTTAGCATGTGAAGTGTGTACCAAACAACAATAGTCCATTACTATTTTAGATCGGAACCATTTAGTCTGCACAGTACGCACCTTTCTGCAGTCTAATATGTTAGTATGTGTTTATATATAAGATTTCTATGTTATTATGCTCTTTCTGAGTTGCCTCACTAGTGAGCTGAGACCTCTCCAATTTTTACTTTATTCTATGTATCATTTATGAAATTAGTTTCCTTAAAAAAAACATTTAAAGGGCCAGTTAATTCAGTACAACTTGGAGCACACCACTGTAATGTGCACCTGAAGACATGTTGAAATACTTTTAGAATTTTTGAAATAGGGGTCTCTTTCACAGAAAAAAAATCATAAATGAAATATCTGTTCATATGAGAATTAGGCATGCCTCCAGAGAGACTGACAGCAAGAGCTGTGTGCAGAGAGCAGATCAGAAAGAGGGGTTAACCATTCCCAAAATCATCTGTGCAGGGAAATGGCTGCTAGAAACTACTATATATGTTACTAGTGGGTTAACTGATGGCTGATTACATTACTGAAAGCAGAGTAAAAACCATACATTTTCCTTTTCACGGAGCTTGGAACGGCAATTATCAGCAGATCTTTCACACCATGAAGTGCACTTATAGGGATGTAAATGGATTGGCTTAATTCATTCTCAGAATAACCTTTTGTATATCCCATGTATATATGAATTAATTTAGGTTAATATTATTGTTTTTTTTAGTACACTAGTTTCATAATTTTTTAGATACTTTTAAATTGCTATGTAAAAATATTTATGATATGGATTTCTTTGTTGTACTGGCATTACGAAGTATAGCTATATAATTTGTTCCAGTCCTGTTTTGGTTTTACATACGCTTACTGTATTATTATAACATATGTCACAACATGGATGGTTACATTGCTATCAGTAAATGTGAAAACAAACTCAAACCATAGGTAGCAACTATAACTAATGTTGATTTTTCTGGTGAAAAGTCTACTACTGTAGACACTAAAGTAGGGTTCATTATGCCTAGACCCAGGAGGCCCAGGCCTAGGGCATTTTCAGGTGGCTGAAGATGCAGTGAAGTATAGTGAAATATGTTTGTATACTTTTGTCTATAAGTTTATGTGATACTCTTTAAAATATAATTTTATATATATATATATATATATAACTCTCAAACTTATGATCTAAGATATAGAAAGGGGAAAGAAGAAGCTGTAAGTGGGTTATGGGGGGTGCACAAATCTAAATGTCATAGGGCAGCATAAAACCTAAATATGCCCAAGCACTAAAAGGACAATATAGTCCTATATTTTGAGTGTTTGTTTTAAACAACAGAGTTCATAGTGGGTAAAGATTTTTAGAATGTTCCAAAAAAAGAACAAGAGAGTTACAACAAGAAAAGGCAAAAATGGGTCTGTACATACTTTGCATACTCACTCGCAGGGGCGCCTCCATTTCACTGCCTAGGGACTCCAAAAAGGTACATGCAAAAAAGACAACGGTTTAGATGGCCAAGATACAAATGCAGAAAACGATAATGCATTTAAATATTTGTATTTTTATTTTTTTACCTTACTAAATGTTTTGCCCTTTTATCAATGCTAGTTCTTTAAAATGACTCATTGGTGAGACCGCATTGCACAAGAAAATTCAAGGGAATTCTTTTTTTTTTTACCCTATACTATTTTTCTTTTTAGGGCCAGTGGCCTTTGATGCAAGTGGTCCTTGAAAATAATCTAGACACCCAACAAAACTGTCTGTTTAATGTAATTTAGTTCTTAATAATTTTTTGCAATATTTAAGTTGTAATATTTTAAATGTATGCTAAACATTTTTGGACTGCAGTGGCCCTTTAATATTATTTGTTTGGCTAATAAACTGGAATGGGCACTTTCAGTACAAATATATTACCAGATGCAAATCTGATGGACATTCCAGGAAGTGAATATAAATTCACAGGGTTATACAAACAAGACAAGACAATGTGGACCCCAGTGAGCAAACAACGTTAGTAAAGCTTCATGGCAAACTGGAAATGTGTCCTGGCTGTGTTTAGATTGTATATAAATCCTATTAAATGTGTATTCAGTTATATCTGAGATGTCACTAGTCAGTGATTCCTCGAGTGCCCCCTTGCTACACACACATCTGTATCATAATGCTAAAATGTTTACCAATTAAGCTAGGGGAGGTGAAGAGACGATAAGGTTTTGATAGCTGTACAGTACATATTCAGAGCAAGCCCCCCCGACACATGCAGGTGTTTTATTTCCTAGTGACTGGAAGGCTCTAGTGCAAAATATTCTCCCTCCTGCACATTCCCTAAGGGGGGGGGGGGGGGGGGGGGGCGGCGGGTGTGTAGGAGGCAACAATATATATAATCTGAGCAGGTCAGCTCTCTTTAAAATAATTATCTGCCCTTGCTCTGATAAGAAATTAAGTCCCCTTTTACACTAGGCCGCTGCCAATAGCAGAGGGCCCTACCATGTTGTAAGCCCTGCTGCACCAGCAGTAGTTCCCCTACTGACTATCAGCCTTATTAAATTGTGATTCGCCAAATTTAAAAGGGCTCTATTTAAGCATATTTATTTACAGAAGTTTTTAGTTGGTGAACTTCTATCCAAAAGCAAGGTCTTCACTAACTAAAACCTTTTGTAAAAAAATATGCTATGTGCTTAAATAGAGCCCTATTAAATTTGCTGAATCGCAATTTAATAAGGCTGTTTATCTGTAATGATATATATACTAATGCATTATGCTGTCCACCATTTATTATTTTTTAAATTGCAGGAAAAATCCACTACACACCTTGCCATTTACAGCAATGTGTTGGGATAGTGATCAGTAAATAATTGCATATCATCTATAGATTTGCAGAGCTTCTGTGCTGTTATAGGTTTTTTCGAGTCTGCATATAATGATGTACTGTATTTTTGTGATTTTAGCTTTACTCCGTACACCTGGAAGGATTCCTTCTTTTCAAAGTGCGTTACAATGACCTGCATCTGTGGGATGAGAAGGTGAGCACAATGACTATAATATCCCTGACTAACATTAAAGGGACAATGAAAGCAATTTGTTGTATATGAAAGATGGTATTTGATAATGTACCACAGTTTTTTTTTTAAATTAAGCTTTTATCAGAAAACAAATTGATTAAAATGTCTAACTGCTCTGGGCGTTTGTCAGCCAATGAGCAGTAATATAGTACAGTGAACATCTGCACTTCATCTTGGCAGAAATGAGTAACTTGTCTTCTAGTTGCCATCTGAGAGTTTGTGTAATTGCAATTGATTGTTCTACATAATGAGTGGAGGCGTTTGATAAGACAGAAATATATTGCCAGAAACAATACAGTCAAACTATGTTACTACAGCGCTCAGGGTGTGGTATATGACATATCAGTCCAGTGTTTCATTGTAAACCTAGTCCAATGAATGTCCAGGTGCACCACGTGAATGAAAAGTAATTAAAAATGGGTCCCCAAGAATATAGGTAACCACAATGCAACCGGATATAGTCCCAGTGAGTATGTGGAGTAGATCCTGTAGTCCGCCTCATTCGGTATTGGAAGTAATCCTATGTGTTGGGCTCAGTTCTAAATGAATGCTCCTGATATGGGGTCCTCATTATGCCTAGGCTTGCAGCTTCTTTTCAAGAGTTATGTTCAAATCCAAAGACTCCAGAATATGAAATTAATAAAAGGTGGGGGAACAAAGATGTGCACTGCCTTTTGATTGTTCAGATCAATTGGTTTATTCGAAGATTACTATAAAAGAAAGTAACAGTAATGAATAGTATATTAAATATTCAATATGGTACAATACAATGAGAATAAAGGGAATTATAAAAATAAACTAAAATTGAGTTATACATAAAAATGAAAATAGTAAAAATGTGCACTCTCTAGTTTCTCCCTAGCAACATGATGTATTTAGTCAGTGTTGTAGTGTACCCACAGAGGGATTCTCTGGTGGCAGGTAATCTATAAAATTGAGTGTATATTCCTTTAAAAGAATCTGAAGTTGAGTAAAAACCCTTTCATTCAGGCTAAAAATTACAGCTGGGAGCCATGCTAAGTCGTTTTCCCTCTCACTTTTTATTTTGGGTTGTTAGGCCCAAAATTTGTAAATGAGGATAATGAATATAGCAAGAATAGATGTACTGTGGGTAAAACTCTTTAAATGGGAACTGGAAAGTTATGCATTTTAAGCAAATATTGCCTGAAAAGATCCAACTTATCTGCTAATTATTGTATCTGAGGTTATTAATAAACTCTCATGATAGACTGCAATAGCATGCCTAGTTGCTTACATTAGCATAATCCAAAGGGGTTTAAGCCTGTCATCATTTTTATTTAAATCAACTAGACATTCTCTACCTCCTTATTAAGCTCCGTTATCTAACATTTCCACTCAACAGTTTTAAAAACAATGAATTACAGTTGTATTTATATGTGTTATTGTGCCCCATTAGGCACAGTGTTCACCTGACCCTTTCTTTCGATGCTGTAATGAACCATGAGATGTTTGTGTAACTGTAGATTCCACAAGGCTGGGTGTGTTCTTGTTTTCCACTAGTGGAAATTCTCTAGATGCTAATGATAAGATAACATGAAGTCAGGGCAGCACACTCTTATGGACGTGATGTACCAGAGGAAATAACAAAAAAAGCTCCTGCTCTAGGAAACCCCCAAATTTGATTGCTGAATTGTGTTATCTTATGCATAGGATTTTATGTTTGGTAGCATAAATACAATATATTTACAATAACCAAATGTTTTGGTAGTTCTGTTGAATTTTTTTTTGTTCATATCCTTTGTAATCACTACTTCTTGTTGTTTATTTGTAACGCGCCAACATATTTTTTATCGCTTTACATGGGTTAAGTTCAATGCAAAACTTTATTAGTGCATTGCAAAGAATGGAGGGCCCTATCTTTGAACTTGAAATCTAGTATACATAGTGCTTTCCCCAAAGCACCTAGCAAGACTGAAAACTCGCAAACTTACAATGTAAAGGGTTTGGGTATGGTACAGGAGGGTTAATTGTTTTTCATGTTAAGGCGGAAGGAAGCAGTCTTGTTTAAATAGATGTGTTTGTCTCCCGACCTCAAAACCTCACTAAAGTCTAGTGGAGTGAGGCAAGGAGTTCCAGAGTATAGGGGCAGCACAAGAAGTCCTGAAGGCATGAGTAAGAGGAGATAAGAGAGATGGAAAGAAGAAGGTCGTTGGCAGAACAAAGAGGGCAGGTGGAAAAATATTTGGAGATAAGGGCAGAGAAATAAGGGGGTGCACTGTTGTTGAGGGTTTTGTAAATTAGGGTCATGATTTCAAATGTTATGGATTGAAGTGGGGATAGACGGGGCCAGCAAGGAGCTAGTTACAGTTGTTGAAACAAGATATGATGAGAAATTGTATTAGAAACTTAGTTGTGGCTTGGGTAAGATAGTTCGGAGAGATTTTTTTTTAAATGAAAAGACAAGATTGTTTTAGTGAATGTATGTGAGGAATGAAAGAGAGGGCATGGTCCAATAGAACCCCTAGACAACAGGCCCGGGTGGTGGGATTGTTGACAGTGAGAGAGTTATGAGGAATTCAAGCTGTAGTAGATGGTGGGAAAATAAGGAGTTTGGTCTTCGACATGTTGAGTTTGAGGTGGTGGGTGGACATCCAGGAACAAATGCTTGAGAGGCAGTTGGAAACACGTGCTAGGAGAGAGGTGGGTAGGTCATGTGCTTAGAGGTAGATTTGGGTGTTCTCTGCATAGAGAATGATACAGAAATCCAAAAGATTTTATCAGGGCATCAAGTGAGGATGTATAGATGAGGAGGAGGAGGAGGATGATGGGGGGGGGGCAGGCTAGGACTGAAACTTGGGATACGTCAACTGGCAGAGGGTGAGATAAAGAAGAGGTACCAGAGAAGGAGACTAAATATTCAATCTTGTATGTATGTAACATGATGTTTATCATGTGTTTTTTGTTGTTGTTGTTTTTTTTAAGTAAAAGTACTACAACTATTAACCAAGGAGAGTAAAATTATACTGAAAGTCAATATGTATTGTATACTCATTTTTATTTTATTTTATTTAAATGAGATAATATTTTAGAAAGTAAAACATGGTATAATCTAAAACTGTAGGTAATAACCTCATATGCATTTTCACATAGTTAACTTACTTTGTAGGTTGTATCTTGTGCCTGTCAATAAGTCTTTCTTATCTACCCACTAAGCATGGTCTGTTATTTCAGTCTCATGGGTGGTAATTGCTAATAATTTCTAATTGGCGGCTACATTGCAAATAGATATACAGCCACTGTCCTCTATAAATAAATCTTTTTTGTGTTGTAATGTTTTAGATTCATCGAGTGTTTGGTAATCGATTGTCCGCATTCCCACCAAAATATTACCTGGCAATGACAAAGTACATGGCTGAAGAAAGACGGATACAACTAGAGCATTACCTGCAACAATGTAATTCCGTTATGTTTTTTGTTTAGTTGGTACAGTATATCTATTAAAATAATGACTTGTATGTGTGTTCATGTGCAAGGAGAATGCAAGTAAATCCACTAATGTAAATTCACTAAGGTTAGTTCTTAATTTGATTGAGCACCTCTATTTTCGTTATTCTAATGACCCTTAGGGCTTAGTCTATCTAATGGTGATATGGGGAGTTCAGCTACATCTCACTGACGAGG
Organism: Discoglossus pictus; assembly: GCA_027410445.1. Classification (NCBI taxonomy): domain Eukaryota; kingdom Metazoa; phylum Chordata; class Amphibia; order Anura; family Alytidae; genus Discoglossus; species Discoglossus pictus. Next base: position 55,320,176 of record CM050166.1, read on the forward strand.
CCCAAGGAATGTCGGAACGTACATCTGGGGTTTGCTGTTTCTCCTGTTCAGGGTAGAATTGCCTGGTATTTCGGGGCTGGATCACTCTAGTGAGTGGGACCAGATTGATATACTACAGGATATTTATCTCTGTGAAGGGCACACGTGAGTAAAGAGGCTGCTCTCAGAGTGAATTATGTCTATACAACTAACCGATTAAGGTTAGTTTGTTTTCTAATTGAGCACCTCTATTTTGGTTATTTGTTATTTATTCCAGAGCAAAAGTAGTATGGATGTTTTTAAGGCTTAAAAGGTAACTGAAGTAGTATAGTTAAAGTATGAATGTATGAAGTTCTTGACCTGATGATGTTAAAATTATTTTTAGAAATTTTGTAAAATAAGGCCTTTCTACGGAAACTTTTGTACTGAAATTTGCTTTTAATTTCTGTTCCTCCTAACAGGATTACAAAAAATAGAAATTTTGAAGATGCAGTCTCTATTCAGTTCTCTTGACAGGCTAGCATTATGAATCGTCACTTCACAATATAACTAAATAGAAGAGCATGTCCCATAAACCTTTAAGAAATTAACAAGCGCTGCAGCGACAGAACAAAATATTGAAAATGTATTTCCACGTACTACTTAATACATATTACCCTCCCAAGCTGTGATATAAATGGGACCCTTCAATATCTCCACATTATCAAAGATCTTTATTATTTAGTGATTATGATTCCTGTGCCATATAACAGATATTCTCTTTTAATATATTGTACAATTCGGCTGCTTCAGGATCGCTACCTTGTCATGGGGAAGCAGTTTGTGTACTTCAATGAAGCTGTGAGCTCTACCATGTAGGGTCATACATGATACAAAGGTCACAGCAGACAGGCCAGACAAATCGTGGTCCACTGGAGAAGGAACTGGCAACCCAATCTAGTATCTTTGCCAAGATAATCTTGGCAAATATAAGCACAAACAGAAACATGACATAATATGAGCTCCACAGGCCAGATGGTGTATACCACATTACTGTGGAAGAGCAGAGGGCAATTTAGCACCAAATCTAATTAAGTGATTTGGCCAAAGTTGAGATGACGTCCTGTTGCGGATATGTCTGGAGGGAAAATTACTATCTGCTGCTGCAAAGATTAATTCAGCATAGGAACCTGGAGCGTTAGAACTAGAAACCACAGAAGAAAGGGTGGCCAAAGCAGCCTAATAATTGACAATTCATGGCAAGCCATTTAGAATCATAGTGATCAAAGTCTATGATCCAACCATCAATACTGTAGAGTCTTCAGTTGTCCAATTATATTTATGGGGTTTTGAATATCCTCATATAACATCAAAAAAATATGTTACTCTCATCAAAGGAGATTGGAAGGCTAAAGTAGGGAACCAAAAGATTCCTGGAATAACAGGTAAATTTACTGGCTTCGGAGTAAAAAAAATAAAGGGAGTTCGAGATTAGTACAAGTATGTTGGCATGGTTTAATAGTTTAAGGACTCATATTGCCAGTAATCTAGTAATATGGCCAAGGAAGCATGACATTGTTGCATTGGGATTATGTGTTATTGTGTGTGGTTACATGTTGCCTGTACATGGTTATTATGTATCCTAGTTATACTATAAGAGGGAAAATGTTATATAGAATATATGTGGAATTGGTAAAAATGCACTGCATAGAAGTTAGCTGCAGATCATTGCACACTCGCACATATACCTTGGGTCAAGACAAATGTATGTACTTCAAGTAGTCCTAAGCAAACACTTGAGTTTAACATAAAGGTTTGTTCACTAGCCAACTAAAGATATCTGGTGAATTTGATCTCAAGAGCCTTGAGAGCCCAAGGTTGCAAGCCAGATGGGCTGACATCACACATACACAAATGTACACAAGGGTGTGGTATTGAAGAGTATAAATATGTTGTTTTGTTCTTTCAATAAAGGTTGAGAGATAGTTTTCACATATACAAGATGTGAGACTATTTCTGTGTGTTGTCTCCTGACTTGGGGAGTGGTCTTGCCATGGGTCATGAATAACCTGTATGCAGTATTATCTGCCTGTACCTTTTGAGCCTTGCCCTCCTCAGAAGCCATCTTTTGTGCTACGGTGAACAGGTACTACACGATTCTGCTGGGGTAGGTTTGAACTAGGTTCATATCAAGCCCCCTTGAAGAAGCAGATCATGACATGTTAAAATAATTCTCTGGTCGTAGCAAGCACCCTCTTCCAACAGCCTCCGAGACGACTCTGCACATTGACATCACCAGATGGACAATATAGAAATCAGACTGTCTGCAAAGTATATAACGTATTGGTCCGAATATAAGCCGCACCTTTTTTCCGATTTTTGAGCTTGCGAGTCAAGGGTGCGGCTTATATTCGCGACCGTGAAAAAATGACAGCCGATTTGCGAGATTTGAGTTACGCGTGTGCGGCTTATATTCGGGTGCCGATTTGCGCTCATGTGACTAAATTGTAGCAATTGATTACCAATTTCCGGTTTAAGTGATTCTAGCATCCTGGAAGGCCTGTAAACTGAAAAAAGAAGTTACAATACATGTTAGAAAGCCTGTTTCTTGCAATGGCTGATCACTTGGAGAGAAAAGCATCAAGAAGCCTAGGAGTGAGGCGTAGTTATGATGCAAGTTTCAGAATTGCAGTTGTTAATTATGCAAAGACAACAAGCAACAGAGAGGCTGGAAAAAAATATGGCTTGGATGAATCCAATGTGCGACGTTGGGTTGCCTCAGAGGAGAAATTGAAAAATTCAGTTTCCACCAAAAAATCTTTCAGGGGACCAAAACAAGGCAAATATCCAGAACTTGAAGTTGGGGTTTATTCCTACATTCAAGATATGAGAAAATATGGGATGCCAATTTCTTGTGAAGTAATCCAGCTGAAAGCCTTAGAACTTGCAAAGACCATAAAAATCAATAAGAGGGAATTTCGTGCAAGTATTGGTTGGTGCCGTCGTTTTATCCGAAGAAAGGGTCTCGCTCTTCGACGAAGCACTTCATTGGCACAGAAACTGCCGGCAGATTTTGAGGAGAAACTGACTAGTTTCCAGAGGTATGTCATCCAATTGCGGCAGTGTCACTCATACCCATTAGACCAGATGGGCAATGCTGACGAGACCCCAGTATTTTTTGACATGCCAAGCAATACAACAGTAAACCAGAAAGGAGCAAAAAGTGTCATTTTAAGAACAACTGGTAATGAAAAGCTCAGAATAACGGTGATGTTAGCTGTCACTGCTGACGGAGGAAAGTTACCCCCCTATGTTATTCTGAAGCGAAAAACTTTGCCCAAAGAAAGCATTCCTGATGGCCTAGTGATTCATTGCCAGGAAAAAGGCTGGATGACAACTGAACTGATGGTCGACTGGTTGTCTGCAGTTTGGAACTGCAGACCTGGAGCACTGCTCACTAAGAGAGCCATGCTGGTCTTGGATGCTTTCAAGGGTCATCTCACTCCTGAAGTGAAGACTAAAGTTGCTGCACAGAAGACAGACCTTGTTGTTATACCTGGTGGCATGACTTCAAAGCTGCAAGTGCTTGATGTCATTGTCAACAAGCCATTCAAAGACAACCTACGCAAGCAGTATTCAGATTGGCTTCGGGAAGGGGATCATGCTCTCACACCATCTGGCAAGATTAAGAAGCCGTCAGTGACACTCCTGCGCCAATAGATTATAAATTCATGGTCGAGTATTTCTTCTAACTCCATCATCAGGGGGTTCAAAAAATGCTGTGTGTCCAATGCATTGGATGATAGCGAGGACAACTTGCTATGGGAGGAGAATGAGGATAACAGTGACAGGGATGAAGCGAATACTGGTGACGAAATCAGTAGTGACACCAGTGATGACTGTGAATAGTAACAAGTTTCCTTGTTACCTTATGTTTCTTGAACTTTCTGTTGCCGTTAACATAATATTGACAACCTGCCTAAAGAGTTACAGTATAATGTTTTCCAAATACTGGATACCGTATATGGTACAGTATATGTTAAAATAAAATCCCTATTTATTCCCTAAATCTACTTGACTTTTGTCTTTTTTTTTTTTTCTGACTTTTTTGTCTTTTTCTCTCCAATTTTAAGGGTGCGGCCTATATGTGAGTACTATCTTTTTTCTCTTTTTTCCCCTTGCATTTTACAGGTGCGGCTTATATGCGGGTGCGGCTTATATTCGGACCAATACGGTAGTTAAAGATGGAGGCGCTCTCTACAGTTACCAAGCTAGGGAAATCATCAGACCAAGCAGATACAAAATAAATAATATCCCCTGTGAATATGCTGTGGAGTTAATGCCTTAAAAACTTTGACATTGTCCAGAAAACAGCCACAAAAAAATATCCACACAAGATAGAATACAAACTGGATTTGTCCAACTGAATGCAGAATTCTAGAGGATAGCAAGAAGAGACGAGGAGGCCTTCTATAATGAGTGATATAAAGAGATAGAAGACGAAAACATACTAATAAAGTCAAGAGATGGGCCTATTGATGAGGGTGAAAGAAAAGTACAAACGCTGTCCTGCTGCTCAATATTAAAAAGATAAAGATCATTGCAAACCGCAATCTCGTTTTCTGCCAAATAGATAGGGAAAAAGATCTCTGCAGATGGTGACTGCAGCCATCAAATACAAATATGTTTGCTTCTGTGAAGGGAAGCTATGGCAAGTCTGGATAAACTATTAAAAAGTAAAGATATACTATCAACAAAGGTCCACATAGTTAGAACTATGTTATTCCCAGTAGTAACATGAATGGGAGAGCTGGACCATAAAAGACTAAGCGCTGTAGAATTGAAGCTTTTGAATTGTGGTGTTTGAGACCGCTGCTTACAGTCTCTTGGACTGCAAGATGTTTAAACTCTTGTTTGGTATGTCATTATAATTGACATGTCATACCTTAGATTGTAAGTCTGCGAGTTTCTATCCCAAGTACTTTGGCAATTCACCATGGACATTGGATTCCTAGCTCAAAGACAGGGCCCTCCTTCCTTTGCTAAATGTTAACCTCTATTTTATCTTCGTCTGAACCTCATTTATGTACAGCGCTATGGAATATGTTGGCGCATTATAAATAAACTATAATAATAATAACAAAAAATACTGTGTGCCCCAATAACAATAGTTTTAAAGAAAGTACTGTGGTCCTTTATCCCTGTCAGGTGCAGAATCTTCCCACGTTATTCTTTTGAGAGAGGTTGCTGCTGTTATTAAAAAAAATAAAAAAAATCTCATTGTGTTTAAACTGTGTCCTATTATTCCTAACCCCCTTAGGGTTAATGAGGAGTTGAGCTCTTTTTAATAGGCTAAAAACATTTAGCTTTTTAAGCTCAAATGTTTATTAACTAACTTATTTATGAATCATTCACTGTTTTACGGTCTTGAGCAAATTAAACAATTGTTGCAAAATTGCCATTGCAAAACAACTTTTTAGAAAATTAATTTGACACTTAAATTGTTACATTTTAATGTAAAAGATCAATTTTTGGGGCATTTGAATTGGTTTTGTTTTAAAATGGAATACAATTTGACGCAAAAAGTTTGTTTTTTAGTGGTATCAGATCCAATGGTTTCAAACAGCGAGATATTCATAGAGTGTTTCAAGAAATTGCAACTGGTGAGTATTTTTTTCTATTGTCTTTTTATCTGTAATATTTGTAGCTTCTTCCTGCTCCTCACTGCACATTGTAAAGTTTGCTTCTCCGGAGCAGTGATTTTGAATCGCCCAAACCTGACTGTTTGTGAATAGAGGACATTTAGAGCAGAAGTAGTACAATAGAATATTAGGGATACAACAATAGATACTGCATTTGTTATTTTAACCCAAGTAAAAATTCTGAAAAGTTGAAAATCCTGTTTGGCTGAAAGTTCCTGCCTATGTTCTGCACTGATCACTATGAAAAAGGTAAATATAAATCAATTGTGCCATAATATGTTGTATTGGCTGAAATGTTGGTGTTTGTGACTTTTAAAGCAATAAACCCTCGGAAAATGTTTAGGCCATCCATACCTTGCCTTTGTGCTTTCTTTGAATTAAACAAAAAAAAAAAATCTCAACTTAGTGAATGCATTTGTAGAATGTATATGTAAATTACTAAGCCATTTTTGACTTGCAGTGGTCATTGCTACTGTATATTCTGAGTAGCGCCAGATTTTATGAAATGGCAAGCTCATTGTTTCAATGGGTTAATTTCACTGCAGCACAACCAGAGGCGTAACCATTCAAATGGACGGTTCTGGTGCAAAATAACTTGGGACCACCCTTGAAACATTTCTGTATAAGTAAGGCCCCTGTAGAAGTCAATCATAGGGCAAGGAGGTCAACTTTTTCTATAAAAATAATTTCCTGTCCTCTCCCTAAATAAATTGACTGCGATTTTTGCACCAGCAGTAGCTCCGTCATTTGAGTATATCCTAGACATATCAATGTTGAGCTGCTAACGCATCATCCTATAACTCTTGACCAGTGATCCTGACCACTGTTCCCTCTAAGCTGTGTGCGAGTGAGCTCGCACTCATATTGTGCGATGATCGCACACAACTAAACAAGGAGCGCACACAGATATTTAAGCTTAGTTTTCCCCATTAACACTCAAACTTAAATATATGTAAATACAGACACAACTGCCCCACTTTTTATTAGTTGGCCCATTTATACAATTTTCGGGCACACCGGCTGGCCAATCACAGTAAGCCCCATCCTTAGATACATAGAAGAGAGACCAATTAGCATCAGGCTGCCCCTGCTTACTGAGAAACCCTGTACATCTGATGAGGTCAGGCCCTTAAATGATGCTGGTGATCTATTAACTATAACAATTTTCTGTAAACACTCAGACTATCTGTTTATCTGCCCAAGATGCCCTGTGTTTATTTAGGTGGGGCTGGGTAAGTCATCACCAGATAACACTGTAACATAATCAAAATACATTCAATTTATATGTCCTTTTAACCATAAGCAATACAAAATACACAGCTATAATAATAAACAGAGTAACTTCTTGCCAGTCCAGGCCCAGGCCAGGGTGTAAAACAGTCCAGTCAGGCCCTGGGCATGTCGGGCAGATAGATTTAATCCACTGTACGTCTCTGCAATTCAATTTAACTGGAAGCAGACAGGCATGCGTGACTGAGCCAGGGCAGTGTTAGCGTTACATTCCCCGGGTTCTGCACTCTCCCTCCAGCCAAAAGTTATTAATAAGAGACATTATACTACATAGTCATGCTTGTACATGAGGAATTTAATTAAAACACTTGTTTTAGTAATAAATCTAGTTCTACATGTAAAACTTGCTAAATTTCTTAACCCATACTCCTTTATATTGGAAACAAATGCTAGCTTTCAAGCAATATATGCTAGTGAGCTTAAGACACAATAATATTGATTATAACCTGACTTGCCAATGCGCGCAAGAGTTTACTCTCCGTGTACAATGTTGCACAGACTCCAAAAAATTAGAGGGAACATTGATCCTGACCAGCAATTTTTGATCAATAACCTTATCACCTCTTATATATATCTAGATGTCCAAGACCTGCCAAATCAGGTAAAAAAAAAAAACAATTTTTCTTACCAGTAAAGCCTGGAAGGTAGTTACTGTGGGGGAAAAAAAAGATACTGTACAACTAAATGCAAACATTTCCATGTGACTTCCTTTCCAAGCTGAAAACAAATTAATCTCAAAAAATGTTTTGTTCCCATGTAACTCAATAATAAATAATCCTATTGAAGGAAGGGAATGACCAAAGCAAAAATATTCAATATTTTTTTCAGTCCCAAGTGAACTCCTAGGAATTTGTGAATTATACGAATTGAAAAAAGTGCCTAAAATAATTTACTAACCTGTTGTGTACAATTTCCACTTCTTATATATTATTTTGAACGAATACCATTTACCAAAAATAGTTAGTGTCATTCAGATGTAAGAAATGTGTAATTTCTGCTGATATTATATTCTTTTGAGATTGGTCGACGAATAAAACACAAAGTTTATGAACTAAAATGTATGATTACTTATTTTTGTGAATGAAAATATATAAGAACAAGTGGGAAAAACAGAATTAAAAATATACAAAGATTGAAAGGAAAAATAAGGTTAAAACTTGCACAGAAACATATAACCGATCTATAAGTGGCACAAAATGGTTGACTCCTACAACTTAAGGAAAGAAAGCACCTAAGTTATCACTTCAGGAGAAAAGGAAATATATTTCACAACCGTATACAGAGAGATAAAAAGACCTTAATGATGTTAGTTATTACAACAATAAATATATCGCCAGTATACAGTGATAAACCTTAATAAGCCTTTCAGCAGTATACAGAGAAAAAAATAATCAGTTATTTAAATAATCAACTAGAAATGCAAAACCATTACCCTGTTGGGATCAACAGTTAAGAACCCAATATATTGAACAAATCAAAGTCCACAGGTCGATTCTGGCCTTCCTCATGGACTTCCTTGTTGGAGGTTCTCTGTTGAACTCTCCCTACAATTCTCCTCAATGGACAGTACTTCAGGTTTTTATAATACATTCTGCTATGTCTCCTCTCTGTACAAAATACATATATATTGTTAAATTAAGTAGGTAGTTCTTAGTTTCATACAAGTACTTGTACTTGTTTTCAGCCATCTAAACTTATATACACACACGCACATTAAGGTTGTGTGTGTGTGTGTATACACACACACACACACACAAGAAAAGACCTAATGCATTGTCACCCTATTTTCCATTCTCTGCCTAATTATACATGATGCTAAAATTATATTTTCTAGATGTATGCATCATGATATTTTAAAGTGTTTGTGTTTTTATACAAGTTCTTTTCTCCTGAATGTGATCCCCCTTTTTTTTTTTTTTTTTTAAACAGGAAACTTATAAAATGCCCACAGTGAAGATTATTCTCAGATTATATTTGCCAGACAGCAAAAATGTTGAAGTAGATGTTCAAACTTCAGACACAGCTGAGAGAGTTCTGGAGGTAACTTAATCTTTAGGTATAATTCCTCTGTCACTATTGCATTTTTTTTTGGTAGTCCCAGTATTTGGAATGTTCTTTTAACCCTTTTCCTTCAGATATCACGTGAGAGTCATCTGCTGTGGACCAGCCTGTGGTGAGAATGACCACAGGTTTGCCCAGGACCAGATTTACAATTGGTCAATGCTGTAACATGGTGCCAATAGGCATATGCCTAAGGACTCAGAATATAACCGTGCTCCTTCCAGGATATAGTTAGTACATTGGGAATTGGAATAGCAAAGCTCATCTTTGATTGGCTGCAATGTACAATGTCCAATCAACAGAGCATGCTAGGAGTGGTAGTTTTGTGTTGAGATACGCAGTATAAAACAGAATCAAAAGCACCAGAACTCTGAGGTTAGATACTATGACCTTTCTGATTGAAGATCACAAAACAATAGCACTGCTTGTGCATGACATCAGCTTGGGACTAGGAGAGAGGAAATGTGTGGATATGTGTGTTGTATGTATGTAAATATGTGCATATTTATCTGTAATCTACATATATAGTACAAAAAAAACAGATTTAACTTGCATAAAAACTAGAAAAGTGCCTGGGTGCTGGGTTAGAACAACAAAATGTTGACCTAGGGGCACCTCCAAATCCAGCTCTGGTCTTGCGGATGAGACTGCTAAGGGACCAGAGCTCACTCATACACTGTGGAGATGTTGTGGTCATTGTACATATACAATGACCTAATTTATTTATATTTAAAGTTGTAGGATTTTCCTATTGCCTGCTTGTGTGGGAAGAGACTCTTAACGATCCTCCCCACACACCATGAATAGGAATGTGACCTCTTGTTGGGAAGAAGAAAATATCTCTTCTATTCTTCTAAATAGAAAACTGGAGGTTACCTGAACCACTAGGTACCAGGAAGGAAAATGTGGATGGCAGAGGATCTATAAATTGCCCCATCTGTCACTCAAACTATATTTAAGGGGAATAGAAATGTCTCCCGTCCCTATAAAAGACAGATTTTTGACTTTCAGTTTGGCAACCATAAGGCTGCACATGGCCCAAATCCCTCCAAGCTGCTTCCAATCCATCAAATATCTAACACAATTTCAGCTATCCACACTTCTAAATGTTTTTAAGCACATTGAGTTAATTGAGTTAAGAGTAGTTAGGCTCCTGCATTTTTTTACTTTGATACCCAGGAGCTATTATTTCTATCTCGGCCTAACAGACCTCTGTAAGATGGTGACCATATGAGCCAAAATTCCATTGAATGACTGATTCTGTTAAAAATTCACACAAAGTGAACTGTCTCACAACAAATCTCTGTTGCATATCACAATAGTCTGTTCCTATATTCCTACTTTCCTATCGTGTGTGTGTGGATTTACTCTTTATATATGTACAAAATATACTAACTTCATTAGTCTTTATAGTATAACTTAGGAGCTTGACACTTACCAGAATTAATAGCACAATTGCTGTTCAAATCACTTTCCACAGTGCAATGAGACAACTACAACATCCGCTTTTTATTGATATTGGTTCTAGTGGCTATAAATGTAAGCAACCTTCTATTTATTACCGGCTACTAGTTAAAGTTAGGGTAAATCTCACACTTCACTATAATTAGGAATAACTGATCATATGTACCAAAAAGTATTATGATTTTTTAAATGTGTTAATTTTTTGTGAGGTTTTGAATGTTTTGAGTTAGGAGGATCTGGTGGAGCGAGGCAAGGAGTCCCAGAGAATAGGGGCAGCACATGAAAAGTCCTGAAGGTGAGGGTGAGAGGAAGTGACGAGTTGTAGAAAGAAGAAGGTCATTAGCAGAACTAAGAGGGCGGTTGGGGGAATATTTGGAGATGAGAGCAAAGATGTACGAGGGTGCACTATTGTTAAGGGCTTTGTAAGTTAGGGTCATGGTTTTAAATTGTATTCTGGAGGCTAAGGGAAGCCAGTGGAATGAGTGATAGAGAGGTGATGCTGACACTGAACGAAATGTACGGAAGATGGGTCTAGCAGAGATGTTCATTATGGATTGAAGTGGGGATGGTTGAGTGGTGGGTAGGCCAGCAAGAAGCGAGTAGCAGTATTTAAGTTGAGAGATGATGAGAGAGTGTATTAGGATTTTAGTTGTGTCTTGTGTAAGATAGTGGCGAATTCTGGAGATTTTTTTTAGATGGAGAAGACAAGATTTAGTTAGTGACTGTATGTGAGGGATAAAAGACAGGGCGGGGTCCACTAGAACCCCAAGGCAACGGGCTTGGGAGGTGGGAGTGATGGTATCGATGACAGTCCGAGGGATGTGAGGAATTTACACTGTGGTAGAGGGCCGGAAGATCAGGAGTGCAGTCTTAGACATGGTGGGTGGACATCCAAGAGGATATACTAGAAAGGCAGTTGGAGACGTGTGTTAGAAGAGAGGGGGATATATCTGTGATGAGAGGTAGATTTGAATGTAATCTGCATAGAGATGATACTGAAGCCCAAAAGAGTTCATTAGGGTACCAAGAGAGGATGTTTAGATGGAGAAGAGGAGGGGGCCTAGGACTGAACCTTGGGGTACACCAACAGACAGGGGGTGAAGAGGTGCCGGAGACCCTGAATGATCGATTTTGTAGGTATGATGAGAAACACGAGAGAGCAGTGTCTTGAATACCGAGGGAGGAGAGGATATGGAGAAGTGGTGGATGGTCGACTGTGTCAGAGGCAGCAGCGAGATCCAGAAGAAGTAGAATGGAAAAGTAACCCTTTGACTTGGCGGAGGGCAAGTCATTAGTGACTTTACTTAGTGCTGTCTCAGTGGAATGTTGGGGACGGAAGCTGGATTGGAAGGTGTTAAGAAGGGAGTTAGAGGAACTAAAGCTGGCAAGGTGGTTAGATGAGCCGCTTCAGCAGTTTGGAAGCCAGGGGAAGTAGAGAGATAGGGTGGTAGTTTATATGCGAGGTCAGAGTAAGATATTGTGATTACATAAATGTATTTCAGTGAACAATGACATTATTGACTTCAGTTGCATTACCAATTGCCACTGATATGGTTTTATGACAAAACTAGTGATTTGCCAAATGATTTGTCAAATTACGGCAATAAAATTTGAAGCCTGACAATGCTGTTTGCCACACAATGCGAGGCTCTCTTGGGGTGTTCTTTATGTACGGTTAGTGCAACTCCTGCTGGCTCGTCAAAATGTAGAAGAAAAACATTTCCACAAACCGACATTCTACTCTTTTACCACGTGTGGGGCAGCAACAACATAGGTCTGCTGCTGACAACAAAAATATACAAATCATAAACTTTTATAGTAGTTCCACATACAGAAAATAGTATGTTCCATCACACCTTTTTAGGTCAATAAAATATTATTTATATTTGTAAGCCAATTAAAAGCCAAACACATAGAAGAGCATGCATCAAAAGCATGCATGCTGTATGCTTACATCATTGCGCACCTTCATGCGCAGTAAACATCCAATCTCAACCTTCACTTCGAAAACATTTTGTTTTGACTTCAATTTTCTTCCAGTAAACTGCTGATTTAGGAAAATTCATACTTAACTGTTTCAGAGCTTACATCTAGCAATACAAAAAGTGCTACAAAGGTAATAACAAGATATAATATGTGGATATATATATATGTATGCTTATTCGGATATGAATATTTGTATTTTACCCGACACTACATAATAAAATTAACATTTATATACAAATTTCTTTTTTTCTTTTTTAGGTTGCATTGTACAAATTAGGTGTTTCCAGAGAACTAATGGAATATTTCAGCTTGTTTCTTACACACAAAGAGACTGATGGCACTTACACTGGTATGTTTAGTTTTTATTTTGGTAATTCTGAGAAATAGTTTGCATATAAGGAACAGCATGCACAAAATACAAGTGGCGAAAATATATTGCAATGTTGAGTATATCATAGCTATGCGCTATGTTATATCAAATAAAAGGAACAGTGGAATTTAAAAAAAAATATCTTGCAATGCTAAGCTCCTGAAGCTATTTTCCACAGAGGCTACAGTACACATCAATGATATATGATCAGTCCATATGAGGTCATATGAGATCATTGATTTATTATTATTATAATAATACCTTTTCTATCATAAGGGCATTCACTAATATTTCCTATTCCTTATTCTAAATACTGTTTTCTTTTGTGCTATATTTATATTATGCTTTTATGACATTCCATTTCTCATTTGTTACTATGACTACCGTATATACTAGAGCAGTGATGGCGAACCTTTTTGAGCCGAGTGCCCAAACCGCAATACATGCCAACTTTTTTTCCCTCTAAGTGCCAACATGGCAATTAAACCTGAATACTGACGCAGCTGAGTACACACACACACACGCAGCTGAGTACACACACACACACGCAGCTGAGTACACACACACACACGCAGCTGAGTACACACACACACGCAGCTGAGTACACACACACACGCAGCTGAGTACACACATATAGACTGATAAATACACACACACACACGCAGCTGAGTACACACATATAGACTGATAAATACACACACTGCATTGAGGGGTGCAGTGTATGTGTTTGTGAGTGGGTAGGGGGTGCTGTATGAGAGAGTGGGGGGGTGCTGTATGAGAGAGTGGGGGGGTGCTGTATGAGAGAGTGGGGGGGTGCTGTATGAGAGAGTGGGGGGGTGCTGTATGAGAGAGTGGGGGGTGCTGTATAAGAGAGTGGGGGGTGCTGTATGAGAGAGTGGGGGGGTGATGTGTGTAAAGGAAGAATTTTTTTTTTATTCCTATCATAAAATCAAATTATTTTTATTTATCCCCCCCTCCCTTCTTCTTACCTTTGGTGAAGGAGGGGGGGACACAGTCGGTGGTGGTTAGTAGCTCTAGCTATGCCTCGGTTCGCCTCGCCTTTCCTCAGTCCTCCCGCGCAATGCTGTGGGGAGCGTGCCCGGATTACAAAACTCTTTAAAACTTTATCCCCATCTCTGAGGTACAAACACATTGTTTTGCAGATACAGCTCTTGGCCACTGGCGGGAATACAGAAATATTCTGTGAATTATGGAAATGACGTCAAGTTAAACAACTTTATTTTTTAATATGAAAAAAACCAGCACTGAGCCAGATTTGCATACAAAGAAAACTAAGCCGCAAACTCTAAGAATCTCTCCCCCCTTGGATCATACACCCTTCTCTCTCCCCTCCCCTTGTCTCTCCCCTTCCTCCTTGTCTCCCACCACCCCTGTATCTCCCCTTCTCCCTTGTCTCTTCCCTCCATCCTTCTCTCTCTCCCACCCTTATTTCTCCTCTCTTGTACCGCTCACAATTGTCTCTGTTGTCTCACTTGCCTCTACCCCCCTTGTCTCTTTCCTTCCCTGTGTCTCTCCCTCCTCCTTTCTTTCCATTCTCTACCTCTCCCTTTTGCCTCTCCGCTCTCTCTCACTCCTCCCTTCTCTCCCTCTACCTTCTCTACCTCTCCCTTTTGCTTCTCCCTCTTCCTTTCTCTCTCCTCTCCCTTCCTCTCATGTGCCTCTACCTTCTCTCCCATCTCACTCTCTTACTTCTCCCTTTCCCTTCTGCCTCTCCCTATTTTCTTTCTCTCCATCCTCCCTTCTCTCTGCTCTCCTTTCTTCCTCCCTCCCTCCCTCTTCTCTCCCTCTCTCTCCGCTTATCTCTCCCCCACCCTTGTATCTCCCTCACTCTTGTCTCTACCCCCACCCTTGTCTCTCCTTGTACTTCACTATTGTCTCTCCCACCATTCACTCTCCCCTCCCCATTGTCTCTCCCCTTCCCCTTGTGTCTCCCATTACCCTTGTCTCTCCCCCTGGTCTCTCCCACCCTGCTCTCTCTACCCCCTTGTTTCACCCAACCTTGTCTCTCTTATTCTCCCTTGTCTCCCACACCCTTCTATCTCTCCCCCACACTTCTCTTTCCCATTCTCCACTGTCTTCCCCCTTCTCTCTCCCCTTCTCCCTTGTCTCCCCCACCCTTCTCTTTCCCCTCTTGTCTCCCCCTTCTCCATTGTCTCTCCCCTTCTCCCTTATCTGTCCAACTCCCCATTGGCTCCCTACACCATTGTCTCTCCCTCCACTCTTGTCTCTCCCCTTCTCCCTCCCTCTTGTCTCAACCCTCTTCTCTCTCCCCCTCTCCCTTGTCTCTCCCCTACCGCTTGTCTCTCCCCTGCCCCATATCTCTTACCTTCCCCTTGCCTCCGCGCACGTGCGCTAGCACAGCCCTCCTCAGTGACGGGAGAGCGCTCAGGCGCCGTGCTCGCGCACGATGAGCAGGCCCAGCAAGCTGTCGGCGACCTATGGCCGCGTGCCCACAGAAGGGGCACGGCGTGCCACCTGTGGCACGCGTGCCATAGGTTCGCCACCACTGTACTAGAGTATAAGCCGAGTTTTTCAGCCCTTTTTTTTTTAAGGCTGAAAAGGGCCCCCTCGGCTTATACTAGTCATTCGCCCCCCCCCCCGTGTCTCTCTAAGCCCCCCCCCCGTGTCTCTCTAAGCGCCCCCCCCCCGTGTCTCTCTAAGCCCCCCCCCGTGTCTCTCTAAGCCCCCCCCCGTGTCTCTCTAAGCCCCCCCCCCCGTGTCTCTCTAAGCCCCCCCCCCCGTGTCTCTCTCTAAGCCCCATTAAAGGACCATTACACAATTAACAAAAAAGGCTTGAAAGCTTTCATTTCGAAGAGTGTTATTACATTTCATAGTTAGAAAGAAAGAGTAGGTCATGTGTGTTGGCTATACATTTTTTGATTACTAAATATTAACTTTTACTAGTGAATGTTTAAAATTCAAATACAACTAATTGAATCTAGTTCCTTTAAAAAAATCTAGGGGTGGAGCTAACATTCAAGGAAGGAGGATGTGCATTACATGAGCTCTGTTGAAAAAACATATAAAATCATATATAAAGTGACTTCTCTGCCACCAAATCGATTATATATGACCAGGATTGCGCACAGGAGGACCCAACTGGCTTTAAAAATCAAGTTTGGCAACTTTTTCCACTGAGATTTGCTGCTGAACCAGAATGAAAGAGTCTCTGATAAACATCCTACTTAAGGGTGGTAGAGATTGAAAAGACTTGTCTTACTCAAACCTATATAGTTCTAACCCAGATGCCTTGCACTACTGGAGACTTTTTTTATGCAACAATTTGAAGATATTGAATAATATCTGGATTGTACACATGATAATCTGTTTTGTAAATCACCCAGCATCTTATCTCTCAAATAATAATAAGGATATAACATATATGCCTTTTATGAGGGAGACTGTGAAAAATGAACACAGACTACTTCTGCATTGCTTTATAAGGCTATAAATTCACAATTACTTTGAAGGTGAATTAACTGCTTTTCTTGTTTGGGCAAAAAACATTACAGTAAGAATTAATCTCTTTGTTTATAACTTCTCTGCACTCTACTGCCATCTAGTGCAAACTGCAATTATAATGTCTACAGAAATACATAAAAGAAAAAAAAATATTCATTCTTTTCAATACCTCGCTACTCCTGATAAACAATTACCAAAAAGTGGAACAGAGACTTCTGCACCCAGCATTTAAAGCAAATATTCAAGACCTGAACAAATGAATCTCCTCTTTCAGATTAGAAATTACAGCTGAGATGCAGAGAGTCTCTGTGGAGCTAACCACAGAAATAAAAGTATTGAACACCAAAGTTCTCAAATTAGAAGACCGATAAACTAACCTTCTCAAGTCACACACAGAAATGGAAAAGCGTCTGATATCAGTCAGATCAAGTTCTACCTCTATACATGAAAGATTCATGTGCCAAGCTCTTATCAGGTCTAAGTAAAGAAGAACTTAGAATGGATTCATAGAGTCCTAAGAGTGCCACAATCCTCCAATAGAGATGTCGCTGACAGTTCGCCCGCGGACTATTCGCACCGATTTTGGCATGTTCGCAGCCTACCACGAACACATGCACTTTTCGGTTTGCCCCCTATACTTTATCATTCAGGAAACTTTGACCCTGCACCTCACAGTCAGCAGACACATTCCAGCCAATCAGCAGCATACACTCCCTTCCAGGGCCTTCCATCTGAAGGACAGCATACATTTTAGAATCATTCTGAAGCCTAATTCGTTGTGAGAAGACAGATAGTGTAGCTGCTGGAGATTTAATAGGGAAATAGATAGCCAGGCTGTGTATTTAGCTTCCACTACAGACCTGAAGGACTCATCTGATATCTGCTGCAAGGACAGCAACCCAAAAAGCCCTTTTTAGGGCTAGAACATCATTTACTTTATTTTATAATTTTTTTCTGTGTAATCTAATTGCATATGCCTGCCTGCCAGTGTGTGTGTGTGACAGGCTAACACCTAACAGCTTATATTGTGCTTATTTTCACTACTCGTACCTGGTGGTGTACCATACATTGAAAACAACCATTTTTTTCCTGTAATCTAATTTCAGTAGCCTGCCTGTGTCAGGCTCACAGCTTATATTGTGCTCAGTGAAATAAAACAACACTTTTTTTTGACTGTAATAGATTGAATAGCAATTGCCTGCCTACAGGCGTGTGTGTGAAGCCTATTGCATCTACTCTGCCAACTTTTACCGGTGCACAGTGATACGTCATATCTGGTGCAACCGTAGTGTACAGTGACATAAAACAACACTTTTTTGACTGTAATCGATTGAATATCAGTTGCCTGCCTACAGGCGTGTGTGTGAGGCCTACAGCGCCTACTCTGTCAACTTTTGCCAGTGCACAGTGACACTCATATCTGGTGGCACCTTAGATTGCATGCGCAGTGCCCCAAATTTGAAGTAGGAGGTCCGACCAAGCATCTTTTTCCATCTCCCTGTTCCAAAAATCAATGCCATATACACGTCCCCTAATAGTGGACGTAACAGGGATTAAACCGATAGGAATAGTACTACTTAACAGTACACACCTTATAATAACGCAGACAGAGGCAATGCAGAGAGAGGAGTCTGAAGAAGAGGAGTCAGAGGAGGAAGGTGGCTTTGAGGAGGTGGAAGACCAAACACAGCAGGCGTCCCAGGGGGCTTGTTGTCACCTTTCGGGGACCCTTGGTGACTGGGTGGAGGAAGAGACCTTCAATGACATCAGTGAGGACAAGGAACGGGACATGGCTAGCTTGGTATCCAACCTTGTGTAAATGGGGAGTTTGCGGTTGTGCAAAGGGACTGTTTGCGGTTGTTTGCGGTGCATTAAATGGGGAGATTGGTCTGTTACTGTGAAGCGGGTGTAACCCTTACACTACCTGATCGATACACATCATACCTGATGTTTTAAAGCATGTTATTCCAAACAATTTAGGAATGTTCGGTGATTTATGCCCTTTATGGCTTAAAACCAGACTCTGCATCAACTATGTAATTTTCCGTGGGAGTTTTGCCATGGATCCCCCTTTCGGCATGCCACAGTCCAGGTGTTAGTCCCCTTGAAACAACTTTCCCATCACTATTGTGGCCCGAAAGAGTGCCTGTGGGTTTTAAAACCTGCCTGCCCATTGAAGTCTATGGCGGTTCGCCCGTTCGCGAACATTTGATGAAAGTTTGCGTCCGCTGTTCGCGAACCGAAAATTTGATGTTCGCGACGTCACTATCCTCCAATGAAAACCAAGAGAAGTGATTGTAAGATTACATTTATTTTTGTTTACAAAAGTCTTATTCATGAAAGCAGCTAGATATGGTTTTTCTGGTCAACCAGCTATCTTCTTGGACTTGTCACCCACTACCTTATACAAAAGGAAACTCCTGAAACCCTTTTTAGAGGTGATTACAAAGCATGGATACAAGTATGTGTGGGGTTTTCCTTTTAGACTGGACATATCAAAAGAAGGTAGACATCACAAAATTCATACTCCCGAGGAAGGTGAAGTGATGCTCCATTTGTGGAACTCACCAACTCCAAACAACCTGGGACAAAATAAAAATTCCCTAACACAAAGTGGACCAAGAAAAAGAAGAAAGATTATAAAAACAGTGTGCAGAAAACCTCATGGACTCGTATAGTGATAAGCTGAACCATGTGACTCCTCTGTAAAACTGTTGAAAATATTCTTATGCCATTACTTATAAAAAAAAAAAAAAATGTTAAGTATCCAATTTTAGGATTTAATCAGGGTCGACAAAAAAAAAAAAGTACCACGACTGCTCTCCTCTCAACTGATGTTATTATTTCAATATTTTAAAACTATGATGAAGCAAATTAGAGAGATGTAATCACACTCACAATATACAAATAATATTGAGCTGTAAATCTTGTTATAAATCGAAGTAGTTAAGAAAAAGGCGAAATAAACGTTTTTGACTAATATGTTATTTACTTACAATATAAAATGTTTACAACTTTAGACTTAATATTTTGTTTGCTATGTAAAATATCTGACAAAAAGCAGAAGAAAAAGATAAATACGGTTCTGAGAAATTATTAATTTACTATATAAAATGTTTAATCGTATATTTGCTATTGTTAGAATTAAGAAAAGGGGGAAAAAAAGAAACGAGGAGAAAAGAAATACAGTAAAATAGATAGTAATAGGAAAATGTTATGTTATACACATTTAATTGTGTTTTCTTTTACGGTTATCATTTATACTGAAGTGTATTTATAACACTCGTGTTTGTTTATTTGTATTCTCTGTTTAAACAATATAAAAATATTTCATAAAATCAAAATAAATCCATCTAAATAAGTAATTGGTAAAATAGGTACCTAATGTATGCTAAAACGGACTTGTACAAAATGATTTCATCATGAAAAGCACCATATATGTATTTAAAGTACTTTATTTATCAAATATGCACATCACCAGTATAAGCAAATATCTTTATTCACTGCCTCATCCTGGTATTCCTAAATATCCTATAATAACATAAGATGTATCTTTAATATGGGAATTGATGGATATTTCCCTATATTCCTTTACAGGCCAATACCAGGATACCTTGCATCAGCACAGATTGGATTTGTCCATATATACTCCGTGATCTATTACTATAATGACCTGGTTCCTACCATTTAAACTATTGTAAGGGAATACTCCAGTTAACACATTTTCTGTGCTTTATTTTCTCTTGCACATTTTGCCCTATCGGCTTTATCAAAGATTCAAAGCTTGTATTTAAAATAAAAAGCACCACTAATGACTTGAATTGATGAATATTTTTTTTTATAAGGAAGTAGAGTCATTTTTTTTGTAATCAGTTTTGTTGTTGTATCTGACTCTCGGTGACCATATGAACACAGCACGTCTGTGTTTCTGGTTGTGCTTATCCATATGGATAGATACTGGAGTGGGTTGCCAGTTCCTTCCCCAGTGGACAGCGATTTGGCTGACTTTTCTGCTATGACCTTCCCATCTTGAGTGACATTAAGGTATGCGAGCCCCTTCACCACGACAAGGAAGCGATCCAAAAGGGGATTCAGTTTTAGCATTCTCCAATAAAAGTACATTTTTAGTATTAAAACAAATTGTAACGAAGAATGTGCCAACAAAGTTGACCTACTCCCTTTTTTTCCCCTAACTAAGCAATGTAAATTATAAGGCATTGGTAGCACCTACACGATACTAGGTTGATTACTTTAAAAGCAGATGCATTGTTTCACAATAAATTTCGGAGGGAAAGTCCTACAGATTGATTTCTGTATTCATAAGTCTTCAAAAACTCTGATTTTATGTCCATGGCTTACAACTGCGACTATTAGTTTGGTACATACTTTACAAACATGTTTTGTTTTTTTAAGTGCGGTGGTCCTTTTTAAGGTAAGTATACGACTTTAGTATCGCTTTCAGTTGTATAATATAATTGTTTGTCTTTTTTTGTCCTGCAGTGGTGAAAATAATTGCAAGCTTTGAACTTCCATTTATAACCATCTGGAGTATTGACAATGACGAGTTTCAGATTGACATCAGGAAGTGGTGAGTTGGAAAGGACGATATATAACATCATCTCTATAATATGTTTTTTTTTCAGGTGGAGGATCACCATGGTGATCCGACTCCTGGAATCACAATCTAGATTTCGGCAAGGTGCATGTTTTTCAAACTATGGCTCAATTGCAGAAGTTCTAAAACTGGTTCTCATTGACCACCACCAGTGGTCCATGAACTTTACTCAGTAGGTCCACTGAAATATTATGATGGGGAAAAAAACATAACGTAGAAAAAAATAAAATGAACATAAATATGTTCATTATACTCCAACATAGCACAATACATTTAATTTAAGAAATAATAGACACACAACTCAATAACTGCCATGCACAGACATTCAACAACTTTAACGTTGTTCATGGCACTCTCCGCAGTTTTCAATGGGTGCCTGAGGGGAAGTTTAGGAATCTTAGCTCTAGAGTAGTTTAGTACAGATCAACATATTTCTTTTATTAAATCTGTCTGTATATTAGTAATATAACAGATATAATTGCACATATGTTTTTTTTCTGATATTGAATGTTTCAGCCTTTGGACCATTTGTCACGGAGGTGTTGTGTAGCTCTATTTTGAGTCTAGCATTGGGGGCCTCATTAAATTCCAAGCACAGTTGTCTTCATACAGCCTGTAAGTCTGTGGGCTTGAAAATTGCAACAGTTACAGATTGATTAAATTGACTCAAGCTCGTAAGTACATGGCCGAAAGCCAAAATCGTAAATCTCATGTAGTATTTCAGGGCCTGATCTTTATCAATTAAGCAAGACCCGTAACTTACTGCTTTGACAGAGCCAATAGTAAATGAGACCGTCATGACGTCCATAAAATATGGAGTTTAAACCACAAATCATTAGTGTTTAGAAGTCCGATTTGCGATCTGACTCGCAATCCAGAAATGTTGAAATGTATAAAAATCAATAAATCTACTGGTCTAGTGATATGTATTAACCCATTGATTGGCAGGATTGATATAGCACAGAAATAAAGCTTATATATATATATATATATATATATATATATATATATATATATATATATATATATATATATATACATGCTACATTTGCCATTTACAGGTTTGAAAGTAGTTGTGGGCTTGGGGGTATTTTAAAAAAAATCTTTTTTTAAAGTTTTATTTCTGTGTTGTATCGATCCTGGGAATCAAGGGGTTAACACATATCCTGGAACCTGCAAGCACTAGAACAGTTGCTTTAATGATTTCTATATTGCTGGATTGCGAGTCCGATCTTAAATTTTACTTCTAAACACAAATTTTTTGTAGTTTTAAACTCCATGTTTTACTGATGTCATGATGGCGGTCATATTTTCTATTGGCTCTATCTAAAAAGTAACTTACGGTCTTGCTTAATCACGCCCTGAAATGCTACTTACGGGTTCATGGTTTGTGTGTGGCGGCTGTGAGCCTGTAATTATAGATGACAATTATATACAGGCTTGCAATTTAATTGAGCTATTGAGCCCGTAAACTAATTTTGCTATTAAATTGGCGTCTTTTTGCGATCTGCAAACAATCTACGGGTTACGGGCTGAAAATCCCTGCGGTTGTCAAGATAGTAACTTGCAACCCATCTAAGCCTTTGATCTTTCAAGCCTGCAAGAGTAACAATTGCAAATCGCTATTCAATTGCTACAATTCCTCAAGCCCGCAAATGTTTTCACACCCGTAAATGGCAAATGTAGAAAAAAATCCTATGGGTAACAGATAGGACTCTAAAGGGGGTTTAACCCCTGTTCATATCACTGTAAATGCAACTAATAAATCAATACTGCACTTTAATTATAATGTCTTTCATAGCTTTCCCGTCTTTTAATTGCACAACCGTCTCAAGCTCGCAAATCTGTAATAATTTTTTTTTTTTTGTGTGTGTCATTTTTGGTTTTTATGGATCTTGGGAATAAATGAGTTACATATCAGGCCACCCACATGGAATAGGATAATCTCTCAACTTTAAGCTTTATCGAGAATTTGTGATATGTTAATTGGTACTAATCAGGGAGCCACAATAATTCTGGGGGGATACAGATCCATGTATACACAGGCCATAAAATAGCTTATTTACTTACATACATACATACATACGGTACGAATATTCATTTTAACTGTTGTTGTCTCTTCTAGCAAGCAGTGGTCTAGTAGGGGATCAGAGGGTTCTTACACTTGCTAGCAAGGGAGGACTGCTAATAGCAAAATGGCTGCACCCATAGTATAAAATGGCTTACATGGTACATAACTTCATTTTTATAATATATTAATACAATAAAATATATTCTAAAATGGAGTATAGATTAAACTGGCAAATTGTTGTAGACTCCAGTAGCCCTTAAATGTTTCAGATAGAAGGAAGTGAGATTATATTTATATATACATTTTCTTTCTGTTTTTTTTATTACATTTAAGGATATCTTCATCTTACAGGTATATGAATCCCTCAACTGATGAAATGCTTATGGGATGTACAGCTGCTATCAACTTGCTCTATCTACAGGTAATTTTTAAATAGCCTGTCAATGTAAAGTCTATGTCAAAATGGCAGATCATTTATTTATAGGGCAATACATTAATGCAGCATGATGGGGGGGCTTGCACTCTAAAGCAAATGGGGCATATGTGGAAATCAAGGTATAAAGGAAGTGGTTTGGGTCCACTGTATATCTGGATTCATAGATGACCAGGTTCTATCATCCATATATTAAAGTGTTACACAGAACAGAAAAACAATATTTTCAGACCCAGAGGGTCTTTTCTAATCCAGGCTAAATGAAAAATAATGATCGGCAGTTTTGAGATTATCTTGTGCTTGCTTTTTAATATATGTTATCAAAATCCTATTACCAGTGCTAGATGGTAGAGACCACATTAACTTTGTTATTTGCTAAGAGACCCCAGGAGACTTTATGGCACTATGCCACCAGATATGCACTTCTAGAAAGAGAGCAACATTTACAGGTATGATTTTCTTACTATTTTCCACAACACTTCCTGTAGACTTGTCCAGCTCCATTCCTCAAATGTTACATTTTTTCAGAATATTTGTGTGCGAGTACAGCAAAATAATTGATGACTTGCGCTAGTTCGTGAAGTTTGTAACAAACTAAAACATTAGCAGATGTGTATGCTGTGTACACAAAACATTTTTAGAAAGTGTTTTTAATTATTTTTACATCATTTTCTGAGAGTTGGAGCATGAGGGTGCGTGTTTTAACCTACCAGTGGTGGGGATGGTTGAGGGAGGAGGAAGCTGGGAACTGTCTTATGCTTTGTTAGATGATTGGATTTCACAGTGAACTGTCTGTATACCTTGTTAGATGGTTGGATTTTACTGAAATTTACGCAACATCCCTTCCCTCTCACAGGCCACGAAAGCCAGTTACTTGCATCGATAGATGCAACTATTGCTCACCTCTCTCCCACATACAACTTCCACCAAACCTCCATGGCCCAGCAGGGGCATCACAATTTTATTTTTTTCTAACTAAAAACTAACTTTATGACATTTCCTTCTCTAATTATAATTTTCAAACAAATATTTATTTTGTCATTGTGTAGTGGTTCTTTAAAATATAGTGTGCATCTATTGGTGGAGATTAAAATCATTGACATAATCTGATGATTTGACTATATTTGTTGTATTTTTCCGCAAAGGCTCAACAGGAAATTGAAATAAATTGGGCAAGACTAACAGAGGAGCAGCGTCAGAAACTGCAGCATCTGATAAAAACAGAAAATAAAATCAAGGTAAGTATTTAAAGTTTACAGACATTTCAAAGTGGTTGCACTTTCAGTAGAAAAATATAAACATTTAACATTTAGCTGGTTTTCTGGCCATTGTTAGCCTGCAGTTCTTCCCATCTCTTCAGGGCTGTTAAGAGTTTAAAGCCCAGTTACCTGCAGCTGCCTATTTGCCGCACAGATCTGGTGGCAAACTGTAGGGCAATTAACACACTATTGTAGTGGCTGGGGCTTGGCAGTGGCAGTGGTGGAGGGGCTGGCTGTCTTCAGTCCCTACATGTAAGCTATGCAATGTCCCCACTGTTTCCCCTTTAGGGGTGATGCTAACACAAGCTTTATGTAGAAACCAATTTACAGTGTTTGTAAGTGTTGTATTCACACTAATATAGATAATCTGATCACACTAAAGCAGGGGTGTCCAAACTCGGTCCTGGGGGTCACACCCAGGCCTAGATTTGAGGATTTCCTTTCTGTGCACAGGTGAGTCAATCGGGATGACTGAAGAAGCAATAGTCTCATCTGCATATCCACAAATCCAGGCCTGTGTGCGGCCCCAAAGGACAGAGTTTGGACATGCACTAAAGGGACTGTAGATTTAAATAGCAGAATGTGCAACCTGCCAATATAAATATACAATGTTTTGGGGGGAAATCAGATTTTTTGTTTGTTAAATCAAATCTGTAGAACTGGGTAGTGAGGGTGGTTTGTAGTTATCAGTGTAGAGGGGTAGGGGCAGAGGAGGAGGGAACAGGCAGAATTAAAGAGCCATTGCATTATTAATAGAAATGATTGAAATTGATACCACACCCCTTTCCCCTCACTGACTCTGAAGCAGACACCTTGCATCATTCAATGAAACCGTAGCTCTTCAAAAATGTTAATGCCCCT
Organism: Discoglossus pictus; assembly: GCA_027410445.1. Classification (NCBI taxonomy): domain Eukaryota; kingdom Metazoa; phylum Chordata; class Amphibia; order Anura; family Alytidae; genus Discoglossus; species Discoglossus pictus. Next base: position 55,345,729 of record CM050166.1, read on the forward strand.
TTCACACAACTTGAACCAATTATCATGTATCCTTCTAGGGTCCTGCAAAGGTATCACAATTTAATTTTCTCCCTTACTTAAAAATTAGTTGTATGAGTTTTTTCCAGAGAAATTATGCTCTTATGTTTTCAAACATATATATTGTTTCCATGGTGCAGTGATCCTTTAATGCGTTTACCACATGGTATTTTGTGGGTCCAAACAGGTTAGAATGTAAATATGCAGATAATGCTCTCACATCCCTTTCACATGAATACTATACATAGGGCACTATATAATAATATGTTAAATGTATTAATACACATTGTTGTCCTGCAGGTTTTGGAGATGATGCAGGAGGTGCAGGACTATGGATGCATGCAGTTTGCACCTTGTAGCTGTGATTTCCCGGAGCCTGACACAACAGTCACACTGTCTGTGGGTAATTCGCAAATGACATGCAGCTTTAGATTACCCAATGGACAGACTCAAAACCTCCGCTTACACATCCACAGCATGACCCAATGGCATGTCAAACTCTTGGTAAGTTCAGTAGTGTTGGATAGATTGATCTTAGATAGCTATTACTCTTGAATATCTATCTCTCTATCGCTCTATCTCTCGAGAGGCTTTTACACAACACACTATTACTACAAAAAAAAGGACAAATGCAATCGCCCTGTAGACAGGATAAAATAATTAAGACAGGCCACACAAATATGTTACGCTATTGTCTGAGCATATCAAAAATGGCAAAATTTCCTTTAAAAGTGGAAGAAATATTTTAGGGGAGGTGTTGAGGAATAGAAAATGAAGGGCGTGCTTTTTAAGGGAAGTGTGAGTGATATGTATGTTATGGGAATATACACATTCGTATTATTCATGGGACATGATTTACCATGCCAGATATTAAAATCAGGCCTACATAGAAAGCCTCTGTGGGCAGCATGTCATATTTTCTTTAGAGTATATTGTGTCAATAAAATTATATGGTTACAATTTGTTTTACTAGAAGTATTATCATTATTTCTAACGTGCCAACATATTATGGGCAGTTTACCTTTGCCATATCACATTTTTTTATTTTAGAAGCAATTATGTATATATTAGTTTTTTCTTTATGCAACTATCCATATTGCTCTTTATTATAATTTAGTTAAAAGGGTTATGCAAATAAATAAAGCTCCAGACAATTTATTTTTAACATGTAGACTTGCGAGGAGGTGCTAAATCATAGGTTGGCTATGGTACCATATAAAGGGGTGAGGGAATGGTATGTAGACATGGGGATATATTGCACTTGGTCTGTGAAGCATTACATTTAGTGTAAACAGTTTTTAGACTTTTTTTACATTGTTATTTCTTTAATTCAAGAAATCTGAAAAAGCAGCATCAGTGTCGGCACCAGATCGGCTAGTGTTTATGTTCGAGTACAGACAGAGCGACTCGCTGGCCTGGATGTCCATCCGTACACCGCAGGTTTGTATCAGGATGGTCCGCTTAAGTGTGAAATTAATAAATGATGTGTTAATATTATTATTAATAGTATTATTATCATCCAGTTATAAAAAAAAAAACCAAAAAACGCATTTAGTACAACTAAACACATTACATTTTTTTGTATTCATTGTTTGACTTCTGTATTTCTTGCAGGCGTTCCTACTTAGCAGTTGTTTAAAAAAGATCTTAAATGAGCAGCCTGTAATATGTACTAAAGAAGAACTGGAGATGGTAAGTTTTCACAGCTTCGGTTTTTGTTTGAACAACAGCAATGTTTTTATTCTGTCGTGTCTGACTCTACATGACCCTATGGGCCGCATCACACCAAGCACATCTTGTGTCTGTTTGGGCTCATATATAAGGTTATCATGGTAGAGATACTGGAGTGGGTTGCCAGTTGCTTCTCCAGTGGACTTCAAATTGTCTGACCTCTCTGCTATAACCCGCACTTGGGTGACCTGGTAAGTAGATGCATTGTAAGCTTCATCAACCCTACACTAATGTGTACAATGAACATCGGTGTAGGAACTGGGGGGTGATAAATCCTCCCCCCCCCCTAGATAGATAGATAGATAGATCGATCGATCGATCTATCACCCCCCAGTTCCTACACCCATGTTCATTGTACACATTAGTGTAGGGTTGATGAAGCTTGGAATGCATCTACTTACAAGGCTACTTCCTTTGACAAACCATTCTCCTTGGATAGGGTCCAACTAACTCTCTAACCTTGCCTAGATATTTCAGTGGTCTATAAACCTGAACTGCCCAGACTTCTGATAAACGTCACACTGCCCATTTCTGACTTTGTGTACTGATGATTTGGGGCCTCATTCTATTATTGGCCGTAAAACGGCCGTAAGGCTGCGATTCCTTGCGGGGGGTTCTGTTACCTCGCAATTCTATTAAACGGCCCCGCAAGGATCTCCTCTTACGGCCGGCCGTATATCTTGCAACCGGCCGTAAGCTCAGAAATCTTTAAAGTCAAAAATAAATTCAAGACAGCACTGTAAAGCTCTGTAAATGCTAGGGATCATATTGGGGGACATGAGGATTAATAGTAACCCCCTCTCAAGCTTGCACATCTGCCCAAATCCGAGTTTGACATATTTAATAAACATTTTTTTTTACGGATTTGAGTATAGGGTAATTATGTGCTATTTTTGCTAACACCTGCAATCACTTTATAGTCTCCTCAGAGTGCAGGATGGCTTTATTTTGGCTATATTATGTGCTTAATTGGTGCTAGCGGGACCTTTTTGCTGCAAGTAAGCTGCGGCACCCTTTTAGCCTTGCAGAGAGGGTTCCCGGAGCAATAGAATCGCAACCAGGCTTTTCTTGCGGCCGAAACTCTTGCGGCCGTTTTAGATCAAAGGCTTTCCTCCGGGGCGTGCGGCCGCAAGGGATAGCAAGGCGCCGGCCGCAAGCCTGCCGGAATCCCCGGCCGGAGGGGAATAGAATAGCAGAATAGCTTGCGGCCGGTCCTTGGGGCCCCGCATCTCCTACGGCCGGTAATAGAATGAGGCCCTTAGTGTTTATTCTAAACCTACTTTCTTTTTTCTGATAAGTTTGCCTCATTGCTAGTTCATTCTTGAAATGTGACAGCAGGATAGCTTAAGGATTTGTGCTGTGTGAACCATAAATGGCAAAAATATATTTTATTGTTACGTTTTAGTCGTTTTATAGAACTTCAGAATAAACATATAATGAAAACTCTGGTAGTGAATGTAATGTACAGGTTATTAATTGAGATGGATGCTTCTTAATATAATTAAAATAATTAGTGTGTCATCAAGATGAATTCTATCCTGTCCATACTGTGTCATCATCATGTCTAGCTCTGAAACAATGGATGATTTTGCTTTCAATTCTCGCTTCTCCATTTGTTCTATGACTGTCATTCAGTTTTAGTAACGTGTCCTCTTTTTGGCAGGTTGAGAAGCCCTTTCCAAGGAAATCCATCAGTAACTTGGCAGAGGTCAGTTTAGTCTCCCTCTCTATTTTTTGCTTGTTGTGTTTTTATGTCTGTCTGCAGTATGTCCAAAAGTTCTGACCCCATGCAGTATTAATATAGCTCCTACTACGTGTCCATTTATTTGATGCTAAACTCTGGAGCGTAAAGTTTATAATAAGAATGTGTTTGAAAAGTGACCAATTGCAGCCTATAACTTCTTGCTCATGCATGGGTAGTTTAATATGTGGACCTGGGTCTGACGCGGGCCTTCTGCCCCTTTCTTCTAAACTCTCATTGCATTTGGTAAATTAATTTTAGATTTCAACTTGAGTCTGAATACTTAACTAAGCTATGGATTTATTGATATTTTTATTTCTAATCTCCTTCTCTATGTAATATTTCTTTCTATGCCCTTATAAATGCCATTACGTTAAAAAATAGTTGTATGTGTATCCATAAAAATGTATGTATTCTGGACCATAAAGGTATATGGATGTTTCATGGATTATGAATGCATCTTATAGAGGAGAATCAGAAGTGTATGAGAAAATCCCAAAATAAACATTGTTTTGTGGCAGTTGATTTCGGGAAGGAGCAACCCCAGGAAAATCCAAGCTTGATTAGAATCACATTCTTAATTGGTTATAGCAAAACAGAGGCAGGTACAACAGTATATCAGTCTATGGAGTTTCAGCCACTGCAGCAATGCATCATGGAATGTAGCAGAATGCAGCTCTGCTCACATACAACTGTCTCCCCCCTGGAAAGCAGTAGCTATACTGGATCTCTACACTGTGCTGCTATTGGCTGAAAGGATAGTATAGAGATAAATAAATAAATAAATATATATATATATATATATATATATATATATATATATATATATATATATATATATATATATATATATATATATATATATATATATATATATATATATATATATATATATATATATATATATATATATATATATATATATATATAGCAATTATTTCACATATGGTGGGCTAAGAGTGATAGAAGCCCTCCACCGTACAAAGTACAGTAGTACAAATAAGGAATAGTACATTAGTGATTCCACTTGAATGTCTAAAAATAAGTTGATAAAAACTTATTTCCTGCTCAAATTTCTCAGAAACACAGTATATGCACTGCAATCTGGGAAAACTGGGCGGGACATGCAAATGAGGCCACATAATGCACCATCACTCTGTCAATCCAAACCATTTTAAACATGGCTCCTTTAATGCATATGCTTACTGTATTTCACAGTTTTAGACACAGCAACGGATGGATTTTTCACAAACCAGGTCACTTAACCACATACAGTACTGTTTCACGGTTACTGCCGATCCTCAGTATGGTGTGAGTGCCTGGTTTGTGTGTTGATTGTTGTAAAGAGTATTTCTATACAGCAATTATTTCACATATATATATATATATATATATATATATATATATATATATATATATATATATATATATATATATATATATATATATATATATATTTACATTGTTTTTCTTATAGTACCAGTGAGTAGCGTACTTAGCACTTGTGCCACCTGATGCGTTCCCTGAGTCCGCCACTCTGTGCCGCCGCTCTGTCTCACCACCTAGCCACTGGTACCAGATATCTCTGGGGGTTTAGAAGCCAATTTTGTTATTTTTTATAAAATAAATCTGCATGGATATAGTATGACTTTGATATAAGCAGGATGTGTTAGAAAAAGTTCAAAACAAGGAAACTTCCATATATCTTTAACTTTTTTTACCATTTTGGATCTTGGTGAATTCTGTAATAATTAATTGACTACCCTTGACTTGTGTAACTTATGCAATGTTGTTACACTGGAGAGATAGTCACAAGGAGGGGAGGGAAGAGATGGTCACTGGGAGGGGGAAGGGGGGGTCGAGAAGAGGGTTGGGGAAGGGGGTCGCGTGGAGGGCCGAGGGTTGCGGGGAGGGGCAGTCACAAAAAGAAAGGGGAAAGACAGCCAAACGGAGTGCCGGGGAGCCTTTAATTACCAATTGCAACACTAGATAGTTGACATCATAAATGATCTTTTCCTCCCAATAATCAAATGTTCTACTTGCACAAGCTCTCCATAAATATATAACTTAATAAAATCTATTTTCATTTCTTACAGGTTGGATTTAAAGTGAAAAACAAGACTGTGTTAAAAAACACACAAGAAAATGCATCTTTTGATAGGTTCAGAGATGATGATTTGTAATATTACAATGTTTATTCTCCATGTTATCATGGAGCAAAACAGACACTTTTTTATTTCACATAATGTAGAATTGCCACATTTCTATTTTCACTATTACTTTTACGTATATTATCTTTTTGTTATCATTGTATAAATGCAAAATGACTGTTAAAATGTGACCCTACTATAATATGTTCTACATTCACTGTTATTATAATAAGATGAGTAAGCAATACAAACTATAAATACATGTTTAAATGGTATAAGAAATAATGAAACCGGAAGCAGCCAGTATAGTATATTAAATATTTTTGTAAAAATAAGCCTAAATTGAGTACCCATGTTTTCCCCACTGAAACTGCTGAATATGGAGAATGCACTGAAGAAAAAAACATATGCGAATATATAAATATAATGTAGTACTATAGAGAACAATCTTGCAACCACATGCATTTCACCTGTTCATTTGTTGGTCATGATATTATTTGCATTGCATTGATTTTAAACTATGATTAATATGAGAGATGTCTTTTTGTATGTATTAAAATGTGTGTATATATACAGGTTTCTTTGAAACTGCTATAATTCCTTACAAAAAGTAATGTATTACATGAAGTGTATCATTAACCATCTTATTTAATCAATCTAATATATACAATGCCTTGCAAAAGTATTCACCCCCTTGACTTTTTAACTATTTTGTTACATTACAGCCTTAAGTTCAATGTTTTGTTAATTTGAATTTTATGTGATGGATCAGGACACAATAGTCTAAGTTAGTGAAGTGAAATGAGAAAAATATATACATAAAACTATTTTTTTAGAAATGGAAAACAGAAAATTGGCATGTGCGTATGTATTCACCCCCTTTGTTATGAAGCCCATAAAAAGCTCTGGTGCAACCAATTACCTTCAGAAGTCACATAATTAGTGAAATGATGTCCACCTGTGTGCAATCTAAGTGTCACATGATCTGTCATTACATATACACACCGTTTTGAAAGGCTCCAGAAGCTGCAACACCTAAGCAAGAGGCACCACTAACCAAACCCTGCCATGAAGACCAAGGAACTCTCCAAACAAGTAAGGGACAATGTTGTTGAGAAGTACAGGTCAGGGTTAAGTTATAAAAAAAAATATCCAAATCTTTGATGGTCCCCAGAAGCACCCTCAAATCTATCATAACCAAATGGAAAGAACATGGCACAACGTCAAACCTGCCAAGAGACAGATGCCCACCAAAACTCACGGACCTGGCAAGGAGGGCATTAATCAGAGCGGCAGCACAGAGACCTAAGGTAACCTTGGAGGAGATGCAGAGTTACTCCAGTCTCTGCTGTGGATCTGTACATAGGACGACAATAAGCCGTACGCTCCATAGAGTTGGGCTTTATGGCAGAGTGGCCAGAAGAAAGCCATTACTTCCAGCAAAAAACAAAATCCCACATGCCTTTTCACAAACTCAAAATGTGACAGACTCCCAAAACGTATGGAGGAAGGTGCTCTGGTCTGATGAGACTAAAATTGAACTTTTTGGCCATCTAAGAAAACGCTATGTCTGGTGCAAACACAACACCTCACATCACCCAAAGAACACCATGCTGTCATGCTGTGGGAATGCTTTTCAGCAGCCGGGGCTTGAAAACTGATCAGAGTTGAGGGAAAGATGGATGGTGCTAAATACAGGGATATTCTTGAGCAAAACCTGTACCACTCTGTGCGTGATTTAAGACTAGGACGGAGGTTCACCTTCCAGCAGGACAATGACCCCAAACACACTGCTAAAGCAACACGACTTGGAGCTGTGATTGCCGCAAAAGGTGGCTCTACAAAGTATTGACTTTAAGGGGTGGATAGTTATGCACATTGACTTTTTCTGTTATTTTGTCCTATTTATTGATTGCTTCACAATAAAAAAAAAAACAAAAAAAAAAACCTTCAAAGTTGTTGGCATGTTTTGTAAATTAAATGATGCAAATCCTCAACCAGGTTGTGAGGCAACAAAACACGAAACATACCAAGGAGGATGAATACTTTTGCAAGGCACTGTATAACCAAAGGAAATTCAGTCATGATCCCAAACTGCAAACTATACAAAGATAATATTACACTCAAGGACACAGTGAAGGTACCAAACAATAATATAATATATATTTGAAAGCATAGGTAATAAAAAGTACCAGTTAATGTGTTTTGATAAGGACCTAGTCTAAACCTACCCAGCAGAATCGTGAGGTCCTTTTTTACCCCTTCTAGCAGGAGATTATTATTATTATCGTTTATTTGTAACGCGCCAACATATTCCGTAGCGATATACATAAGTTAAGTTACAGGCAATGACAAGTTAAAGATCCATACATTGCAAAGAGTGGGTGGCCCTGTCTTTGAGCTTGGAATCCGGTGTCCATAGCGCTTTCCCTAAAGCACTGCGCAGGATTGAAACTCGCAGACTTACAATCCTAAAGGTTAAAGTTTTATGTGGTACAGTAGGGAGAGAGTAGTGCTGAGCATGTTAGGGAGGAAGGTTATAGGCTTCTTTAAAGAGGTGCGTTTTTATTGATGTTTTGAAGGATTTAAGGCAGGAGGATAGTCTGGTGAAGCGAGGCAGGGAGTTCCAGAGAATAGGGGCAGCGCGAGAAAAGTCCTGGAGGCGGGAGTGAGAGGAGGTTACAAGAGTGGTAGAAAGAAGAAGGTCGTTAGCAGAACGAAGAGGGCGTGTGGGGGAGTATTTGGAGATGAGAGCAGAGATGTGTGGGGGTGTGCTGTTGTTGAGGGCTTTATAAGTTAGGGTCAAGATTTTAAACTTTATTCTGGAGGCTAAGGGAAGCCAGTGAAGTGATTGACAAAGAGGAGCTGCCGACACTGAACGATGTGTACTGAAGATGAGTCTGGCGGAGGCATTTATTATGGATTGAAGTGGGGAGAGGCGAGTGATGGGCAGGCCCAAAAGGAGCGAGTTGCAATAGTCAAGACGAGAAATGATGAGAGAGTGTATTAGAATCTTAGTAGTGTCTTGTGTAAGGTAATGGCGTATTTTGGATATGTTTTTTAGATGGAAAATACAGGATTTGGTTTGAGACTGTATGTGTGGGATGAAAGAGAGGGAAGGGTCCAGTAGAACCCCGAGACAACGGGCTTGGGAGGTGGGAGTGATTATGGCGTTGTTGACAGAGAGAGAGATGTGAGGAATTGAAGCTGTAGTAGAGGGTGGGAAGATTAGGAGTTCAGTCTTAGACATGTTGAGTTTCAGATGGTGGGCGGACATCCAAGAGGATATACTAGAGAGGCAGTCGGAGACGTGTGCTAGAAGAGAGGGGGATAGATCTGGTGCTGAGAGATAGATTTGGGTGTCATCTGCATAGAGATGGTACTGGAACCCAAAAGAGTTTATTAGGGTGCCGAGTGAGGATGTGTAGATGGAGAAGAGGAGGGGGCCTAGGACTGATCCTTGGGGTACGCCAATAGACAGGGGGTCAGGAGAAGAAGATGTGCCGGAGAAGGAGACGCTAAATGATCGTTCTTGGAGGTATTATGAGAACCACAAGAGAGCAGTGTCTCGAATGCCAAGGGAGGAGAGCGTGTGGAGTAGAATTGAATGGTCAACTGTGTCGAAGGCGGCAGAGAGATCAAGGAGAAGCAAAATAGAAAAGTGGCCTTTAGACTTCGCGGTGAGCAGGTCATTGGTGACTTTTATGAGGGCTGTCTCAGTGGAGTGTTGGGGCCGAAAGCCGGATTGGAAAGTGTCCAGGAGAGAGTTAGAGGAGATGAAACTGGTAAGGCGGTTATAGACGAGCCGCTCCAGCAGTTTGGAAGCCAAGGGGAGTAGAGAGATGGGTCGATAGTTAGATGCAACGTCAGAATCAGATGAGGGTTTCTTGAGAGTGGGTGTAATTATGGCATGTTTTAGAGATGATGGAAGTGTGCCAGTGTTAAGGGAAAGGTTGAAGATATGTGTGAGAGCTGGGATTAGTGTAGTAGAGAGGGGAGGGATGAGCTGAGAAGGAATAGGATCTGAGGGACAGGTGGTGAGGTGAGAGGATGATATTAGGATGGAGACTTCATCTTCTGTTGCAGGGGTAAAGAAGTCCAGAGTGGCTGTGGGAATGGAGGGGGGGGGGGTTGATTGGGTGTTGTTGGTTGGTTGAGTTAGTTGAGAGAGTGAAGTGTGTGAGCCACGGTGAGAGGAGAGTTCATTGTGGATAGATTGAATTTTATGTGTAAAATGGTTGGCAAAGTCTTCAGCCGTGAGACAGGAAGGGATGGGGGGAGGTGGTGGGCGGAGGAGAGTATTGAAAGTGGCAAAAAGACGTTTTGGGTTAGAGGACAGAGTTGATATTAGTGATGTAAAGTAGTGCTGTTTGGCCAGGTTGAGGGCAGAGGAGTAGGAACGTAGCATAAACTTGTAGTGAAGGAAATCTGCTGCAGAGCTTGATTTCCTCCATAGCCGTTCAGCAGTGCGGGAGCACTTCTGAATGTAAAGTGTGTGTGTGTGGTGTGCCATGGTTGTGGATGAGATTGAGGGCGTCTGCGTGTAGTTATGGGGGCAAGGGTGTCAAGGGTGGAAGAGAGAGTAGAGTTGTAGTGTGAGGTGGCAGTGTCAGGGCAGTTGAGGTTGGTGATAGTGCTGAGAAGAGGTTGGAGCACAGAGGAGAGTTGGGTAGGGTCGAGTTCTAGCAGGTTTCTGTGGGTTATTGTGGCTGGGGTTAAAGAAGAGTGATGGGAGGAAGATGTGTTGAGGTTGAAGGTAAGGAGGTGATGGTCTGATAGAGGGAGAGGGTGGATGACTAGGTTGGAGGTATGGGTAATATTGGTAAAAATAAGGTCAAGAGAGTGTCCAGCATGGTGAGTTGAAGAATCTGTAAGTTGTGAGAGGCCGAGGGAAGAGGTGAGTGCAAGTAGTTTGGCGGCTCCTGAGGAGGTGGGGGTGTCAATGGCAATGTTGAAGTCGCCAAGTATCAGTATGGGAATATTGGAGGAAAGAAAGTGTGGGAGCCAGGTGGAAAAGTGATCGAGAAATTGAGACGGAGTACCTGGGGGGCGATAGATTACAGCAACACGTAGAGAGATAGGAGAGAAGAGGCGGATAGTATGACGAAAATTGGAGGGATGGGACAGGGGGTATAAGGTGGAACGTACAGCGAGAAGAAAGTAATACGCCCACACCACCACCTTGTTTGTTCCCAGGTCTAGGTGTGTGACTGAGGTGAAAACCCCCATGCGAGAGTGCTGCAGGGGAGGCAGTATCAGAAGAGGAGAGCCAGGTTTCAGTAAGAGCCAGTAGATTGAGGGAGTTGGTAGTAAAAAGGTCGTGAGTGAAAGTGAGTTTATTACAGATAGATTGTGCGTTCCAGAGAGCACAGGAGAAAGGAAGAGTGGAGGGTTTGTGACAAGTGATGGGTATCAAGTTCTGTGTTTTTCTGGTGTTTTCTGCCCTTGGGGTAGAGCGTGGCTGAAAGCAGGTAGAAATGAGGGAGGGACCTGGGTTAGGGGATATGTCTCCAGCAGCTAGCAGAAGGAGGAGTGAGAGTGAAAGAATGTGGGAGTGGGACTTACAGTGATGTTTCTGCTTATGAGTGTTGGGGAGGGGATGAGATTGTGATTGGAGGAGAGAGAATAGCTTGTGGGAGCAGAGGAGAGGAAAGCAAGGAGGGTGAGATGGTTATAGTATTGGGGGTGTGATATGGATAGGCTGCAAATGATAGTCTGAGAGAGAGGCAGTAGAAGATGAGAAGGAGAAAAAAGTGAGAGAGCATTTCAGCACAGTGTGTAGGTGTAGGGAGTAGATGAGATAAAGGTGTGAGAGTAAAAGAAAAATTGTTAGTGACCGAGATGGGAGAGTAGCTGGGTTGTGTGGAATTATATATATATATATATATATATATAGTTTTTTTTTATTTTTTTTTATTAAATTAGTTGAATAATTTGAAGCAGATGATACTGAGTGAGCAGGTGTAGGTCAGATGAGTATCTATAAATTGAGACAACGCAAGGGAGGGAAGGAAGAGAAAGCAGTGTTTGTAAGAAGCCAAGTGAGAGTTTAGAGATGGATCCTTGTAGCAGTGTTTGTAAGAAGCCAGGTGAGAGTTTAGAGATGGATCCTGGAACAGAGGAGAGATTGTGAGATATAGTTTGGGGCTAGCCCAGTATTTATGCATTTAAAAGGAGCAGACAGATATGAAGGTGTGAAGGGGCGGGAGATTGTGGGGGGGGGGGGGAAGACCGTGTGAAAGCTTACAATTTAACAAAGTAGTAATAAAGTTACTAAGTGAACAAAAATCATATCAGATATGGATATTCATAATTAATGTAACAGGAGGATACAGTAGAGTCAAAGGTGAAGCAATTAGATGGCCTTAGATACCTTGTAGCAGTGTTTGTAAGAAGCCAGGTGAGAGTTTAGAGATGGATCCTTGTAGCAGTGTTTGTAAGAAGCCAGGTGAGAGTTTAGAGATGGATCCTTGTAGCAGTGTTTGTAAGAAGCCAGGTGAGAGTTTAGAGATGGATCCTTGTAGCAGTGTTTGTAAGAAGCCAGGTGAGAGTTTGTTCCAGGATCCATCTCTAAAGGAGAGATTGTCAGGAGATAGGCCAGTACAAGGATAATGACCAGAGGAGCTCCCCAGCCAGGCAGGATACAGGCAGTACTAGTTACAAATGGTAACTATATTCCAGAGCTGGATCAATAGCAATACTCCCAATGAAGGTTTAGGATTAATACACAGAATGAGACTCGCACAAAAGGATATGGAAGTTCAAAATTGTAATATTTTTTTTTAAATTTTTGTTCAACATACCTATGTATGCATTTCTCTGACCATCTGCTGGCCAGTCACAGCTGGCCCCATCCTTTGGTACACATGAGGATGTCTAATCACCAGGGATTTGCCCTGTGTTCAATTGGGGCATCTGTCAATCAAGATGTCAGGCCTCTGAACTACCCTGTTATCAGGGCAAGTTAGCTTTATCCTGGGTTGTTGAACTTCTAGTGGTACTTCAAGTAGGACAATACTGCAGATCCTTTATCTAATTTGCTTACGTGACCTGCTTATCTTCCTTAGGGGCAGACAAGCAGTTTAATGCCAAACATCCACATAATATTACAACAACATACATTAGAAGAACAAGGTATGATAGGAATGCTGAATTCCCTAGGTATTTACTACCCATTGATTAACAATCTGTTTACAAATTGGGAAAAAAAGTTAAAACTAAAGTCTTTATTAGTAAAGGGTAACAACGGCGATATCTATTAAAACCAATTTAATATAAAAAATCCTGGATTGGAAAAATGGGAATATAAAATAGGCTAATTTGTATGTGAAAAATATACCCACTTGATATTATTGAAACCTCTTAATAGAGGGGTACATAAATTCACAACTAACAGTATTTCCAGAGAAAGAGATGAAATGGCTTATCCAATTGAAGTGGAACCTGTCCTTATGATTATAAAGGATCTATAATAACACTTGAAAGGTATGGTGTTACTACATGTATTAAATACAGAAGTGGCCCTTAGCTCCTAGGGTCCACTGTGAAGAAAAAATGAGATAATCTGGTCTCCTATAAGTATATATATATCTCCTAGATAGATAATTATTTTCCAGAATCTCTGTGATCAATATTGATGTGATTAATAATTAGGATACAGATTTTTAGTAGGAGCACAATCAATAATGTGTCTCAATAGGACTGTAATATGCAGGTGATGCCCATTCAAGGCTGTTCACCCTTTATTTTGCCCATATCCTAGTTCAATCATAAGTAGGGAGAAAAAGGATTCTAGGAGAATAAAAAGGAGCCAGCAAATTAGCTTTTTCTCTAAAGCTCTTATGTGCTGTCTATTACATGCTAAATCTAACACCACAACATTCACTCATATGGACAGCGGACAGGGAGGGTAAGCATTCAGACTCTAGATATTAAAAGTACAATACTGTTAGTTAGGGAGACGCCGGCGTGCCCTTAGTTGTAAGGCATGCCACGTCATCAGGAGCCGACGCGTTTCGACGTCATCAGACGTCTTTGTCAAGGAGAAGTATACTAGGCCGTCTAGCCCTCTATTTAAACGTTGCCGTAACCACGGCAACCAATTGACACTAACCGGACATGCGCAGTGAGTCTGTGAGGCGCTCATTGCGCTATTACTGCGTTGTGGTAGAGGTTTAAAAGTACAGACCGGAGTAGGAAGTAAATAGAGAGACAATCAGGAATATGAAAAAATAGCCATAATACAGCCCATATATTAAATGGGATTGGTGCCTCCAAGCTGAAATGGGAAGGCTATAGGAGACCCATAAAATTGGAATGAACAGAAGGGGTGAATCTGGAAAAACCAGGACCCTAGGGAATGGTTATATATATATATATATATATATATGTGCAAAAAGTGCCAGTAGTAACTAGTGACAAAGTATATGAGAACCACTCAAAATATAGTATGAAGTGAATCTTGTGTATAAAAACAGATCAATAATAGTCTGTTGTAATAAAATGAATGGATACCGAAAAGAGATCTCTCTGTTTAAAAAAGGGGGAAAAGCCCTATATGATATAAAGTGATATATGGGGGGGAGTGACAAAGTGTGCTGGAAGTGTATATGAGAACTAATCCAAGTATAGTATGAAATAAATATGGTGTATAGGAACAGATCAATATTAGTCTGTTATAATAAAGTAGTTGAAAACCGAAAGAAGATCTCTCAGTTTATGATAGGTAAAGCCCTATGTGATATAAAGTGATATATGGGGGGAGTGACAATGTGTGCTGGAAGTGTAGCTGGCATAATAGAATAATAGCAATAAATGATGTAAATAATCAAGCAAGGTAGTGTAAATTATTATAGTGCCAGGTAAAAAAATGGTTATGTAATATAATAGCTTGTCAGTTATGCAATAAGGGTGGTCATTTTAAAAAGATATGACATTTAAACCTTATAAACACCAATTTAAATAAAAGGTGAAAATGTGAAACCTTCATTTAATCCCTCTGGTGATAAAGCTTTTAACTTGTGAATCCATTTTGCTTCATGTTGGAGCAGTTTTTTGTCCAGATCCCCCTGTCTGGGGCCTTGATATACTTTTTCAAGTGCTGTGAATGTAAGAACTTCACTGTTGCCACCATGAAAGATTTTAACGTGGCGTGCTATCGGGGTATCGAGGTCTTTCTTAATTGAGTAAACATGTTCGCCTATACGTCTTCGTAGTTGGCGTCGTGTTTTCCCTACGTAGATTTTTTTACATAAACATGTAGCCACATAGACTACACTTGTAGTGCAACAATTTGAGAAGTCCTTTAGGACATATCTTGCCCCATTGGATGGATGCTCATAGATTTTTGTGGGTTTGATATATCTACAGAATTTGCAATTACCACATTTAAAACATCCTAGTGGAGGATTAAGCCATGTCTTATTGTATTTTGTCTCTTTGAAAAAGCTATGCACTAAGGAATCTTTCAGATTTTTTCCCCTTCGATAAACAATTGGTATCTTCTGTGGAAGGATATCTATCAAGTCTTCATCACTTCTCAATAGATGCCAATGTTTAGATATAATGTCTTTTATTGAGGCAGACTCATAACCGAAAGTTAAGATACATCTTGGATATGATTTATCTGATGTTTGGGTATTTATCTTAGGTGGTTTATTCAATAATTCCGTTCTATTGCAGCCCAATGCATATTGATATGCTTTCTTTAAAAATTTGTTAGAGTATCCTCTTTCTCGAAATCTTTGTTTTAATTTATCTGCCTCAATTTTAAACTTAGTTTCTGAGCTGCAGTTCCTCCTGATTCTTAGATATTGCCCCTTCGGGATGCCCTTTTTCAGGGGTTCGAAGTGTTGGCTATCCCATGATAATAGCGTATTTGCAGCTGTCTTTTTCCTGAACGTAGTGGTTGAGATGTTTCCTTCATTATCTTTTTGAATAAGAAGATCCAAAAAGGGAATCTCTGTTCTATGGATTTCATGCGTAAACCTCAAACCCATCTCGTTTTTATTCAAGGAATCCATGAGGGTTTCAAATTCTAATTTTGTTCCATCCCATATCACGAATATGTCGTCTATATAGCGACGCCAAATCATTGCATGTATAGTAAGATATTCAAGCCCTGGTTCTGAGAAGATCTTCTTCTCCCAGCTACCTAGAAAGTGTTTTTATACCTTTCAAGTGTTATTATAGATCCTTTATAATCATAAGGACAGGTTCCACTTCAATTGGATAAGCCATTTCATCTCTTTCTCTGGAAATACTGTTAGTTGTGAATTTATGTACCCCTCTATTAAGAGGTTTCAATAATATCAAGTGGGTATATTTTTCACATACAAATTAGCCTATTTTATATTCCCATTTTTCCAATCCAGGATTTTTTATATTAAATTGGTTTTAATAGATATCGCCGTTGTTACCCTTTACTAATAAAGACTTTAGTTTTAACTTTTTTTCCCAACATACATTAGAACAATAATACATAAAGGAGCAGAACCATGGAACAATCTATATGAAAAAATACACCAGAACTATAATACATAGGGAACAGCACCATCAGACCCCAGACCAGGGTCATCTATCTGAGCATATTCAACGATCACCAGTATCAGAGAAGACAGAAAATTATAGCAGTCCATAGGAGCATCCTGTGAGGTTTAACTGTTGCCAGCCCAGGGCCTATAGTATAGTATTTTAATAACTCTGTGATACAAGGGCCACCCTGAGCATGACAATTATCTTCTAGTAAACCTACATTGAAGTTTGAAATGTTAACTCTTCAGTCATCCTTTCTGATCCATCCACTAAGCATTCTTTGTTACCTTTCTTATGGGTGGCGATTGCTAATTATACTCTAGGGGACTGGTTTTGTTTTTCAGTCTAAAGCCACATGAAATTTAATGTGTCACCCGTTGTAACTAGCCTAATCACTCCAAGTACTCCCTGCAGCAGTGGCAAGTTAGTTCTACAAGGGCTCTCAACAGTCCATGATTTCAGTGTCTCTTTGCTTGTGTATTCAGTTTTTCTCTGAGCCAGGTGAGTTAAGCCTAAATGCATTAATTATTTAAATGAAGGGGATTAAGCAGAGAGAGCCTCAAATACTGGACTATCAGCAGGTCTTGTATATCCAACTCGCCCATCACTCCCATAGAGTCTGTACCGTGCCCAATTAAAGCACCACTGTGGTCATTAAAATTGTAAGACTGGCAATGCTGTTTGCAACACAATGTAAGGCTTTTGCTCCTCTGAGCACCTTCAGCGCTGATCACGAGCCCCGCACTGAGCGCCTTCGGTGCTCATCGTGTGGCTCCCAATGAACGCCTCTGGCGCTCATTGCAAGCCTCTCCCACTTCGTGGTGCTCATTGTGAGCTCCGCGATAAGCGCCCTTGGCGTTCATTGCGAGCCTTTCCTCCCGCCTACTGTACGGGCCGCTCATTGCAGGTTTTGTTAACCTGCAAGTTTAGTGCTTGGGAATGCCACGTGTCTCTTTCCACCATTTTACCCTGTCCCTTCCCTGTGTCTTTCTCCTCTGTATGTCTGCTGAATGTTTGCGTGGCGTGCGCTGACTGCCGTTGGTTTTATTTCCAATGTCCTGCGTGTCTGGCGGCGTTCTAGTAACTCTTACTGTCTTTGCCTGTTGTATTTTCTAAGTCCCACATGCCTGGCTTTGCTCAGCCTTGTTTTTCATCAAGTTTCCGAAATTTAAGTTTTTCGTCCAACATTTTTTTTACCTTACTTAGCCGATTTTGTGTTGACGAAAAACCACAAATATAGCTAACATTTGCTTGCAACCTCACTCCCAGGCTTCCTGGCTTCCCCTGTGCTGTGTGTGAGGGTGTTATCATTGTGTTATTATTTTTTGTAAAATTATTTTGTTTGTTTTTCGAATTACGAGCTTAGGTCACGTGAAACTGCTCGCCGAATAAGTCCTGCGAGCCTCAACTGCCTTTGGTGCTCATTGTAGTCCAAGTAACGCATGGCCGACACATTGCTTCATCAGGCTCACAGTAACGGCTCTATGGGCCGCAAACAGCTCATCTCACATTGTGAGGCTCGCAAAGTGAGACCAACATCGTAAGCGTTCCGGAAACTGAATATGTGATTGTTATATGCAAGTATCATTTACTTCAGGCTTCCATTTTCTTTACTGAGCCTGCTTCATGTAGTTTCTATCTGAACAGGGTCTGTCCTTGTAAAGTACTGTAATTGGCATTTCATTAGACCTAATAAATTGGCAGCTGTAATTGTCAAATTCCCATTGTACAGATACAAATGTAATGTGTATTCAAAGTCTCCACCCATCTCAGGAAGTGAAATGAACATGGGAGATTCCACAGCTGTATAATTGCATATAAAATAATATATTACATACTGTATTTTTTTTAGGTTGTAAAAACATGTTGCCTAACAGGATATTTAAAACAGTCTATTTTATATTTCTGACCACAGCGGTGCTTTAATTTACTCCTAGATCTCCTATGATTCTGAGTTTACTCGCACGTCTCTATTTTCTTGGTATTTATAGTGTAGGGGTCCTACTGGCTCATTCTCTATCACACTGCTGCCTATTTTCTACTTTTGCTGGTCCTTTCTATTTTTGAAATTTGCCAAAAATTCTCCAGCAGTGCCACCCACCAACTGCTAGATGTTGCTGCTGATTTTCATTGCCCATACCATAGTTAGGGTTAGGTAAACTTTTAGAGTTACGGTGAGGGTTAGTTTAAGAGTTAAGGTAACCTTCTAAGGTTACAACTAGTGTGAAATAGCGGCAGCGCTGCAAAATATCCGCAGCACCATCTAGCAGCCACTTACCGAAGCTGCAGCTGTCAGTGGTGGCGAATTTCAAATGGGATAGATCCTTTTTGCTATTGAGTCTACATATAAAATCTGCGCTTTCCCAACTTGTTTCTTAGACACTATCTGCTGCAGGTGTCTCGCCTAACTAGATTGTGTCCAAAGACAAACAAAAATGTTGCTCTACCTATAACAGAAATGTGTAAGAAAACTCAATGACCTGGATTTACTAAAAAGCAAAGTGAAAGACACACAAGGCTTGTTTCAGATAGCGTTGTTGTATTCATTAAACATTTAATGATAATAAGGTCTTGCTTTCAAGATGTTTGAAATCACCATTGATAATTACTAAAATTCAGATGAAAAGATTTAAAAAAAAAAAACTATTTAATATTCAACTCTTGTCAGCCTTGAGTAAAGTTGTTTGTTTCTACCCCTATAAAACCATGAAAGGGATGGGGGTAGGTATATTGATGACAGGTTTTGTAAATATAAGAGGAACAAGTTGTTATAATTATAAATGGACCATTAATTAATAAATGCATATGTAGTGATTATATGAAAGCAATATTCAATGTTAGACACTGTAGTGTCAACCTACAATTGTGCTATTGGTCTCTGCCAATATAATAGCATAAGGGAGTATATGGGTAGGAGAAAAATGTATAGGGCTTTAAGAACAATTTAGATAGAGACCAACTTCTGTCTGAGACCATTATTGCCAGTCTGTATTCCAGACGGAATTCCTTTCACAGGAAAACCACTTTAACACAGCAGAAAATAAAAATAGGGGACCCTGGAGGAATTATGATTATAGATGACCCTGATTACAAATGTATGAGTAGCTATGAGTGTGTATAAGTAGCTATGTTGCAAAAATGACTGTTGAGGAAATGTCTGTGATTTGCTCACATAACAAGAGAGCAATATACACTCACAGAAAAATAGGTGAGTGCATACCTTTCGCACATACTTGCAGGGCTCCTCCACTTCACTGCCCAGGGGCTTCAAAAAGGTAGATCCGGCACTGGTTATCCCACAATTAACCTTGTAGTAAGTACAAACCAGCAGCAGTCTAAGCTGATCAACCTACAGGCTCTGTTAGGGCATTACTTTGTCCTATAGAAATGTTCTAATATCTCCGTCACTTTATCTTATACTAACTGATGTTCATATTTCAGTTGAGAGAACCACATCGACCAACACATTATACCAAGCAGCAACATCTCACCCTGATCTCTCCATTCAACAAATTGTGGTATCTCCTTGAGCAATATTCACAATATCCATCCCTCTCTCATGCCTCTAATAAAACAAATATACTGTATACACCATTCATCTATCCTAACATGGCTATTGCAATATGTAACACCTGGGTCCCTTGTCTACAAAGTTTTCTTACTATGACACTGCAAGACAAATAGCAAATGTATTCCATGAAGTTATATACCTATTATATTGTATTGTCCTTTAAAATATGGACACCCGCTGCCATTTCCTTGGCATATGCATACATGCAAGGTGAGCAGATACCAATTTGAGCCATATTATCAGAACGGTCAGCTTTCCCCAACTGAGTATAAAGCTCTGAGATGACATCAATATTTCTAACAGCCATGTGGGAACATCTGTCCACTTAAAAAAAAAAAAACACTGGAGAGGTTACAAAAGGGTTTATTTATACGGATTACCAATACATTCAGTGGTTGATGAAAATAAACTCAATACACCTATTAAAATTTTCTTTTTAAAATTAGCATTGTTTTATGGAAGTCAGGGCCTGATTTCCCGTTAGGCAGAGCAGATAGATGTCAAGGGGTTGCCAAGGTTTTGCACTGATAAATGTATTAAAACACTGTTAAAATGGTACTGTGGCTTAAATAGTGCTCCATGCAGGAAGTACTGAGTGCTTTCAGGTGAGCTAAAAGAGGTTGCTCTCTGAGTAGGTAACCAGACCTAGAGGACAATCCTACTAAGGTGTTCCTTGTCAGATGAGCACCTCTACTCTTTTTGCTTAGTTTTTCTCACCCTAAGGGTGTTAAGGGGAACCAGATGTGGACTCCTTGCTCACTGTGCCTTAGGAAGAACAACTGGACATCACTGCCGATGCCTACAGAGGCCAAAAACGCGTCTGTGGTTTGCTGTTTGTCCTGCTCAGGGTAGAATTGCCTGTTATTTCTGGGCTGGATCACTCTTATGAGTGGGACAGACTGATATACTACAGGATATTTCTCCCTGTTCAGGGCACAAGTGAGCTAAAAGAGGTTGCTCTCAGAGTAAGTGACCAGGCCTATCTATAGAGAAATGCAAATGCGGTGCTCCTTGTGCTGGTGGAGATGAGCGCCATAGGTGCTCATCCCTACGACCCCTTACGAGTTTCGGACCGCAAATGCGGACCCTTGCAAAGAGAGGGGCCGCATTTGCGGAGGTGGAGTGACGGCGCCTCACAACCGGTTACAAACCACTACACAAGCGGGAACATAAACACGCAATTACTAACTACGGACTTACACAAAAATATACCAGCCGCGGGACTTAGAAAACAAAAAATTGCGGACTTACACAAAAACAATTATGACCCGCAAAAATACGACCTTAACGGACACCCCGCGCCCAGCGACAGAAAAAATGGGCGCTGAAGAAAATGAGGCTACACGACCCCTAAAGCCGCTAAATACCACAAAGCAAATACAGCTTTTACAAAAACCTGTACGACCTGCAACATACACCATTAGCAAGGACGCTAAATCATACAAACCCGCCTACCACATACACATTAGCCGCCATTTTACAACACTACCTTACACAATGCGGAAGTACCCAGCTACCCTAACGGCTTCCCCTCGCGCACGCAGCCTATTTACACTACACACTGCACACATCGCTGACCCTTACACCTCAGATCCACAACTCTGCAAACTGACATTGTATGCTGCAGGAACATGAAAAAAGATTGTCAGCTCTTCAGCACTATGCTTCCTGCATGTATTACTTACAAATAGGTAAAGTATATTACTTTATTCATTTACTAATTATTTCATTAGCATCACAAAAAACATATACACAAAAAAATACAAGAACCAAGAGGCTCGCAATGAGCGCCGAGATCTCAGTCCACCACAAAAAATAATGTCTGTGCCAAACAACATTCCTTGACTTACAATTCTATTGCCGTCATTTTTTGATGGGCAATTCGCTAGTATATAAATAAATCTTATATTATTGACCAAACTAAAACCTGCCCCTACAGTGCTTTGTATAAACCCATTTAGGGCCTGTGACTGTCCCTCATTATATGTCCATTACATGCAGTGCCTCCTGGATGCCAGTAGGTGTCACGCCTCCCTATGGTGCAGTGCTCCCGCTCACCACTAGGTGTCTCCTATCCTCCTGTATACCGCACCGTACAATAACATTACTCAGTCCCTGGATCCTGCCCGCTGTGTCATCCCTGGAGCCCCCGGGACTCGCACCCTATCAGGTAGGTGAATGCATATTTTACTTTACTTGCAGGTTAGTATCTGGCAGAGTTGGGCCTCAAGCCACCGACGCTTCCGGACTAGATTGCGCGGTGCCCGCGATCCTCTGATCTTCTCTTGGGCTGTGGATTTAGGATAGTGCGGGGCATCAGGCCTAGTGACTTGGGACGAAATGACAGCGGGTTTGGTGCAGATATCAGGGAATCTAGTGCCTGGCACAGAGGGATATGCTGCATGAGATAGATAAGGCTTCCAGATGTGAGGGTTTTACATCAAAGAGATATGGGCAGGGGGAGCTGAGAGGGATCTGAGAGGTCCAGGGAGAGAGGGATCTGAGAGGACCAGGGAGAGAGGGATCTGAGAGGACCAGGGAGCGAGGGATCAGAGAGGACCAGGGAGAGAGATCAGATAACCCCAGGGAGCGAGGGATCTGAGAGGACCAGGGAGCGAGGGATCAGAGAGGACCAGGGAGAGCGGGATCTGAGAGGACCAGGGAGAGAGGGATCTGAGAGGACCAGGGAGAGGGATCAGATAACCCTAGGGAGAGAGGGATCAGAGAGGACCAGGGAGAGAGGGATCTAAGAGGACCTGTGAGAGAGGGATCTGAGAGGACCAGGAAGAGAGGGATCAGAGAGGACCAGGGAGAGAGGGATCTGAGAGGTCCAGGGAGAGAGGGATCAGAGAGGACCAGGGAGAGAGATCAGATAACCCCAGGGAGAGAGGGATCTGAGAGGACCAGGGAGCGAGGGATCAGAGAGGACCAGGGAGAGCGGGATCTGAGAGGACCAGGGAGAGAGATCAGATAACCCCAGGGAGAGCGGGATCTGAGAGGACCAGGGAGAGAGGGATCTGAGAGGACCAGGGAGAGAGATCAGATAACCCCAGGGAGAGAGGGATCTGAGAGCACCAGGGAGAGAGGGATCTGAGAGGACCAGGGAGAGAGGGATCAGAGAGGACCAGGGAGAGAGGGATCTAAGAGGACCTGTGAGAGAGGGATCTGAGAGGACCAGGAAGAGAGGGATCTGAGAGGACCAGGAAGAGAGGGATCAGATAGCACCAGGGAGAGAGGCATCAGAGAAGACCAAGGAGAGAGGCATCAGAGAGGACCAGGGAGAGAGGGATCCGAGAGGACCAGGGAGAGAGGGATCCGAGAGGACCAGGGAGAGAGGGATCCGAGAGGACCAGGGAGAGAGGTTCCAGAGAGGATCAGGGAGAGAGGGATCCGAAAAGGACCAGGGAGAGAGGGATCAGAAAAGGACCAGGGAGAGAGGGATGGGGGAGGACGAGGGATGGGAGAGGACGACCAGGGTGGAGGGATATGAAAGAATCAGGGAGAGAGGGTTAGACATACAATATGGTTATGGATGTGAGAGTACTAGGTGTAGAGAGGATCTGCCACTTTGAAGGGTCATGGGATCAGGGATCTGAGAATAACCACGGATAGAGGGAATCTGGTATTTAGATAGATGTGAGAGTCTGAGAGGAGCAGGGATAGGGGAGATCTGAAGCCCTATTAAATTCCCTCAACGTGTAAAACCATAGCCCGCAAGACTGATGGCTATTAAATTGGCCCGTAAAGCAACCTGCTAATGATCTGCGGGTTACAGGCTTCGAAATCTGAACTTCCAGGCCGCAAATCCTTTGTTTTGTCAAGCCTGTAACTTTTACGTTCGAAAATCGCTATTATATTGCAACAAATTCACTGGCGCTCAAACCCATAACCCGCAAATGGAGCCAAAAAGCCAACGGGTACCAGAGAGGACCCGCAAGGGTGTGAAAGTCCTATCCGTAGCAGTGTAAATGCAAATATCAACTGTTGTGGAAATACAAATATTATTATTTCCACAACACCCTACTGTATTTTTAATTAAAGGGAAAGTGATGTTAGGTATTAATCTCACACCATTCTCAAGCTCGCAAATCAACAATATAAAATACTTTTTTTAATATCTAATTTCCGTGTTATATCGATCCCGGCAATCAATGT
The DNA here is from genome assembly GCA_027410445.1 of Discoglossus pictus. Lineage (NCBI taxonomy): Eukaryota > Metazoa > Chordata > Amphibia > Anura > Alytidae > Discoglossus > Discoglossus pictus. Next base: position 55,369,628 of record CM050166.1, read on the forward strand.
GTTAATACATATAATGGAACTCGCATGGACTAGAATATCATATTTACTGATTTATTCATATTGCATTATTTCTGGAATGTGGGTCCAATCATAACTCGTAATTGCCATAAGGCTTTGAAATCTAACCTCCATTTTTCAGTGACGTAATGATGACGATCTCATTTGCCATTGGCTCAGTCTAAACCCATATCTACGGGTTTGACTAATTGATCATGTTCACGGACGCACATCAAACGTGCGCAGGAATGGTTTACGGGTTTGCGTCTCAGGCCCGTAACTCGTGGCAAGGTTCAATTCAATAGCTCTGTAACGCAGCCAAATTTCAAGCCCGCAGCCTTTGCAGGTGTGCCGTTGCTGCTACGGGCTTCAAATTTAATGGGGCTGCTGGTATTTAGATAGATGTCAGGATTTGAGAAGAACAGGGATAAGGGAGGTCTGGTATTTAGACAGATGTGAGAGTCTGAAAGGACCAGGGATAGGGGAAATCTGGTATATAGACAGATGTGAGGACCAGGGATAGGGGAAATCTGGTATATAGACAGATGTGGAAGTCTGAAAGGACCAGGGATAGGGGAAATCTGGTATATAGACAGATGTGAGGACCAGGGATAGGGGAAATCTGGTATATAGACAGATGTGAGGACCAGGGATAGGGGAAATCTGGTATATAGACAGATGTGAGAGTCTGAGAGGACCAGGGATAGGGGAAATCTGGTATATAGATAGATGTGAGAGTCTGAGAGGACCAGGGATAGGGGAAATCTGGTATTTAGATTGATGTGCGAGTCTGAGAGGACCAGGGGTAGGGGAGGGCTGGTATGTAGATAGATGTGAGAGTCTGAGAGGACCAGGGATAGGGGAAATCTGGTATATAGACAGATGTGAGGACCAGGGATAGGGGAAATCTGGTATTTTAGATAGATGGGAGGATCTGAGAGGACCAGGGATACGGGGGAACTGGTATTTTAGATAGATGTGAGAGTCTCAGAGGACCAGGGATAGGGGAGGACTGGTATTTAGATAGATGTGAGGATCTGAGAGGACCAGGGATAGGGGAAATCTGGTATATAGACAGATGTGAGGACCAGGGATAGGGGAAATCTGGTATTTTAGATAGATGTGAGGATCTGAGAGGACCAGGGATACGGGGGAACTGGTATTTTAGATAGATGTGAGAGTCTCAGAGGACCAGGGATAGGAGAGATCTGGTATTTACATAGATGTGAGGATCTGAGAGGACTAGGGATAGAGGATATGTGGTATTTAGATAGATGTGAGGATCTGAGAGGACCAAGGATAGAGGATATGAGGTATTTAGATAGATGTGAGGATCTGAGAGGACCAGGGATAGAGGAGATCTGGTATTTTAGATCGATGTGAGGATCTGAGAGGACCAGGGATAGAGGATATGAGGTATTTAGATAGATGTGAGGATCTGAGAGGACCAGGGATAGAGGATATGTGGTATTTAGATAGATGTGAGGCTCTGATAGGACCAGGGATACAGGGGATCTGGTATTTTAGATAGATGTGAGAGTCTCAGAGGACCAGGGATAGGAGAGATCTGGTATTTAAGATAGATGTGAGGATCTGAGAGGACCAGGGATAGAGGAGATCTGGTATTTTAGATAGATGTGAGGATCTGTGAGGACCAGGGATAGAGGATATGTGATATTTACATAGATGTGAGGATCTGAGAGGACCAGGGATAGAGGATATGAGGTATTTAGATAGATGTGAGGATCTGAGAAGACCAGGGATAGAAGATATGAGGTATTTAGATAGATGTGAGGATCTGAGAGGACTAGCGATAGAGGATATGTGGTATTTAGATAGATGTGAGGATCTGAGAGGACCAGGGATAGAGGATATGTGGTATTTAGATAGATGTGAGGATCTGAGAGGACCAGGGATAGAGGATATGTGGTATTTAGATAGATGTGAGGATCTGAGAAGACCAGGGATAGAAGATATGAGGTATTTAGATAGATGTGAGGATCTGAGAGGACCAGGGATAGAGGAGATCGGGTATTTAGATAGATGTGAGGATCTGAGAGGACCAGGGATAGAGGAGATCTGGTATTTTAGATAGGTGTGAGGATCTGTGAGGACCAGGCATAGAGGATATGTGGTATTTACATAGATGTGAGGATCTGAGAGGACCAGGGATAGAGGATATGAGGTATTTAGATAGATGTGAGGATCTGAGAAGACCAGGGATAGAAGATATGTGGTATTTAGATAGATGTGAGGATCTGAGAGGACTAGGGATAGAGGATATGAGGTATTTAGATAGATGTGAGGATCTGAGAGGACCAGGGATAGAGGATATGAGGTATTTAGATAGATGTGAGGATCTGAGAGGACCAGGGATAGAGGATATGAGGTATTTAGATAGATGTGAGGATCTGAGAGGACCAGGGATAGAGGATATGAGGTATTTAGATAGATGTGAGGATCTGAGAAGACCAGGGATAGAAGATATGAGGTATTTAGATAAATGTGAGGATCTGAGAAGACCAGGGATAGGGGATATGAGGTATTTAGATAAATGTGAGGATCTGAGAAGACCAGGGATAGAAGATATGAGGTATTTAGATAAATGTGAGGATCTGAGAAGACCAGGGATAGGGGATATGTGGTATTTAGATAGATGTGAGGATCTGAGAGGACCAGGGATAGAGGAAATCGGGTATTTAGATAGATGTGAGGATCTGTGAGGTCCAGGGATAGAGGATATGTGGTATTTAGATAGATGTGAGGATCTGAGAGGACCAGGGATAGAGGATATGAGGTATTTAGATAGATGTGAGGATCTGAGAGGACCAGGGATAGAGGATATGAGGTATTTAGATAGATGTGAGGATCTGAGAGGCCCAGGGATAGAGGATATGAGGTATTTACATAGATGTGAGGATCGGAGAGGACCAGGGATAGAGGATATGTGGTATTTACATAGATGTGAGGATCGGAGAGGACCAGGGATTGAGGATATGAGGTATTTAGATAGATGTGAGGATCTGAGAGGACCAGGGATAGAGGATATGAGGTATTTACATAGATGCGAGGATCGGAGAGGACCAGGGATAGAGGATATGAGGTATTTAGATGTGAGGATCGGAGAGGCCCAGGGATAGAGGATATGAGGTATTTAGAGAGATGTGAGGATCTGCGAGGACCAGGGATAGAGGATATGAGATATTTAGATAGATGTGAGGATCTGAGAGGTCCAGGGATAGGGGAGATCTGATGATGAGAAAGTTGTTAGGACTAGGAATCTGAGAGAACAAGAAATACATTATTCTGATATTTGGAGAGCTGAGATGACTACATATAGTGGGGGTTTGATGTTTAAAAAGCTGTGTGTATCAGGGATCTGAGAGGATATATAGAGAAAGCTGTGAGGACCAAGAATCTGCAAGAACTAGGGATGCAATAGACCTGAGCTGTAACTATAGATAGGGGGAGTTTGATGTCTACAGAGCTGTAATGACTGGAAGTGGAAAACAGGGAACTACAAGGAATGAACTCTGATTAGAAATGATGTAAATAGAGCTAGAGACTATATAGTGGGATCTTTCCTGTTGGCTGGTCAGCAGCAGTGTTGGTAGCAGTGCAGTGAGCGGCCGCTAGATGGCGATGTCGACATTTTACACCATTTCTAACCTTAAACTATTACCCTAAACCTATGAACTTGAGTTAAATTTCAGATGAAATTCAGTAAAATCTCGGCAGCACCACCTAGAGGCTGCTCACCACCACTGCTACTGCTAGTGGCCACGCGACAGGAAAGGTCCATATAGTGTTTAGAATGCTGTGAAAACCACAAGTCTGTAAATCACAGAGTATTAAAGATATACAGAAGGCTATCTGTTTTTAATATTAAAATAAACAGTCCCAACAAAGGTCTGCCCCCACAGCTCATACACACAATGTTTCTATTGCTACTAGATGTGCTAGCCACTTACAGGCCGTTTCTCAGCAGCATGTTTTGAAATGCTACTGAGAGAATTGGTTTGTACATCTAGTACTACAGAGACACTGTGCATGAGCTGCAGGGGCAGACCTTCTAGGGGCTATTTGGAAGGTTTCAGTGAGTAAAGGCAGCTTTTAAGTTAATAAAATGATGTTTAGAAATACAAACAAACACTTTATTTTAATATTAAAAACAGGGAACATCTCATATTTCCTATAACGACTAGTTATGACTTGAAAATACTACACGCCAGTAGTATGAGGTAGTGTCAGGGAGTATCAGTTGTTGGAGCTGGGATCTGTCAGATCAGAGTACCCGATGGTTAATGAGGGAACCTGATAGTTGGATAGAAGTGCATTACTGTAGTTTATTTTTTTTAATCTTAGCTAATTCTGTCTTATTTTCTCAGAGTCCTTGTAAACCAATGAGCTATCCATTATTTCTATTGAAAACACTGACATTTTGAACTACCACATTCCTGTTGTGCAGATAGAAGCTTCGTCTGCGTGTAGAGTCTCCAAACCACTCCTGAAGTTGATCAGCAGAAACCAAATTTTAGATTCCACAGTAGCACAATTATGTATAAAATGTAACAAACTGGAGGCTGTATTATTTTTTTAACAGTCTAAAACGGTTTGCCTATTTTCAAGTGTAGTTTTTCTAAAGTGCATATATTAAAGGCATATCTAAGTTTCCTGGATTATTAATGCATCTGATAGAGGAGAATTAAATAGTGTATGAAAACATTTTTGTTGCATGAATGAATACCAAAATAAACATTTAAACACTTACCTTGAAGTTATCAAAATGTATTGTAATTTCTGACAGTTGAAAACTAGGGTTAACACCCCCTCCGAACCCAGGCTAAATTAACATTTAATTTCATAATTTGTTTTGGCCAATCAGGTTAGCTGAAACATTTGATTTAAACTCTGAGGTTCCTGTTTTTGCTGCAAAGCAGCCTGGGATATGTAGTGTGGCACCATGTTAGGTGCTATGATAGCAGCACAGTCATATCCCAGCAGTGACATCACTGCTCTCCTATTGGCTGAGGAAGAAACAGCAGGTGAATAATGGGTTAAAATTGAACCCCTAATGCTACAGGCTGATTGGGTGGAGATCAGGGGCCTGCACAGACACCCATATTTAGATATTAATAAAAATAAAATGTTTTATGAGATGTGCTGTGTATAAATAGGCTGTGTTTTGCCTATAGACTGCAGAAATGTATTAATCCATGAAACTGGGATATGCCTTTAAATATTGACAACAATGGCCATTTGAATACATAATGGGATATATTATTGATATTGTTGATGGAGCCCTGTTTCAGTAATTGCCCCATATTCAACATTTTTGCACCATGTGGGTTTATGAAATACTTTTCTAGGCACTATATATTGACTTTAAAGGGAAACAGAAAAGGTTATAATGGACAACTGCATTTGAAAACAAATACTTCAACAAGTTATTTACAAGGGTGCACACTGTTGAGACATAACCTGCAAGAAGCAGCTTATTGAAATTATATAGAAGTTTCCTGGATTATGAATGCACCAGATTTAGGCAAATCGGTAGTGTTTGCAAACATTTTTGTGCATGAAAAAACCCCAAAAGTTAACATTAATAAACTTACCCTGAAGTTGGCAAATTTTCTTCAGTTTTGTGGCAATTGATTTTGTCAAGAAATGCCCCTGAAAATACAAGCTAAATTAGTATAAAATTCATAATTTTATTGTGACCAATCAGAGGCAGCTACAACATTGTAGCACTATGGGGACTCTGCATTACAAAGTCATGGGATTTGTAGTCTTCTTTTTTTTTCCAACACAAGGAAGCAGCTTCAGGCAGTGTTGCTCAGGATCGCTGCACTATGCTGCTGTATTTTGCCACTCAACATTATTTTTGGAAGTCATTGAAATCACCGGTAGTTGTTTAGTTAATCCATAGTTATGACTTATATCTCCTATCGCTGTGCTGTTGTTAGTGACATCTTTCTTTTTATTTATTGCCTCATTTTTTTAAACATTTGCTAATTTACATTCCAATCGGATTAAAATGATGCTTAAAGGAATATCTAAATTTATACATTACATTGAGTCATTCTATACACACACAGATTCATTTTATTTAAACATAAAACTTGTTTGCCACACCCCAGAGCTGCTTTCATAGGTTTCAGGTACCTACCAATAGAAACACTGCATTTGGGTACCGGTTGTAACCCTATACTAACCTTCAAGCCAACAGCAGCTCAATGCAAAGATCTACAGATCAGTGTCTGACTCCTACTTCCTTCTACAAGGGGACTAAAATGATTCCTTCCTGCACAAACTGCCATCCTTGATTGTTACATTGTATTAAATTAGCTGCCTCTGATTGGCCAAAACAAATTATGAATGTTATGCTAATTTTAGCAGGGCTTTTCAGGGGTGTCAACTCACAAAAGCTGCTACTTGCAAACTCAAGAGATTTAGCAATTATCAGGGTGAATTTGTAAATGTTTATTTTGATATTTTATTATGCAAAAAATGTTTGCATACACTACTGATTTGCCACTATCAGATGCATTCACAATCCAGGATATTTAGATATGTATTTAAGCCAGAACTCCTAATATATATAGCCCTTTGCCTGGGTCTTACACTGGTCCTTTAGATCTCATACAACTATATTTCTGCACATTGGATAATAGGGCCAATCCATCAAAGGCAATTGTACATTCAATTCAATGTATCGTTCTCAATGATGTTCATTTTCTTTAGAGACACACTGTGAAACTGGTAATACAATAACAGATATAAATGCAAAAAAACCCCAAAACAATTAGAATCCATTTAAGATGTTAAATTTCAGTGTTATCTTAATAGAGATGAAAGTGAAAACCAATAGAGTATATTACATTTCCTTAGGAGGATGTGTAGATAGTGGATGAAGTGTTGAGGATAACGCTACCCATTGGAGGAATAAGTGATATCCAGGAATGTGCAGTGCCATGGACGGGTAGGCTGACTGATAGGCAATTGTTTGTACTGTGCATGGTATTTCCTTAGTGCCTCTTGAACCACAGAACATTATTTTACTATGCATTTGCAAAAGGGTTCAAATATTTTGTGGTTCCTTTGATTACCTGTGTGACCATTCAAATAACGGTTGAAGTGTTTGAAGTATGCACTTTTAAACAACTTGCATTGATAATATGCAAAATATTTACATAAAATAAGTAAAATACAGCTTTTAATGTTTTATTGCATGCAATGTTGCTTTAGTGGCAATCGACAATTTGTCTTTTTTCTTAACAGGATTAGAAACTTGTGGATTTCTGATAAGATCTGTATCTTATTTTGTACCCTTCTCCTGACTGATACCTTTTAACAATGAGATCCCTCTTGTGCTTTGGAAGCTCTCTGTGGACCATGGCTTTTGCTGTGGGATGCGACTAAGAAAAGTTCAGGAAAGAGAAACTAGAGCAGCTGAACTTTATTTGGGGTTAATCAGAGGCACTTTAAATGATGGCAGGTGTATGCTGACTCCTATTTAACATGATTTGGAATGTGATTGCTTAATTCTGAACACACCTACATCCCCAGTTATAAGAGGGTGTGCAGACTTATGCAACCACATTATTTTTATTTTTTATTTTCTTCCCTCCACCTAAAAGATTTCAGTTTGTTTTTCTATTGAGTTGTACAGTTAATAGGTCACATTAAAGGTGGAAAAAGTTCTGAAATGATTTATCTTTGTCTCATTTTTTTACAGCACAGAAACCTGACATTTTATCAGGGGTGTGTAAACTTTATATATCCACTGTATATATATAAAAGGTTACCCTCTATGCTATTTTTTTTGCTAGTGGCTTGAACATACTACAGTTGTCCTTTAAGTGAAATAGATGTTATACTTATTCAAGTGAACCTCAGTCCTGGTCAGATTGGGGAGTTAGACCATCGTACAGTTGAGTACAAATGATCATGTTGTCCTTTTTTATCTGTACATTCACCACATTCTCTTACATTTCAGTTATAGCACACGTTGGATATACGACCATGTCCTACGTCTTTGTGAATGATTCGTCCCAGACCAACGTACCCCTGCTGCAGGCTTGCATCGATGGAGACTTCAACTACTCCAAGCGTTTACTGGAAAGTGGCTTTGACCCCAACATTCGAGATAGCCGTGGTAGGACAGGCCTCCACCTGGCTGCGGCCAGAGGGAATGTAGACATCTGCCAGCTCCTTCACAAGTTTGGTGCTGATCTACTGGCTACAGATTACCAAGGGAACACAGCTCTGCATCTCTGCGGTCATGTGGACACTATCCAGTTCCTCGTCTCCAATGGGCTCAAAATAGACATTTGGTGAGTGACCTGCCATGTGTAGTTCGATACTGAGTAAATAAATCACAATAATGTCCTAATAACAGGAGGTAGATGTTTTAATTATGTACTTATCATTAATAAAATTCCTCTTCAATAGTTTTAGAAAGCAGTACTTCTCTCAAACATCAGTTTCTAAGTCTTGAGTTAGGAGGTTTGGCTCCACTTCCTATGAAGCTATCAAATGGGTGGAAGCAACGCTGGTTTGGAAGCAAAGCTAAATGGTCAGACACAAAGTTGTATAGTTGATAAGCTGCACATTTCCAAGGAAACTTGCTAAAAAAAATCTATGTTTGAAAACTTTGAGTCGGACTAAAAGAATAATTAGACAGGGAAAAGTCATAAAGCTACATTTTAGTTAGAAAATACATGTAATTTATTTTTGCTTTCCATTGAGGCATCTATTATAATGATGAAGGTGCTGTGTGTAAGAGGTGTGTACATATCTGCAGGAGGAAAATCTTTCAAAGCATGTGCAGGGAAAAGGTGCGAGTTGTTAAATGCTTAAAGCTCCAATTATTTAATAAATCCGCCTCCCTCTCCCTCCTTTTTTCCTCCTACATACGTGCTTTTCTGGAAGTGCAATGGTCCTTTAAAGTGGTTTCCTTTCAAATGTTTAGTTTACTAGATCTGGCTGGTAGGCACTGGAGGAAAACGCAATGTCTAGGCACAAGCTTGTGTCTGAACATTTAGCACTGCTTCCCAGCCAGAGCCTTTCCTACACTTTGATTACCTCATAGAGAATGGGACGAGAGGTATTGGAGGCTTAGACACTGATGTTTGAAAGTAAGTTTAATATTGATTTTTTTTTTATTTACATTTTAACCCATATCTAGGAATTTTCTTAATAATTGTCTAATTAAAACATCTACCCAATATTATTAGCACATTGCAGTTTTTAAAAAACTTTCTTTATCTATTTAAAGTGTTTGTCCAAGCAAAACAGATTATTTTTAATTTTAATTTAGCAATGGTGTCTTTTTATTTTATGTTGTTTTCGAAAGAATCCCATCCTTCCCATGTACTAGCTCTTGATGATTACCAACTAAACTTGAAAAAGTTTTTACACCATCCGCCAGCCATACCTTATATGTATAGTATAAAAAATGCCTATGTGCACTTTTACTTCTGGTGTATTTTGTACTTTTTAAAGGGACACAGAGGAGGTTGGCTGAATAGGCTATGATCAGTCTTTTCAGTTTAACTTGGTTTTAGATTGAATACACTCGGATCCGCAGGGGGTAATTGACAATTATTGACAATAATCACTTTATTAGAAAGCGGTTTCAGTCCATAGTTATTAAGTGGCTCAGAAAGGCAATATGGCAGGTGTAAGAAAATGCAATTTTCAAAAAATAGTATTAAATTAAGTACTTGTTATAACCTATAGATTTAAATAATACAATATCTAGAACCTCCCATCTGACCCTTTAGGTCACACTTTCAGTTTTTCTGTATAATAATTGAACTAGTTACCAAATACTGTTAATGCTCACTGATTTCCAGACACTCATTTTGTAGTATAATAATAAGTTTGCTTATATATTGGAAAACTCACTAACTAAAGTACCATTAAAAGGATGTGGAAATCACCACATCAGATAGAGGGTGGGTAATCAGGTGGAAATGTTAATATTTTTTTAAATTGACATTGCCATTATTATTTTAATAATTATTTTTGTTTCCTGTATGGCCCCCCCAAAGCCCTAACACAAGCAGCTGCAAAGAACATGAAGTTTAGGCTGTCACACTGATTATATTTTAGCTTTACTGCACTCTTTACTCATTGCTTGTCCTAAAGATACATGGTGCAGTGCATAAATGCATCTGCTCGAGAATATAGTATATAATTAAATATTCCTTCTTTTTTTTTTTACATTAATATTTTTATTTAGTTGAAATAATTGTTTTAAACACATAACAACTTCCATATTTGTCTCGTACCATTTTATTGCAACCTTTATCATTAGGATTTGTCTCTACCTGCATTGCAATTGGTGAAAAGGAATAATATATCTAATACAGGGCTTGATAAACCCCAGGGAGCCATGGCTCCTAAAAATGTACTTACAGGTCCTAAATTTATAGGTATTATACATAAATCTATATATACAATCTATAAGCTGGCTCCTAAAATGTTTGGCTAGCACCTAACTCACCTGGCTGGCATCTAAGTTTCACACTTGATCTAATATATAGCTAATATTAAACCTGCACAGCTCTTTCTTATTAGTTTCACGGCTGGGGAAGATTTGTTGTTGTTCGGTCCTTCAGTCATGTCTGACTCTCGGTGACCAAATGGACACAGCACGCCAGGCACATCTGTCTGTGTTTCTGGTTGTGCTTATCCATATAGTTTTCATGACAAAGATACTAGAGTGGGTTGCCAGTTACTTCTCCTGTGGGGGATCCAGAACTGGAAGGAAAGATTAGCAGCCTCTAGCTTCAAAAGCTTATAACTTAAATATTTTACCAGCATTTTTAAAAAGGAAAGTACATCTTCCTCGTTTTCCACCTTCTGTCTGTCTATGTAGAGCCATTTGGAATATTTCCTCTTCAAGCCATGATTACATTAGTAATAGAGTACTAGATATATGGCATGAACCCACAGAATATAACTTTTGTTAATGTAGCATACAATCATTTATTTCTCTATTACAATTCCAGCAATCACCAAGGTGCCACTCCTCTCGTCCTGGCAAGACGCAGAGGGGTAAATAAAGAAGTGATCCGCATGTTAGAGTCTCTAGAGGAACAGGAAGTGAAGGGCTTCAACAGGGGCACTCACTCCAAGCTGGAGACCATGCAGATGGCCGAAAGCGAAAGGTATGTCCAGTGCTCCGAGCTGCTGATGGAAAAGGGACACAACAACACACTGTCGGAAGGCACCCCGGAGGAAGATTGGTACGTTGGCTGCAATATTTATTGTTTGTTGATACCTTCATGTCTCCTAACAATTTCTTATTGTGTTACTGTTATGACTAACTACCCCATGTACAAGTCAACTAGTAACAAATGTCAACTTCAGCTCGTAACATATGTTGAAGGGATGTATTTAAAAGGGATAAACACTCTTATTTATATTAAAGCACTGTAGTCCACAATATTATAGTATGCACTAAAAGATCACGTTTTAAACAAAGTGTGCATAATACAGTAATTGATCTATAGTATAGGAAAGATAGATTCAGTGAGTCTTATGGATGACTGAACTGCAATATATTGTAATTTAGATAAGATAACCCAATTAACAGGGTTCCAATGAGTCCTTGTTTACCCTTCCTCTTAACTAACTGATAACATAAAGACAGATCAATATCTTTTTTTATCTGCCTGTCTCTTGTTTTGTTTTAGTGCTGATTTTCTTAAGATAATATATATTTTTTTTATAGGCAATTTAACAAATAAAACATTTTTTTTTTTAAATGCATGACAGCAAGTTTTTGGACTACAGTGGCCATTTAATTACAAAGTGTAAAATAAGGCTTCACAAATAAACTTTTTTAAAAAAAAGGTAAATTGATTTTAGTTTATATGCAATGATTAAATGAAGCGTTAACATGAAGCAGCTAAATCATTGTTCATGCTTTTCTTCATTTTTTAACATTTTTATTATGTTCAAGGGGCTTGTGTTTATTTAGTGTTAAAGTGTTAGATAAGTGAGCTGGGATTTTTGTTTATGCTTAAAATACATATCTATAAAGGACCCCCATCTCTCAAATTCTATTTATCTATGACTATTATTTCCCACAGGTGGGGTGATAAAGAAGAAGAGTATGTCAGGTTGGTATAGATTAGAATAATCAGGGGTCGAAATTTCCTGGGATCCAGGGCTTGTACATTTTGTTCTGCTGACTCTGTTTCCAATATGTTTCCATAGTATATTGTGTTTATGTGAAGGTTTCCATTCAAGCTCCTCGAAAATGTCCTGTCTGGCTCCTAGAAAATATATCTGGCTCCTTATTTATAGATATTTTTCTCCATCTCTGACTGTACAAATATTTTAATAATGTAAAGTCTCTGTGACTGTTATTAATTAATCCATCTGTACATGTTCTACTTTCTTATCAAACCCCAGTTTGTGAGTTATTTAATAGTCCTAGATAAAGACTGTTAAAGAAAATATATGTTCAAGCTCAGTTATCTAACACTTCCTCTCAAAAGATTTAATAAAAAAAGCCAAACCTACTGGGTGTTAACTGACCATTGTATTGCATCTACAAGTAAAGCTCATGCATTTGTTTCTTCGGCCTAGAACATTAAAAACAGTATATGGTTTAATATAAATAAAAGTTAATATTGTTTCTTACTTTTTAAATAGTTTATTTTGTCCTCAAGCAGAGCTGCCTTTGTCTACCGTTGTGTGGGCGTGGCCAGTTCTGCCTGGGGAGTGATCATTATGGAGCTTGGAAGCAGGATTGGGTGAGGTCACTGACCCTTCCCATGACATCATTAGCTCCACTGCCACAGAGGTAAAGGATGTATTGTAACGTGCCTCCTAGCCCCACCCTCTTTTCTGAGCATACTCAGTCGGACCGGTTAGCCAGTTAGTTAAGTCTTATTACTCGTCTATATTGCTGTACACTCACGGCTACCTCGCTCTTTAATATAATGTTATTACAGTTGAACCTTAGTTGCGTAGTAATGTAGATTGTTACTGCATAAATAATTTCACTGAAAGCTGCCGCTCCTGCTTTTTTCCTGCAGTGTGTAGAGGGGAAAGGGAATGGATTCGCTACAAATGCAGGCTGCTCATTGGTACTGATTAGGGCCCCCCCACCCACCCCGCAACCTATTTGGTTGAAATAATGAAGCAGGAACATGCCCCCTGGTCTTTTAAGTGGAGGAGTTTGAGAAAGGTCATTCAGACTCATAAACACAGATCTAAGTGAAAAATGCAAGTATTTGAAAAATTCTAAAAGTATTTCAATGTGCTTTTAGGATATCTTTACTGTGATGTGGTCCAAATTGTGTTAAATTAAGTGGTCCTTTTAAATGCACTACAATGGCTCTTATAGCAACCTGCCTGGAAAAAACAGCTTTCAATCAACGTAATCAAAAACAAATATATTAGCAGCACAGATAAACTTAGAAATGGAAAAGCTAACTAACTAACCAACCCAAAGACAATGTTGCCTCATTTACAATCAAATGGCTTCCATGGCTTAGACATTTCAAAAGTACTTAACTGGTAAACTATCCCAAAAACAAAAAACACCTTACTACCCTGGAATATTATTCTTATTTTTTTAGAGGAATGTCCTTGGATCAGTTTGTATGATGAGTCTGTCATTAATTTCCTAATTGTCTTTATGTAATCATGACTTCCTGATACGTTAAGAACAATGTACGATTGTGGACAGAGAAATACACTAAACAGGAAGTACCAAAGAGTACATGAACTTAACAGTTATTTAAAGCTTTATTTATTTATTTTAACAAAAAAAATATGTCTTAATTTTTTAATTAAATCATCTTACATTATCATAATTAAAGGGACACTGGGGTCACCATATGTACTCTGTAGCTTTAGAAGATGAAAAATCATGTGGAAAAGTTGTTTACATTTTTAAAATTGATCAAGACTTAAAGGCATATCTAAGTTTCCCTGCTTTTAACTTTTTCTAATGTAACATATGCTGCTTATGTCAGAAATTATTACATGGAGTCATTCTCTTACATAGGCACAGCGTACCTACCAATAGAAACACTGCACTACTTAAAAAATATATATATTTTAGAGCTGCAAAGGTTCAGAGATGGGCAACAAAAATAAAAAGGGGAATGGAGGGAGAAAAGGCAGATATGATTACCTTATATAAATATATCCAGGGTCAGCATAATTCTTCATTATGTGAACTTTTTGTGCCAAGAGGTTTTCAGCTGACAAGAGGACATCCTTTGATGTTAGAATTTAACAGATTCCACTTTAAGGAAAGAAAAGGGTTCTTCGCTGTAAGGGAAGTCAGACTGTGGAGCTCTCTAACAAAGGAGGTTGTGACAGCAAATTCAATAGATACATTTAAAAATGGGTTGGATATGCTAAACATGGTTTTACAAGTTACTACACACCCTTTAAAAGAATAAGCCCCAGGAAATGGGATTCTCACTTTCCAAAGAAAGGGACTGTCTCCTTGACCTGAGACTGGGGCTTCCCAAAACAATGTTATATGACTTGTAGAGAAAACGTTTGAGGGAAAAAAGGGGTTTTCCTAAATCTTTAACACAACACAATTAGCGTGAACTTTTTAAAGATTTGAGCTGGCAACTCTGAAGATCCAGAACCGTGCAGTATTCAGGATAAAGCATTATAAACACATCATTTGGTGAGAGGCTAGTGTATATACCTACTACTTGTGCCCGCTTCCTTTTGTTTGCTCTGAGTTGGGATGTTATGTTCATTATAATTATGTGATTGTTCGGGTTGTTGCCTTCAGTATCCTCATATGTCAGAGTAAACCGATACTCATAGGATTGCAAAAAAGGATACTATGTACAAGCACAAGTTTAAACACACTTAAAAACAAGAAAAAGAACAAGAGTAAAGATCCTGTAATGAATAATGGCAATATAGCATATGCACAGCAACACAGGTAATACAGCATAAATAATCACAAATGCAGGGGATACTTGCAGTTCAAGCACTGGTTAGGTAAACCAAGTACATGCTGTAGTCCATTTCTGAAACCTTGTTGCCTTAATTTACACTTATAAATCCAGGATACTCTTCTCAAAAAAGAGAGAAAGGGTTGCCAACGGGCCATTTTGTTCACTAAATTAAATTTACCGTGAGGCAGAATATCTGTAGGCATATCTATAATATATATTTTTAGTAGCTGTTCCCCACAAATAACTGCTTGAATGGACCTCTTTTGAATAGCTTGTTACACAAGTAGATAGAGCAGTTTAGTTGGAGAGTTTTTTATGTGATACTATTAAAATGACATCATGTCTCCATTAAAGGGACACTGAAGTCAGACATTAATTATGATGCATTGAAATGAAAACATTAAAAAAACATTACAGAAAGTTTTTTTTTTGTTTTTTCGTTAGTAATCAATGCAGCAAATGGTATGACTGGACATTGAAAATAAAAACCTCTGATATAAAAGTTTGTGAGGTCAAATCCCAGTTCTGTTTTTTTTTAATTAATATTTTTTTATAATTATTTTAAAAGCATGAAAACAACCATAGCTTTCTCATACCTACACCTTCACAATTTTTACCTGCCTTCTGTTTATAAATTAACCTAATTAAAAATGATCATAGTAAAGCAAATAAAGAACTTGTCAGATTTAAGATCACAAGATCCAAACCTTTAAACCATCTCTATACGTGGATAATAATGTGTAAAAATAACAATATAACTAATGTAAGTATATCACTTCCTTCCTCAGCTTGCACAGTTAGTTCTAATTATTGCAATGATGCGTACATTGTGTACAGTAGATTCAGGGGATAATACAAGCACTTTAATATTTCCAACTACAAATGCTTATAATTCAATCAATTTGTCAGAAGTTTAAAAAGTATTTAACTCTCTATCTGATGGTACCAAGAAAACAATAGAAATTGTTAGTTTAGTATATTTTAATTTTATTAGGATAAATTAAACAAATTCTAATAAAAAATTATGACAACTTTTTTATTCAGGCATCTCATTGTTTTGATTCCAAACTGGACCTTTTGTTGTTGTTTTTACACTAAAATTATATCCTTTTTGTTTTGTTTTTTATTGTTTTTTTTGTCTTCTGAAAAAAACATATTCATAATGAAAGTGCTCATTAACTTTTTCTCTAGATGCAGTAATATGATCGTTTTTTGTGTGGGTGAGAAAGTGGGGAAGGTTTGCTCTTTACAAACACTTTTAGTGGCTAAAATAAAAAGAAACATTTCTAACCTATAATGGAAATTAAATCCCACTTGACATTCAGAGTGAAAGTGACCTTTGCTTTATGGTTACACATTAGCTTGTGAATTGGTATGTGCTGTTCCACTTAGTGAGTCCCAAAACATTTGCTTCATATTTTTAATGGAAATGGAAATACTAATGAAAAATTATATTATTTGTGCAAGACTTGATTGATATAACACAGTCAGGTAAATTATGACAGGTATACAAGCATACTCGGCTTAATTAAAGAGTGTATATTGGCATAACTGATAACAGCTGTGGACAAAATATTTAAAACTAAATACATTTTATAGGAGCCAATGGATTGGGTCCATGTTAATATCTTTGTACCTACAGACAGTTCCTGTCCTCGTAAGCCATATACATAAGTGCTTGAGCATAGATGAGTCAATCAATGCTTCACTTATTGTGATTGACTCTCTTGTAATCAGTCAATCCCTAAATCATGTCCAGTTAACATTGACTGAGAACAATGTCTACCTATATAGTATACCTTTAAAGGGCCATTTAATTCAGCAGAATTTGGAGCACACCACTGTAAAGATCTTCTAAGAAAGAGCATGTTGAAATACTTTTTTCAATTTTTGAAATAAGTGCATTTTTTACTGAAAATGAATAAAGTAAAATCTGTGTTTACAAGAGTCACTGACTGCCCACTCATGTAGTGAGCAAAAGATAAAAAAAAACAGTTAACGCTCAAAAAATCAATCTGTGTAGAGCATGGAAATGCTGGAAACACTTAAACAGATCAGTTATTGGTTAACTCTTGAATGCATTCATGAGTTCACGGAAAAACTCCTATCAATCATTTCAAACTCGCACTCTGCTCTCTTATTATTAATGAAAGTGCCAGTATGCAGGATAGACCGTGTTTGTAAACAGACTTAAAACTTTCGATTTTTTTTGTTTCAAATAGTTTATTGTAAAAGGAAAAGAGCAGTTACATTGTACAATGACCTGTTAGGAAACACATCATCCATTGAATTATAAACAATCCAAGCAATGCATATAAGAGCCTGACAGTGGTACTTGCACAAGCCAAATTAGAGTAAATTAGCTCTACATTTTCCCATGCTACCTCCCATTTCCTACAATTTTCTATTATTAACAGTCGACCTCAAGTATATCTAAATTCTATCTTTTTAAACATAGCAAGGAGATGAGCAAACATGTAGTTATCATTGGATAGTGAGAGATCTTAGTGAAGGTGAAGAGATGTCATGTCCTTACAAAGGAGAAACAGGAAACTTCAGTAAAGCATCAAGCAACATGAACCAAAATCATAAAAAAGATTAGAGAGAACCTAAAAAAAACAACAACAAAAAACAAACAACTAAGCGATGTAATAGCATCCCTGTATCAAATCTAGGCACAAAAACCCCAAAAGTCCTTATCTGCAAAGGTAAGAATATACCTTTTCCATTAGTCTTCCAGATCCCGATCAGCTCCCAGATCACTTCCAGGCGTGCAAGTGTAAATAAAGATGGAGGAAATATTAAAGAATTATCCATATGAGAGACTTTCCTGATGATTCAATCATGGTCCCCATATATGAAAGAATAAAGGCATTGAGTCTGATTATAATGTGTCAGCCTCTTGTTAAGCATAGTGTAATTTATTTTCTGTTTTTTACAGAAGCCACCTCTAGGCATCCAGATTTCCAATTTTTGGCAATTTTGTTTTTGGAGGCGAACAGAATAATTTGTAGCAATTTATTTTGGTGATGAGATAGAGAGACTGGGGATAAACCTAAGAGGCATGTCTCTATGCTAGGGGTCAGTTGGTTATCGAATAGATCATTAGCCAGGGCCATGTTGTCTTGCCAAAATTGTTGAGCTTTCGGGCATTCCCACCATACATGTATAACAAATCCTGTAGAGGAGCAACCGCTAAAACAATTTGGTTTCTCCCGGGGATTTAACTTGGGGAGCCGTTCCAGGATTATATATACCCTGTGAAGAACCTTAACTGATGTCTCTAGTAAACTATAGGTCAGAGACCCCTTCGCAGCCAAATTCCAAATTTCTTTCCATTGCTCTATTTCTAATCCATGGGAAATATCGGATTCCCAATCTCTCATATATTGATCCCTAGAGTTCATTGGTAAAGGTATGAAAGCATTCCGAGAATTCCTTTCGTGAGGGGGGTTTTAGCACTAACGCTGGAGAGCCAGGTCGTTGTAGGTGTACCTAAATATTTTGCCATTGACAAAGCCATATGTCGTAATCTACAATAATTAAAATGCTCTTCCAAGGGAATATTATAAAAATCCCTCACTTGTTCAAACTAGAGAATCTTCCCCTCTTTCAACCAAGATCCTAATCTATCAAATCCTCTTATCCTCCACCAATTCTCTGAAACAAGAGTACCTCAGGAATTTCAGGGTGGCGAAATGAAGGAGTTAACTACGAGATTTTAGGAATAATAGTAAACCATTTCTGGGCTCAATTAGGGACAATCTATTAATTGGGTTAATATAACGTCCCACTAACGACAGCGGATTAGCCTGCCATATAACGGTATTCCAGGTGTAGGGGTGCATCATGGAATTCTCAGTAAAAACCCACGGTTGCTGGGGGAGGGAATGAACAATAGGGATGAAGGCCAACTGAGCAGCCTTAAGATATAGTTTAAGGTTAGGGAATGATAAACCTCCCCATTTTTATGTTTCATTAATATTTTCCTAGCAATCCTCGGGGACCTGTTTTGCCAAATAAATCTTATAATCTGTTTTTGCAATCCCATCAGGACCTTTTGAAGGTACAAAGATAGGAAGCAACCTAAAAAGATATAAAAGTCTCGGTAACAGGTTCATTTTGATCTAGTTAATTCAGCCTAGCCAAGAAATTGGGTATTTAGACCATTTAAGTAATGCTTTGGAGAATTGAAATAATATAGGTTGGTAGTTGGCTCTGTATAACTCTTCTAGATTGGGTATAATATTGAGTCCCAAATATTTTATTGACATTTCGGGCCATACGAAATTGTAATTGAGGCGAAGATATTCCAAATCAGCCGGAGGAATCTGGATTAAAAGAGCCTCCGTTTTATCTGAATTTACGTTGAGACCTGAGATGAGGCTAAACCGATCCAAGAGAGTCATTAGGGCTGGAATGAAGTGAGTGGGGTCAGCCAGAGTACACAGGAGGTCGTCCGCAAATAAGCAACATTTGTATTGATGATGTCCTACTGATAAACCTTTTATATCTGCTAAGCTCCTAATTGATTGAGCCAGGGTTTCGACTGCCAGGGCAAATAACATCCCTGTCTAGTACCCCTCTGTATCTTGATAATGGGTCTATCTCTCCCTGGTAAACGTATTGAGGCTGTTGGAAGCTTATAGTAAGTTTTAATAAGATTCAAGAATGGGCCTTTATATCCAAATTTTTCCAACACTGCAAATATAAATTTAACCATTTAACTGTGTCGAATGCCTTTTCAATATCTAGGGTGAGGTGTGGAGGTTGCTTTAGATATATAGATCAAGTTCAGAACCCTTCAAATATTATTCCCAGCTTATCTGTTTGGGATGAACCCTCCTTGATACGTGTGGACCAAATTCGGCAAAAAAATTGAGATTCTATTCATCATGACTTGGGCTAAAAGTTTGATATCATTGTTTAAAAGCGAGATAGGATGACAGTTTTTAGGTTCTAGTGGGTCTCTGCCTTCTTTCGGGAAGAAAACCAGCTCTGCATGGTTTAACTCTGAAGGAACTTGATGCCCCGACTGTTCTCTCTCCCTTCTCTCTCTCTCTATCCCCCTCTCCCTCTATCACACATCACTCCCTCCTCCCCTACATAGATATTACTTACCCCATCCCACGGGCATACAGGGGAGTAATGGCTGCAGCAGGCCCCCGAGACTTCACAGATGGGAAACATAAACGTCGGGGAGCAGTATTGCCCGTGGGATAGGGTAGGTAATATCTGTGGATGGGAGGAGGGAGAGATGTGTGATAGAGAGGTGGGCGAGAGAGAGAACAGGCAGGGGTACACAGTCGGGGCAGGCAGGGTTGCAGTACATATAATAGGCAGGGGTATAACAGGCAGGGGAAGCTTGTAGGGGCTTGCTTCCTAATTAAGGATAAAGTTCAGAGGGAAAGAGATAAAATAATTATTGTCAAATCCATCTCTGCCTGGGGATTTATTCGATTTAAGCAGAGAAATAACCTCAGCTATTTCCTTAACTGTTATTGGTTGATTCAGCAGATCAAGATCATCTGAGGAAATTTTGGGAAGCTTTATTTTATCTAGAAAGTTTGAGATTTCTGCTATCAACGGTTTATCAAAGCCTTGTTCTGATTCCAAATAATATAGAGCCTTATGCCTTCAAAGATTTCTCTTTCAAAGTGTGTATTCTTCTAGCAATTCACTGGCTGTTAATGTTTTCCAATTTTATTACCTTTAATATAATAGTCTTGTTGTAATCTCATTATCATCGTATCAGTTGAGATTTGGAGTATTTTTTTTAGTTTGAAGATTAGTACTATTGATGTGCTTGCATAAATCTTTACTTTGGCTAAATTTATAAACAGCTTGTAATTTATTTAATTATATATATATATAATTCTGAATTGAGACAGCAAGCATAAATAAGATGTCCTTGTTTAAAGCTTGGCCAGTTAATAGTGACTTTTGTTTCTTTATTTATATATACAGATGCCAATGTTCCCTATATTTATTTGAATAAAAAGCAGGGCTCATGGGGTATTCTTTATATGAGTGCACTTTTCCAGGGAGCTCATGAATAAATGCTGTATATACATATTAGGTGTCACAAGATGGCGGACAGGTTTTTCTGCTGGAAAACTATCTAGTGGACCCCACGATTCAGGCCCACATATATCTATCTGGATATGTGGGCAAAGAACCAGCAATTGCCCTGGATCGCCCCCCTCCTCTATGGCCTGTGTGCCACTGCAGCCAGGCAGTGTTGAGGTGGTTTAGCTGCCGCCCTGGGTGCAGAACTCACGATGCAGCTGCGTGGCCAAGATGGCAGCGCCACGTCTCCTCCAAAGGTTCCCCTCAGGATGCCACACAAGGAGCCGGCCGTTACGGAATCGGTAATCCGCTGGGGTAGACCGGCTGTGGCACCCCTCTGCCTCCTACCGCCGGCCTCTAAAGGTTGCTCTGATCTAGGCAAAGGGAGCTGCAGACGGTTGCAATTTCCCCTCTGTAGGTTGTATCCTCTGGCTCCATTCAGGTGTCCAGGAAAGGTAATATATTTATCTTGTTTTATCCTCTCACAGGGAAATATATATGTGCTTGATCCGCGGGATCTAATGAGGTTAGGGTGATATTTATAAGTCTCTTTGGGATAAATTTACTTAATTATCTCCAGTTTTATTATATACTAGCGAATTGCCCGTCAAACAATGACAATAAAATTGTAAGCCAGGCAATGCTATTTGCCACATAACGCGAGGCTATGGGCCATCTGAGCACCTTAGATGCTCATTGCGAGCGTTTTCCCCGTGTACTTTATAGGCCTGTGTAGTTTAGGGCCCTACTGTGTTAGTGCCTGCAATGAAAGTGCTTGCAATGCTGGTTGTCATACAATGTGAGGCTTTTGGTCCTCATTGGTTGTATTTTCAAAGTCCTACGTGTGTGGCATGGTTAGTGTAAGTGTTACTGTTTGAGCCGTTGTGTATTTTCTAAGTTCTGCCTGCCTGGCGTTGCAGAGCCTCGTTTTCAATTCCTTACGTTTTTCGTCCACCATTTTTTTTCTTGCTTAGCCGATTTTCGAGTGACGAAACCCTGTAAATAAGGCTTAAAATCGCTTTCAACCTCACTCCCAGGCTTCCTGGCTCTCTCCCCCTGTGCTGTGTGTGACTGTTTTTATTTATTTTTTAATTATTTTTCTTGTTTTTGAAGTTACGCGCTACATGCTTCAACGGCTCACCTCGCTTTGTGAGGCTCGCAGATGAGCGCCTTTGGTGCTCATATCGCAGGTGTGACTGCGTGGCTGCTTAAGTGCTGGACGGCTGCTCGCATGTGTGACGGCAAATTACAGTTTGACAACTATTATATGTGATTATAGCGGAGCTCTTCTGTGGCATGTCTTCCACGACTCTCATCTTAAGATTTTTTTACCTGTTATTAGTGTAATTAAAAACTAGATCATTTTAATATAAAATCTTGTGCTTTTTCACACCATGAAGACCACTTTCAGTGAGGCCCTTTAAATAACCACTTTTAAGTGAATTTAAAGCCTAGTTATTACTTAGTCTGGTACCCAATTGAAAACCCACCCTAGCAGATGAAAGAAACACCCATTATTATCGCTTATGTACCATTAGAAAATAGGATAAGCATGATTTTCAAATGTATTCTGTATTACAAGTTTTATGAATTACTGTAGTTTACAGAAATAGGTAGTCGACTGAGTAATAATTAGACTTTAAATGGACACTGTAGTGTTAAAACAAGTCATGTCCCTTAAAATGTATAAGCTGTAATTAGCAAAAAGAAATTCCTATTAGCCCAGCTATATAAAGTTATGGGTTATTACGTTTTTTTAAATTAACCTTATGTCCAGTAGGCTGCCATATTGGGGTGTTTCTCTCCACCAATCCTTCAGAAAGCAGAAGTGGTGAACAGAGGGAAATAAAAAAAAAATGGGATAATTAATAACTTTGTATTGGGCAACTTAAAATGTAAAGGCTTATTTAATCCCTACAGTGTGCATTTGAATCTCACATGCGTATTATTTTATAAATACTTAGGATGTTTCTGTAATACTCTTCTATCCACTCAGTTAATATTATGGAGGTCCAATAACCTTCCAAAAACCCAGTCTATAGTGGATTCGACCTAGTAATGTCCATATGACTGCTGTGTTACTGACCTTTAGAAGTGAAAGCTTTAACCATGATTGCATAGTTCTAACTAAATGTCAGTTTGATTTGTCATAATTGGCTGACTGGTGGTTTAGACTAATAGGGCTGATTTAACGGTCTAAAATGACTGCACTCTGTAAGCAATCGGGGAAATCCCATATATCACTTGGGGGCTGGTAGACAGTGCAATTTGTGAAAGGTCAGGCAATGTAATAGAGCTTATTTGTATCTGACTGGCCTCCGTATCTGTCTGGCTTTGTATATGTATAGCGCTTTAGGGAAAGCGCTATGGACACCGGATTCCAAGCTCAAAGACAGGGCCCTCCATTCTTTGCAATGTGTGAATCTTGAACATGTCATTGCCTGTAACTTAACTTATGTGTAGCGCTACGGAATATGTTGGCGCATTACAAATAAACGATAATAATAATAATATGTATGCCTATTTTAAGTGCTGCCCAAAACTGCTCACTAATTCCCAAATAAGAATTTTACATAGATTTATATAGTGGCAGAATGATATCTAGCCCTATTAAAACTGTAGCCTGTAACGTAGCCCACAAGACTTGCGGCTTTTAAATTGCCCCCCCATAAAGCAAGCCGCTGACAATCTGTCTACGGGATGTGGAACTTTGCGGCCGCAAATCCTTTGTTCTGTCAAGCCCGTAACTGCTACGTTCCAATTTCGCTATTAAATTGCAACTAATTCACTGGCGTTCAAGCTCGTAACACACAAATGGAGCCAAGGACCCGCAAGGTGGGTAAAGTCCAATCCGTAGCACTGTAAATGCAAATATACACACACTACTGTACATATAATAAAAGGAAAGTGATGTTAGGTATTAGAATGAATTGCACAACATTCTCAAGCTCGCAAATCGGCAATATAAAATACTTTATTTCATGTGTAATTTCCGTGTTATATGGATTCCAGCAATCAATGTGTTAATACATATAATGGAACTTGCATGGAATAGAATATCATATTTACTGATATATTAATATTTCATTATTTCTGGATGGCGGGTCAGATTGAAACTCGTAATTGAAACCTGTAAGACTTTGAAATCCCACCTCCATTTTTCAATGACATAATTATGATGATCTCTGTTGCCATTGGCTTCATCTAAACCCGCAACTATGGGTTTGACTAATTGATGATCAACAATTTAGCAAATCCGGCAGCCGACAACTGGATTACAGGTTCTGCGTCTCCGGCCCATAACTCGCACCCTGCTCGAATTTAATAGCTGTAACTCTGCCAAATTTCAAGCCCGCACCCGTTGCGGGTCTCACGTTGCACTTACGGGCTTGGAATTTAATAGGGCTGATGGTGTTCAGGGCTTCCTAGTGGCTCAAAGCCTAACTGTATGTGTTTCTGTGTACAACAGTGGAGTAAGGGGAATGGGATTTATTTTCTCATTGGCCTTTAAGGTAATTTTTATATTTGACACCTTCCCTCTTCCACTTCACATTCTCAGAAAATGCACATTTTGATGTCCCTGCTCTGTATGCTTTTCTTCGTTGTTAACATTAAAGTTTTCTCTAAAAATGGTTTTATACGGTAGCCCTTTAATAAAGAGGATTTAAATAACGTTTCTTCAGCTACTGACTGTTTGTTTGATTTTGCTTTAGTTACTTGTCAGAGTCGAGTTGTTGGAGCGGAATAAATTGAAACGCTTCTATTGTTTGATGCTGTAGAGCATCCAGTAATTACACTGTCTGGTAAAACATGCACCATGGCAAGTCTATCCCTGATATTGTGTTAGAGCAGGATTGTGACGACTAAAATCAGATCGGTTTGTTTAATGAGTCAGTCATGTCCAGTTTTTTTTAACTTTAGAGTTTCTAAATGTTTTGCCCAGAACAGCCCAAATCAATTTATATTTCCGGAATAATGAACTTCCATGCACATAATTACTTGCCAATGGCTGCAGTTAGCTAGTCATTTTGAAAGGACCACTTTACTTTAATTAAACATTACATTTGTGATGGATATAACAAAATTAGCAACAGTGTATGCAAAAAGCATAAAATTATTTTAGAAAAAAAATTAAAGGTGTATCTAAGTTTCCCTATTCTTACCTTTTTCTAATCTAAGACCTGCTGCTTATATCAGACACAATACTTTGAGTCATTCTATACACATACAGATTTATTTTATTTAAAACTTGTTTCCACACCCCAGATCTGCCTACATAGGCATCTGATACCTACCAATAGAAACACTGCATTCAAATACGGAGATTAACCCTTTCTTAACCTTCAAGCCAACAGCAGCTCAATGCAGAGATCTACAGATCAGTGTCTGACTCCTCCTACTTGCTTCTACAAGGGGATTACACATTCCATGATTCCTTACTGCACAAACTGCCATCATTGATTGTTACATTGTATTAAAATGTATAGCTGCCTGTGTTTGGCCAAAACAAATTATGAATGTTATGCTAATTTTGGCAGGGATTTTAGGGGTGTCAACTCACAAAAGCTGCTGCTTGAGATTTAAGAGATTTAGCAAAGATCAGGGTTTAGTGTTTATTTGGGGGGGGGGGGGGGTTTCATGCAAAAAAATGTTTGCATTCACTGCTGATTTGCCTCTATCAGATGCATTCATAATCCAGGAAAGTTAGATAAGCCTTTTAATTTCAGCAGATTCTGCTAGTGTCTAGAGAAATCCTTTTTGACCAGTGTATCAGTGAGTAGGCACTGTGCAGGGAAACCAAGATATGATATTTGAACTGTGTGGAGAAGGTGTCAAATACTAATGAGATAGCCAACCCTGCCTCCTTTTTCACCCCTTGAAAGAAAAAAAAAAAAAAAAAAAAAAGAGTACAACCACCAGGCACCAAACCAACAGAAAGTGTTGAATACAGACAACATGGAAGCCCAAGTTCTGTCAAATTTGTTTATGCTCATAGCTTACACAGTTTCTTATAACATGTCGTTACATACTTCATAAGTATATAGTAGTCCTTCAACATGTCTTGAGGAGATGACTCAAAACTTAATACATTTCTGAAAAAAAGATTTTTTTTTTTTAATCCGAAGGATATTTATTATCTTATTACCTTTTTTTAATCTTATTTCGTTGTGATCTCAGTCCTCATATTTGTAATGGTACATCATAGATATGATAATGAGCATGCATTTTCAGTTCTATCTTCCTCCAGTGTCTTAGTTTGTTTGAAAAGTGGTATATCTTCTTCAATGTCTCCTAATTGTGTAATTTACTAAAATTAGCTGGCCCATTGCCGTCCAACTTCTTTAGTATGGAGGGCAGATGTTTACTGGTCAGTAATCTGGTTGGCAAAAAAAAATATATATATATATATTATAGCATGAAAGCACTAAAGATGATGTCCCAAGTGTTTAAACTTCCCCAAATGTTTTATTTTAATAATGTTTGGGGTCTAGGGAGAATCGGTGCCCCACAGAAAGCAACTGATAGTCTGCCAGTGGGACATTATGGAACGAGGCGATTACCCAGAGGGCAGTGCAAGAGCCAACTCTTATATTTATAGGGATATTACTGGGCAACTCAGTAAAGGTACATATTATGTCTGAACTGGTATAAAACCATACAATAACAAAAAACGCTGAATAAAGTTAAGTTATGATAGTCTGTGAGTTATTGTTAATAGGACCACCCTCGTGTTCATACAGTGTGACTTAATATATTTAATTATAGAGTAATAATAACATATGTATATCACAGATCAAAAAGCTTTTAAAATCTATTCTTGAACTAATTTTTTTCATACTACAGCAGAGATGTCTCTGTCCACCCACATTAATAAGGATAGATGTCTCAAAAAGTGATATCACTAAATGGATTCCACTATTCAAACATAATCTTCAAGTATTCTGATTTTCCCCAGAAAAGTTTTTATGTTCATGGCTCATACAGTTGCAAATGTTGTTAGTTTGTTACATGCTTCAAAAATAAGTCCCATTTTCTTTAACTACAGTGTTTATTTGTTTTTATTTATTGGGTACATTACATAATTTATTTGTGTCTTAAACCAATGATATTTGTAAGATTACAAATTAAAGGACAATTTAAGAGTTTTAAAACCAAAGTCCTTTCCTGTTATGATGAGTATAAAGATAATAGCTCAATTGAGATATCTGTTAACAGCTTTTAACTGAATATCTGTGAAAATGCAAGGGGTCCATATTATGACAATCGAGCTTGGATGTATCACATAATATAAAAGGGTCATTATAGTGTTCACACAATAGGGCCTTATTTTGTTTATTATTTATTGTTTTAACTGGTTAGCAATATAATCAGAATTTGAAGAAGAAAAAATCAAAGTAGTTTTAAAACTTACATTTAAAGTTTTTAGTATTTGGGACTTTAGGAGATCACCCCACCTCCTATCAAGTGTCCAGGATGTGGGAGAGAATCTTCTTATGGATGCTGTCCTTATGGTGGTTTTTATGTGCCTGCATCCATGGAGAAACTCTTGTAGAGAAATCTATACCAGTGAGACCTAATAGTTAGGACACTCTCTTCCTAAGCACATCTACTGGAAGTTAGAATGTAAGTTCAAATATCACTTTCAAAAGTTACATTTAATTTACATTGTGCAACTTTTGATTTTATTGCTAATCAATAATTAAATAAATTAAATGTTATTGTACTACTATAGTGGCCCTTTATGCAAATTATTATCAAATTATTTTTCAATGCTTGGCGTTGTAAAGCATTTTCTTACAGCAATGTATTCTTACAAAATTATGTTATGTGTTTTTTTTGTTGCTGTTTTTTTTTGGGGGGGGGGGGGTATGTCAGACTTGCGTGAAATGACACTTTATTTGTGTGTGCACTCACATTTCCTGTTTTCTTGCAGTGCAATGGAAAGTCATTCCCTCCTGAATCCAAACCTGCAGCAAGGGGAAGGAGTCCTCTCCAGCTTCCGCACCACTTGGCAGGAGTTTGTAGAGGATCTGGGGTTCTGGAGGGTACTTCTTCTCCTCATCGTCATTGCCCTTCTATCCCTTGGCATAGCTTACTATGTTAGTGGGGTGCTTCCATTTGTGGAAAATCAGCCTGAACTAGTGCACTAAAGCAAAGGCTCTGCCTGTCTACACATTTGGCTTCTCATTAAGTTTCATTGCAGCGGCATTTTGTATGAGCTGCATTTATAGACTGAACCACTTTTCATCAACCAATCCGAAACTCCTTAACTGGGACTAATAACTCTACAACCCCAGCACATTCCTAGAAGATCTGACAAAGTATATTCTTTGACAACTTCTTGAAGGCCATTGGTGGAATGGACTTGCTTTGAGATGATGTGGAGGATGTCTGTTATTCCTACAAAGTATTCTCTATGGTGGTTCAAATCTCTCCCATCTATTAGGAGGCGAGATGATCAAATGACAGAAATGGTCCACCTTCAAAAGGCAATTGGGGTTTTTCATTAGCATTTCAGCTTCAGTACGATTGTCGTTTACGGCTTTGTTAATAATAACTAATTTAAAACTGATGTGTTAATTGCCTATATTCTATCTTTTAGTTTGGTATCAGCCTTTTAATATACAAATCCATGTTAGGCTGGAAGATGTACATGAAAGTGAGTTATCTTCACATTAAGTAGTAAGTTCTATAATTACAAACATAGCAAAACATCTCATTTAAATTGTTCTTGAATAACAGATCCTCATAAGCAACCTATATAATGCCTGATATTTTGATTTCTACTAGCAAAAGTGTGAAATTTAAATGTAATGATTAATTTTTTTAAATTTCAAATGGGCTAATATATTACCTGTATAAATTCTATTTTTGTTGACTACATTCATACACCAACGGATTTAGTACAAGCTGAGCATTTGCAATCTGATATATTTCAGCATCATTCGTGATCTGTATAACAATCGCTTAGGACTATCATATTGCTGTGGATACATTTATCAATATATATATATATATATATATATATATATATATATATATATATATATATATATATATATGTATATATATAATATACCCACATCCGCAAAACAAAGTCCATTAGAGGGCATGGAGTAAGCACTGTGATGCATGCCAGTCTTCTAGAGAATACAAAACATTTCATCCCTTTCACTAACTAGACCTCTATAATATGTTAATATTAATTATGATATGTTATAATTATGATATAATATATTAATATTAATTTATTTCTCAGAGAAAAGTTTAGCAACTTTTTGCTATCAATCCCACAAAATATTACATTTATGTTATGGCTTATTAGAGTACTCAGTAGCTACATATTCAAGTATTCACATTAAAAGACCACTGGGGTCAACCTTTTCTCTGTATGAATTTTTGAATAACCAAACTTGATCATGGGTAAAAAATAATTAGGAAAATTAGAAATAATATAGTCTTTACTTTTGAGTTCTATGCTGCTCTGTTTCATGTTGCTTTTCCAACCTGATTTGGTCTTGTATTTTCTCAAGAAAACCACTGGTAATTTTGTCACATTCCCATAGCACAGATAGAATCTTTGCTTTTACAGTTGTCCCATCAGCAAAAACCTAAATGAGGGATTCCACAGCAGCATAATTGCAAATAAAAGGTAATAAATTATAGGCTGCATTGTTTTTACAATTAATTTAATTATATTTTTTGAAGTGTAATCTTTCAAACCAGTAAATTTGAAATATAGGACTACACTTGAAAATACGCCATATGATCCTTTAAGAGAATATGTTAAGCACATCTATTGACCCAAATGGAAGGACATTGTACCCATCGACCCTACTTTACATTGTTATAAACAGAGCCCTTGTTTGAGTCAAATAAGTCAAGGCAAAGTTACTGCTGAAATAAATTGACAGATAAAAAGGAAGAATGCATGAGTAGAGCAGATAAATAAAGCCAATCTGACCTTATAAAGGCCCGTTACCTCAGTATTTCACATTACATTTTATATTTTGCAGCGGGAGCACTGCTAGCCAAGCCAATTTTGGTAAATATCAGTATATTTTTCAGTATATCAGTATCTATGCTGAAATCAGATTCTTGCAGGTGGAATTAGCTTTTATATAAACCTACAGACACCATATGGATATATGGATTGTCTCTTTCTACAACTGATAACGTTTTATGTATTATTATATTGGCTATAAGTGCTTCATTTCAAGTTCAGGCTAAATCTAAATGGCTCTTAGGTGAATGAATACACCTACAGAAATTCAGATATGTGTGTAAATCCACGGCGGCCAACATCCAATCCAACCTCCAGCCTGTTCGCTATATGAGTAAACCGAGCTTTATGCATCTTCTCAGCTACCTAATGACTCTCTTCTCCAAAAATACTTCCCTACACCTCTCTTCTCTGTTTGATTTAACCGTTTTTGCCGTGCGTACTGAAAAAAAGCTTAAAAGCATTTTGATGTCCTTTTAAGCACATGGGGTGGTGGTATATGCCATACTACAAGTAAATTCGACTGCCCATAGCTTTGTAAATGTTATAAAATTTGCCATTTATTCCTGAAAAAAAATCTTCAAGCAAGAGGAAACGCGTCATGTGTGCTCAGGAGGAGACAAAACATGTTGGCATCAGCTAGTTGAAAGAAAAATAAGTTTGTAAAGCAATTACATTTCTGTTTCCTCTTGTTCTAGAGAGCTAAATAACCCAAACATTGTGATGTGTGTGTGTATATAGTTTTGTAGTTTGTTTGTTTTTTTTGTGTGTATTTATGTGTTGTAGTAGATAATGTCTTTATTATATTAGAGATTAATCTTTGTTTCTTTGCAAATGTTTTTTAAGCTTCTTATGTATTCTTTGTAAAATGTGTAATATGTTATTTGACAGCAAGGTATCATTAAAGAGCATAAAAACATTTTAGTTGTTTTTTTTATATGGAAATGTTTTTACATTGCATAGATTAATAGGACTAATATTTTTGGATGTATGAAATTCATGCAGTTTAAATGCATGAATTTTTGGTTAGTTTAAAGAAGTGATTCCCAAACCTTTACTCCGGGACACTTAGGGCCTTATTCAATTGCAAGCTTGAAATTTGTAGCAGTTACAGAGCGATTCAATTGCTCAAGCCCGCAGCTACCTGGTCGAAAGCCTAAACCGTAAACCATGCACCCGTAAGTAGCATTTCAGGGCATGATCATGATCAGTTAAGTAAGGCCGTAACTACCGATTTTAGAAACAGCCAATAGTAAATGAGACTGACATCATGACGTCCGTAAAACATGGAGGTTAGACGTCAATCCATTAGCATTTAAAAGTCTGATATGTGATCGGACTCTCAATCCGGCAATGTACAATATAATAAAAATTAATGAAGAAAATGTTCTAGTCCATGTGGGTGGCCTGATATGCATTAACTCTTTGATTCCTGGGATTAATATAATATGAAAATAAACATAAAAATAATCATTTTTAATTGCATATTTTCAAGCTTGAGACTGTTGTGCAGTTAATTCTGATATCCTTCATCGCTTTCCCCATCTTTTAATGTACAGTATTGATTTTTTATTTGCATTTACAGTGCTATGATCAGGTGTTTAACCCCCTTGCAAGTCCTATTTGGTACTCTTAGAATTTTCTTTTACATTTGCCATTTACATGTGTAAAAACATTTGCGGGCTTGAGGAATTGTAGCAATTGAATAGCGATTTGCGATAGTAACATTTACAGGCGTGAAAGATCAGGCTTAGTTGGGTCGGAGTTACGATTTTAACAACCGCAGGAATTTTCAGCCTGTAACTCGCAAATTGTTGGCGGATAGCTAAAAACCGCCAATTGAATAGCAAATTAGTTTACAGGCTACATTACGGGCTCCAGTAACCCACAATTGCTCAATTGAATAGGGACCCTAGACAGGTCAGGATTTATGTATAGCACTATGTAAATACAGGTGAGACAATTAGAGGTTCCACAGTCTGTTGAATACTAGTTGCCTCACTTGTCTTCAAATACTACTAAACCTAAATCCTGGCCATATTTTTTTATATTGTTAGGGTATTATATATTTCACAAGTGTGAGGTTTTACTAAAATACAGTTACCAACATACTTGCAGTTATGTCCCTACTGCTATAACTATAATACATATTGCCTTTTTGAAGTCCAAAGAGATGAGAGCCCTTTGGCTACTGAGTAGCTGAGCTGATTGTGTATTGCTCAGCTGTGTGATTTTCTTACATATACATGATGGCAGTTTTTAAAAGTCGTATTTTTTTTTTTTTTTTTCAACCCATGAGTTAAAAGTTTAAAGGCATATTAAAGTAAAGTGGCTTATACAGTGCCTTGGTATTCAGCCCACTCCATCAAGTCAAAAATGTTGGCCAAACCTCCACTCGCTTGGTCCATCTCTAAAGACTTCATGGTTACCAACACTGTTCAACCACTTGAAAGTGACTTCTCATTTGAGCTTCCAGCTCTGGTATTCACCCCATTCCATCAAGTCCAAAATGTTGGCCAAACATCCACCTTGCAAAAGTATTCACCCCCCCTTGACTTTTTACATATTTTGTTACATTACAGCATTAAATTCAATGTTTTGATAATCTGAATTTTATGTGATGGATCAGAACACAATAGTCTAAGTTGGTGAAGTAATATGAGAAAAAGATATAAGTAAAACTAGTTTTTATAAATAGAAAACAGAAAATTGGCATGTGCGTATCTATTCACCCCCTTTGTTATGAAGCCCATAAAAAGCTCTGGTGCAACCAATTACCTAAATACAGTGATTATAAAAAGTCTACACACCCCTGTTAAAATGTCAGGTTTCTGTGCTGTAAAAAAATGAGACAAACATAAATCATTTCAGAACTTTTTCTACCTTTAATGTGACCTATAAACTGTACAACTCAATTGAAAAACAAACTGAAATCTTTTAGGTAGAGAGAAGAAAAATAAAAAATAAAAATAATGTGGTTGCATAAGTCTGCACACCCTCTCATAACTGGGGATGTAGCTGTGTTCAGAATTAAGCAATCACATTCCAAATCGTGTTAAATAGGAGTCGGCATACACCTGCCATTATTTAACGTGCCTCTGATCAACCCCAAATAAAGTTCAGCTGCTCTAGTTGGTCTTTCCTGAAATTTTCTTAGTCGCATCCCACAGCAAAAGCCATGGTCCACAGAGAGCTTCCAAAGCATCAGAGGGACCTCATTGTTAAAAGGTATCAGTCAGGAGAAGGGTACAAAAGAATTTCCAAGGCATTAGATATACCATGGAACACAGTGAAGACAGTCATCATCAAGTGGAGAAAATATGGCACAACAGTGACATTACCAAGAACTGGAGCTCCCTCCAAAATTGATGAAAAGACGAGAAGAAAACTGGTCTGCGAGGCTACCAAGAGGCCTACAACAACATTAAAGGAGCTGCAGGAATATCTGGCAAGTACTGGCTGTGTGGTACATGTGACAACAATCTCCCGTATTCTTCATATGTCTGGGCTATGGGGTAGAGTGGCAAGATAAAAATTTTTCTCACGAATAAAAACATCCAAGCCAGCTACATTTTGCAAAAACACATCTGAAGTCTCCGAAAAGCATGTGGGAAAAGGTGTTATGGTCTGATGAAACCAAGGTTGAACTTTTTGGCCATAATTCCAAAAGATATGTTTTAGTGCACATAACCAAAAGAACACCATACCCACAGTGAAGCATGGTGGTGGCAGCATCATGCTTTGGGGCTGTTTTTCTTCAGCTGGAACTGGGGCCTTAAGATAGAGGGAATTATGAACAGTTCCAAATACCAGTTAATATTGGCACAAAACCTTCAGTCTTCTTCTAGAAAGCTGAACATGAAGAAGAACTTCATCTTTCAGCATGACAACGGCCCAAAGCATACATCCAAATCAACAAAGGAATGACTTCACCAGAAGAAGATTAAAGTTTTGGAGTGGCCCAGCCAGAGACCAGACCTGAATCCGATTGAAAATCTGTGGGGTGATCTGAAGAGGGCTGTGCACAGGAGATGCCCTCGCAATCTGACAGATTTGGAGTGTTTTTGCAAGTCAAAATGTGCCATGCTGATAGACTGAGTGCTGTAATAAAGTCAAAAGGTGCTTCAACAAAGTATTACTTTAAGGGTGTGCAACCATATTATTTTATTTTTATATTTTTTCTTCCCTCTACCTAAAAGATTTCAGTTTGTTTTTCAATTGAGTTGTACAGTTTATAGGTCACATTAAAGGTGGAAAAAGTTCTGAAATGATTTATCTTTGTCTCATTTTTTTACAGCACAGAAACCTGACATTTTAAGAGGGGTGTGTAGACGTTTTATATCCACTGTAAGTCACATAATTGGTGAAATGATGTCCACCTGTGTACAATCTAAGTGTCACATGATCTGTAACTACATATCCACACCTTTCTTGAAAGGCCTCAGAGGCTGCAACACCTAAGTAAGAGGGACCACTAACCAAACACTGCCATGAAGACCAAGGAACTCTCCAAACAAGTAAGGGACAATGTTGTTGAGAAGTACAAGTCAGGGTAAGGTTATAAAAAAATATACAAATCTTTGATGATCCCCAGGAGCACCATCAAATCTATCATAACCAAATGGAAAGAACATGGCAAAACAGCAAACCTGCCAAGAGACGACCGCCCACTAAAACTCACGGACCGTGAAAGGAGGGCATTAATCAGAGAGTCAGCACAGAGACCTAAGGTAACCCTGGAGGAGCTGCAGAGTTTCACA
The DNA here is from genome assembly GCA_027410445.1 of Discoglossus pictus. NCBI lineage: Eukaryota > Metazoa > Chordata > Amphibia > Anura > Alytidae > Discoglossus > Discoglossus pictus. The sequence goes on from CM050166.1 coordinate 55,404,421, forward strand.
GCAGAGACTGGAGTATATGTACATAGGACAAAATTAAGCCGTAGCCTCCATAGGAGTTGGACTTTATGGCAGAGTGGCCAGAAAAAAAACATTACTTTCAGAAAAAAACAAAATGGCACATTTTGAGTTTGCAAAAAGGCATGTGGGAGACTGCCAAAATGTATAGAGGAAGGTGCTTTGGTCTGATGAGACTAAAATTTAACTTTTTGGCCATCAAAGAAAACGCTATGTTTGGTGCAAACCCATCACATCACCCAAAGAACACCATCCCCACAATGAAACATGGTGCTGGGAGCATCATGCTGTGGGGATGTTTTGCAGCAGCTGGGACTGGAAAACTGGTCAGAGTTGAGGGAAAGATGGATGGTGCTAAATACAGGGATATTCTTGAGCAAAACCTGTACCACTCTGTGCGTGATTTGAGGCTAGGACGGAGGTTCAGCTTCCAGCAGGACAATGACCCCAAACACACTGCTAAAGCAACACTTGAGTGGTTTAAAGGGAAACATGTAAATGTGTTGGAATGGCCTAGTCAAAGCCCAGACCTCAATCCAATAGAAAATCTATGGTCAGACCTAAAGATTGCTGTTCACAAGTGCAAACCATCCAACTTGAAGGAGCTGGAGCAGTTTTGCAAGGAGGAATGGGCAAAAATCCCAGTGGTAAGATGTGGCAAGCTCATAGATACTTATCCAAAGCGACTTGGAGCTGTGATTGCCACAAAAGGTGGCTCTACAAAGTATTGACTTTAGAAGGTAAATAGTTATGCACATTGCCTTTTTCTGTTATTTTGTCCTATTTGTTGTTTTAAAAAATAAAAATCTTCAAAGTTGTGGGCATGTTCTGTAAATTAAATGACGCAAATCCTCAAACAATGCATGTTAATTCCAGGTTGTGAGGCAACAAAACATGAAAAATGCCAAGGGGGGTGAATACTTTTGCAAGGCACTGTAAATGCATCCAGTAGAGTGCATCATAACCCACCTAGCAAAAAAATTTTACATTAAAACATGCAAGCCATTTTTACAATAAAATAAAAATTGTGCTGGGGTTGAAGTTAACCCCAGCAACTGAGATTTGCATACTGGGCTCCACATTTCTAATGAGGAGCCCAATATGCAGCACATGTGCATGCTGATTAACATTTCAGCCAATCAGCAAGCCTCCATCTCCCTCCCTTCCATGGTGTAGCCACAGCCCTGCCTCCATTTCCCTCCCTCCTGTCTCCTGTGCAGAGCTCAGGGTCGTGTGGGCAGAGCATTTACCAAGAAGTGCTGCTGAAGGTAAAAACCCTTTGTGTTTTTTATGTTTCATGCTGTGCTATCAAAATGAACTATTTGAATTGTATAGGTCATTGTGTGCCTCTGTGTATATCAGTGTGTCTCTATATGTATGTCTGTATGTGCCTCTGTGTGTATCAGTGTGTGCCTCTGTGTCAGTGTGTGTATCAGTGTGTGTATCAGTGTGTTCCTCTGTTTCTATGTGTGTATCTGGCGCTTGGGGGCAATTCATAGGGGTTGGGGGAGGTCACGGGGCAATTCTCTGGGGCTGGGGGGCAAATCATCTGGGATGTAGACAAAACAATCAGTGAATAAAGGGACAGAAATCTAAAGGAAAGGAAAGTGTCTGACATCATGTGACTTCCCACAGTAGGGCAGACTTCAGGTGATAACTGAGCATGCCTGCACAATCCCCAGGCCAAAAAGAAACATTGTATAAGATATGCTAATTTTACCAGGGAATTTCAGGGGGTGTCAACATTGAGAGAAAACTCTTTGCAAAAGTAAGAAATTCAGCAAACTTCAGGCTTAACGGTTTAACTGTTTACTTTGGAATTTTTTCATGCAAATTTTTTTTTTCAGACACTATAAATGTTCCTATCAGATGCATTAATAACCCAGCTCACTCACATATACCTTTAAGGATTAAAGCTTAGCATAATGCCTTGTAATTTATTTTACACTTCAGCGTCTAACCAATAAAATAAAGGAAATATTTTAATTAAATGTCTGCCCTGAAACATACCAGTTTTTAATGCAAGAGAGCACTTTTTTGCTTCTTTCATTTCATGCTATAAATGCATAATAGGAAAATTGGTGTTCTTTGGACTGCTGGGTTTTGAACGATATAGATGTGGATGATGCTTTAAGTAAGCCTCCAAATGCAAATTCAAGTCTGTGTTAAAAAAAAAAAAAAAGGAAATCACAATCAGTGTTTGTTTTAATAAATATGACATTTTGGATACATTTCAGACAGGAAATAATTTTAAGGCTTATCACATGCTTTCTTGGAAATCAGCTGGTTTATCTAATGTGCAATAAAGATATTGTGCAAAGGTTACAGGTACAAAAGCGGGTCATTGATTGAATTCATTCATTGTAATGTTATAATCGGCATGCTTTACATTTCCTAAAGAGAAAGAACTTTGCCCTTCCCTTGAGCGTTGAGGTTGCCTCTGCTCCCTACTGGATACATGTGGCACACATTAATATACCCCATATATGCAACTACTAAGATTCTAAATGGTTCCAGCAGATATAGCAGAAATTATGTTTTTCTATTTAAAACCTATATTTTTACCTGCCTAATTATGCTTTTAGACTTAAAGTTTTCATACATACTTTATAGAACCACTGTACAATGGAAAAAATAATAGTCAATTTACAGAGTAACATATCATTTAGAATAAAAAACAAACTAACTTTCAGTCCATCAAGTCCGATCATTTTAGATCTCTATGTTTTGTGAATTGTCAGTTGATCAAGAGGAAGGCAAACAAACATTTCACTAAAGTGTAAAATCTTGGCATCACATTCGATCCTACCTACTCTGACTGATCATATATAGTCGGTCACTCGTACCTGCCAATCACTTCTCTACAACATTTCAGAAATTATGCCCCTTTATCACTTCCTCCACAACAAAAAATATGAATTCACTGTCATATTCAACCACTTGCAAGTGACTTCTCATTGGAGCTTCCAGCTCTGCTATTCACCCCACTCCATCAAGTCAAAAATGTTGGCCAAACCTCCACTCGCTTGGTCCATCTCTAAAGATTTCATGGTTACCAACACTGTTCAACCACTTGAAAGTGACTTCTCATTGGAGCTTCCAGCTCTGGTATTCAGCCCACTCCATCAAGTCAAAAATGTTGGCCAAACCTCCACTCGCTTGGTCCATCTCTAAAGACTTCATGGTTACCAACACTGTTCAACCACTTGAAAGTGACTTCTCATTTGAGCTTCCAGCTCTGGTATTCACCCCATTCCATCAAGTCCAAAATGTTGGCCAAACATCCACCTTGCAAAAGTATTCACCCCCCCTTGACTTTTTACATATTTTGTTACATTACAGCATTAAATTCAATGTTTTGATAATCTGAATTTTATGTGATGGATCAGAACACAATAGTCTAAGTTGGTGAAGTAATATGAGAAAAAGATATAAGTAAAACTAGTTTTTATAAATAGAAAACAGAAAATTGGCATGTGCGTATCTATTCACCCCCTTTGTTATGAAGCCCATAAAAAGCTCTGGTGCAACCAATTACCTAAATACAGTGATTATAAAAAGTCTACACACCCCTGTTAAAATGTCAGGTTTCTGTGCTGTAAAAAAATGAGACAAACATAAATCATTTCAGAACTTTTTCTACCTTTAATGTGACCTATAAACTGTACAACTCAATTGAAAAACAAACTGAAATCTTTTAGGTAGAGAGAAGAAAAATAAAAAATAAAAATAATGTGGTTGCATAAGTCTGCACACCCTCTCATAACTGGGGATGTAGCTGTGTTCAGAATTAAGCAATCACATTCCAAATCGTGTTAAATAGGAGTCGGCATACACCTGCCATTATTTAACGTGACTCTGATCAACCCCAAATAAAGTTCAGCTGCTCTAGTTGGTCTTTCCTGAAATCTTCTTAGTCGCATCCCACAGCAAAAGCCATGGTCCACAGAGAGCTTCCAAAGCATCAGAGGGACCTCATTGTTAAAAGGTATCAGTCAGGAGAAGGGTACAAAAGAATTTCCAAGGCATTAGATATACCATGGAACACAGTGAAGACAGTCATCATCAAGTGGAGAAAATATGGCACAACAGTGACATTACCAAGAACTGGAGCTCCCTCCAAAATTGATGAAAAGACGAGAAGAAAACTGGTCTGCGAGGCTACCAAGAGGCCTACAACAACATTAAAGGAGCTGCAGGAATATCTGGCAAGTACTGGCTGTGTGGTACATGTGACAACAATCTCCCGTATTCTTCATATGTCTGGGCTATGGGGTAGAGTGGCAAGATAAAAAATTTTCTCACGAATAAAAACATCCAAGCCAGCTACATTTTGCAAAAACACATCTGAAGTCTCCGAAAAGCATGTGGGAAAAGGTGTTATGGTCTGATGAAACCAAGGTTGAACTTTTTGGCCATAATTCCAAAAGATATGTTTTAGTGCACATAACCAAAAGAACACCATACCCACAGTGAAGCATGGTGGTGGCAGCATCATGCTTTGGGGCTGTTTTTCTTCAGCTGGAACTGGGGCCTTAAGATAGAGGGAATTATGAACAGTTCCAAATACCAGTTAATATTGGCACAAAACCTTCAGTCTTCTTCTAGAAAGCTGAACATGAAGAAGAACTTCATCTTTCAGCATGACAACGGCCCAAAGCATACATCCAAATCAACAAAGGAATGACTTCACCAGAAGAAGATTAAAGTTTTGGAGTGGCCCAGCCAGAGACCAGACCTGAATCCGATTGAAAATCTGTGGGGTGATCTGAAGAGGGCTGTGCACAGGAGATGCCCTCGCAATCTGACAGATTTGGAGTGTTTTTGCAAGTCAAAATGTGCCATGCTGATAGACTGAGTGCTGTAATAAAGTCAAAAGGTGCTTCAACAAAGTATTACTTTAAGGGTGTGCAACCATATTATTTTATTTTTATATTTTTTCTTCCCTCTACCTAAAAGATTTCAGTTTGTTTTTCAATTGAGTTGTACAGTTTATAGGTCACATTAAAGGTGGAAAAAGTTCTGAAATGATTTATCTTTGTCTCATTTTTTTACAGCACAGAAACCTGACATTTTAAGAGGGGTGTGTAGACGTTTTATATCCACTGTAAGTCACATAATTGGTGAAATGATGTCCACCTGTGTACAATCTAAGTGTCACATGATCTGTAACTACATATCCACACCTTTCTTGAAAGGCCTCAGAGGCTGCAACACCTAAGTAAGAGGGACCACTAACCAAACACTGCCATGAAGACCAAGGAACTCTCCAAACAAGTAAGGGACAATGTTGTTGAGAAGTACAAGTCAGGGTAAGGTTATAAAAAAATATACAAATCTTTGATGATCCCCAGGAGCACCATCAAATCTATCATAACCAAATGGAAAGAACATGGCAAAACAGCAAACCTGCCAAGAGACGACCGCCCACTAAAACTCACGGACCGTGAAAGGAGGGCATTAATCAGAGAGTCAGCACAGAGACCTAAGGTAACCCTGGAGGAGCTGCAGAGTTTCACAGCAGAGACTGGAGTATATGTACATAGGACAAAATTAAGCCGTAGCCTCCATAGGAGTTGGACTTTATGGCAGAGTGGCCAGAAAAAAAACATTACTTTCAGAAAAAAACAAAATGGCACATTTTGAGTTTGCAAAAAGGCATGTGGGAGACTGCCAAAATGTATAGAGGAAGGTGCTTTGGTCTGATGAGACTAAAATTTAACTTTTTGGCCATCAAAGAAAACGCTATGTTTGGTGCAAACCCATCACATCACCCAAAGAACACCATCCCCACAATGAAACATGGTGCTGGGAGCATCATGCTGTGGGGATGTTTTGCAGCAGCTGGGACTGGAAAACTGGTCAGAGTTGAGGAAAAGATGGATGGTGCTAAATACAGGGATATTCTTGAGCAAAACCTGTACCACTCTGTGCGTGATTTGAGGCTAGGACGGAGGTTCAGCTTCCAGCAGGACAATGACCCCAAACACACTGCTAAAGCAACACTTGAGTGGTTTAAAGGGAAACATGTAAATGTGTTGGAATGGCCTAGTCAAAGCCCAGACCTCAATCCAATAGAAAATCTATGGTCAGACCTAAAGATTGCTGTTCACAAGTGCAAACCATCCAACTTGAAGGAGCTGGAGCAGTTTTGCAAGGAGGAATGGGCAAAAATCCCAGTGGTAAGATGTGGCAAGCTCATAGATACTTATCCAAAGCGACTTGGAGCTGTGATTGCCACAAAAGGTGGCTCTACAAAGTATTGACTTTAGAAGGTAAATAGTTATGCACATTGCCTTTTTCTGTTATTTTGTCCTATTTGTTGTTTTAAAAAATAAAAATCTTCAAAGTTGTGGGCATGTTCTGTAAATTAAATGACGCAAATCCTCAAACAATGCATGTTAATTCCAGGTTGTGAGGCAACAAAACATGAAAAATGCCAAGGGGGGTGAATACTTTTGCAAGGCACTGTAAATGCATCCAGTAGAGTGCATCATAACCCACCTAGCAAAAAAATTTTACATTAAAACATGCAAGCCATTTTTACAATAAAATAAAAATTGTGCTGGGGTTGAAGTTAACCCCAGCAACTGAGATTTGCATACTGGGCTCCACATTTCTAATGAGGAGCCCAATATGCAGCACATGTGCATGCTGATTAACATTTCAGCCAATCAGCAAGCCTCCATCTCCCTCCCTTCCATGGTGTAGCCACAGCCCTGCCTCCATTTCCCTCCCTCCTGTCTCCTGTGCAGAGCTCAGGGTCGTGTGGGCAGAGCATTTACCAAGAAGTGCTGCTGAAGGTAAAAACCCTTTGTGTTTTTTATGTTTCATGCTGTGCTATCAAAATGAACTATTTGAATTGTATAGGTCATTGTGTGCCTCTGTGTATATCAGTGTGTCTCTATATGTATGTCTGTATGTGCCTCTGTGTGTATCAGTGTGTGCCTCTGTGTCAGTGTGTGTATCAGTGTGTGTATCAGTGTGTTCCTCTGTTTCTATGTGTGTATCTGGCGCTTGGGGGCAATTCATAGGGGTTGGGGGAGGTCACGGGGCAATTCTCTGGGGCTGGGGGGCAAATCATCTGGGATGTAGACAAAACAATCAGTGAATAAAGGGACAGAAATCTAAAGGAAAGGAAAGTGTCTGACATCATGTGACTTCCCACAGTAGGGCAGACTTCAGGTGATAACTGAGCATGCCTGCACAATCCCCAGGCCAAAAAGAAACATTGTATAAGATATGCTAATTTTACCAGGGAATTTCAGGGGGTGTCAACATTGAGAGAAAACTCTTTGCAAAAGTAAGAAATTCAGCAAACTTCAGGCTTAACGGTTTAACTGTTTACTTTGGAATTTTTTCATGCAAATTTTTTTTTTCAGACACTATAAATGTTCCTATCAGATGCATTAATAACCCAGCTCACTCACATATACCTTTAAGGATTAAAGCTTAGCATAATGCCTTGTAATTTATTTTACACTTCAGTGTCTAACCAATAAAATAAAGGAAATATTTTAATTAAATGTCTGCCCTGAAACATACCAGTTTTTAATGCAAGAGAGCACTTTTTTGCTTCTTTCATTTCATGCTATAAATGCATAATAGGAAAATTGGTGTTCTTTGGACTGCTGGGTTTTGAACGATATAGATGTGGATAATGCTTTAAGTAAGCCTCCAAATGCAAATTCAAGTCTGTGTTAAAAAAAAAAAAAAAGGAAATCACAATCAGTGTTTGTTTTAATAAATATGACATTTTGGATACATTTCAGACAGGAAATAATTTTAAGGCTTATCACATGCTTTCTTGGAAATCAGCTGGTTTATCTAATGTGCAATAAAGATATTGTGCAAAGGTTACAGGTACAAAAGCGGGTCATTGATTGAATTCATTCATTGTAATGTTATAATCGGCATGCTTTACATTTCCTAAAGAGAAAGAACTTTGCCCTTCCCTTGAGCGTTGAGGTTGCCTCTGCTCCCTACTGGATACATGTGGCACACATTAATATACCCCATATATGCAACTACTAAGATTCAAAATGGTTCCAGCAGATATAGCAGAAATTATGTTTTTCTATTTAAAACCTATATTTTTACCTGCCTAATTATGCTTTTAGACTTAAAGTTTTCATACATACTTTATAGAACCACTGTACAATGGAAAAAATAATAGTCAATTTACAGAGTAACATATCATTTAGAATAAAAAACAAACTAACTTTCAGTCCATCAAGTCCGATCATTTTAGATCTCTATGTTTTGTGAATTGTCAGTTGATCAAGAGGAAGGCAAACAAACATTTCACTAAAGTGTAAAATCTTGGCATCACATTCGATCCTACCTACTCTGACTGATCATATATAGTCGGTCACTCGTACCTGCCAATCACTTCTCTACAACATTTCAGAAATTATGCCCCTTTATCACTTCCTCCACAACAAAAAATATGAATTCACTGTCATATTCAACCACTTGCAAGTGACTTCTCATTGGAGCTTCCAGCTCTGCTATTCACCCCACTCCATCAAGTCAAAAATGTTGGCCAAACCTCCACTCGCTTGGTCCATCTCTAAAGATTTCATGGTTACCAACACTGTTCAACCACTTGAAAGTGACTTCTCATTGGAGCTTCCAGCTCTGGTATTCAGCCCACTCCATCAAGTCAAAAATGTTGGCCAAACCTCCACTCGCTTGGTCCATCTCTAAAGACTTCATGGTTACCAACACTGTTCAACCACTTGAAAGTGACTTCTCATTTGAGCTTCCAGCTCTGGTATTCACCCCATTCCATCAAGTCCAAAATGTTGGCCAAACATCCACCTTGCAAAAGTATTCACCCCCCCTTGACTTTTTACATATTTTGTTACATTACAGCATTAAATTCAATGTTTTGATAATCTGAATTTTATGTGATGGATCAGAACACAATAGTCTAAGTTGGTGAAGTAATATGAGAAAAAGATATAAGTAAAACTAGTTTTTATAAATAGAAAACAGAAAATTGGCATGTGCGTATCTATTCACCCCCTTTGTTATGAAGCCCATAAAAAGCTCTGGTGCAACCAATTACCTAAATACAGTGATTATAAAAAGTCTACACACCCCTGTTAAAATGTCAGGTTTCTGTGCTGTAAAAAAATGAGACAAACATAAATCATTTCAGAACTTTTTCTACCTTTAATGTGACCTATAAACTGTACAACTCAATTGAAAAACAAACTGAAATCTTTTAGGTAGAGAGAAGAAAAATAAAAAATAAAAATAATGTGGTTGCATAAGTCTGCACACCCTCTCATAACTGGGGATGTAGCTGTGTTCAGAATTAAGCAATCACATTCCAAATCGTGTTAAATAGGAGTCGGCATACACCTGCCATTATTTAACGTGCCTCTGATCAACCCCAAATAAAGTTCAGCTGCTCTAGTTGGTCTTTCCTGAAATTTTCTTAGTCGCATCCCACAGCAAAAGCCATGGTCCACAGAGAGCTTCCAAAGCATCAGAGGGACCTCATTGTTAAAAGGTATCAGTCAGGAGAAGGGTACAAAAGAATTTCCAAGGCATTAGATATACCATGGAACACAGTGAAGACAGTCATCATCAAGTGGAGAAAATATGGCACAACAGTGACATTACCAAGAACTGGAGCTCCCTCCAAAATTGATGAAAAGACGAGAAGAAAACTGGTCTGCGAGGCTACCAAGAGGCCTACAACAACATTAAAGGAGCTGCAGGAATATCTGGCAAGTACTGGCTGTGTGGTACATGTGACAACAATCTCCCGTATTCTTCATATGTCTGGGCTATGGGGTAGAGTGGCAAGATAAAAAATTTTCTCACGAATAAAAACATCCAAGCCAGCTACATTTTGCAAAAACACATCTGAAGTCTCCGAAAAGCATGTGGGAAAAGGTGTTATGGTCTGATGAAACCAAGGTTGAACTTTTTGGCCATAATTCCAAAAGATATGTTTTAGTGCACATAACCAAAAGCACACCATACCCACAGTGAAGCATGGTGGTGGCAGCATCATGCTTTGGGGCTGTTTTTCTTCAGCTGGAACTGGGGCCTTAAGATAGAGGGAATTATGAACAGTTCCAAATACCAGTTAATATTGGCACAAAACCTTCAGTCTTCTTCTAGAAAGCTGAACATGAAGAAGAACTTCATCTTTCAGCATGACAACGGCCCAAAGCATACATCCAAATCAACAAAGGAATGACTTCACCAGAAGAAGATTAAAGTTTTGGAGTGGCCCAGCCAGAGACCAGACCTGAATCCGATTGAAAATCTGTGGGGTGATCTGAAGAGGGCTGTGCACAGGAGATGCCCTCGCAATCTGACAGATTTGGAGTGTTTTTGCAAGTCAAAATGTGCCATGCTGATAGACTGAGTGCTGTAATAAAGTCAAAAGGTGCTTCAACAAAGTATTACTTTAAGGGTGTGCAACCATATTATTTTATTTTTATATTTTTTCTTCCCTCTACCTAAAAGATTTCAGTTTGTTTTTCAATTGAGTTGTACAGTTTATAGGTCACATTAAAGGTGGAAAAAGTTCTGAAATGATTTATCTTTGTCTCATTTTTTTACAGCACAGAAACCTGACATTTTAAGAGGGGTGTGTAGACGTTTTATATCCACTGTAAGTCACATAATTGGTGAAATGATGTCCACCTGTGTACAATCTAAGTGTCACATGATCTGTAACTACATATCCACACCTTTCTTGAAAGGCCTCAGAGGCTGCAACACCTAAGTAAGAGGGACCACTAACCAAACACTGCCATGAAGACCAAGGAACTCTCCAAACAAGTAAGGGACAATGTTGTTGAGAAGTACAAGTCAGGGTAAGGTTATAAAAAAATATACAAATCTTTGATGATCCCCAGGAGCACCATCAAATCTATCATAACCAAATGGAAAGAACATGGCAAAACAGCAAACCTGCCAAGAGACGACCGCCCACTAAAACTCACGGACCGTGAAAGGAGGGCATTAATCAGAGAGTCAGCACAGAGACCTAAGGTAACCCTGGAGGAGCTGCAGAGTTTCACAGCAGAGACTGGAGTATATGTACATAGGACAAAATTAAGCCGTAGCCTCCATAGGAGTTGGACTTTATGGCAGAGTGGCCAGAAAAAAAACATTACTTTCAGAAAAAAACAAAATGGCACATTTTGAGTTTGCAAAAAGGCATGTGGGAGACTGCCAAAATGTATAGAGGAAGGTGCTTTGGTCTGATGAGACTAAAATTTAACTTTTTGGCCATCAAAGAAAACGCTATGTTTGGTGCAAACCCATCACATCACCCAAAGAACACCATCCCCACAATGAAACATGGTGCTGGGAGCATCATGCTGTGGGGATGTTTTGCAGCAGCTGGGACTGGAAAACTGGTCAGAGTTGAGGGAAAGATGGATGGTGCTAAATACAGGGATATTCTTGAGCAAAACCTGTACCACTCTGTGCGTGATTTGAGGCTAGGACGGAGGTTCAGCTTCCAGCAGGACAATGACCCCAAACACACTGCTAAAGCAACACTTGAGTGGTTTAAAGGGAAACATGTAAATGTGTTGGAATGGCCTAGTCAAAGCCCAGACCTCAATCCAATAGAAAATCTATGGTCAGACCTAAAGATTGCTGTTCACAAGTGCAAACCATCCAACTTGAAGGAGCTGGAGCAGTTTTGCAAGGAGGAATGGGCAAAAATCCCAGTGGTAAGATGTGGCAAGCTCATAGATACTTATCCAAAGCGACTTGGAGCTGTGATTGCCACAAAAGGTGGCTCTACAAAGTATTGACTTTAGAAGGTAAATAGTTATGCACATTGCCTTTTTCTGTTATTTTGTCCTATTTGTTGTTTTAAAAAATAAAAATCTTCAAAGTTGTGGGCATGTTCTGTAAATTAAATGACGCAAATCCTCAAACAATGCATGTTAATTCCAGGTTGTGAGGCAACAAAACATGAAAAATGCCAAGGGGGGTGAATACTTTTGCAAGGCACTGTAAATGCATCCAGTAGAGTGCATCATAACCCACCTAGCAAAAAAAATTTACATTAAAACATGCAAGCCATTTTTACAATAAAATAAAAATTGTGCTGGGGTTGAAGTTAACCCCAGCAACTGAGATTTGCATACTGGGCTCCACATTTCTAATGAGGAGCCCAATATGCAGCACATGTGCATGCTGATTAACATTTCAGCCAATCAGCAAGCCTCCATCTCCCTCCCTTCCATGGTGTAGCCACAGCCCTGCCTCCATTTCCCTCCCTCCTGTCTCCTGTGCAGAGCTCAGGGTCGTGTGGGCAGAGCATTTACCAAGAAGTGCTGCTGAAGGTAAAAACCCTTTGTGTTTTTTATGTTTCATGCTGTGCTATCAAAATGAACTATTTGAATTGTATAGGTCATTGTGTGCCTCTGTGTATATCAGTGTGTCTCTATATGTATGTCTGTATGTGCCTCTGTGTGTATCAGTGTGTGCCTCTGTGTCAGTGTGTGTATCAGTGTGTGTATCAGTGTGTTCCTCTGTTTCTATGTGTGTATCTGGCGCTTGGGGGCAATTCATAGGGGTTGGGGGAGGTCACGGGGCAATTCTCTGGGGCTGGGGGGCAAATCATCTGGGATGTAGACAAAACAATCAGTGAATAAAGGGACAGAAATCTAAAGGAAAGGAAAGTGTCTGACATCATGTGACTTCCCACAGTAGGGCAGACTTCAGGTGATAACTGAGCATGCCTGCACAATCCCCAGGCCAAAAAGAAACATTGTATAAGATATGCTAATTTTACCAGGGAATTTCAGGGGGTGTCAACATTGAGAGAAAACTCTTTGCAAAAGTAAGAAATTCAGCAAACTTCAGGCTTAACGGTTTAACTGTTTACTTTGGAATTTTTTCATGCAAATTTTTTTTTTCAGACACTATAAATGTTCCTATCAGATGCATTAATAACCCAGCTCACTCACATATACCTTTAAGGATTAAAGCTTAGCATAATGCCTTGTAATTTATTTTACACTTCAGCGTCTAACCAATAAAATAAAGGAAATATTTTAATTAAATGTCTGCCCTGAAACATACCAGTTTTTAATGCAAGAGAGCACTTTTTTGCTTCTTTCATTTCATGCTATAAATGCATAATAGGAAAATTGGTGTTCTTTGGACTGCTGGGTTTTGAACGATATAGATGTGGATGATGCTTTAAGTAAGCCTCCAAATGCAAATTCAAGTCTGTGTTAAAAAAAAAAAAAAAGGAAATCACAATCAGTGTTTGTTTTAATAAATATGACATTTTGGATACATTTCAGACAGGAAATAATTTTAAGGCTTATCACATGCTTTCTTGGAAATCAGCTGGTTTATCTAATGTGCAATAAAGATATTGTGCAAAGGTTACAGGTACAAAAGCGGGTCATTGATTGAATTCATTCATTGTAATGTTATAATCGGCATGCTTTACATTTCCTAAAGAGAAAGAACTTTGCCCTTCCCTTGAGCGTTGAGGTTGCCTCTGCTCCCTACTGGATACATGTGGCACACATTAATATACCCCATATATGCAACTACTAAGATTCAAAATGGTTCCAGCAGATATAGCAGAAATTATGTTTTTCTATTTAAAACCTATATTTTTACCTGCCTAATTATGCTTTTAGACTTAAAGTTTTCATACATACTTTATAGAACCACTGTACAATGGAAAAAATAATAGTCAATTTACAGAGTAACATATCATTTAGAATAAAAAACAAACTAACTTTCAGTCCATCAAGTCCGATCATTTTAGATCTCTATGTTTTGTGAATTGTCAGTTGATCAAGAGGAAGGCAAACAAACATTTCACTAAAGTGTAAAATCTTGGCATCACATTCGATCCTACCTACTCTGACTGATCATATATAGTCGGTCACTCGTACCTGCCAATCACTTCTCTACAACATTTCAGAAATTATGCCCCTTTATCACTTCCTCCACAACAAAAAATATGAATTCACTGTCATATTCAACCACTTGCAAGTGACTTCTCATTGGAGCTTCCAGCTCTGCTATTCACCCCACTCCATCAAGTCAAAAATGTTGGCCAAACCTCCACTCGCTTGGTCCATCTCTAAAGATTTCATGGTTACCAACACTGTTCAACCACTTGAAAGTGACTTCTCATTGGAGCTTCCAGCTCTGGTATTCAGCCCACTCCATCAAGTCAAAAATGTTGGCCAAACCTCCACTCGCTTGGTCCATCTCTAAAGACTTCATGGTTACCAACACTGTTCAACCACTTGAAAGTGACTTCTCATTTGAGCTTCCAGCTCTGGTATTCACCCCATTCCATCAAGTCCAAAATGTTGGCCAAACATCCACCTTGCAAAAGTATTCACCCCCCCTTGACTTTTTACATATTTTGTTACATTACAGCATTAAATTCAATGTTTTGATAATCTGAATTTTATGTGATGGATCAGAACACAATAGTCTAAGTTGGTGAAGTAATATGAGAAAAAGATATAAGTAAAACTAGTTTTTATAAATAGAAAACAGAAAATTGGCATGTGCGTATCTATTCACCCCCTTTGTTATGAAGCCCATAAAAAGCTCTGGTGCAACCAATTACCTAAATACAGTGATTATAAAAAGTCTACACACCCCTGTTAAAATGTCAGGTTTCTGTGCTGTAAAAAAATGAGACAAACATAAATCATTTCAGAACTTTTTCTACCTTTAATGTGACCTATAAACTGTACAACTCAATTGAAAAACAAACTGAAATCTTTTAGGTAGAGAGAAGAAAAATAAAAAATAAAAATAATGTGGTTGCATAAGTCTGCACACCCTCTCATAACTGGGGATGTAGCTGTGTTCAGAATTAAGCAATCACATTCCAAATCGTGTTAAATAGGAGTCGGCATACACCTGCCATTATTTAACGTGCCTCTGATCAACCCCAAATAAAGTTCAGCTGCTCTAGTTGGTCTTTCCTGAAATTTTCTTAGTCGCATCCCACAGCAAAAGCCATGGTCCACAGAGAGCTTCCAAAGCATCAGAGGGACCTCATTGTTAAAAGGTATCAGTCAGGAGAAGGGTACAAAAGAATTTCCAAGGCATTAGATATACCATGGAACACAGTGAAGACAGTCATCATCAAGTGGAGAAAATATGGCACAACAGTGACATTACCAAGAACTGGAGCTCCCTCCAAAATTGATGAAAAGACGAGAAGAAAACTGGTCTGCGAGGCTACCAAGAGGCCTACAACAACATTAAAGGAGCTGCAGGAATATCTGGCAAGTACTGGCTGTGTGGTACATGTGACAACAATCTCCCGTATTCTTCATATGTCTGGGCTATGGGGTAGAGTGGCAAGATAAAAAATTTTCTCACGAATAAAAACATCCAAGCCAGCTACATTTTGCAAAAACACATCTGAAGTCTCCGAAAAGCATGTGGGAAAAGGTGTTATGGTCTGATGAAACCAAGGTTGAACTTTTTGGCCATAATTCCAAAAGATATGTTTTAGTGCACATAACCAAAAGAACACCATACCCACAGTGAAGCATGGTGGTGGCAGCATCATGCTTTGGGGCTGTTTTTCTTCAGCTGGAACTGGGGCCTTAAGATAGAGGGAATTATGAACAGTTCCAAATACCAGTTAATATTGGCACAAAACCTTCAGTCTTCTTCTAGAAAGCTGAACATGAAGAAGAACTTCATCTTTCAGCATGACAACGGCCCAAAGCATACATCCAAATCAACAAAGGAATGACTTCACCAGAAGAAGATTAAAGTTTTGGAGTGGCCCAGCCAGAGACCAGACCTGAATCCGATTGAAAATCTGTGGGGTGATCTGAAGAGGGCTGTGCACAGGAGATGCCCTCGCAATCTGACAGATTTGGAGTGTTTTTGCAAGTCAAAATGTGCCATGCTGATAGACTGAGTGCTGTAATAAAGTCAAAAGGTGCTTCAACAAAGTATTACTTTAAGGGTGTGCAACCATATTATTTTATTTTTATATTTTTTCTTCCCTCTACCTAAAAGATTTCAGTTTGTTTTTCAATTGAGTTGTACAGTTTATAGGTCACATTAAAGGTGGAAAAAGTTCTGAAATGATTTATCTTTGTCTCATTTTTTTACAGCACAGAAACCTGACATTTTAAGAGGGGTGTGTAGACGTTTTATATCCACTGTAAGTCACATAATTGGTGAAATGATGTCCACCTGTGTACAATCTAAGTGTCACATGATCTGTAACTACATATCCACACCTTTCTTGAAAGGCCTCAGAGGCTGCAACACCTAAGTAAGAGGGACCACTAACCAAACACTGCCATGAAGACCAAGGAACTCTCCAAACAAGTAAGGGACAATGTTGTTGAGAAGTACAAGTCAGGGTAAGGTTATAAAAAAATATACAAATCTTTGATGATCCCCAGGAGCACCATCAAATCTATCATAACCAAATGGAAAGAACATGGCAAAACAGCAAACCTGCCAAGAGACGACCGCCCACTAAAACTCACGGACCGTGAAAGGAGGGCATTAATCAGAGAGTCAGCACAGAGACCTAAGGTAACCCTGGAGGAGCTGCAGAGTTTCACAGCAGAGACTGGAGTATATGTACATAGGACAAAATTAAGCCGTAGCCTCCATAGGAGTTGGACTTTATGGCAGAGTGGCCAGAAAAAAAACATTACTTTCAGAAAAAAACAAAATGGCACATTTTGAGTTTGCAAAAAGGCATGTGGGAGACTGCCAAAATGTATAGAGGAAGGTGCTTTGGTCTGATGAGACTAAAATTTAACTTTTTGGCCATCAAAGAAAACGCTATGTTTGGTGCAAACCCATCACATCACCCAAAGAACACCATCCCCACAATGAAACATGGTGCTGGGAGCATCATGCTGTGGGGATGTTTTGCAGCAGCTGGGACTGGAAAACTGGTCAGAGTTGAGGGAAAGATGGATGGTGCTAAATACAGGGATATTCTTGAGCAAAACCTGTACCACTCTGTGCGTGATTTGAGGCTAGGACGGAGGTTCAGCTTCCAGCAGGACAATGACCCCAAACACACTGCTAAAGCAACACTTGAGTGGTTTAAAGGGAAACATGTAAATGTGTTGGAATGGCCTAGTCAAAGCCCAGACCTCAATCCAATAGAAAATCTATGGTCAGACCTAAAGATTGCTGTTCACAAGTGCAAACCATCCAACTTGAAGGAGCTGGAGCAGTTTTGCAAGGAGGAATGGGCAAAAATCCCAGTGGTAAGATGTGGCAAGCTCATAGATACTTATCCAAAGCGACTTGGAGCTGTGATTGCCACAAAAGGTGGCTCTACAAAGTATTGACTTTAGAAGGTAAATAGTTATGCACATTGCCTTTTTCTGTTATTTTGTCCTATTTGTTGTTTTAAAAAATAAAAATCTTCAAAGTTGTGGGCATGTTCTGTAAATTAAATGACGCAAATCCTCAAACAATGCATGTTAATTCCAGGTTGTGAGGCAACAAAACATGAAAAATGCCAAGGGGGGTGAATACTTTTGCAAGGCACTGTAAATGCATCCAGTAGAGTGCATCATAACCCACCTAGCAAAAAAAATTTACATTAAAACATGCAAGCCATTTTTACAATAAAATAAAAATTGTGCTGGGGTTGAAGTTAACCCCAGCAACTGAGATTTGCATACTGGGCTCCACATTTCTAATGAGGAGCCCAATATGCAGCACATGTGCATGCTGATTAACATTTCAGCCAATCAGCAAGCCTCCATCTCCCTCCCTTCCATGGTGTAGCCACAGCCCTGCCTCCATTTCCCTCCCTCCTGTCTCCTGTGCAGAGCTCAGGGTCGTGTGGGCAGAGCATTTACCAAGAAGTGCTGCTGAAGGTAAAAACCCTTTGTGTTTTTTATGTTTCATGCTGTGCTATCAAAATGAACTATTTGAATTGTATAGGTCATTGTGTGCCTCTGTGTATATCAGTGTGTCTCTATATGTATGTCTGTATGTGCCTCTGTGTGTATCAGTGTGTGCCTCTGTGTCAGTGTGTGTATCAGTGTGTGTATCAGTGTGTTCCTCTGTTTCTATGTGTGTATCTGGCGCTTGGGGGCAATTCATAGGGGTTGGGGGAGGTCACGGGGCAATTCTCTGGGGCTGGGGGGCAAATCATCTGGGATGTAGACAAAACAATCAGTGAATAAAGGGACAGAAATCTAAAGGAAAGGAAAGTGTCTGACATCATGTGACTTCCCACAGTAGGGCAGACTTCAGGTGATAACTGAGCATGCCTGCACAATCCCCAGGCCAAAAAGAAACATTGTATAAGATATGCTAATTTTACCAGGGAATTTCAGGGGGTGTCAACATTGAGAGAAAACTCTTTGCAAAAGTAAGAAATTCAGCAAACTTCAGGCTTAACGGTTTAACTGTTTACTTTGGAATTTTTTCATGCAAATTTTTTTTTTCAGACACTATAAATGTTCCTATCAGATGCATTAATAACCCAGCTCACTCACATATACCTTTAAGGATTAAAGCTTAGCATAATGCCTTGTAATTTATTTTACACTTCAGCGTCTAACCAATAAAATAAAGGAAATATTTTAATTAAATGTCTGCCCTGAAACATACCAGTTTTTAATGCAAGAGAGCACTTTTTTGCTTCTTTCATTTCATGCTATAAATGCATAATAGGAAAATTGGTGTTCTTTGGACTGCTGGGTTTTGAACGATATAGATGTGGATGATGCTTTAAGTAAGCCTCCAAATGCAAATTCAAGTCTGTGTTAAAAAAAAAAAAAAAGGAAATCACAATCAGTGTTTGTTTTAATAAATATGACATTTTGGATACATTTCAGACAGGAAATAATTTTAAGGCTTATCACATGCTTTCTTGGAAATCAGCTGGTTTATCTAATGTGCAATAAAGATATTGTGCAAAGGTTACAGGTACAAAAGCGGGTCATTGATTGAATTCATTCATTGTAATGTTATAATCGGCATGCTTTACATTTCCTAAAGAGAAAGAACTTTGCCCTTCCCTTGAGCGTTGAGGTTGCCTCTGCTCCCTACTGGATACATGTGGCACACATTAATATACCCCATATATGCAACTACTAAGATTCAAAATGGTTCCAGCAGATATAGCAGAAATTATGTTTTTCTATTTAAAACCTATATTTTTACCTGCCTAATTATGCTTTTAGACTTAAAGTTTTCATACATACTTTATAGAACCACTGTACAATGGAAAAAATAATAGTCAATTTACAGAGTAACATATCATTTAGAATAAAAAACAAACTAACTTTCAGTCCATCAAGTCCGATCATTTTAGATCTCTATGTTTTGTGAATTGTCAGTTGATCAAGAGGAAGGCAAACAAACATTTCACTAAAGTGTAAAATCTTGGCATCACATTCGATCCTACCTACTCTGACTGATCATATATAGTCGGTCACTCGTACCTGCCAATCACTTCTCTACAACATTTCAGAAATTATGCCCCTTTATCACTTCCTCCACAACAAAAAATATGAATTCACTGTCATATTCAACCACTTGCAAGTGACTTCTCATTGGAGCTTCCAGCTCTGCTATTCACCCCACTCCATCAAGTCAAAAATGTTGGCCAAACCTCCACTCGCTTGGTCCATCTCTAAAGATTTCATGGTTACCAACACTGTTCAACCACTTGAAAGTGACTTCTCATTGGAGCTTCCAGCTCTGGTATTCAGCCCACTCCATCAAGTCAAAAATGTTGGCCAAACCTCCACTCGCTTGGTCCATCTCTAAAGACTTCATGGTTACCAACACTGTTCAACCACTTGAAAGTGACTTCTCATTTGAGCTTCCAGCTCTGGTATTCACCCCATTCCATCAAGTCCAAAATGTTGGCCAAACATCCACCTTGCAAAAGTATTCACCCCCCCCTTGACTTTTTACATATTTTGTTACATTACAGCATTAAATTCAATGTTTTGATAATCTGAATTTTATGTGATGGATCAGAACACAATAGTCTAAGTTGGTGAAGTAATATGAGAAAAAGATATAAGTAAAACTAGTTTTTATAAATAGAAAACAGAAAATTGGCATGTGCGTATCTATTCACCCCCTTTGTTATGAAGCCCATAAAAAGCTCTGGTGCAACCAATTACCTAAATACAGTGATTATAAAAAGTCTACACACCCCTGTTAAAATGTCAGGTTTCTGTGCTGTAAAAAAATGAGACAAACATAAATCATTTCAGAACTTTTTCTACCTTTAATGTGACCTATAAACTGTACAACTCAATTGAAAAACAAACTGAAATCTTTTAGGTAGAGAGAAGAAAAATAAAAAATAAAAATAATGTGGTTGCATAAGTCTGCACACCCTCTCATAACTGGGGATGTAGCTGTGTTCAGAATTAAGCAATCACATTCCAAATCGTGTTAAATAGGAGTCGGCATACACCTGCCATTATTTAACGTGCCTCTGATCAACCCCAAATAAAGTTCAGCTGCTCTAGTTGGTCTTTCCTGAAATTTTCTTAGTCGCATCCCACAGCAAAAGCCATGGTCCACAGAGAGCTTCCAAAGCATCAGAGGGACCTCATTGTTAAAAGGTATCAGTCAGGAGAAGGGTACAAAAGAATTTCCAAGGCATTAGATATACCATGGAACACAGTGAAGACAGTCATCATCAAGTGGAGAAAATATGGCACAACAGTGACATTACCAAGAACTGGAGCTCCCTCCAAAATTGATGAAAAGACGAGAAGAAAACTGGTCTGCGAGGCTACCAAGAGGCCTACAACAACATTAAAGGAGCTGCAGGAATATCTGGCAAGTACTGGCTGTGTGGTACATGTGACAACAATCTCCCGTATTCTTCATATGTCTGGGCTATGGGGTAGAGTGGCAAGATAAAAAATTTTCTCACGAATAAAAACATCCAAGCCAGCTACATTTTGCAAAAACACATCTGAAGTCTCCGAAAAGCATGTGGGAAAAGGTGTTATGGTCTGATGAAACCAAGGTTGAACTTTTTGGCCATAATTCCAAAAGATATGTTTTAGTGCACATAACCAAAAGAACACCATACCCACAGTGAAGCATGGTGGTGGCAGCATCATGCTTTGGGGCTGTTTTTCTTCAGCTGGAACTGGGGCCTTAAGATAGAGGGAATTATGAACAGTTCCAAATACCAGTTAATATTGGCACAAAACCTTCAGTCTTCTTCTAGAAAGCTGAACATGAAGAAGAACTTCATCTTTCAGCATGACAACGGCCCAAAGCATACATCCAAATCAACAAAGGAATGACTTCACCAGAAGAAGATTAAAGTTTTGGAGTGGCCCAGCCAGAGACCAGACCTGAATCCGATTGAAAATCTGTGGGGTGATCTGAAGAGGGCTGTGCACAGGAGATGCCCTCGCAATCTGACAGATTTGGAGTGTTTTTGCAAGTCAAAATGTGCCATGCTGATAGACTGAGTGCTGTAATAAAGTCAAAAGGTGCTTCAACAAAGTATTACTTTAAGGGTGTGCAACCATATTATTTTATTTTTATATTTTTTCTTCCCTCTACCTAAAAGATTTCAGTTTGTTTTTCAATTGAGTTGTACAGTTTATAGGTCACATTAAAGGTGGAAAAAGTTCTGAAATGATTTATCTTTGTCTCATTTTTTTACAGCACAGAAACCTGACATTTTAAGAGGGGTGTGTAGACGTTTTATATCCACTGTAAGTCACATAATTGGTGAAATGATGTCCACCTGTGTACAATCTAAGTGTCACATGATCTGTAACTACATATCCACACCTTTCTTGAAAGGCCTCAGAGGCTGCAACACCTAAGTAAGAGGGACCACTAACCAAACACTGCCATGAAGACCAAGGAACTCTCCAAACAAGTAAGGGACAATGTTGTTGAGAAGTACAAGTCAGGGTAAGGTTATAAAAAAATATACAAATCTTTGATGATCCCCAGGAGCACCATCAAATCTATCATAACCAAATGGAAAGAACATGGCAAAACAGCAAACCTGCCAAGAGACGACCGCCCACTAAAACTCACGGACCGTGAAAGGAGGGCATTAATCAGAGAGTCAGCACAGAGACCTAAGGTAACCCTGGAGGAGCTGCAGAGTTTCACAGCAGAGACTGGAGTATATGTACATAGGACAAAATTAAGCCGTAGCCTCCATAGGAGTTGGACTTTATGGCAGAGTGGCCAGAAAAAAAACATTACTTTCAGAAAAAAACAAAATGGCACATTTTGAGTTTGCAAAAAGGCATGTGGGAGACTGCCAAAATGTATAGAGGAAGGTGCTTTGGTCTGATGAGACTAAAATTTAACTTTTTGGCCATCAAAGAAAACGCTATGTTTGGTGCAAACCCATCACATCACCCAAAGAACACCATCCCCACAATGAAACATGGTGCTGGGAGCATCATGCTGTGGGGATGTTTTGCAGCAGCTGGGACTGGAAAACTGGTCAGAGTTGAGGGAAAGATGGATGGTGCTAAATACAGGGATATTCTTGAGCAAAACCTGTACCACTCTGTGCGTGATTTGAGGCTAGGACGGAGGTTCAGCTTCCAGCAGGACAATGACCCCAAACACACTGCTAAAGCAACACTTGAGTGGTTTAAAGGGAAACATGTAAATGTGTTGGAATGGCCTAGTCAAAGCCCAGACCTCAATCCAATAGAAAATCTATGGTCAGACCTAAAGATTGCTGTTCACAAGTGCAAACCATCCAACTTGAAGGAGCTGGAGCAGTTTTGCAAGGAGGAATGGGCAAAAATCCCAGTGGTAAGATGTGGCAAGCTCATAGATACTTATCCAAAGCGACTTGGAGCTGTGATTGCCACAAAAGGTGGCTCTACAAAGTATTGACTTTAGAAGGTAAATAGTTATGCACATTGCCTTTTTCTGTTATTTTGTCCTATTTGTTGTTTTAAAAAATAAAAAACTTCAAAGTTGTGGGCATGTTCTGTAAATTAAATGACGCAAATCCTCAAACAATGCATGTTAATTCCAGGTTGTGAGGCAACAAAACATGAAAAATGCCAAGGGGGGTGAATACTTTTGCAAGGCACTGTAAATGCATCCAGTAGAGTGCATCATAACCCACCTAGCAAAAAAATTTTACATTAAAACATGCAAGCCATTTTTACAATAAAATAAAAATTGTGCTGGGGTTGAAGTTAACCCCAGCAACTGAGATTTGCATACTGGGCTCCACATTTCTAATGAGGAGCCCAATATGCAGCACATGTGCATGCTGATTAACATTTCAGCCAATCAGCAAGCCTCCATCTCCCTCCCTTCCATGGTGTAGCCACAGCCCTGCCTCCATTTCCCTCCCTCCTGTCTCCTGTGCAGAGCTCAGGGTCGTGTGGGCAGAGCATTTACCAAGAAGTGCTGCTGAAGGTAAAAACCCTTTGTGTTTTTTATGTTTCATGCTGTGCTATCAAAATGAACTATTTGAATTGTATAGGTCATTGTGTGCCTCTGTGTATATCAGTGTGTCTCTATATGTATGTCTGTATGTGCCTCTGTGTGTATCAGTGTGTGCCTCTGTGTCAGTGTGTGTATCAGTGTGTGTATCAGTGTGTTCCTCTGTTTCTATGTGTGTATCTGGCGCTTGGGGGCAATTCATAGGGGTTGGGGGAGGTCACGGGGCAATTCTCTGGGGCTGGGGGGCAAATCATCTGGGATGTAGACAAAACAATCAGTGAATAAAGGGACAGAAATCTAAAGGAAAGGAAAGTGTCTGACATCATGTGACTTCCCACAGTAGGGCAGACTTCAGGTGATAACTGAGCATGCCTGCACAATCCCCAGGCCAAAAAGAAACATTGTATAAGATATGCTAATTTTACCAGGGAATTTCAGGGGGTGTCAACATTGAGAGAAAACTCTTTGCAAAAGTAAGAAATTCAGCAAACTTCAGGCTTAACGGTTTAACTGTTTACTTTGGAATTTTTTCATGCAAATTTTTTTTTTCAGACACTATAAATGTTCCTATCAGATGCATTAATAACCCAGCTCACTCACATATACCTTTAAGGATTAAAGCTTAGCATAATGCCTTGTAATTTATTTTACACTTCAGCGTCTAACCAATAAAATAAAGGAAATATTTTAATTAAATGTCTGCCCTGAAACATACCAGTTTTTAATGCAAGAGAGCACTTTTTTGCTTCTTTCATTTCATGCTATAAATGCATAATAGGAAAATTGGTGTTCTTTGGACTGCTGGGTTTTGAACGATATAGATGTGGATGATGCTTTAAGTAAGCCTCCAAATGCAAATTCAAGTCTGTGTTAAAAAAAAAAAAAAAGGAAATCACAATCAGTGTTTGTTTTAATAAATATGACATTTTGGATACATTTCAGACAGGAAATAATTTTAAGGCTTATCACATGCTTTCTTGGAAATCAGCTGGTTTATCTAATGTGCAATAAAGATATTGTGCAAAGGTTACAGGTACAAAAGCGGGTCATTGATTGAATTCATTCATTGTAATGTTATAATCGGCATGCTTTACATTTCCTAAAGAGAAAGAACTTTGCCCTTCCCTTGAGCGTTGAGGTTGCCTCTGCTCCCTACTGGATACATGTGGCACACATTAATATACCCCATATATGCAACTACTAAGATTCAAAATGGTTCCAGCAGATATAGCAGAAATTATGTTTTTCTATTTAAAACCTATATTTTTACCTGCCTAATTATGCTTTTAGACTTAAAGTTTTCATACATACTTTATAGAACCACTGTACAATGGAAAAAATAATAGTCAATTTACAGAGTAACATATCATTTAGAATAAAAAACAAACTAACTTTCAGTCCATCAAGTCCGATCATTTTAGATCTCTATGTTTTGTGAATTGTCAGTTGATCAAGAGGAAGGCAAACAAACATTTCACTAAAGTGTAAAATCTTGGCATCACATTCGATCCTACCTACTCTGACTGATCATATATAGTCGGTCACTCGTACCTGCCAATCACTTCTCTACAACATTTCAGAAATTATGCCCCTTTATCACTTCCTCCACAACAAAAAATATGAATTCACTGTCATATTCAACCACTTGCAAGTGACTTCTCATTGGAGCTTCCAGCTCTGCTATTCACCCCACTCCATCAAGTCAAAAATGTTGGCCAAACCTCCACTCGCTTGGTCCATCTCTAAAGATTTCATGGTTACCAACACTGTTCAACCACTTGAAAGTGACTTCTCATTGGAGCTTCCAGCTCTGGTATTCAGCCCACTCCATCAAGTCAAAAATGTTGGCCAAACCTCCACTCGCTTGGTCCATCTCTAAAGACTTCATGGTTACCAACACTGTTCAACCACTTGAAAGTGACTTCTCATTTGAGCTTCCAGCTCTGGTATTCACCCCATTCCATCAAGTCCAAAATGTTGGCCAAACATCCACCTTGCAAAAGTATTCACCCCCCCCTTGACTTTTTACATATTTTGTTACATTACAGCATTAAATTCAATGTTTTGATAATCTGAATTTTATGTGATGGATCAGAACACAATAGTCTAAGTTGGTGAAGTAATATGAGAAAAAGATATAAGTAAAACTAGTTTTTATAAATAGAAAACAGAAAATTGGCATGTGCGTATCTATTCACCCCCTTTGTTATGAAGCCCATAAAAAGCTCTGGTGCAACCAATTACCTAAATACAGTGATTATAAAAAGTCTACACACCCCTGTTAAAATGTCAGGTTTCTGTGCTGTAAAAAAATGAGACAAACATAAATCATTTCAGAACTTTTTCTACCTTTAATGTGACCTATAAACTGTACAACTCAATTGAAAAACAAACTGAAATCTTTTAGGTAGAGAGAAGAAAAATAAAAAATAAAAATAATGTGGTTGCATAAGTCTGCACACCCTCTCATAACTGGGGATGTAGCTGTGTTCAGAATTAAGCAATCACATTCCAAATCGTGTTAAATAGGAGTCGGCATACACCTGCCATTATTTAACGTGCCTCTGATCAACCCCAAATAAAGTTCAGCTGCTCTAGTTGGTCTTTCCTGAAATTTTCTTAGTCGCATCCCACAGCAAAAGCCATGGTCCACAGAGAGCTTCCAAAGCATCAGAGGGACCTCATTGTTAAAAGGTATCAGTCAGGAGAAGGGTACAAAAGAATTTCCAAGGCATTAGATATACCATGGAACACAGTGAAGACAGTCATCATCAAGTGGAGAAAATATGGCACAACAGTGACATTACCAAGAACTGGAGCTCCCTCCAAAATTGATGAAAAGACGAGAAGAAAACTGGTCTGCGAGGCTACCAAGAGGCCTACAACAACATTAAAGGAGCTGCAGGAATATCTGGCAAGTACTGGCTGTGTGGTACATGTGACAACAATCTCCCGTATTCTTCATATGTCTGGGCTATGGGGTAGAGTGGCAAGATAAAAAATTTTCTCACGAATAAAAACATCCAAGCCAGCTACATTTTGCAAAAACACATCTGAAGTCTCCGAAAAGCATGTGGGAAAAGGTGTTATGGTCTGATGAAACCAAGGTTGAACTTTTTGGCCATAATTCCAAAAGATATGTTTTAGTGCACATAACCAAAAGAACACCATACCCACAGTGAAGCATGGTGGTGGCAGCATCATGCTTTGGGGCTGTTTTTCTTCAGCTGGAACTGGGGCCTTAAGATAGAGGGAATTATGAACAGTTCCAAATACCAGTTAATATTGGCACAAAACCTTCAGTCTTCTTCTAGAAAGCTGAACATGAAGAAGAACTTCATCTTTCAGCATGACAACGGCCCAAAGCATACATCCAAATCAACAAAGGAATGACTTCACCAGAAGAAGATTAAAGTTTTGGAGTGGCCCAGCCAGAGACCAGACCTGAATCCGATTGAAAATCTGTGGGGTGATCTGAAGAGGGCTGTGCACAGGAGATGCCCTCGCAATCTGACAGATTTGGAGTGTTTTTGCAAGTCAAAATGTGCCATGCTGATAGACTGAGTGCTGTAATAAAGTCAAAAGGTGCTTCAACAAAGTATTACTTTAAGGGTGTGCAACCATATTATTTTATTTTTATATTTTTTCTTCCCTCTACCTAAAAGATTTCAGTTTGTTTTTCAATTGAGTTGTACAGTTTATAGGTCACATTAAAGGTGGAAAAAGTTCTGAAATGATTTATCTTTGTCTCATTTTTTTACAGCACAGAAACCTGACATTTTAAGAGGGGTGTGTAGACGTTTTATATCCACTGTAAGTCACATAATTGGTGAAATGATGTCCACCTGTGTACAATCTAAGTGTCACATGATCTGTAACTACATATCCACACCTTTCTTGAAAGGCCTCAGAGGCTGCAACACCTAAGTAAGAGGGACCACTAACCAAACACTGCCATGAAGACCAAGGAACTCTCCAAACAAGTAAGGGACAATGTTGTTGAGAAGTACAAGTCAGGGTAAGGTTATAAAAAAATATACAAATCTTTGATGATCCCCAGGAGCACCATCAAATCTATCATAACCAAATGGAAAGAACATGGCAAAACAGCAAACCTGCCAAGAGACGACCGCCCACTAAAACTCACGGACCGTGAAAGGAGGGCATTAATCAGAGAGTCAGCACAGAGACCTAAGGTAACCCTGGAGGAGCTGCAGAGTTTCACAGCAGAGACTGGAGTATATGTACATAGGACAAAATTAAGCCGTAGCCTCCATAGGAGTTGGACTTTATGGCAGAGTGGCCAGAAAAAAAACATTACTTTCAGAAAAAAACAAAATGGCACATTTTGAGTTTGCAAAAAGGCATGTGGGAGACTGCCAAAATGTATAGAGGAAGGTGCTTTGGTCTGATGAGACTAAAATTTAACTTTTTGGCCATCAAAGAAAACGCTATGTTTGGTGCAAACCCATCACATCACCCAAAGAACACCATCCCCACAATGAAACATGGTGCTGGGAGCATCATGCTGTGGGGATGTTTTGCAGCAGCTGGGACTGGAAAACTGGTCAGAGTTGAGGGAAAGATGGATGGTGCTAAATACAGGGATATTCTTGAGCAAAACCTGTACCACTCTGTGCGTGATTTGAGGCTAGGACGGAGGTTCAGCTTCCAGCAGGACAATGACCCCAAACACACTGCTAAAGCAACCCTTGAGTGGTTTAAAGGGAAACATGTAAATGTGTTGGAATGGCCTAGTCAAAGCCCAGACCTCAATCCAATAGAAAATCTATGGTCAGACCTAAAGATTGCTGTTCACAAGTGCAAACCATCCAACTTGAAGGAGCTGGAGCAGTTTTGCAAGGAGGAATGGGCAAAAATCCCAGTGGTAAGATGTGGCAAGCTCATAGATACTTATCCAAAGCGACTTGGAGCTGTGATTGCCACAAAAGGTGGCTCTACAAAGTATTGACTTTAGAAGGTAAATAGTTATGCACATTGCCTTTTTCTGTTATTTTGTCCTATTTGTTGTTTTAAAAAATAAAAAACTTCAAAGTTGTGGGCATGTTCTGTAAATTAAATGACGCAAATCCTCAAACAATGCATGTTAATTCCAGGTTGTGAGGCAACAAAACATGAAAAATGCCAAGGGGGGTGAATACTTTTGCAAGGCACTGTAAATGCATCCAGTAGAGTGCATCATAACCCACCTAGCAAAAAAATTTTACATTAAAACATGCAAGCCATTTTTACAATAAAATAAAAATTGTGCTGGGGTTGAAGTTAACCCCAGCAACTGAGATTTGCATACTGGGCTCCACATTTCTAATGAGGAGCCCAATATGCAGCACATGTGCATGCTGATTAACATTTCAGCCAATCAGCAAGCCTCCATCTCCCTCCCTTCCATGGTGTAGCCACAGCCCTGCCTCCATTTCCCTCCCTCCTGTCTCCTGTGCAGAGCTCAGGGTCGTGTGGGCAGAGCATTTACCAAGAAGTGCTGCTGAAGGTAAAAACCCTTTGTGTTTTTTATGTTTCATGCTGTGCTATCAAAATGAACTATTTGAATTGTATAGGTCATTGTGTGCCTCTGTGTATATCAGTGTGTCTCTATATGTATGTCTGTATGTGCCTCTGTGTGTATCAGTGTGTGCCTCTGTGTCAGTGTGTGTATCAGTGTGTGTATCAGTGTGTTCCTCTGTTTCTATGTGTGTATCTGGCGCTTGGGGGCAATTCATAGGGGTTGGGGGAGGTCACGGGGCAATTCTCTGGGGCTGGGGGGCAAATCATCTGGGATGTAGACAAAACAATCAGTGAATAAAGGGACAGAAATCTAAAGGAAAGGAAAGTGTCTGACATCATGTGACTTCCCACAGTAGGGCAGACTTCAGGTGATAACTGAGCATGCCTGCACAATCCCCAGGCCAAAAAGAAACATTGTATAAGATATGCTAATTTTACCAGGGAATTTCAGGGGGTGTCAACATTGAGAGAAAACTCTTTGCAAAAGTAAGAAATTCAGCAAACTTCAGGCTTAACGGTTTAACTGTTTACTTTGGAATTTTTTCATGCAAATTTTTTTTTTCAGACACTATAAATGTTCCTATCAGATGCATTAATAACCCAGCTCACTCACATATACCTTTAAGGATTAAAGCTTAGCATAATGCCTTGTAATTTATTTTACACTTCAGCGTCTAACCAATAAAATAAAGGAAATATTTTAATTAAATGTCTGCCCTGAAACATACCAGTTTTTAATGCAAGAGAGCACTTTTTTGCTTCTTTCATTTCATGCTATAAATGCATAATAGGAAAATTGGTGTTCTTTGGACTGCTGGGTTTTGAACGATATAGATGTGGATGATGCTTTAAGTAAGCCTCCAAATGCAAATTCAAGTCTGTGTTAAAAAAAAAAAAAAAGGAAATCACAATCAGTGTTTGTTTTAATAAATATGACATTTTGGATACATTTCAGACAGGAAATAATTTTAAGGCTTATCACATGCTTTCTTGGAAATCAGCTGGTTTATCTAATGTGCAATAAAGATATTGTGCAAAGGTTACAGGTACAAAAGCGGGTCATTGATTGAATTCATTCATTGTAATGTTATAATCGGCATGCTTTACATTTCCTAAAGAGAAAGAACTTTGCCCTTCCCTTGAGCGTTGAGGTTGCCTCTGCTCCCTACTGGATACATGTGGCACACATTAATATACCCCATATATGCAACTACTAAGATTCAAAATGGTTCCAGCAGATATAGCAGAAATTATGTTTTTCTATTTAAAACCTATATTTTTACCTGCCTAATTATGCTTTTAGACTTAAAGTTTTCATACATACTTTATAGAACCACTGTACAATGGAAAAAATAATAGTCAATTTACAGAGTAACATATCATTTAGAATAAAAAACAAACTAACTTTCAGTCCATCAAGTCCGATCATTTTAGATCTCTATGTTTTGTGAATTGTCAGTTGATCAAGAGGAAGGCAAACAAACATTTCACTAAAGTGTAAAATCTTGGCATCACATTCGATCCTACCTACTCTGACTGATCATATATAGTCGGTCACTCGTACCTGCCAATCACTTCTCTACAACATTTCAGAAATTATGCCCCTTTATCACTTCCTCCACAACAAAAAATATGAATTCACTGTCATATTCAACCACTTGCAAGTGACTTCTCATTGGAGCTTCCAGCTCTGCTATTCACCCCACTCCATCAAGTCAAAAATGTTGGCCAAACCTCCACTCGCTTGGTCCATCTCTAAAGATTTCATGGTTACCAACACTGTTCAACCACTTGAAAGTGACTTCTCATTGGAGCTTCCAGCTCTGGTATTCAGCCCACTCCATCAAGTCAAAAATGTTGGCCAAACCTCCACTCGCTTGGTCCATCTCTAAAGACTTCATGGTTACCAACACTGTTCAACCACTTGAAAGTGACTTCTCATTTGAGCTTCCAGCTCTGGTATTCACCCCATTCCATCAAGTCCAAAATGTTGGCCAAACATCCACTCGCTTGGTCCATCTCTAAAGGCTTCATGGTTCCCAACACTGTTTAACCACTTCAAAGTGACTTCTCATTGGAGCTTCCAGCTCAGGTATTGACCCCACTCCATCAAGTCCAAAATGTTGGCCAAACATCCACTTGCTTGGTCCATCTCTAAAGGCTTCATGGTTACGAACACTATTTTCCATTTCCTAACCCTTGTCTAAATGCCTCTTTTCCTCTCTTATTTCACTTATCGCATCTTGTGTGCCACAACGATCTCTGAGATCCGAATACCTCACAACATTCACAGCTCTGTTCACATCTAATGGCCGATCCTGCTTCCTATACTCCATATAAGACAGTCCTGCAGCTACAAACATTACACAAATCCCTGAAGACCCACTTCCTATCTCTTTCCAACCCTGATACGACTAAGTCTCCAATCCTACCTTCCTCAATCTCTCGGCTTGACCTCCTACATCCATGACCCTGATCTTGCCGCTGGCCTGTTTCACTGTTTGAGCAACCCATATCTCACCTTATGCTCTGCCTATTTGTTCAACAAAATGTATTCTATATATCAAAAATTATGTATTGTTTCATAACTATGTGAAGAGTCTTGGATAAAGATGCTATATATAAACGTAAATAAATAAAATAAAAAAACACTGATACCCTTCCAATTTTCTGATTATGGGTAGAAATCCTTCCTGATTCCAAAAACTGGCAGTCAGATGGTACCCTGGATCAATATCCTACCTATTATAGTTATCTGATATAAACTTTTATGCCTTTTTTAATCAAAATATTTATTCATTTTTTAGGTCCCTTTAGATTGTACGTTTGTTAGGTGCTTTAGGGAAATCATTATGTTAGATTCTAACCTGTTTCTAATGACTTGTACTTATCCCTGTATATACCTATAGAATATGTTGGTGTGTTACAAATAAAGGTTGTTATTATTATTTATATTAATATTAAGTTGCACATGCTTTCCACTTTCTCAGATGCTTTCCTTTTCCTTCTATATGAAAAAAACATTCTAACTTTGCATACCCTCCTACCTAATGAAACTTCACTTTCTTCCTGACCCTTGCTATTTCCTATCTGCCTCTTCCATCCCCTTTAGATTGAAAACTCTCTACTGACAATCTTGTAGAGTGCTTTGGGAAAAAAAACACTTTCTACAAAGATTCTAAGCTCAAAACAGGGCCCTCCATTTTTTGCAGTTTATTAAAATTATATTTTTCCTTGTTCTTTTCCCCTGTATAGCGCTACGGAATATGTTAACGTGTTACAAATAAAAGTAATAATAATAATAACTAAAGCACTGACCTAACCTTTGCTATTACACTTTCAGCCACTAGATGGTGCACTATAATTAGTCATATTAGTAACTGGAACATAACTTTATTTTCACTCAGATCTAAGGTTTTCCCAATAGCAAATGTTAAGAGGTTATGAATCTGAACATATTTCTATCTTTTTGCAGTTTTTAAGTCTTATAATAATATATTTAATGCATGCATTGTTCTTTTCTCACTGTGCACTTTTCATGGTATTTGCCTTTTACAAACCTAGTAACAATGATTGAATAATTTTCTAAGTTGGGTTATCATAATGTGGGGTGCAACTAAACTGTTCTGCATGGAAAATAATTGCACATTTCTATCTATGTGCAGTCATTTAGCATTACAGCATGCATACAGGTTTACACCAGCTCACACAGACCTGAAGGCTCAATCAACATCATGTAAGGGGCCATATACAGTGCATGGCACCTGTGTATTACAAAGTTTTCAGGCATGTTGATTCAGGGAGAGAAAATAATGAGGGGATTGAAAGAAATAAGAAACAGGAGTCCAGAAAGTCTGTAGACTCACCGAAAGAGAAGCAATGTCCGCTGACCAACTAAGAAAACAGGAAAAGAGAGGTTTCGCTTGAAGGCACAGTCTCGTTTGCTACGTCTGAATGCTTAATCAGCTTTCATTCTGTGATCTTTTGCATTTTAATTGTTTTAACTTATTTGCAACTTTAATCTGAAGCTCTGAAGATGCAGCTAGTTGTCTGTATCATTGTGACCATGAATGATTCCTGGGCAGGTCTTTCTTCCAAAATGATTTAAGGAAAACAATTCAGT
This sequence comes from Discoglossus pictus, assembly GCA_027410445.1. Lineage (NCBI taxonomy): Eukaryota > Metazoa > Chordata > Amphibia > Anura > Alytidae > Discoglossus > Discoglossus pictus. The sequence goes on from CM050166.1 coordinate 55,437,518, forward strand.
ATTAAAGGTATTTGGAAGATCATCTCTTACCAGCAGAAACATTGTATGCATCAACGTGTGGGGCAGACCTTTGCAGGAACTTTTAGGAAAGGTTTGAGTAAGTGAAAACAGAGCTTTTAAGCACTTGTTAATACAATTATATTTAGATATGCAAACAAAAACTTTGGTTTATTGGTGGTTTATTATAATATTAAAAAAAACAGGGAACCGTCCATATACCTTTAAGTGGCCCATCTGACATGCAGTTAACTCACCATGTAATACTCTACACAAGCAAGATGGCATCTTTTTCTTTTTATCATAGGAGATAATGTTGGTCACAGTTATGATGAAAACCAAAGGATCTGAGGTCATGACATGATAATGGACAACATATTTAAATTGAAGTGCAGCTTTCCTGTAAAATAACCCTTCCCTCAGGTTCCAAGGAGCAAGGAAAGCTCTAAGGTCCAATGTGGAAGGACCCAGAACCGTCTTCTAATGTTAAGATTTTTTCAAAGAAAAAGTTCAATAGCAAGTAAACAAGTTGCAATAACTTGAGACTTGGAAGCACAACAGTATTCTGTATAATAATGTATATCTGCACACGATACAATACCATTCCTTACACACACAAAAAAATTCTCTGAACACCATCAAGATGCTGATATCATATGAATGCAATTAATACCAATGAGTAATGTCACGTGTCCATTGGATTGGTAATCACTAACTGTAAATCCTGGATAAGAAGCATAAACAACTAGAGCTGAAAGGGAAATCCCAGTGGGTGATGATAGATGAGTAAAACTGCATGAGAGAGAAACACACACCGCAGAACCCGAGCATCGAGCAAAGAGGAATTACTGGAGAAAATCCATGTGCTCTATAGGTTGAGTACTGAAAACAGTTTTACTTTTCATGTTTTTAGTTTACCATTATTTAGGTAAGCTGTGTTTTAAAATATATTTTCTGGCTAAAGCTTTGCTGCTGTTTGCATTTTAAATGTTAATTAATTGTGAACTAAAATATAGGTTTACAATGAAAAGCATTTACACTTGCCCTTTAAGATGTTCTCTAAAAAAATATTTTATGCTCATGGTTTACACATAAATTAGAAAAAGTAGTCATTTTCCAGGTGCATAACACCAATAATAAAACATAAATTAAATGTTTCTTTATTAAAGGCATATCTAAGTGTCCTGGATTATGGTTGCATCTGAAAGAGGAGCATCAGTAGTGTATAAAAAAAAATTAGCATGAAAAAATACTAAAATAAACATTTATAAACTCACTCTGATGTTTACAAAATTTTTGCAAGCTGCAACTTTTGTTAGTTGACACCCCTGAAAATCTCTGCTAAGATTTGCATTAAATTCATTTGTTTTGGCCAATCAGGAGAAAGCAGAGGTTAGTTGATACATTTGTATCATACTCTCGGGTTCCTGTTTTGCAAAGCAACCTGGGATATGTAGTCTCTATATCTCTCTCTCATTGTGCTCTGATTCAGCTTTGAGCTCAGACGCCACCCAACCATGTGATTCCACTCTGGAGCATTACTTCCTGTGGTCTCTACCTGCAAGATCAAACTCTGTACCTGGCTGCTCTCTTCAGTGTACTTAGTTATGTAAATACCCGGTGGGTGTGCAAAGCTGGATTTTACTCTCCTGCATTTAACTTTGTAAGTACACTGAACTTTTCTTTCTAAAATCACTGAAGGGATGCATCCTTTCTGGAAGGCTTAACTAGGTTATAGCCCTAAAAGCTAGCTGATTTCCCTTTAATAATGTATTTTGGATGAATGTTCAGTCACAGGTATTGTAGTTAGAATAGCAAAGGCCTGAACAAAATGTCTATGCCCAGGCAACATGAGCTTGATATCAAAAATCAGTATTTGTATTGATATTTTGTTAACGCAAAGAAGATCTTGCCCCAGGATGTGACATGAATGTAACTATAATAGAGCAAGATCTAAATTATAGCACTAAATTGCAAATATTATACAGTTGCAAGTTTAGGTAAAATTGCAAATAAAGTTGAAATTCAAAGTGCTGGATGAAAAAATAATTATTTCCCAATATAAGTACAGATTGAGCTACAATAATATGTAATACAATTGCAGCTTCAACTTTCTAAGTGGGGTAAAGCAGTCACTAAACCTGTGTATATAGCATGATAAGGAAATTTATAAACAGTGGAACTACTGGTTAAAAAAATGAACAATTAAAAAATGAATGACTCTAAAATGTATTAGCCCTACTTGGGCAGAGTCAAATTAACTCATTAGAGTAGCATGCATTAAGAACCCGAACGGGTAGAATTTAGTGAAGCCCGACAGGCGTTTCTTCACTCATATGCTGTCATAAATCAGCCAAGGGCCATCTTTGATTTGGAACTGTTATCTGCCACATGTTATTGAACAGAAGGTTTTGGGCTCCCAGAGCCACTGTTATAATGTTATATATTCAGGGCAGAGTCCCACTATTATTGTTATGCATTCAGAGAAGAGGCAGTTTACCACATCACCACTAATAAAGTCGTCATAACGCATTAAGTGGACTGACGTGGGAAGTACTGCCTCAACTCATAACATGTGGGTTATAAAATGTTGTAGTGGTATTATCTGTAAATATATTGTATTGTAATGTGGGAGCCATGTTGTGTGCAGTCAGCCATATTGGGTCTGATACAGATAGTAACCTGAGTAGATCACCCATCTGCCTTCCAGCTATCACCTAAAGTAAACACTTGAAGTGATAGCAAGGCCAGAACAAAGGGGTCTGTACAGACATTGAGGCACCTTAACCCCATGGGGTCTTCAGCCCAATATCAGGGTCATAGTACAGGAGCACATATATGTTTCTCCCTTGAGAGCCAGAGACCAACTAAATTAGGTAGGCACACCTAGTGGGCGGCCCAGGGGAGGGGTCTGGAAGTTCCCAGAGCTTACCTCTAGTCCATTGGCCAGAGGTAATCAAGTTACTCTGGAGATTACCCCATTGGCCAAGAGGAAGATGAGGGTTGGACAAGGGGGTAGCCACTCCCTGTACTGGTTTTGTGAGTTGTTTAAATACTTGTGTAAAATAAAGAAGTTGTTCTTAATTTTCATACTTTGACTAAGCATGTATTATTGACCCAGAGGCATATGCTTGTAGAGGAGCTCATTCTGACTCCCTACCAAGGTGCTCCCAGGCACACTACCAAAGGAAGCTGGGACTTATGCCTTTGTATCGACAAAGACTATCCATAGGTCCAGAGTCACCCAAACTTAGGTCTAAACCTACTGGGAATAAGAGTACTAGGATACTCTAGATCCCATCATCATAGTAGGTTGTGACATATGCAGCTTTGTCACAGGCTAGACTACACAATGAGCCAAGGCATTTTGCAGGTTTAAATAGCTAACTTCTGTTGTTAGGACAATAGTACCGTATTACTAGTAATAGAACCGCGTTTCAAAGCCAGAGACTATAAGCTATGCTTGTAGCAATAAACTAACACTATATCACAGTGTATCTGATGTGAATACACAAAAGTGACTAAAATAATAAAATGTGACTGTAGGAAGAATCTCCACAAAATCTAATATGCACAAACAAACTACAGTAGAATCTGGGTTATCCAGCACCCAACTAACCGGGACTCCCAAGCAACCGGCGCCAGCATCAGTTCCCCAAATTAAAAAAAAAAACTAAACCGGCATAACCAGCACTATCCAGTAGTTTGATACTGCAAAAAAGATGCTAACTTTTTTCAAATTTTATTTTGGGCCCTAAATGGCCCGGTTTAGGTGCTAATGTCTTTTTAAAGGCATTTTGGGTGGATTATGGGTCGTTAAATTTGGGGACTCACGATTAACCCGGCAACTACAGTTATCTGGCAGTAGGGAGCGTCCGTGGGTGCCGGATAACGGGGGTTTTACTGTACTAACTTAACATGATATAACTCGTAAAAGTTAAGAGTTCACATGAGAATCTGCAAAAACATGATGCAAAATAGTAGTGGATGAAGGCAAACCAAATTCATAAATAGCAGTGTGCTAAAGGTACTGAAATTGTTAAATAAATAATATACAGTGGAGGAATTGTACTTGGTGTGTGATGAGGAAGTGATTTAAAATAAATATGTTAGCGTGAGCTATAATGTGACAATGTGCAGTTCTAACGTAAAGAATAGTGTGTGATAGGTGAGTGTAAATATAAACTGAATATGTGAAATATATGTGCATGTGAACTCTAACTGGATAATTTTACTAAAAAAAGAAATGTCTCACAAATCTAGGTGACTACTGTAACAGGTTGGTCATATAAACATAACTTATACACAGGTCCTCTTGTCACGCACAGTGGACTAAGCAAAACTTGAATTAACTGAAACAATAAATACATTAAAAAACTATGTCTCAGAATTGTGATTTCAGCAAAATCATGAGTGTATTAAGTAATTAAACACATAGCCAATACAAAAATGAATAGTATACCGACTCTCTGCTAAAGGCACATGGAACTTGTGCAAATACCTCTATATTACAAAAGTTTTTAAAGTTAGGAGTAAATTTACTCCGATGCTTCCACTGTTTGGCAGATGACAATTTGTTTTTCCCATTGGTAGTCTTTTCATTGTCATCTAATAGACTCATTAAATCTTTTAATATGTCAATGTCCTCTTTGCCTATTCCCAGGCCTAAATATTTTCTTTCATTATTTTGTAAAATGTATGCAAGGCCAGTGTCCTCGCAAAGAGGGTGACATCCTTTATGTTTGTGGAAAGATTTTAATAAAATGTGGGCATAAAGGATAATCCATTAAGTAACACAGATTAGGAGTATGCCCAAAATAAACTTGGATATATTGACAATAGATTTGAAATTAGAGTTATTTTGTGTATCATTTTGATTACTTTTTGCATAACAACCATTAGTATTATATACATTATCTTGATTATTTGCAACATCATTAATGCAAATGACATCAGTAATGTTACTTAGTATATTGTTTAAACATCAATGTTGTTGAAAGAATTAATTCCTTCTTATCTGTGATCTGAGGTTACCAATTTATGTTTTATTATTTCTTAGTTTACCCATCTGCTAATGTTGTTCATTTCTTACATGGTTCACAAATATTAAAAATGTTCTCAAATATTCTGTGGTGTGTTAATCTCTTTAATTTTTAGAGCAAGCCTAAATACAGATAAAATAAATGAAAGCAATTAAAATTCTTATTGTTTTGTTGGTTTTCAGGACATTTCCAGGGGAATGTGTATCTCCACACTATTGTTTTTATTAGTGTTTTCAAGTCATTAGACTTTGTTAATTATAATGTTTATTAATTGAGCACTTAAGTTATACTAAAAAGGATTCTCCAAATAATAGATAGGTGGTGCTAGATAAGAAAAAAATACAGTGGTACCTTGGAACCCAACGTAAATCCGTTCTAGTCGGCAAGTCGAGTTCCAAAAAGGTTGAGTTCCAAGGTAGCATTTCCCATAAGGATCAATGTAAATTGAAATAATCCGTTCCAGACCACAGAATTTTCACATTTTATTTTGAACTGATGGTGGTGTTTTTTTATACAAAATCTTACAACTAAATAGACATAAATAAAAAAAAACAATAATAACAATTACATCAAATGACAAATAATTTAACTTTACTTTAACTGTACTGAGAGGGCTTGAGGGCCCAATGGGATGATGACGATGTAGAGGAGGAGAGAGGTTATTGCTTGGAACTTTGGTTCTTATAGGCACAGTCTACACTTTGGTTCTTGCAAGCACAGGTGACACTGGTTCTTATAAGCAAAAGCTGCACTTTGGTCCTCATAGCACAGGCTGTACTTTGGTTCTTATAAGCACAGGCTACACTTTTGTCCTTATAGGCACAGGCTGCACTTTGATTCTTGCAGGCACAGACTGCTCTTGGGCTCTTGTAGGCACTATCTACACTACTCCACAGTACAGAACTTTATTACACTTCCTGAAAGACAGGATGCGGGGTGTCGTGAGCGTGTCATGTTCCAAGCCAGCGTCGAGTTCCGAGACAATATTTGTCAGTTCAACACATGGAGTTTCCAAACAAGAGGCAATTTTTTGTCAATGAGATGCGGCAAGTGTCGAAAATTAGGAGGACGACGAGAACAGGGAATCCACTGTATTTTCAACTTTTACTGTGAATTTAAACAACTAATTACTAATATATTTGCCCAAGCCCCCAGGCTACATAAACTCCAGATCTCTTTACCCACTGAATAAAGTATGTTGAGGGTGGAGCCAACAGGGGGGTGGGGGTTATCTAAATTACCATACCACTACTGCATTATGATAGTGAGTGGTAACTAGAAAGTGTGTTTGTACATGGGTAGCAGTTCAGATTTCACTGCTCCCTTCTACTAATATATGTTTCAGAGAGTGGTTTTCAATTTGGCAATTTATATACAGTACATAAATATACTACAATAATGCAAGTATGGCAATGCCGTTATCAATATTGTCTAACAGACTACAGTACATGACATTATTACTGAGAACATTTGGAATAGGTGTACAATCCCATTTGGGATATTTTGTCCCCCATGGTTCCTACTGTATTCAAATCCCCCAACTGTAATTCTCCCCTGACAACTATAGAAATGTGGACCAGTGGTATATGCATATAGATTATAGAGAGAGATATAAGGAATGTAATAAAAAACTGTTTTAATGTACACTACTGTGTTAATGTGTTATAATTTAGGGACTACCTCTGTGAGGTTTATGAAGTAATATGATTGGTTAATTAGTTAAACCTTTGTGGTTAAGTTCACTTTTCAGAAGGCTTCGTGCTTAGTGAGAGCAATTTTAACTGAAACTTTTTAATATGAAGCCGTGGTTAAAACTCCCCAATTCTTTTAGAGCAATAATTCCCAAGTAACTCCTCAAGAACCCTCAGACACGTCATGAGGTTTAATTTAATACACTAGGGCCCCTATTCAATTGCCCGCAGATGCCTTCATATTGGCCATAAGTCAGCAGGCTTGAAATTTGCAACAGTTACTGAGCAATTCAATTTATCAAGCCTGCAGCTACCTGGCCAAAAGCCTAAACCGTAAACCATGCACCCGTAAGTACCATTTCAGAGCATGATCATGATCAATTAAGCAAGGCTGTAACTTCAATTTAGAAACGGCCAGTAGTAAATGTGACCTTCATCATGACATCAGTAAAACATGGAGGTTAAATGTCAATCAATTAGTATTTAGAAGTCCGATATGTGATCGGACTTGCAGTCCGGCAATGTACAAAATAATAAAAATTAGTGACGATACTGTTCTAGTCCATGTGGGTGGCCTGATATGTATTAACTCCATGATTATTGAGATTGACATAACACAGAAATTAAATAAAAAAAAAAAATAATTTTTAATTTCAGATTTGTGAGCTTGAGACTGTTGTGCAATTAATTCTAATGTCTTTCATCGCTTTCCCTGTCTTTTAAAGTGCAGTGTTGATTATTTATTTGCATAAACAGTGCTACAATCAGGTGTTTATCCCCCTTGCAAGTCCTATCTGGTACTCATAGGATTTTCTTCTATATTTGCCATTTACAGGTGTGAAAACATTTGCGTGCTTGAGGAATTGTAGCAATTGATAGTCATTTGCGATTGTAACATTTATGGGCTTGAAAGCTGGATCGGATTTACGCAGGGATTTTCAGCCTGTAACCCGCAAATAGTTTGCAGGTAGCTAAAAGACGCCAATTGAATAACAAGTTACCATCGTTTACGGGCTACATTACGGGCTCCAGTAACTAACAATTGCTCAATTGAATAGGGGCCTAGGTGAGGCAATTAGTATTCAACAGGCCAAATAGCCTATAATTGTCTCTAATGTTTTCACAAAATTATGGCTGGGGTTCCTTGAGGATAGGACTGGGAACCAGTGTTTTAGATGGCTGTGATTTCAACAGTACTAATGTAATTGAGATGGGCCTTCTGGAGCCTGAGTCCTGGATACAGGTATTTTTGTACATGCATTTATTTTTTTTAAATGGACAATGCAATGATAAAACTTCCTGCCATTTTGTCACTGGAGATTGTGATTGTGACCTTTCACACTAAATTCCATTGCTTTGCTAAGGACAACAAGGCATTCAACACAAACATTTCTTAGAAAATATGCAACCTAATTGTTGTTTAACAAGGTAAAAAAAAAAATATATATATATATATTTATATATATATATATATATATATATATATATATATATATATATATATATATATAAGCTTTGCCATTGTGATAGTAATCAAAAGCACACAGTGTACTAGACACCATGCTGAGGAATACTGTTCATTGCTGAATTGTATTAGCAGGCTAGACATGTTCTAGACTCTACAAGAATGCTGAATCCTTGTGTCAAAGTAAAATTAAACCCTGTAATCTTATAATGCCTGCAGGACCAAACATATTTCATAGACTGCAGCAAACAGATTACAGCAGCAAGTGATTGTAATGAGGTTAATGTAGCATAGGCTGCGTGCATTTGTAATGCTTGCAAGCATGGTGTACTGGAGTTCATTTGATTGTGTTTCTGAGGATTACTTTTTCAAGCTAATTCTTTCTGTAATTTTCCAAACTCCATAACTTTGCTTTTCAACATATTCACAGTTTAAGGACAAAACAGAGAGCAAGGGCCTCATTCAAGTGCAAGTTGGCCCATTGAATAGGGCTCTATATGAGCACAGAGCATAATTTTTTACAGAGGTCTTTAGTTAGTGAACTTCTATCCAAAAGCAAGGTCTTCACTAACTAAAAACTTCTCTACAAAATGTGCTTATATAGAGCCCTATTCAATTGGCCAAATCGCATTTGAATGAGGCCCCAGGACATGATAAGGACAAAAATCTGTAGCATTAGGGGTATTAGCAATACATGAATAAGATGTGTACACACAATGTAATAATAAGAAGCACATTGTAAATATACAGTGGAACAAGAGGAGATGAGAGACCGACTCTCAGAAGAGTTTACAATCTAAGAGATGTGATAGAGATAGAGACAGGGACCTTGTAGAGACAGGGACCTTGTAGAGACAGGGACCTTGTAGAGACAGGGACCTCGTAGAGACATGGACCTTGTAGAGACAGGGACCTCGTAGAGACATGGACCTTGTAGAGACAGGGACCTTGTAGAGACAGGGACCTCGTAGAGACAGGGACCTCGTAGAGACAGGGACCTCGTAGAGACAGGGACCTCGTAGAGACATGGACCTCGTAGAGACATGGACCTCGTAGAGACAGGGACCTCGTAGAGACAGGGACCTCGTAGCGACATGGACCTTATAGAGACATGGACCTCGTAGAGACAGGGACCTCGTAGAGACAGGGACCTCGTAGAGACATGGACCTCGTAGAGACAGGGACCTCGTAGAGACATGGACCTCGTAGAGACATGGACCTCGTAGAGACATGGACCTCGTAGAGACATGGACCTCGGAGAGACAGGGACCTCAGAGAGACAGGGACCTCTTAGGAACAGGGACGTGATAGGAACAAGAATGTGATAGGGACATGCTAGTGATAAAGATAAGGTTGTAATAGACTAGGACACGATAGAGACAGGCTAAAAGGTGTAATAGAACCAGTCAACATACTAGCGACAGGGATGTTACAGCCGTGGTGCACAACCACTCATCTCTGGGGGCCGCAGTCGGCCCTCTGGCACTTCCCAAGCAGACCCCAGTCTATTCTCTGGAATGAGAGAACATGTCCTACTTTAATAATGCACAAAATATCACTCTAAAACTAGACAATAATATAGGTTTTACTCCTAAATACTCCTCCTCATTATCTATACTTATATTACTAATTCATTCCTTTCCTACAGTAACTTTACTATTTAGCTTTGAGTAAAATAAAACAGTTGAAAGCACTTTTAGGGACTCAGAGCCCTTTAAATGAAATAGGTTGGCCGTCATTATGTTACAGGGACAGAATAGGGATAGTGACAATGATTTATGTACACAAAAAGTGTCTATGTAGCACAGGAAACATAGATAGATACATAGATACAAATGGAAAGAAAAGGCTATAAGCCAAGCTGTATTTGTTTCTGTCCCTAACTGATTTTTATCTACTCTTAAAGTTCCTCAGCTTTTTCTAAAGAAGATAGTTTCGCAAAAATCCTGCAAGAACATTATGAATCCATCATGGTGGAAAAACGTTCAGAACACACAGTCGCTGGCGGCATTGTGTAATGTGGACTGAGATTAAAATTAAGAAAAGCAAATGCGTTTCCTGTAACAGTTATGGCTTGGGGATGGTAAGATATAATGGAGAATTTGTCTTTAGGAATAACAGCGACAGATTACATAATCGCGCTTCCTTTGTGTTCTTTATAATAGAATGGAGAGGTGACCCACTTTTTGGTATAGGAAATAAAATGAATGTGCATCATTTCTACACAGACAAAAACCTATAAGATGTTTTTGTTCAGCTTCTTCCTCTTTTGTATTCGTGTTTCTGTACTGGATGCTACATTTTTTTTTTTATCATTGAGGCTCAAGCTTTATTTTTTTTTCTAAAAAGCTCTAAATATGAAATGACAATAAACAGAAACTGATACATTAATTTCTAAAGTCTTTAGCCGCCTCTACAAAGTATTATATATTTTTAAAAAATAATTTAAAGACACGGGTTATTGATATGAAACATACAAATGCTGGTAGTCCCAGAAAACATCTTATTGTTTGACTTAAATAAAATATATTAATTAAAAAAGTAGGGAAAAACTGACTTGAACTCACATACATGCTTACGTATATGGCGATGTTTCTTGTGCAGTCAACTACTCTCTCTCTCTTGCAAGTACGGTTTGCCTCTTCGAGTTTTCTCTCTCTCTCCCTCTGCTATCCTCGTTCTACTCTTCTCTACTTTTCTCCATATTCCATATTACACACCAATCTTGTCTTACCCTCTCCATTAATCTTCTTTCTCCATCAATTGTCTATCACCTACCACCAATCATCTATCTCTCCTTATCAATCATCTATCCCCTCCTATCAGTCATCTATCTTTACCATTTAATATCCTCTACACCCAACAAGCTTCGCTCTAATCTGACTTTCTCTCCATACTTTACCTCTCAGACAAACCCTTACTGTCTTCGTTTGACTGAAGTAAAGTTCCATAATCCTTTTTTTTAATAATCAGTTTGGCATTGAAAAGTCTGTGTCTGTGGCTTAATATAGTTTCAAGGTGCCAACTACTATTACTAGGTTACGAAAAATGCAGGTATTTTTCCACTCATTTGAGTGTTTGAAAAAAGTTAAACATTTTTAAATGTAATTGAGTTTCAACACAAGAAGTACATGGTATTTATTAAACTAAAGTCTAGTCTTTGTTTCCTATCATAACAAACATTACATGTGGTTAGTAACATCATTTTGATTTATTTATGGCAATTTCATGTTTCTTTAACAAACCGTATCTTGCAAAATATCCACAAGAAGCCAAAAATTTAACTTTTGGGTATTTGCTTTATGGGAATCAGGTCCTTGTTTTTGCCATATTTCATGACAATCTCTTCTAATTTGTATTATTTGACTATTATTCTGCAGTCTCTTACTGCCTACTCCAAGCTTTGTTGGAGTTTCATGTTTGAAACCTCGTAGTGCAGCCATTATGTTTCTACCCAATCATTCAGCCAGTATAATATTTTGATATTACTTTATACGTGTATACCACTGAAAATCTCAGTCTAATGTAGCTTATATATACATATATACAGTCAGGTCCATAAATATTGGGACATCGACATAATTCTAATCTTTTTGGCTCTATACACCACCACAATGGATGTGAAATGAAACGAACAAGATGTGCTTTAACTGCAGACTTTCAGCTTTAATTTGAGGGTATTTACATCCAAATCAGGTGAACGGTGTAGGAATTACAACAGTTTGTATATGTGCCTCCCACTTTTTAAGGGACCAAAAGTAATGGGACAATTGGCTGCTCAGCTGTTCCATGGACAAGTGTGTGTTATCCCCTCATTATCCCATTTACAAAGAGCAGATACAAGCTCCAGTGTTCATTTCAAGTGTGCTATTTGCATTTGTTGCGGTTAACTCTCAATATGAGATCCAAAGAGCTGTCACTATCAGTGAAGCAAGCCATCATTAGGCTGAAAAAACAAAACAAATCCATCAGAAGGATAGCAAAAAATATCTCGGCTAAACACCTTTAGAGTATCCCATTTTTAAGCACTTCTCTCCTGCACAGACATTCTGTTGTAGTTTTTCTTTAGTCATTCAGTTGTGTCTAACTCTCTGTTTGAACCTATGGACCGCAGCACACCAGGCACATCTGTTAGTCCCTGCCCCTTAAGCTCATGCTCATTGCTTAAATAACTTCATCTATCCATCTCCCCTTCTTCGTCTGCCTTCAATCTTTTACAGAATCAGGGTCTTTTCTAGGGAATCCTATCTTGTGATATGGCCAAAATATTTGAGCTTCAGCCTCATGTTCCAGTGAACAGTTTGGCTTGGTTTCCTGTGGTATTGGATGATTGGATCTTCTTGCAGGGCCACTAAGCTGTTTTCTCCACAATTCAAAGGTGTCAATTCTACGGAGTTCAGCATTCTTTATGGCTCTAACATCCATATGTTGTTGATAGTGTCATATCTTTACTTTTTAATCGCTTGTCCAAACTTGCCATAGATTTCCATTTTAGAAGCAATTGTATCTTAGTTTCATAACTGCAGTCATCATATGCAGAATTCTTGGATCCCAGAAATCTTGGTTCCCAGGAAAATAAAATCCTTCACTGCCTCTACTTCCACCCCATTTATTTGCCAAGAACTGAGATTGCTGTTTTTAATGTTGAGTAGCAGGCCAGCTTTTGCACTCTCTTCTTTCACCCTCATCAATAGGCCTCTCAGCCATCAGAGTAGTATCATCTGTATATATGCGGCTGTTGAATTTTGAATTCTGCTTTGGATTCTTCCAACCCGGCCTTACACATGATGTATTCCACATATAATTTGAATAAATAAAGTAACAATATACAACCATCTCGCACTCTTTTCCTGATCTTGAACCATTCGGTTGTTCCATGTTTGGTTGAGACTGTCGCTTCTTGGTCCACATATACATTCCACAGGAGGTGGTCCCATCTCTCTAAGAATTTACCACCTTTTCTTGTGATGCACACAGTCAAAAACTTTAGAAAAGTCTATGAAGCATAGGTAAATATTTTTTTCTGTAACTTTCTTGGTTTCTCTATTATGCTAGCATGTGAATTATGGGAATACGTGCAATTGTTCAATAATTGGATCACTATTTGGCACTGTCCTCTTTCAGATTGGAATGTAGACTGACCTTTTCAAGTATACTATACTGTTGAGGTTTCCAAATTTGTTGGACTATTGCAAGCAACACTTTGACAGCATTATCTTGTAGGAATTTGAAAAATTCAGCTAAGATTCCAAAAACTTCAGCAGGCTTCCTAGGGCCCATCTAACATTCTCCAAAATGTCTAGCTCCAGCTCATTGGACAAACTATTGATCTTCTTTGTATTCCTGCAATCTTTTCTTTGTCTGAACTGCTCCTATTAGGTCCCTACCATTTTTGTTTTTTATCACTCCCATTTTGGCATGAAAGATTACACTTGAGATCCAAATTTTCTTGAAAAGATCCATTGACCTTCCCTTTCAGTTATGTTTTTCTATCTCTTAACATTGTTCATTATAGAATGTCTGCGTGTCCCTTCTTGCTATCCTCTGGAGTTTTCCATTCACTTGGACCAATATTTTCCTTTCTCCACTACCTTCCACTTTCCTGGGCTACTTTCAAAGCCTCATCAGACAGAAAATTTACCTTCTTACTTTTTATTTTCATTTGGGGATATTCTTTGTTTCTGGATAATGTCACAAACTAAGATCTTCAGGCATTCTATCTACCATGTCTAGTCCCTTAAATCTATTCTTTACTTCCTTGCATGTTCACTGGGTAGCACCAGGCCTTGTACATCTTCCATCCTTGGCTACAAAATGTATAGTCAGAATAATTTCTATATTATGTATATGTGATATCCATGTGTAGAGTCATCTCTGAGGCTGTTGAAAGAGGTGGTTTATTATGACCAGAGAATAATGTTTACAGTATCCTACTAATCTCTGACCTGCTTAATTTTGTACTCCAAGCTTAAACTTTATAGTTAATCCAGGAATCTATTGGTTATCTACTTTAGCATCCCAATCACCTATAACAAGAGTATCATCTTTTATTAGTGTTATATCTAGGTCTTGAATATCCCCGTAGAATTGGACATCTGCGTCCTCTTCAGCATCCATAGTTGGACCATAGACTTGATTCCCTGTGATATTAAATAGCTTGCCTTGAATTCAAATTTAAATTATTCAGTGATTTATTGTGTTGTAACTGAGCACCGCTTTGGCCACTCTTTGATTGATTATGAGGGCTATTACATTTATTCTGTGGGATTCTTGAACACAGTAGAATATCTGGTGGTTGTCTGATATGACATTTCCTATTCCAGCCAATTTGAGTTCGATAAGCATCTGTCTCCTACCTCTCTTTTCTCTACTTCTAAATCTCTTCAGCTCATACTGTTTAAACTCACATTCTTATTGGTTCACCAACAATTGCATATTTCTGCCGCTTCAGAAAAATCCAAATTTATTAATCCCAATGCATTCTGTCCCTTGTATATTATGATTCTTGTGTTTAACATATTTCTTGATCATTTTATTATTTTTGTTACTTTAGAAGTGGTTTTATCGTGGAATATAAATACATACATATTACTACAATTTCATAGTGTCATGATAATGAAATCTAGATTTCAGATTGTGAAGGTGAAATAAGTTTGCAGTAGCATTTCTAGAGATTTTCTAAACACCATAGTATAAGAGCAAGTGATTCCAGTAAAGGGTTTGATCAATGTACAAACATATAAAAGTTCTAAACATGTCAATAAGAACAAATATGGTATTCAGGTACTGTAGCAAATAAGGTAAGTGTGGGAATACGAGAGAAATAAAACTATTCCTGGTTGAACTAAAGCTTTCCTGGAGTTGTTTTGTTTTATGAGGGTCAAGGTGAGGATGGGGAGGGTTTAGAGAAGAGAATAAAACTTGAAGGTAAGGGTTTATCTCCATAGGAGGTTTAGGAAAAAACAGAAAAACAAATGGATAGGCTTCTGAGTTAAAGTGGTCTGGAAATCTGGTATTCTTCACAGACTGACCTTGTTTTGCAAAACTTTTCTTCAATGTGATGAAGTATAGATATTAAGTATCCATATATGTTTTTAATACAGCTCCAACATGAAATTACTTTTCACTATTTCTGTATTTTTTTGGAACATTTTGCAGTTTTTTGTGGATTAATTGTTTATTTTACTGTCCTACATTATGACTACATTTGTCATGAGATGATCAAAGGTCTAATGTCCAATTGCAAATCATTCCCACACTTAATGATTTGTTTGTCTGCAGTTACATCTGGAGGAGGAGAAACACATTCACAGGCCAACAGCCAAAGTCCACTGAAGTTAAACTAAGAAATAATAACAACTTGCAGAACTAGTTTTCCCTCTGGGATGAAAACAGAATTTCGCAGCTATACACAATATAAATAATTTGATGATTGGACAGAAGTATAACAAAAGGGATGTGAAATGGCAGGTTATATAGATAGCAGGGGTTGGCAGTGCCACACAATGGTCTTGAGAAATAGATTGATCTAAAAATACTTTACCCACTCTCTCACTTCTCACATATAATCGATAACCAAATAATGTTGTATTCACTTAGAAACAAATCCAAAATATGCCACTGTCTCACGGAAGACATAAGATTTCTAATCCACTCACTAAACAGTTCTCACCTAGACTACTATAATTCACTCCTTGGCCTCCACATTACTCCTCTGTCACCTCAGTTCTAGCCTCCTCAACCATGATACACCATACTGCCCATACCTTAGAGTATAGTATTTCCATATACTTTAAAGCTTATTTTACCCTTGTAATTTGCTTATTGTACCCACTCTTTTTATTGTTATTCATTGTTGCTTTGTAAACAGCACTACATAATATACACCTAATACATACTTAATATTCATCTGTCTAGGATCCTATATTTCTAGAAAGAGATCACACACACAATTATTTTTCAAAACAGGGAATGGCACAAAAATTACAAAATTTACAGTACCTAATCCTCATATGCATTTTTGTTTAATAAGAAAATAACAATGGATTTGAAATTAAATGTATTTGTTTGTCATCAGTCTCCAACAGTGAGTGTGCTTTGTCTACTTTAGCCTCGGCCCCATCCTCACATGCACAACATTTCTTTCTATGACAGTTAGATGGAAATAGACTCACTAAGGGCTAAATGATGTGTCTCACATAATAATCACCATAAGACTTATTTTTATCTACAGCAGTTTTTTCTTATAAGTTGGTGGAGCTATTACATGACTAATAAAAAATAATCCTGTAAAACTTACTGGCTTGTACCCAGGTGATTTTCGCATACCTCTGTACCTCTAACTTGTGATTGCAACCTGCCTTTAGTCTATCGTAGGCTACTCCAATTCTGAGTGTCTGTATTCTCCAAAACAATGCTACGGAAAGGCACCCACTACCTAACGTAAACACACTAGTCTTAACATCCTCCCACATCTATCTATCTATCTATCTATCTATCTATCTATCTATCTATCTATCTATCTATCTATCTATCTATTGAAACTCCTCCCTATGACAGGGTGCCCATTAAACATGGTGGTCCCTATGGCCCCTCATGGCACAATACCCTATAGACATGAGAATCTCAACGATTAACCCTATAACATGGACATCCATATGGCCCCCATAGTGTCTAGCCTATAGCCATGAGGGATTCTATGGGCCCTAATGGCTATGACTAACCCATATACATATGACCCCATGATATATTTAACTACCTTCATAGTGGTCATATGGACCCCTATGGTAACATACTCTATCTCTATGGGGATCGCCATGGACACCCATGGCACCTAACATTAAAATTTACAACCTTGTGGATCCCTATAGACTCTCATGGCACCTAAAATTAACTCCTACATCATGGGGGTCCCTATTGACGCCAATGGTATACTAGCCTGTTTACAT
This sequence comes from Discoglossus pictus, assembly GCA_027410445.1. Lineage (NCBI taxonomy): Eukaryota > Metazoa > Chordata > Amphibia > Anura > Alytidae > Discoglossus > Discoglossus pictus. Next base: position 55,454,661 of record CM050166.1, read on the forward strand.
GGAAGTTCATTAATCCCATAGTATATTAAACTATCTCAATTTCGGTCTCTATGGACCCACACCTATAACCACGAAAGGTCCTTATGGAGGACTTTGAGGCTAATCAGTAATTAATAGCAATTATCTCTCATTAACCAAAGATATCAATCTCTCTTTGTTTGTGGATCAGAATAGCTAACTGACACAACAATAGCTTACTGTGGGAAAATGTTTTTTTGTTTTAAAAAAAAATAACATTCAATTACTAAAATGCTTGCTATTACCTATAGTTTTAAATTATAATATATTTAATGTTTGCGGTTTCACGTTTTGAAGCAGGTAGTTTTGCTGCGATCTTTCAGATTTTGAAAAAAAACAAGTTATTCAGGGAGACTGGAAGGATATGTCTGTTTTTAGTGATCCCGTGAGAATCTCAGTCCTTAAAATATCAGTTCAGCATCATAACTGCTATGTTGACTTGGATCCATCTGCCACTGGGCTGGGCTCGGAAGAATGAGGAGTTCCCAGACCCCTCTGCCAAATATCTGAAAAGAATGCCATCAACTAAATGTTTCACTCTACAGCCTAGTTTTACCATGGACACCCATAAGATCATGGATAAGTATTATAGTTAACAGGAGGATAGAATAGAGGAAAACAGCACACATCAGAAGATGCCATTTAAAGCAACACTGTAGTAATTTATTTTAAATATTCCATCTTGAAGAAGTACACTTGAAAATAATAATACAGCATCTAATTAATTATATATGCAGTTAGGCTGCTGTGAAACCTGTCATTTTATTTATTTTCTTGATGTGAGATACTAAGACTTATTTGTAGCTACAGCAGTTTTTTCTTACAAGTTTGTGGAGCTATTACATGAATCCTGTAAGATTGTGAGTCTCGGTATTCTCCATAGCAATGCTACGGAAACACACTAATTTTTACATCCTCCCATATCTATCTATCTATCTATCTATCTATCTATCTATCTATCTATCTATACACATCTATATTTATAGAATACATAGTAGATGGCGCGACATTGTCGCAATGAGACTTTGTTCAATTTGTTCTTAGAGTGAGGGCTAGAGTTAGGGTTTAGGGTTACGGTTCAGGGTTAGGGTAGTGGCAGATGATAAGCTTTGCATAGTAAAATAGTAAGGTACACAGCACCACTATACACTTCTAATCATATAATCTGGTGGGTTTGTCCCCCCATCTCTCCCAGTTCCTAAGCCCATGCTCACAGCATCAGGTCAACAAAGAAAATGGGACAATTTAATTGAGGGACAAAAATAAGAATCTGGGCATGTGCAGACCCCATGAAGTCATTAACAATGTTTAGGTATGATTACACTAATCACTGCTGATAGCTGCTTGGAGTCTACCTATGGTTTTTAATTGTACTATATTTGGAAAAGTTGCTTTGTGACTTAAATTACTGTTTAGTCAACATGGTCTGCCTCGTTCCTTCCTGATCCAAATCCTATTTGTTCCTTATCTTTCTCTTACAAAAAGATCACCCTTCTGTCTATACCAATTTCTTGATACCATTGATGTCTTAACCTCACTTAGGGCCATATTCTATTAGCTACTTGCAAATGCCTTGAACTCATACATTTGGCTTCCAGTGTTTGATTTATAAATGTTTATATGCATTTTATTGACTTAAGAATTCATTAGTGCCAATAAGTAATATTTGCAGAAATATGTAGCAATATTAAGAGTGATTTTAAGTGTGTATAAATTTACGAATTGAGCAATTGAATCAGGCCCTTTTTCTATTAATAACATCATTGTGTGCAGCAACTGTTCTTTATCTAACCTCATACAGATGTACTGGAGAGGGATGTGTGGAATGAACATGAAACCTGGTAACATGGCGATGTGGAAAACAAACAGCAAATAGATACTGGGTAAGACGGCATTTATTAGAAGACTAAATAATTTCAATGTAAGGAGAGAAAGGTGGAAAATACAATTACCTTATACAACTGACAAACTATTTCTCATTTGTCATATGAATGGGGTGTTGTTTGACCAGGAAGATTCCTGGATTGATATAAGGGGTCAGTTATTTACAGTGAGTTATAGGATTTTCTATGTGCAGTTTAAATGCGTAGTTAATACTATATATTTTGTAGTGTTATAGTATTAAATATTACTTTCTTTTGTTGCAGGTCGAACAAAAATACATTTTTAACAGTTAAACAGGTTTGTTTACTAAATCACTTGGTTAAAACAACAGAATTGTTATCTGTATGAAACTGGCATATATTGATTGTGCTTTTGTTGATTAAACAATAGGATAATAATGGCTACCAATTGGAAGTCAATATAGATGAGCTGGTAGCCTGTGTATTTCTATTCATAATTTCTGTCTTTTGTATAAGCTATTTAGCATCATGTATAGCATACTGTTATATGCTAAAGGTATATGGAAGTTTCCCTGTTTTTACCTTTATCGAATCAAACACTAATTTATTCTAAATACATACATATTTATTTTATTTTAAAAAAAGTGTAACGACCCAGAGCTGCTTACATAGGCACCTGGTACTTACCAATATAAACACTGCATTTGTGTAAAAAAAAAAAAACTATACTAAGCTTTAAGTCAACACCAGCACAGTGCAGCAATCCACACAGCAGTCTGGGCTCCTCCTTGCTTCCTTGTGCAGGGAAAAACAAGACTACACATCCCATAATGCGTTGCTGCACAAACTGACTTTACAGATTGAAACAATGTTATAGATACCTGTGATTGACCAAAACTAATTATGAATTTTATATTAATTTTAGCAGGAATTTTCAGGTGTAGGAACTCTTAAAATCAACTGCTTGCAAACTCAAGAGATTTAGAAAAATGTGTGGTAAGTGTAATAACCCCCCAAGTTCCCCCAATCTCATCATTTAGATCCCCTACCCCCCACCCCCCCCAGTCCCCCGGTCTGTATAACACTCTTTCTATATCATTGTTGATATATATATATGCTGCTAACTGCAGTAATCCACCTGAACACAACAGAGGCCAGTGGGAGGGGTATACAGCATCCCTCACTCCCGACAGTGCGTGCACATGATGTGTAACGATAACATGCTACATCCAAAATGTTCTCTATCCCTACATGCTCCCCAAATCTCCCACTTCGGAGCTAGAGTCACATTTAGGTCCAAATTGTTATTTTCCCTTCCATACAGTTCCTCTTTCTATCCTGACCAATGACCCTCATATTATCATTATTTTAACCTATGCCACAGAACTTAAAACGTAACTTGACAAGTCAAAGATATTTCCGTTCTTTGACTATAGTGGCTATAATTAAAATGCCCCATTCTGTCAGTATGAATGCTATGTACCATTAATATCTGCCTCCTATTGTGTAAATGTTGGCACATTACGAATTTCTCCATGAGCTTTGTTTGTTTTATTTAAACACTGGTTGCTAGGACTCCTTTCCTCTGTTTGCACCCGTTTGGCTGTCTAGCCGGTGTGGATTTTTTCACCTTTTTCTTTTAATATATTCACATTCACTTTCATCAGTCTGATTAGCAGCTATGGGATTTGTTTGCTGCTTAATTAAATGAATATGTGACCTGTTTCTCTAGAGTCTGAGACCTGCTGCTAATTTTATTTCAAATGCCATAATTACAGCAAATTATGAATGCTGATTGAAACATGTGTTCAAGAGGCGTTTTCTGTCTTTCTTTGTACCAAGTGTCTAAAAGGAGTTTAATCCACTCAGCTTCTAAAAATAAAGGTGTTTGCTACAAAATTCTTAAAGATAAATTACAGGACAAGTCAATCCATTTACAATTATATCTTGCTTCAGTACGGTGAAAACACGGTTAGCATAATTATATATAGTTATAAATAGTACTATTTTTTTTAAAAAAAATTGTGTTCATCTCTAATTGTTTGCCATTGACTTTCTCATTCCTCCAATGGCTCAAAGTTTGTCACTGTATGAAACAGGCTGTGAAACTCCATATTGCAGATTCTATTTTGGAGCTAATATACTACTAATAAAACACATTAATTTTATCCTAACTTTCCATGTACTAGTTTTTTCAATGTGCACACAAAGAAAGAGAGAAAGCAGATTAATACACGCTGCGCTGCTTAGACATGTTAAAGTAACACAGTGGAGGATCCAAATAAAGTATATATATTTTCCTATAGTAAACCAATATAGAAGTTTGCCATTTTTTACTTTCCGCAAGCCTTCCTGTTCCACCCACAAACTAACATATATATTGACTCATATATCAATTGATAAACAAGTACAAGTACTTGTTATTGCCTATAGTTTCCAATAATTCCAGATTTGGAACATTCACTGTGTGATTTTAATACAGAAGCACAGGATTATTCCAATTATTATTATTATTACTTTACTAGCGAATTGCCCGTCAAAAAATGACAGGCATGAAATCGTAAGGCAGGTAATGTTGTTTTATCCATTTTTTAGCGTGAGGACCTTCTCCACTCATTGCGAGGCTTGCGCTGAGCGCCTTCGGCGATCATTGCGCGACTGTTGTTTTTTTTTGTTTGTTATTAGATGGGCTTTTTTTGGTATATGTATTGTTGTATGCCAATGAAATAATTAATAAGTTAATAAATTAATATACTTTACCTATTCCTAAGTAATATTTGCAGGAAGCATTGTGCTGAAGAGCTGACAATCTGTTTCTATGTTCCTGCAGCATCCACTGTAGTTGTGCGCGGTTCTGGAGCTGAGTTGTAAGTGTCAACAATGTGTGCAGTGTGTAGTGTAAATGTGGTGCGTGCGCGAGGTAAAGCTGTTAGTGTAGCTGTGAACTTCCGCATTGAGAAATGGCGTCAATGTGTGTATGTGTTACGCTGGTGTGTATGATTTTCCGTCCTTAGTAAAAGTGTATCTTTACCTCGTACGGCTTTTTGGAAAAGCCGTAGGTGCTTGGTGCTGTTTTGCGTGTTTAGGGTCCTGTAGCCTCGTTTTTGTTTTTTTCAGCTGCCATTTTTTCTCTCGCTTAGGGGATTTTCGTATGTCTAAACTCGTGAATTTGGACTTAAATTGAGGTGTAACTTCACTTGCAGAGGTCCTGGGTGCCCTCCCTTACTGTGGGTAAGCTTTGTATGTCTTTTTTGTGTGTATTTATTGTCTTTTGACTGTTTTCCGGTGTGTGCGGTTCTGGAGTTAATATCGTATTTTTGCGAGGTCGTAATGTTTTTTTTTCTATTTTATATGTGATTTGTAACGCGCCAACATATTCCGTATACAAGGGTAAGTTCAATTAAAAAACAATATTAACACAATGCAAAAGAATGGAGGGCCCTTTCTTTGAGGTTAAAATCAAACGTATCGAGTGCTTTCACTAAAGCACTTAGTTTGTAAGTTATCAAGTTTTTAATCTTGCTAAGGGAAAATAAATTCTCATTTGCACGTACATCGAGCCTGATATTCACTGAATTTTTTAATTTTTCTAAGCACATTGTGCCCAGTATCAAATTAATTTATTCAAAATACCATATTATAAATACGGTCTATATAGTGCCATCTATCAAATATATAAGAGAGTTTGAACAATAAGAATATAACAAAAATTAAATTTGTACAGAATTTAGGCCTAGATCCCTCCGGTGAGGAAATTTTTTATCAAACATATGAAACAAAAATAATACAGATGTATTCTGGGTAAAACTATTAATTAGTTTATCCACACCAATATGATCTCAGCTGGAAAATGGTAACAGAAGGCAACTTGAGTGACTCAATCACATTAAATCCACTAAAGCTCTTGATAAAAACAAGCTCTCTATAAAAATAATGATAATGATAAGTTGTCAGACCTGCTACTGGGTGCTTATATTATAACCATTCAACCAGCCTTCTCAAGAGTCATATAACCAGCATACAAACTTGGAATAGACAACCTCGGAATTAGTGCCTATTGGAGACATATTAAGGGGCCTCAATTTGAGCACATATACGGAGTGACAGCATAGAAAACACGACTCACTTAACCTTCATATAATTCTCTCTGAGGGGTCAGGGAATAGCCCAATAGGTGCAGGCCGCCCATCAATGCCGGATTCACTCAATGTGGACCCGCACATATGGCTTTCATTGTCTATCACAGACCTAGATCAATGTCTCCAGTGGCTTCATCAAAGAATTTGATGGAGCTGTGTGCATGCATGAGATGATGGTGGCTGACCACACTGTGCTCGGCAGAATGCCGATTGTCACTGACAAGGAACTTCGATCAGCCCTCCACAGTGACATCAGGACCTAACAATGCAAATCTTTCCTGGTTAAACAATATCACATGGTCGTGGGACACTCTGTGACCTCCTGATGCTACACTGTTTGCTGGGAGCAATCTTGTGTAGTTCTGCAATGAAACCCCATTATTTTCCAATGCCATCACACATTTTTGAAAGTCTCACTTCGGTGACGAAATGCATCACAGCCTTTATTGATGAGGAACATTTGATCTGTACCCCTATAAGCCTCATTGATGACAGTGGACACCAAATCTATTGTTCAGATATCGGGACTCAGTACTCTTACCTGAATAGGTCACTACATATGATCAAATAGTAATAGATGGGGATTCTCAGAACCTCACATCCCAACATTTCGAGGGGACAGAGATAGATGCATATTTCTGAGACTAGACACACTATTTCTTAGTTATTTCTTTGCTATAATAATGGCTACAGCTTGAGCAGTGTGTTCAAACATTAGAGATATGAACGCTTAATATGTGCACTCTTTTACTACAGATTAGACCTTCTCTTACAGCCCTATTAAATTATCTCAATGTGTAAAACCGTAGCCTATAACGTAGCCCGTAAGACTTGCGGCTATTAAATTGGCCCTGTAAAGCAACCCGCCAACGACTTGCGGGTTAAGGGTGAAAAAACTCTACGGGATGTCCAAAATTGCTCTCTGTGGCAGCAAATCCTTTGTTCTTTCAAGCCCGTAACTGTTACGTTCAAAAATCGCTATAAATTGCAACAAATTCACTGGCGTTCAACCCTGTAACCAGCAAATGGAGCCAAAAAGCCAACAGGTACTAGAGAGAACCCACAAGGGGGTTAAAGTCCTATTCGTAGCACTGTAAATGCAAATATATACACATTACTGTACTCATAATTAAGGGAAAGTGATGTTAGGTATTAAAATTAATAGCACAACATTCTCAAGCTCGCAAATCTGCAATATAAAATACTTTTTTGTATCTTTAATTTCCATGCGATATCGATCCCGGCAATCAATGTGTTAATACATATAATGGAACTTGCATGGACTAGAATATCATATTTACAGATTTATTAATATTGCATTATTTCTAGAATGCAGGTCCGATCGAAACTCGTAATTGAAGCCCGTAAGGCTTTGAAATCTAACCTCCATTTTTCAGTGACGTAATGATGATGATCTTATTTGCCATTGGCTCCGTCTAAACCCGTAACTACGAGTTTGACTAATTGATCATGCTCACGGCCGAACATGCAACGAGCGCAAGAATGGTCTACGGCCCGTAACTCGCGCCATGGTGGAATTTAATAGCTCTGTAACGCAGCCGAATTTCAAGCCTGCAGTCTTTGCGGGCTTGCCAATGCCGCTGTGGGCTTCGAATTTAATGGGGCTGTTGGAGTCTGTTTTTTTCCCTAGAATCAAAAGAGAATCATTAGGCCATGTTTGGATTGGAATAGAGGGTTTTATCCTTAAATGTGGGATTCAAAAGAGAGACATTTTGGGGTCTGTGATAAGAAGGTTTATCTCCTAAATGAGGGATTATGTCTTTACAAGCGGCAGATATTCCAGCAAGGACAGTTTCACTATGGAAAAACTTATGTATAACTTGAAAGCCCTCTGTCATGCAATAAACATTTGTTTTGTCTTTTGGATACTACAAGGTACTAAATATTTTAGCCATTATTGGTGAGAATTTAAAACTAAAACTTCTAGATAAGGTAAGTACAAAATGCTCTTCATTAACTGTCTAGTTGATTGCAATCAGATTAAACACAGTGCGTCTATTCTAAAAAGCCTTACAGTTTTATAGTTTTTATTGAAATGTGCAATAAAAATTAACAAACCATAACATATGTCTAAGGGCCTTTAGTGTAGGCTAAATACTTTAATGTCCATCGTTACCAAGCTATGACTTGCCTTTAGACAGTTTCTAGTTCATTACATTTAATAGGCTGAAAGTCAACATTTGGCAATTAAAGAGACACAGCTCAAGTCCCAATTATTAGTAGGTATCTATAAATACATGTACAAACTATAAAGAATTAAAAAGGGGCAACTAAAATGATGCAAGAAATAAAAGACAAGACTTACAAGCTAATACTTCATGGCCTGAATATGTGTAAATTAGAGGACAGAAGGGAGGGGGGGGGGATATGATGAAAAGCTTCAAATATATCAAAGGATTTAATAGTTTGGGAGGGAAGAATCTTCGAGAAAGAACAAGAGGTCATAATTTGAAGTTGGTGTAACGGCTACCCCGGTAGTGAGAGGGTACCAGCCGTTGGAGACGTCCTTTTCCCTGGCAAGCTGCTGTGTAAAAGTGAAGTTGGTATAATCCCCATCCAAGAGTTCCAGAGGGAGAGTCAGGTTCAGCATTAAATATCCATATAGAAGCACTGCGCTGTCTCAGAAGCCCAGACCTCCCAGATTGGACGACACTCAATTGGGAGTCAAATAATACTGTCTTTATTTACCTTTACAGAAATATATATACATCTCTCTGGCCACAGGTAATACACATGCCCATATTTGGCCACACAATACACATAGAGAGAACAATAGGTGGGGTCACACCTCCCTGAGGCTACCTGGCTACTTTGATACAATCAGACATTGATTAGATCATCCTTCCCTTTGTTCTTATGTCTCATAATGAAAACACTTTATACAATAGACTTCCTTATCTTATGAGGAGTCTCTGTAATAGGATTATCTATTAGCCTAGTAGCTGTAATATTCTGAGCCAATATATTCTGCAGAGCATAAACCAACATACATACAGTATAACAGTAGGATCATATTTTAACCATAATAATTAAATAACCATAAAACAGGGTAAAACAGTGATGGGTTCCGTTACAGTTGGCAAGTGAGAAAGTCTACAGGAGAGCAGTAGATAAGTAAGATGGTTCTCTACATAGCATTCTGGGAGCGGTAGTCCTGTTTAAATCCATGATATCAAGTAAAGGCAAAATAACTGTAATTACATAGGTATAAAGAGAAAGCCAGGGATCTTTCCTGTTATCTGCTCACAACTTTGTTGTTATGGTTAGTGGAAACAATCCCTTAACCTAACCTTTAACCCTAATAGAGGAATGTTTGAAATTTCTTTTATCACCATATTTTGTAAATAGCTTACTGGGTGATATGAGAATTTTCAAACATTCCTCTATTAGGGCTAGGGGTTAGGTATGTATTATTATTATGATTATTATCCTTTACTAGCAGCTTGCCCATCAAAAAATGACGGCAATAAGATTGTAAGGCAGGTAATGCTGTTTGGTTGAGACATTAATTTTGTTGGTATTCCGAGATCCTTTGGCGCTCAATGTGAGCCGCATGCTAATGAAATAATGAATAAATTAATAAATGAATATATTTTGCCTATTTTTGAGTAATATATGCAGGAAGCATTGTGTTGAAGAGCTGACAATCTGTTTTGATGTTGCTGCAGCATACAATGTCGGTTTGCAGTGTTGTGGAGCTGCTGTGTAAGTGTCAGCAATGTGTGCAGTGTGTAGTGTAAATAGTGTCCGTGCGCAAGGAGAATCCGTTAGGGTAGTTGTGTACTTCCCATTGCGTAAGTTAGTGCTGTAAAATGGCGACTAAAGTGTATGTGGTACGCGGCTGTGGATGATTTAGCATCCTTGTTAATAGTGTATGTTGGACGTCGTAGGTGTTTTTTGGAAAAATCTGTATGTGCTTCTTGGTGTTTTGCCTTCTTTTGGGTCCTGTAGCCTCGTTTTCTAATTTTTCGGCAGCCAATTTTTCTCTTGCTTAGGGGATTTTCGGGCGTCTAAAGTCTTGAATTTGGAGTTAAATTGAGGTGTAACTTTAGTTGCAGAGGTCCTGGGTGCCCCTCCTTGGTGTGGGTAAGGTTTGTATGTATTTGGTGTGTGTATTTATTGTGTTTCTATTAATTTCATGTTGCGCGGGTCGGGCGTTAAGGTCGTATTTTTGCATCCTTGTTAATAGTGTAGTTTTGACCTCGTACAGCTTTTTTGCAAAATCCGTATGTGTTTTGTGGTGTTTTGCGTGATTAGCGTCCTGTAGCCTCATTTTTTTCGGCGGCCATTTTTTCCCCCGCTTTAGGGGATTTTCGTGTGTCTAAACTCTTTAATTTGGACTTAAATTGAGGTGTAACTCCACTTGCAGAGGTCCAGGGTGCCCCCTCCTTGCTGTGAGTAAGCTTTGTATGTGTTTATTGTGTGTATTTATAGTGTTTTTAATGTTTTCATGTGCGCAGGGTTCGGGCGTTAAGGTCGTAAAGTCCTGCGGCTCGTATTTGTGGATGCTAAGTCGACGTGGGAGCCTCCACCTCTGCAGATGCGGTGTGAAAGTCGTAGGGGGTCGTAAGGATAAGCGCCTACAGTGCTATTCCTCAGCGCAAGGAAAGCCTTTGGCGCTCCTTGCCAGCAACTGCGTCCCTCGCTTCGCGAGGGCCGCAGCGTTAGCAACAACCCGCCTGCTCACAACTATTATATGTGATTCCCTTTCTATTCCAATTTCTGCAGGTGGAAAGAAAGAGCAGTTGTTAATCGTTTGGCAGAGTTAAAATAGTGAATGATGACACTCTAATTATTATATATATATATATATATATATATATATATATATATATATATATATAGTAAATACCGTATTTATCGGCATATAACACGCACCTCATTTTAAGAAGGAAATTTCAGGGGAAAAAAAAAATTCAAATAAAGAACTTTGAAGCAAATTCATCAACCTCCCTCCTCATCCTCAACCCCCTCCTCAACCTCCCTCCTCATCCTCCCTCCTCAACCCCCTCCTCAAACCCCCCATCCTCAACCCCCTCCTCCACCCCCCCATCCTCATCCTCCTTCCTCAACCCCCCTACTCAACCTCAACCTCCCTCCTCATCCTCAACCCCCCTCCTCATCCTCAACCCCCCTCCTCATCCTCAACCCCCTCCTCAACCTCCCTCCTCATCCTCCCTCCTCAACCTCCTCCTCAACCTCCCTCCTCATCCTCCCTCCTCAACCGCTCCCTCAACCTCCCTCCTCAAACCCCCTCCTCAACCCTGCTCCTCATCCTCAACCCCCCTCCTCATCCTCAACCTCCTTCCTCATCCTCCCTCCTCAACCCCCTCCTCAACCTCCCTCCTCATCCTCCCTCCTCAACCCGCCTCAACCTCCCTCCTCAAACCCCCTCCTCAACCCCCCAATCCTCATCCTCCTTCCTCAACCCCCCTATCCTCATCCCCCCTCCTCAACCTCAACTCCTCATCCTCAACCCCCCTCCTCATCCTCAACCCCCTCCTCAACCTCCCTCCTCATCTTCCCTCCTCAACCCCCTCCTCAACCTCCCTCCTCATCCTCCCTCCACAACCCCCTCCTCTAACCCCCTCCTCAACCCCCCTATCCTCAACCTCCCTCCTCTAAGCCCCTTAACCCCCATCCTCAACCCCCCATCCTCATCCTCCCTCCTCAACCCCCTATCCTCAACCCCCTCCTCAACCTCCCTCCTCATTCTAAACCCCCTCCGCATTCTAAACCCCCACCCTCCTCATTCTAAACCCCCCTCCTCATTCTAAACCCCCCTCTCCTCAACCTAAACCCCCCTCCTCCTCAACCTAAACCCGGTATATGCTAATGACGTGGCGCACTGGCGCGCATGTGACGTCACCGGGTCCAGGAGCGGAGGCCGGAGCAGAAGCAGGTAAGTGAGGGGGGTGTATTTAGGTGGGTTTAGGTTGAGGAGGAGGGTTTAGGTTGAGGAGGAGGGGAGTTTAGGTTGCGGAGGGGGGGTTAGAATGCGGAGGGGGTTTAGAGTGAGGAGGGAGGTTGAGGATGAGGAGGGGGGAGGGAATATCGGCGTATAAAACGCACCTATGATTTGCCCCCTATTTTCAGGGAGAAAAGGTGCGTGTTATACGCCGATAAATACAGTAAATAGTACATCTGTGTTAACATTTGAATGTCTCAAGCAAGTTAAAAACCTGCTTCCAGCTCAGAATTCCAAAAAAAAACAGTTATTACACTGCATTCTGGGAAGCTGAGCTGGGACAAGCAAATGTGCCCACAAAAGCCTCGCTCTTCAATCCATATCCATTTTCAAACATGGCTTCCTTTAAGCTTATGCCTTCTGTATTACACAGCTTTAATGCAAAGCCAAGGCTGGATTTTACACAAGCTGAGAATCCTATCCATGTGCAGCTGTTTCAAGCTTACTGGCTATCATCAGCATGGAGCGGGATCTCAGATTGTGTTGTGGACTTTATGAGTAGGTAGTTCACCACAACAATCATTTAATATGGTGGGCAAAAGAGTGCTAGAAGCCTCCACCGTACAGTAGTACAGTAAATAAAAAGTACATCTGTGTTCACATTTGAATGTCTTAAGCAAGTTAAAAAACCTGCTTCCAGCTCAGAGTTCCGAGAAAAACAGTTATTACACTGCACTCTGGGAAGCTGAACTGGGACATACACATTATTGGTTTATTATTTTTAACACTTTATACCAGTCACTGCCACTTTTTGTCACAAGAAAACCTTTAAAGAAAAGTCTGAAAGACTGCATGTATATGACTGGAATATCTCTGCTGCTAACCAACTAATATTTCACTACAATGTAACATCTTTTGTTGTTTGTTTTTTATTTGTTTAGTCGTGTTTGACTCACCATGACCACATGGAACACAGCACGCCTGGCGCATCCATAAGGTGATCTTGGTAAAGATACTGGATTGGGTTGCCAGTTCCTTCTTCAGTGATTTGTTTGACCTCTCTGCTATGACCTGCCCATCTTGGGTGGCCCTACATGGTACAGCTCACAGCTTCATTGAAGTACTCAACTCCCTTCACCATGACAATGTAGCGATCTAGAAGGGGGTAACATATAACAGTGCTATTTTATTTTGTTCAGGCCATGACCCCTTCCAGCTGCTACTATCATAGTGGAGTCTTAATTCTCCAGAAGGATTTTAATAATATTAATCAGATATAAGATGTCATTAGAGAATACTTACAATTTAATAAAAACGCTGGAGTCCAAGCTGCAAGTGTGTGAGAAGGCAGAATTTATTATATTGAATGAACAGAAGCCAGGAGAAAAGAGAATTCAAGATTACCTTCTTCTAGATGTATTTCTATGGGATCTCAGTTTGTAGCACTGCGATGACGTAGCAAAACTAACAGAACTGAAAATGTTTCTGAATTAACTGGGGTGTAAATAAAACAGGTCACATTTTGGCAAGCAGTGTAGAAAGAGCTAAGAATAGAAACTTCATAGAAAAGATTAAGATTATGATTCTGCTCTTTATAATCTGCTAAGAATCTAGCGGAGATGATAGAAGACAATAGTTCACTCTTTTTTTTTAAGTGAGGCAAAGCTCCCCACTCTTACCCAGTGCCGGCTAATACAATAGAACTCCCAATTATGGTCCATATTAAATTCCAGCCTCGTAAGTCCAACCTGTAGCATGTAAGGGCTGCGTGCTTCAAATTTGCCCTACTTACGTTGCTATTAAATTAGAAATGGCTGCGAGCTACGAGCGAGAGAGGCTATCTCGTAAACCAGTTCACATCCGATCGCAAACAATTAAACAATCTCATAGTTACGGGTTCAGATGGAATCAATGGAAAAAGAGATCGTAAGCATTATGTCACTGAAAAAGGGGAGGGTAGATTTCAAAGTCCTACGTGCTACAATTCCAGTTTGCGATCGGTCCCACAGCCCAGATATAATGCAAAATTAATAAATCCGTAAATATTATATTCTATTACATGCAAGTTACAGTATATGTTGTAACACATTGATTGCAGGGATCGATATGACACGAAATATAAACATGAAATAAAGTATTTTTCTGGGCCGATTTGTGGCCTTGAGAATATTGTGCTATTAATTCTAAGACCTGACATCACTTTCCTTTATAATAAATGTACAGTAAAGTGATTTTATTTACATTACAAGTGCTACGTATTGTACTTTACCTCCCTTGCTCGTGCTCTAGAGCACACATTGGCCTTTGGGCTCCATTTGAGTGTGCTCGCTCGCGGGTGACCACGTTGCAATTTACGGGCATGACAGATCAAAGAATTTACGTGTGTGAAGTTAAACGTTGCTCTCCACGTAGCCTATTCACGGCCGTCCTGCTTGTTACCACGCAAAGTCCACTGCCAGCAACTTTACGAGGCATCTTAGCACCAAAATAGCCCTAAGATGATGGTTACAGGCTACATTTTAACATGTAGCCCCAATTCAATAGGGCTATACAGCAGTAGAGTTGATAAAAGCCTCCTCTCAAAAATCTAGAGGCAAAGCTCCTGGCTCTGATGAGCTTAAAGATGCATATTACATGCAATACCACAACCATTAGAACCTATCTGGAAAACTTAAATGACTAAAATAGTAAAATAGTAAAAATAGTAATAACTTATGTAAACATATTTTAGCCCCAACAGGTTAAGACTCTGCTCAATATTGACAACTAATTATTTGCTAAAGTTCTTGCCAATCTTGCAGCATTAGCTCCATTAACTCTTAGGACCAGAGCAAGTAGGTTTTGCTCCAGGCAGAGAGGCTAGACATAACATAATACATGTAGTGAACATGATTTAATTTGTCAATAAATTGGATATTTCTTTGTTTCTTCTGAGTACATATGCAGAGAAGGCCTTTGACAGAGTGAGTTGGGATGTCATCTTTGAGGCATTCCCCACATTTGAAATCTGCCCTAGCTTTATAACATCTACCTGTGGGTTGAAGGAAAAACTCTCAGCTAGAGTTAATGGACAGTTATCCCCATCCTTTTATATTTGTAACAGAATCCAGCAGGTGTGTCCCTTGTCTCCAATGACATACATGATAAATGTACTCACCATGGAACCACTGTTAAGCTCCATTAAGCAAAATCCTGATGTTAAGGGCATTCCTGGAAAATAGAAAATTAAGTTATGACATATGCAGATGATTTATTGTTTATGTTATTGCACCCAAAGGAGTTGCAGTGGTGTGTGAAGGCTATGTCGGTGGTCAGAAAAACGGTGGATGTAGGTTTTAGTTGGATACAAATATTTGAAATAGGTTCCATGCTCAATAGGTTTTCTTTGTGTTATCTGCTAGGCTGAGGATAGGAGGTAATTTATGTCATAGCGTTTGGTAGTTTCAAAGGCGGTTGGCAAGGTATCAAGCAAGGAGGGATTAATGAAAAGTCCTAAGGAGAAAAGGAGAATGAGTGAGAGAAGTCTATCCAGTCATGTCCCCAAGTGCACTAAAGTGGGAATGACATGTCTGGAGGAGGATGTGTTGAGAATGGAGGTTGGCCATGTGGAGGTAACTATTTAATTGCCATGGATTATTTTGTAGTGAGAAGGAAACATGAAGACCAGTAGGCTTGGAGACCGAGACGTGGGTCTTGTGAGAAAGAAGGAATCTGGACTATAGCTGGAGGTTGGCAATAGCTCAGTTGCTTATGGTGATTGACAAGAATTGATTGGGGTGCTGGTCCAAGGGTGCTAGGAGATTGCTTATGGTAGCTCTACCTTGAGGGAGGATTAGGTGACGAAGTTGAGATGGCCAAGGAGCGACTGTATATCCTTCATAGAATATGTTCTTGAACGTTAGATACTATTTATCCAGGGTAATGCCCAGGAACTTGACTATGTGAGATGGACAATCGTTGTTATTACTGGTGAAAGGGATATTCAGATATAATAATATATTGTGCAAGGAGTATTAAATAAAACTACAAAACTATTATTTTATAATACATTGCTGTACAGCTGTGTCGTTTCCTATGAAGTAAGCATTGGAGAGTGTTGGGGAAATAATACAAATATCCTTGAATTTTTAGCGTATTCGTATTCATATATAGAGAGCTCTGTAGGGAAGCTGTAGGCTTGAGTCAACATTTTCCTGCAGCATGACCATACCAGCTAAGGAAGGGGGTGAGAGGACTGGGGGTGCTCTGAGAGGAGGGGTTGTGCAGACATCCAGAAGGCAACTATTCACTTTGATTTTGCTATGTCATGTGTTCCTGTATCAGTGCCGGGGGATCATGTGGCAGACCTGTGGATACAGAATGCAGGGGTGCTCAAGAAGGGAAGAGTCACACCAGTAGACTCTAAAAAGCCAAAATGCTGCCATCCTTTAATTAAACCGCCTTATGTCTTATGTCTATGTCTTAATGGCCTAGGTACAAAAACACCACCTCCTATGATGTCAGCCAAGCTTGCTCACTTTAAATTAATTAGAATACAATGAATACATTTTAATTACATTCTTGTCCAGAGCAAGTGCCCAAGTTCACCTCCATCCCCCCAAGTTCCGGCCCCTAATATTCCAGACATATTTACACAGATGGGAAAAGTGCATTAATTACCTACAAGAAAAAAATAGTGTCTAGGCAATAGGACATCAGTCCATCTCATTAACACCTTTATTTAAATGTCTATAGATGATCACCTTTTTTTTACCATAGATGGAAGATCTTATCTTTTTTTTTTATATCAGTGATACCAAATAAAGAACTGTTGATCTATAGATTGCATAGAGCTGTCTTATAAAGTAGCATAAGCAGCAGTAAGGACACTTATGTTTCAACCTTTATGGATGTATAAATGGAGTCTATAGACTCACTTGTTTAAAACTTTTTCGTCCTTAATATAAGAAATCTATTCTAGAGAATATTGAGTCGGAAAATCTGGATATTTATAAAGGTCTGATTTATCTCTAAAAAAACATAATTTTCTAAATTTGATCCCTCACTACTTTATAAAAAGAGATCTTAGTTAATTAAGCAATATTGGAGGATAATAACATTTTGGATTAACTTATTATTAAAAAAATTGTACTATAGTACTAATTATTTAAATAAATCATAAACGTTATATATAAGGTAATAATAGATCTGCCTTTGTGATACATTGCTTATTGAATTAGAATATTGAGTGTATATGTTGTATTAATCTAGATTTGTACTAAACTGCAAATAGTTACATCTTTTTGGTAATAATTGCGAACACTGTAAAAATTAAACAAAATCCAGTTAAAATAAGGGGAAGCAAAAAAAAAGGCAAATTCAAGAATCCCCAATGATTTCTTTTCTCCTAAAGAAGGTAAATACCTCTCAACCTAACACTCCCTCACAAATAAATGTTTCTCTGGTCGGTTCGGACTTGGGAGAGAAAACATTATTAGAGCCCCTGATAGGAGAGGATTAAGAATTATTAACTTTATAACTTATGAAAAAACTACTTAAAGAATTTCAAATCTCTCTTAAGTTTGAACTAACACAGGAAATTTTAGACAATACTAAGGCCATAAAAAGCTTAACGGATAGACTGGAAGAAGTAAAAATGAAAAATGGAAAGGTAATTAACGGTCAGATTTCTATGACAACTTACAGTGCCTTGCAAAAGTATTCACCCCCTTGACTTTTTACCTATTTTGTTACATTACAGCCTTACGTTCAATGTTTTGTTCATCTGAATTTTATTTGATGGATCAGAACACAACAGTCTAAGGTGGTAAAGTGAAATGAGAAAAATATATACATAAAATTTTTTTTAGAAATAGAAAATTGGTATGTGCGTATGTATTCACCCCCTTTGTTATGAAGCCCATAAAATGCTCTGGTGCAACCAATTAAGTTCAAAAGTCACATAATTATTGAAATTATGTCCACCTGTGTGCAATCTAAGTGTCAAATGATCTGTCATTACATATACACACCTTTTTTGAAAGGCCCCAGAGGCTGCAACAACTAAGCAAGAGGCACCACTCACCAAATACTGCCATGAAGACCAAGGAGCTCTCCAAACAAGTAAGGGACAATGTTGTTGAGAAGTACAAGTCAGGGTTAAGTTATAAAAGAATATCCAAATCTTTGATGATCTCCAGGAGCACAATCAAATCTATCATAATCAAATAAAAAGAACATGGCACAACAGCAAACCTGCCAAGAGATGGCCGCCCACCAAAACTCACAGACTACTAAGATTACCCTGGAGGAGCTACAGAGGTCCACAGCTGAGACTGGAGTATTTTTACATAACATGACAATAAGCTGTACGCTCCATAGAGTTGGGTTTATGGCAGAGTGTCCAGAAGAAAGCCAATACTTCAAGCAAAAAAAAAAATGGCAAGTTTTGAGTTTGCGAAAAGGCATGTGGGAGACTCCCAAAATGTATGGAAGAAGGTGCTCTGGTCTGATGAGATTAAAATTGAACTTTTCCGCCATCAAAGAAAACGCTATGTCTGGCGCAAAGCCAACACATAACATCACCCAAAGAACACTATCACAGTGAAACATGGTAGTGGCAGCATCATGCGGTGGGGATGTTTTTCAGCAGCCGGGACTGGGAAACTGATCAGAGTTGAAGGAAAGATGGATGGTGCTAAATATAGGGATATTCTTGATATTCTTGAGCAAAACCTATACCACTCTGTGCGTGATTTGAGGCTAAGACAGAGGTTCACCTTCCAGCAGGACAATGACTCAAAACACACTGCTAAAGCCACACTTAAATGGTTTAAGGGGAAACATGTAAATGTGTTGGAATTGCCTAGTCAAAGCCCAGACCTCAAGCCAATAAAAAATCTGTGGTCAGACTTAAAGATTGCTGTTCACAAGCGTAAACCATCCAACTTGAAGAAGCTGGAGCAGTTTTGCAAGGAGGAATGGACACAATTCCCAGTGGTAAGTTGTGACAAGCTCATAGAGACTTATCCAAAGCGACTTGGAGCTGTGATTGCCGCAAAAGGTGGCTCCACTGATCTAGTGGGGTGAATAGTTATGCACATTAACTTTTTCTGTTATTCTGTCCATGTTTGTTGCTTCACAATAATAATAAAAAAAAAACATCTTCAAAGTTGTGGGCATGTTCTGTAAATTAAATGATGCAAATCCTCAAACAATCCATGTTAATTCCAGGTTGTGAGGCAACAAAACATGAAAAATGCCAAGGGGGGTGAATACGTTTACAAGGCACTGTATGTGAAATCTGTGGAGAACAAATTAAGAGCTGTTAAAATTAAGCAAACAAAGATTGAAGATTATTCTAGAAGGAAAAATTTGAGAATAAGAGGCATTTCAGCAAACGTATTAAACAAAGAATTGGCCTCATATATCTCAACATTTTTTCTATCTATGGTTAAACCAGAAAATCCGGGAGATGAGAGGATAGATAATGTTCATAGACTTCCACTTCCAGGTGTTTTTTTGAAAGGCACTCCAAGAGATATAATAGTTAGACTGCATTATTTTTCTTATGAAGAAGCTATCCTTAGAATGTCTAGAACTACATTTTCAAACTCCTTTTGATAAATTGCTATTTTTTTCAGATATATCAAGTAACACTTTGAATAGTAGAAGAGAATTTTGTAAAATAACAAAAGCATTAAGAGTTGCAAGTATTTCATATAGATGGGGTTTTCCAACAAAAATATTTGTAAATAAGGATAACCAATGATTTATCTTTAATTCCTTAAGTGAAGCAGAAAAGTATTTAAAGGAATGGTAAGTCTCTTTTGAAACATCATTAGAACAAGCGGATCAACTTAAACCCCAACAACAAGAATGGACACATTTCTCTGGTAGCCCCCCCGACCGGATTTTTGAACTTTTGAAATTCCTAGAGAATAAGTAGATTAATTTAAATTATAATAGCAGTTACTGATAACATTTAACTGATTTAACAAAATTAATCTTCCCTCTCAATCTTTCTTCCTACTTCTTGAATGTAGAGATCACGTACTTTATAAAGATTTTTACATGGGCAAGTAGAGATCTAGATTTAACTAAAAATATAAATTCCCTTTTGATTTAAAGGAACCTGTTAGAAATTTTAAAAAAAAATCTCTCTCACATAAATGAAATCAGAACGTTAGATTTAATTGTCGATAAAACAGAGCTTAATTAATATAAGTCACTTCGGTATAAAACGAACACAGAATAATATTGACACTATATTTCCTTGAAATTTAACATATAATATGGTTTTGATAAATAAAGGGAAGGAATTTTGGTCCTTTACACAAGTCACATTAGTGTTTTATTACACATATTACATTTTGTATAAATTTGTGGTTTTGATAAAACTGATAATATATATGTTTAGCAAACCTTTCAGGTTCTTTATGGTAAAAGCAGAGAGGAAAAAAGTAAGGGAAAAACAAAAGGGCTAAGGAGGAAGATTGGACGAAAGAGAGGAGATGAAGAGAAGGGGGTAGGGGAAATGTATAGATGTATAGATAAAACTATTTTTGTTGGAAGGCAAGGAGACCCTATCTGAGAACTGAATGTTGAATTTTTAAACAATAAAGGTGTAATGATATAGGTATCACAAGGTTTTGGAGACCAGCAGCCTAGGTCAGCAATAATCCAATTCAGCAACTTTGTAGGTGAAACAGGAACAAGCTTTATTGAAGGGATCAAGAACCACAATAATCTGCCAAGGTACATTGACAGGAAGTGCCTTATATAGGCCAAGGACCAGACACCTGACCAGACACAGCTGAAGAGACTTAGTCACTGATGCTATTGCTAGCAAAGTCAAGGTTATCAGATCTCCAGGAATTTCACAAAAGGCAGGCTGGCGCAGTGGTAGGGAAGAGGATCAGCAACCTGGGGACCAGGGTTCAAAACCCAACAGAGTCAATTCCTCACAAAAGGATTATGTATATATTTTAGAATATAGGTAATATAGCTGTCTACACCCACCAGGTTTAAAATCGATTAGGTTATTCTCTCAGCCTGACCGGTTTTTGTTGGTAATTACAGAAATTAAAATCTAATTTCTGTTGAGAGAAATAGTAGAGATGAAAATTCTCTATACTGTGTGTAATTGTTTTATGTTTTCCCGTATTGTGATTGTTTTTTCTTTTTTGTATTGTAACTAAGTGGAGTTTGCAGAATAAGGAAATTGAGGTCATACTTTATAGTCAACAATCTGACAGGAACTATGGGACTTAGGTTGATTGCTCAAAATGTTCAAGGACTAAATTCACCTTACAAAGAAAAATAGTTATAGATACACTTCAAAGAGTAAATCCAGACATCATCTGTCTTCAAGAAACGCATTGGAAGACAAAAAAGAACCAGGCCTACATTCCGGAAAGTTTCCATTTATGATTAAATGTAGCCTTTATTTTATTAATTTGTATAGCAAATTATCTCCATTCTATATAAAGAGCTACCTTAAACAAATGCAATTTACAAAAGGGTCATCTAGATCAACAAATTAATGTAACTTACAGTTTAAACAGAGAAACAATGTCAGTTAAACAATAACTGCATATAATACATAATAAATTAAAGGCAACATTAATTTTTTTAGCTTTAGAAAGCTACTGACCATTATTTAGACTGGTTTCTCAAATGTGAGTATTATAAATAGGGTATTTCAGTGGCAATGCAAAGAGTTTTTGTAGTATTTCACGTCATAAAAATATAAGTTCAACGTGGAAATCCCTGTAGTTCTGGTGGCATTTAATGTTAATATTCTATTAGGGGAGTTTACTGGAACCTCAGCAGCCTGGAAATATAAACCTAATCTGAAACAAATTTGTGCAACCTTTCCCAGACATGACAAGGTCAAGTCACTGTTGTGTACCAAGAGCGGAGTAGCCTATCATTTAGCTCCTTTACACACAGCAGTACAAAGCCTGCATAATGTCAGCACTCTGACAGTCACAAAGTCTCACTGTAAACACATGTCCAGTGCATTATAATAGTTTACCAGATGCTACATACCAAGCATAAAGTACTTTTAGCAGACCCTAGGGTGTAGTTTAGAAGGCCACAGTAGCGTGAAAAAATCTACATATGTTTGTGCAACAAACAAACAACCAAAGGCATTTTAAGAATTCTTCATTGTTGCTATATCTGATTATATTATGGAAACTCCATGTTGAAGTTTAGCCTGCCTGTAGCTTGTTATGCTACTGGGGTTTACTCTTTTATTGTGTTATACTGTCTATGTAAAGTGTCAGTCTTTCTGCAAAACTAGCAGAGATCATATGTGCATCCACTGTACCTTCCATTCTTCCAAGGTGTCTAGAAAAAACTAAATGTCTGCTGCCATTAAAGTAAAATTGAATAGTTAATAGTTCAGGGTTGTATTAAAGCAGAGGTGGGCAAGTTCGGTCCTGGAGAACCACCCACAAGCCTGGATTTGAAGATATCCTTTCTGTGCGCAGGTGAGCCAATCAGGATGACTGAAGAAGTGATTGACTCATCTGTGTGCAGCTGGGATATCATCAAATCCAGGCATGTGTGTGGTCTTCCAGAACCGAACATGCCCACCCCTGTATTAAATGGACTCTTTAGGTATTTTTGTTTTTGCTTTACAGGTTACTTAATTAATGTTACATTTCACTTATTTCTAAGAGGCCCTTAGAAGTAACATATTCTAAACTTCTGGAGTGTTACCCTTTCTTGCTGTTCTCCCGCATGACAGATGACATGTTGCACTGCTGTGACCTGAAGCCACGTCCATGAGGCTTCATACATTCACTTAGGATGTTACGAACTGTTATCAAGCTTTGACAAGTATTACAATTAACTACAGCCCATCATGTTCCTGGTGTATTATCTTACTGAAAGGGTATTGAATAAATGAAATTACTTTAAGAATAAATACTAGCAGTGAGTTCAGTGAAGGTGCTAAAATGTCCTTCAAGGAATATTCAAGTGAGGTGGGTTATGAATGCATCCTGTAGAATGCAATCATAACCCACCATACAAAAATGTTTGCAAAAATAAAAAATGTGCTGGGGGTGATATAGACCCCCAGCAACTGCGTTGCGCATATAGGGTACGATATTATTATTTGGGACCGGAGCAAACCGCACATGCGCAAGCTGATTGGCTTTCACCCCTCAATCCGAATACCCCCAAGTGGTGCACGGAGCTTTAAGAAAGGGGGGGGGGGGGGAGCGGCGGAGGACCACGTGGCGCTCTGTTTGTGTGCAGTGTCTGTGTGTGTGTGCATATGCATGTCTATGTGTGTGCATGTCTGTGTGAGGGTGTGTGTGAGTGCATGTCTGTGTGAGTGAGTGCATGAGTGTGAGTGCATGTCCGTGTGAGTAAGTTAATTTCTGTCTGAGTGTCTGTGTGTGTGAGTGCTCATCTGAATGTGAGTGAGTGCATGTGTGTGAGTGTCTGTGTGTGTGAATGCATGTCTGTGTGTGTGAGTGAGTGAGTGGCTGTGTGTGAGTGCATGCCTGTGTGTGAGTGCATGTCTGTGTGAGTACATGTCTGTGCAAATGTATGTGTGTGTGAGTGCATGTCTGTGTGTGAGTGCATATCTGTGTTAGTGTCTGTGTGTGAGCGAGTGTCTGTGTGTGAGTGCGTGTCTGTGTTAGTGTCTGTGTGAAGCTTGTCTGTGTGGATGTGTGTGTGTGAGTGCATGTCTATGTGTGTGAGTGCTTGTCTGAGAATGAGTGAGTGTGTGTGAGTGTATGTGAGTGTATGTCTGTGTGAGTATCTGTGTGAGTGCGTGTCTGTGAGTGCATGTCTGTGTGAGTGTTTGTGTGAGTACATGTGTCTGTGTGAGTGCATGAGTATATGTGTCTGTGTGAGTGCATGTCTGTGCGAGTGTCTGTGTGAGTGCATATGTCTATGTCTGTCTACCCCCTTACCCTTTCCTCTTACCCTACCTGGGGCTGGCAAAGGTGATGGGGCAATTCATTGGGGATGGGGGTAATTCACTGGGGCTGGGGGAGGTCATGGGACAATTTACTGGGGCTAGGGCAGGTAATGGGGCAATTCACTGGGGCTGGGGAAGGTCACGGGGAAATTCACTTGGGCTGCAGTGCAATTCCCTGAGGCTGGGGCAGGTTATAGGGGCAATTGGCTGGGGAAGTGAAGGGGCAAAAAATACATCTTTATAATAAAAACTGTCATAAGGAAATATAATAAGCAATATCTTCCTATTGAATCAAAGTGAAACTAAGATTTTTAAGATAACAAATTTCACCAACACACATCTGAAAGTTTCATCTTTTTAAACAGATATTTCCCAAGGCTCAACTCACCCACCCAAGCCTCTAGGGCTCACATCTAAATAATAATTCAGTGATGCATTGAACTTGACTATCCCTCCCCTCATTTTGTTTCTATTTTTGAGAACAAGTCTTAAAAATGTATACATTTCTGAGACATTTGGTCACATCTCTAGTTCATACATTTGGAACACCCAGAGCGACCTGGCTCACACTCACATGTGAAAAGATCCTCCTTATGTAAGGCACACTAGGAGCACTATACGACTCCTTTAATACCCCTCAGAAGACATCTAAACACCAATACATGAAAAACTGCGAGAAAGATCTTTCCAAAAGCTAAGACCTTGATAAATGGAAGGAAATCTTGAACACATCAGCAAAAGGGTCTCTAAATTACAGCATCCTTGAGACCTCAATAAAAGTTTTACATAGGGCTTACCTCACTCCAGATCGCTTATCCAAATGGAAACCTTCTGAAAGCCCACACTTTTTCGGGGATGCCCCACTATAGGTACATTCCTTCATACTTGGTGGGATTGCCCAAAAGTGCAGCTTCTATGGCGGGACACCATGACTCTAGCTACTAACTTATTTAAATCTTAACTGACCTTGAAACTTGTTTACTGGGAATTTCCCCTCCATCACTAACCTCCCATCAACTTACTTAATTTTATATGAATAGCCATAAAACAACATATCGCTAAACAATGGAAATCCCAGTCACTAGAATGGGTAAAAATTAAACAAAAATGTAATTACATAATGCTAAACAAGAGGCTTACACACATCTTGTCAGATACATATGCTTCCTATGTCAGAATTTGGGGGCCTTGGTTGTCCTCCCAATATGATACCTCCTGGAGACAATCCCCTAATACTTAGTATGAGTGTGGGGAAAGAGCTGGGGGGACTGACGGGGGACTTGGTCCTGGCCGGAGCTCAGGAGACGTTCAGAGAAGTTATGTAGATAATACCTTATTTTGAAGTTCTTAATTATATCAAACGGATTGAGAAGCCAAGATGCTACTTTCAATTTATTCAACACTTTTGTTTCTTCATTTTTAGAATTATTTAATTTGTATGTTTTTTATTTCCCTTTTTTTATTTATTTATTAAAAAAAGAGATAACAGTTGCCCTTTCTTTTCTTTTGTATTTTTACTTTCTTTCATTCTACTTACAGTGCCATGCAAAAGTATTCACCCACCCCTTGACTTTTTACCTATTTTGTTACATTACTGCCTTAAATTCAATGTTTTGTTAATCTGAATTGTATGTGATGGATCAGAACACAATAGTCTAAGTTGGTGATGTGAAATGAGAACAATATATACATAAAACTATTTTTTAGAAATAGAAAACAGAAAATTGGCGTGTGCGTATGTATTCATGTCCTTTGGTATGAAGCCCATAAAAAGCTCTGGTGCAACCAATTACCTTCAGAAGTCACATAATTAGTGAAATGATGTCCACCTGTGTACAATCTAAGTGTCACATGATCTGTCATTACATATACACACTTTTTTTAAAGGCCCCAGAGGCTGCAACATCTAAGCAAGAGGCACCACTTACCAAACACTACCATGAAGACCAAGGAACTCTCCAAACAAGGGACAATGTTGTTGAGAAGTACAAGTCAGAGTTAGGTTATAAAAAAATATCCAAATCTTTGATGAGACCCAGGATCACAATCAAGTCTATCATAACCAAATGGATAGAACATGGCACAACCTGCCAAGAGACGGCTGCCCACCAAAACTCATGGACTGGGCAAGGAGGGCATTATTCAGAGAGACTGCACAGAGACCTAAGGTAACCCTGGAGGAGCTGCAGAGTTCCACAGCAGAGACTGGAGTATCTGTTCATAGGATGACAATAAGCCATACGCTCCATAGAGTTGGGCTTTATGGCAGAGTGGCCAGAAGAAAGCCATTACCAAAACAGAATGGCACAATTTGAGTTTGCGAAAAGGCATGTGGGAAACTCCCAAAATGTATGGAGGAAGGTGCTCTGGTCTGATGAGATTAAAATTTAACTTTTCGGCCATCAAAGAAAACGCTATGTCTGGTGCAAAGCCAACACATCACATCACCCACAGAACACCATCCCCACAGTGAAACGTAGTGGTGGCAGCATCATGCTGTGGGGATGTTTTTCAGCAGCCAGGACTGGGAAACTGGTCAGATGTTGAGGGAAAGATGGATGGTGCTAAATACAGGGATATTCATGAGCAAAACCTGTACCACTCTGTGCGTGATTTGAGGGTAGGACGGAAGTTCACCTTCCAGCAGGACAATGACCCCAAACACACTGCTAAAGCAACACTTGAGTGGTTTAAGGGGAAACATGTAAATGTGTTGGAATGGCCTAGTCAAAGCCCAGACCTCAATCCAATAGAAAATCTGTGATCAGACTTAAAGTTTACTGTTCACAAGCGCAAACTATCCCACCTGAAGGAGCTGGAGCAGTTTTGTAAGGAGGAATGGGCAAAAATCCCAGTGGTAAGATGTGGCAAGCTCATAGAGACTTATCCAAAGCGACTTGCAGCTGTGATTGCCGCAAAAGGTGGCTCTACAAAGTATTGACTTTAGGGGGGTGAATAGTTATGCACATTGACTTTTGTTATTTTGTCCTATTTGTTGTTTGCTGAGCAATAAAAAAAAATCTTCAAAGTTGTGGGCATGTTCTGTAAATTAAATGACGCAAATCCTCAAACAATCCATGTTAATTCCAGGTTGTGAGGCAACAAAACACAAAAAATGCCAAGGGGGGTGAATACTTTTGCAAGGCACTGTATGAAAGGGTTTTAGATTCACACCTAAAAGGTCTAATTTAGCTACATCAGAATTATATCTACTGAACTGGGGAAAGAAGATGAGAATAGAAAATCTTGGAAAATGAAGGAGAGGTAGAGTTAAAGAGGAGCTAAAAACAGCTGGTAGCAACAAAATTAACAGAACAAAACAAGAAAGTGTATTTTATTGCATTGTGCTTCTATTAGCTTAAATCAAGTACAAAATATGTTTTAGCATATAGAACTAGAAATATATATAATGTTTGTTACTTAAATGAAACAGAATTGTTTATGTTCCTTTTCGATATTTCATACTGTACTGACACTTTACTCTCAATAAAAAAAATTGATATATTTTTTTTTTAAATAAATTTCATAATGCTGTACATGTTCTGATATTACTTTTTGTGTACCAGCAACGCTTACCCCTAAATAGAGTTATAGTCCAGTAGTGAACTGCAGCCTTATGTCCAATTTACCAGCCCACAGTGTAACTACAAAATATGTGTCACTTGGCCGGGGTAACTCCCTCCCTCCCCTTGGTGGCACATTGTCGCTTTCAACCAGTCAGAGGATATACTGCTCTATCCAAATAACATTTTTGTCCATTCTTAAGGACCTTTGTTTTAATCCTAAAATCTAGCAAAATCATGAAGGCTACACATCATTTTCTCCTGTATGCCTCATTTTCCCTCCTATATTTGTTCTGGCCTTATTCTGATGAGCCCATAGTGCAAAGTTTGAACTCTTTCCAAATCCACATAATCAAGCAATCCTCTCAGCAACTTGAACTGAGGGAACTTTAGGTGAGGGCTGTGGGTTCTCTTTTCCTACACAATTTGCGTGTTAAAAGGCTACTGCAATATGGGAAAAACATAACATGTTGGTCAAGAATGTAATAAAATAAAACCATTGTCAACTGTGTAAGCCAAGAGAATAAAAGCATTATGGAGCAAATCTTATATTTAGCCGACTCTGCTTGTGTCATGGGAGACTACATCTTGGATTGCCTGTTACTATGGGGGTTACTCTTCTATTTACTTCTTTTGTCAACTTGTGCTATTTAGACCTTAACTGAATTTGCTATTCCTCCCACTACCTTCAGGTGTCAAGTCCTTTAAAGAATAAAGGAAAAATATCACATCCATTATAGCAAAATTGAATTCAGAGCGAGTCCGCTTAAAAGAGGAGATAATTGCTGACAACAATAAAGGTCAAGCCCAGACAATCTCCAGTTGAATGGGATGTCTGTTGATGGGAAAATGTCCTGGGTACAAGGTTTGGAGGGTCCACTATGAATTGGACCACCCAGGAAGCTAATTTATCAACATAAGAGTGGGGGAGGTCATATGGAAGAGACTCAGTGGGGCCTTGTCCAGCAGTGACTCCTAGTAAGACATGTAGCTGGGGTTCTAATCAGCCAGTTATTGCCTAGAACAGAGAATACAACTCCTTTTGGAAGACATTACACTGCATTTACCAGAATGGAAGAATGAGGTGGGTTACAAGGTGCTAGAAGAGGGTCAATTGACAATCTAGATCAAACGTCTAACAGACAGTAATTTTAACAATCCAGTCCAACTGACCCTGTTCCATGATGGGGCTGGCTACAGACATGGAGCCTCATTCTATTGAGCAATTGTAAGTTACAGTAGCCCGTAATGAAGGCCTTAAGTTAATTTGCTATTCAATTGGAGTTTTATTGCCAGCCGCAAACGGGCTACGTGTTACGGGCTTGAAATCCTTGCTGTTGTTATCTAAGCCTTTGATCTTTCACATAAGCAAGTCGCTATTCAATTGCTACAATTCCTTAAGCCCGCAAATGTTTTCACACCCTTAAACGACAAATGTAGAAAAAATCCTACAAGTACAAGAGAGGACCCGCAAAGGGGTTAAAGACATGTCGGTAGCAATGTAAAAGCAAATAAAAAATCAATACTACCCTGTAAATGACGGGGAAAGCGATGAAAGACATTAGAATTAATTGCACAAGAGTCTCAAGCTCGCAAATCGGCAATAAAAAAATATTTTATTTTATGTTTCATTTCAGAGTTATATCGATCACGGGAATCAATGAGTTAATATAAGACTAGAACATGGACTAGAACAGTATAGGCATTCATTTTTATTATTTTGTGTTTTGCAAGTCTGAGTCTGAGTCGCATATCGGACGTCCAAACGTTAATTGATTGACATATAACCTCCCTGTTTTACTGACCTAATAATGATGGTCTCATTTTCTATTGGCTGTTTCTAAATGGGTAGTTACGGCCTTGCTTAATTGATCATGTTCCCGCCTTGAAATGCTACGTACAACTGCATGGTTTACGGTTTCGGCTTTTGATGCGCAACTTGCGGGCTTGTTCAATTGAATAGCACCGGAATTGTAGCAGACTGCGAGCCCGCAGCAGGCACGCAGACTTGCGGTCTTTATACCGCGAGATGCGGGATTCTAATTGAATGCGGCTCAGGGTGAGTGAACAAACATTTAACCTTATATAGAAGTTTATCTGATAATTTATGTGCACCTTAACAAGGCAATTGGACAATTGTATTAAATATCATAAACACTACTACATCAAAACCAATCTTATTATATGAATTGTGGATTATTTTTTAATAAAATATACAGGGTACTAGGCCTTAAATATTAACTGTACTTAAGAAAATAAAATTCCATTTCTTAATTCTTCTTAATTCCATTTCTTAAAAATAAAAGCTAAAATGTGTCTGAGTGTTTGTTAAGATAATGTGCATTTTTGGTCCTTGTGGAAAAAAGTAGACGTCATTGTCAATTTAGGAATTTGTTGAGTCATTTTTTAAAAGTGGGATTGAAAGCTTTGTAATAACTAAATTACATATTTTATTCATTTATTTCAGCAAACTAGCTTTGTGGGATTTGACAGCCAGACTAATCATACTGTACCGTGATCAACGTCACAAGACAAGACTCTCGTTGCTTAGCAATGCTGCCCTCTACAAAGACATCAAAAAAGCACTTAAGACTAGCCCACAACTGATTGAAAATATTGCCTTGTTGTGTACAAAAAATCATATTTACTTTACAAATGTCATGCAGAACATTTCTTACAAGGAGATCAATTTCTGCCATCTTGAAGGTCCACTGTAATGGTCCAGATTTCATAACATTTAAGTAGTAAAAATCTGTATAACATTTTTTTTATTATTTATGATCAAAAAAGTGTATCTATTGTTAGAAAGTTTACACTGGAAATTACTATTAATCCAATGATCTTTAGGCTGGTGCTCATCTCATCTTTTCCTAACTGAGCGTGGAGCACATTTCTCCATAGCTGTCTTAAAATTTCCCAGATTTAGTGTTATTTACTTTTATTTGATGCTACAGAGAAATGTTCTCCACTGTTTGGAAAAGATGAGATGAGTTCCAGACTAAAAATAAGGGTCTAAAAATAAGGGTAAAGTCAGTTATTTCCATTGTAAGTTTCCTCACTTCCAGTGAATGAAAATAAACTGAAAATGCAGTCATGCAAATCTTTACTGCTTAATAGCTATGAAACCTGGACCATTACACTTGCCCTTTGATGTATACACTGGCTTCTTGAAGAAATCAAGGTGGAATATACTGTATATGTGGCTAGAGTTAGAGTAGAACGATGGTTAGGTTAGTTCTAAGAAGGTTATTCTGGAACTGTTTGGCTACAGCTTATGGGTGAATAATGTAGGCTGTCCCAATCCAAAATATGCAGCAGGAGGGGAAATTTATAGTGGAAAACCAAGCCATATCCAATATTCTGCTAAGGAACAAAAATATATCAACCAAATCAGGATTGGAGCTATTGCAGTTGTAGCAGGTGGAAAGCACAGAGGCCCAATACAAAGTAGAGACCCACTGCTACTAGCAACAGCCTACAATTAATAAGGGACTCTTAATTTATTATGGGAATGGGGAAGGGTAGAAACTTAGTTTTATTTGTTGGGTTTTTATTGATCCCTACAAGCACTTACCAGGGATTCGCAAGATGCGCATGGGCACAGATATTGCAAAGCTCCCTTTTGCCCCAGGAGGAGAAAGAGTTAACTCCTAAATGAGTGTGATTAGCTCAAGTGTTCACTGCCTTTAAAACACAGAAGCTGAGAGATAGAGAAGGCAACATTATGGACTGTTGCTAACAGTTAGAGAAGTCTGCTTGATGGACTGCAAGCCTTGGCTAATTAAGAAAAGTTTGCAAAATATAGACTTGTGGAGGTGTGCGCTGTCTTTGAGAGCTGCAAGAGAGAAAATCCAGAAAGGTGTTTACTAAAGCTGGGACAAGACAAAGACAGAGTTTAACGCAGAGGCTTGTATTGGAGCTGTAAAGTGGGACAACAGAGATAAATGTCCATACTGGAATTTGAAGCTGAAAAACAGGGGGGGAGACTGCAGGCCAGTAACTGATTTATAAACTATTAGACTGTTTTTTGGGGTTTTGGTTTCATTTATGGGTAGTTGTGATGGTGTCACAACTGGACTCTGGGGGCTGCTTATGAAAAGTTGTCACAACCCAGGGGAGAGGGGACCAGGTGCATCCCAAAACCTTCCAGCTTTCAGCTTGCAGGAGCACCCTTGGGGATAGGACCAAGCAGCAAACGTTTTATGATACCAACAGGAACAGCAGAAACAGATGTAGGTCCCAGGTAGGATCCAGGAGAGGTATCAGAATACCAACAACTGATTTAGCTCCTAAAGCCTTCCCTCAAGAATGTCAGTACACTGTAGTTATGTACAATCAAACTGAGCAACTCATCTATTGATTATAATACAGCCCATTACAGTACAGCACATTTATACAAAGCATTACCCAATCAAACCAAGACACAATCCCCCTGATTACCCCCTGCTGGCCAGGACCCACGCTGACTGCTCACCACCCCATTCATAACAGAATATGCGTTGTTCTAGGGTGTCTTCCAGTCCTTCCTCTGGTCTTACTGGACCCCTCAACAGAGTATCTTGTAAATTGTGACTCCCTTTCCCAAGGGAGCCCCGATAATATACTTTATTAAAATCTCTGAGGAAAATACAACACTTATTATTAGTATTATTTATTATTACTTTTATTTGTAACGCGCAAACATATTCTGTAGCGCTATACAGGGGAAAAGAACAAACTGCAAAAAATGGAGGGCCTGTTTTGAGTTTAGAATCTCTGTAGAAAGTATTTCCCAAAGCACTCTACAAGATTGAAAACTCTCTACTTACAATCTAAAGGGTATGGAAGAGGCAGATAAGAAATAGCAAGGGTCAGGAAGAAAGTGAAGTTTCATTAGGTAGGAAGGTATGCAAAGTTAGAATGTTTTTTTCATATAGAAGGAAAAGGAAAGCATCTGAGAAAGTAATTTGTTAAATGATTCTAGTATGTAATATGTTATATGCCCCTAGTGGTCAGATAGTATAATCTGCGAGTGGGAGGTGAGAGGCATGTGTTAGGAGGTATGTCCCAAGAAGCCAGTAGAAGAAAGAGAGAAAGGCAGAGGAGGTGGGATTTGAACTTGCAGAAGTGTTTCTGCTTATGAGGTTTAGAGAGGGGAGGAGATAGTGAATGGAGGTACGAGAGTAGCTCATGGGAGCATAAAAGAGGAGAGGAGAGCATGGAAGGTGAGATGGTTATGTTGGAGACATGATGTGGAAAAGTTGAGAAGAGGAGCTTGAGGAAAAGACAGGATGTAATGAGGAAGGAACAGGCATGAGGAAACATTGTGTAATATATTAATTAGGTATAGTTAGCATAGTTAGCAGGTGTTGGTAATTGATCAGCTGTAGGAAATTTGAGTGACTCAATAAATCAAGAGAAACAAGGGGCGGACGGGTGAGAAGTGATTGTAGTTCCAGAGAGAGTGAAAGAGGAGAGACTGAGGCCTACAGGTAGGGGAGAGGCTGCAACAAAATATGAAAAGGATGGACAAATGTTATTTCACAGATAAGAAGCAAAAAAACAGGCTTTGTGGGTGGGGGGTTTCAGACAAATGCATAGGTATAGATTTGCTTAGTTACAGTTTCTATCTCATCAGATATTATATCACAGAAACATTCATACACATTTTGATAATATTACATATAGTACAAGTTGAAATGGCTCCACAGTGTCTTTAGATACCTTCAGCAAAGCTTCAGTCAGTGTATTTGATTGTAGTTCCAGAGAGAGTGAGAGAGGAGATACTGAGAACACTTTAATACTAAACATGACCAGGTACTATTTATACACCAATAATTACATACTAAACAGACTAATAGACATTTGGTTATATACCAAGAACTAGAGATTAATACTGTTCAAATACATAACAGGAAACAGGGTTAACAACATGGCTGTCATAGTAGACGTATCCTCCCTATGTGTCATTCCTCCCTTCCATGGGAGTTAGTATGGGGAAAGCTTTCCAATAGACTCCTGTTGCAACAGTTCTGATTAGATTTACATGGTTTTCTAAACTTAGCCTTTCCTGAAAGGGGTTTAAACTGGTCAGGGCTACAAAAAGTGGGTTTCACAGACCCCCCATGCCCCACCCCCAGGAGTCTAGTTGTTGGATGGAAGATCTGGTTAGTGATGGAACAGACATAAAGAGTGCTTTTTGGTGTGTTACTTATTGTAAAATTGGCTACAGACACAAAATGTAAAAAGCATTTGACGTCTCCTGTGTTGTGTTCCTCCATCAGATGTGCTGGAAACACAGACCAAGTGGGAGACAGATACATTGGACTCCTAAATATATAACTTTCCAGTACAAAATTTCACTATAAACAACTTTTATATGAACTATAATAAAAATTACTCACTGCAACGAGAGACGTTACCAGACATTACGACCTCACAAACATCGGACGCAACACCCCGACATACAAACATTTAAAACACAATAAATACACACAACACACACATAAAAAGCTTACCTACAGTAAGAGGAACCATCCAGCACCTCAAAAATCCAAGTTACACCTTCATTTAAATAAAAATAAAACACTTTAGACACTAATAAAATCGCTAAGCGAGAGAAAAACTGGCCGACGAACAAAACGAAAACGAGGCTTCAGACGTAACTATACTACACAAGAATGAAATACATACTATACGGCACGTACCACACTGATATTAAACACCATTTTGACCACTACTACGCACAAAATGGCGGATGGAACGCAAATTGTCAGCTGGAACGCAAATAGCGCATGCGTATTGCGTTCTAACGGTCTAACTTTCCAGATTTGCACATGGTCAATTGTACGTTGCGTTGTCACGGTGCAAAAATCCACAGGCTATTAAAGTTTACATTGAAAAGAATGAAAGTCAAGGTGATTTATTAGAAGATGGACGTATTTTTACTAAAAACATTGTCTACTATGAAGTACTATAACTTTTCAGAATAGAAATTAAACCCATGCAAAACATTTTTAAAAGTATTCAAAAATACATTACAATTTGTTGTTTAATTCAGTCATAATTAATGGAAGTACTGTTTATGGATGATTCGCCTCACTAAATACTTGCCTTGCATTTTTTGGACAAATTATCTTAAAATGTGAATTCACTATGTTACTGTTTCTAATGTTACAAGTTTGAAAACAATATTTTCAAGTTCTTTACTTCAACATATTACAAAGTTCATGTTAAGAGCTCAAGCACCTTTTAAGTCACAATGTAAATATTGTCTGTTATCTTAAGATTACTCCCTGGATTAATGTTTATCACCAGTTCATGTGGTCAGGAAGTAATTCATTTCATTGGGTACGTTTTAAGGAAAGTTTTTACTGTATGCCTTCCTCTGCATTCAATGTATATTAAAGTTAACAATTATTCTGATAGAAATTGCATGTTAATACTGATTACTTTAAAGTTCAACTGTTTTTACATTCAAATGTTAATACTTGTAATACAAAATTATGTTTAAATATTAATTCACTATGTTACTGTTTATAATGTTCCAAGTTGTAAAAATGTTTTTTCAACTTTCTTAGTTACACACATAAGAAATTTCTGACTTAAACATATTACAAACTTCATGTTAAAATTGGGTACGTTTAAAGGAGGGTTTTTATGTTTCTCTTACTCTGCATTAAATGTATATTCAATTTAACAATTCTTCAGATAGAAATTGCATGTTAAAAAACCATTACCTCAAGTTTACAATAATGATTACTTTAAAGTGCAACTGTTTTTACATTCAACTGTTAATACTTTTAATACAAAATTATGTCTTAAAATGTATTCACTATGTTACTGTTTATAATGTTCCAAATTCTACAAATGTTTTGTCAAGTTCCAAACTTACAAAGAAAATAAAGTTCAAGTTTCAAAAAATATACTTTCAAGTTTATTGCTTACATATATTTCAAACTTCATGTTAAAATTATGTACGTTTGAACAAGGATTTTTACTCTTTGCTTTCCTCTGGATTCAATGTATATTGAAGTTAACAATTCTTCAGATACAAATTTCATGTTAAAAAACCATTAGCTCAACATTTTACAAAAAAACACGTTCATATCACAATACTTACAAGTGTCAAATATGTATATTAATAACTAAACAACTTTACAAACATATACATCACATTGCCGTCATTTTTTGACGGGCAAGTCGCTAGTTGATTATAATCGATAGAAATGAAAAAGACTGTGTTTCTTTTTCTAGCTTTGTACCTTTATTTGTTATCAACTCAAAGAGTATACTTCAAATATGACACTTTGGTGGTCCTTTAACAGTAGGTTTCATGCAAATTATCCAACTCAGGCCTCTATAACTCTGCTGCAAGGCCGGCCAGGAGTGTGTCCTCTAGTCACTCTTTAATGGCCTTGCCCCAGAGGAACATGGCTAGCTGGAGCTTGAAGTTGTATCACACAAAAGAATCTGATTGTTTGAAGCTGTTGTCTAAATAATTGTTTTATGTTATGTTACTAATGTAATGGTTTTGTTCAGATAAAGACCCATTTTATGCACCAATGGTCTCTTTACCAAGTTTTTCTAGCCACTACTTTCTAAGTCCTGAACTTGTTCAAAATTGAAATCTTGGTGGAAAAATAACTCACTACAACCCAGGGTATCCCATGTTTCTAAGCCTCTCCTTTAACCACTAATTTTAACTATTTGCTAAATGGTAGTGATTGCTGAGTATTGCTAATTACTCATCAAATGTTTTCACATGCTCAGATTAATGCTAGCAATTGTTTTTGCAGCTTTGTGGGGCAAGTGCAGATCCCCAAGGAGTAACTGACACTGATTAGGAAACATTACTCTTGCACAAATATATAATCTACAGACAATGAGGAGGACCTGAAAGGGAAGTTTACGTCACATTAATGCATTAGGCTTTTCTTTTGCATAATCACATATATAGTTGTGAGCATACGAGTTGTTGCTAACGCTTGCGGGCTCGCGTAGCTCCTTGCCAGCAACTGCAACCCTCGCAAAATTTACGTCGTAACGCAAACAAAATACAAGACACGTTACGACCCATTATGACCTCACAAAAAACGTCCGAAACACGCGCACATCAAAACATGAAAAATAGAACAAATACACACAACAAATACATAAAAAGCTTACTTACAGGAAGGGGGAGCGTCCAGGACCGCGAAAACTAGAGTTACACCTAAATTTAACTCAAATTAAAAGAGTTTAGACACTAAAAAATTCTCTAAGCGAGAGAAAAAATGGCCACAGAAAAAAATGAAAACGAGGCTACACCACCAAACACCTAGGAATTTGCCGAAAAACACCTACAAGATTAGAAAACAAGGACGCAACCCGCGCAACCCCAAAAACATTACAAACACAACAAATACAAACAACAAACACATAAAAAGGTTACTCACAGCAAGGGGGGCTCCCAGGAGCTCTGCAAGTGAAGTTACACCTCCATTTAACCACAAATTTCGGTGTTTAGAGACCCGAAAATCCCCTAAGCGAGAGAAAAAATGGCCGCCGAACAAAAGGAAAACGAGGCTAAAGGTCCTGTGATGGAGTGCCACTAGGGGTCACAAGAGAGCTCTGTAAGACTTCTCCCCTGAGAATAAAAAGAGTTAAATCCAGACAGTTATCAGAGGCTAAATGGAAACCCAGCTGTGTACTGCCTAAAAAAGCAGCAGAGAGATGGGTGGAGTTTCTCTCACTTAGGCTTGGGCCTAAGAGCCGTGGGCTGTGTGTATTGCAGGAGGAAGCCCTGAACAGCTCAGCTGCCTCTGGGATCCAGAGAGCTGGGATTTGTGCTGGAGCGAGACAGTCAGGAAGACTATTATACTCCAGAGTTTGTTCACAGAGAAGACGCCTGTGGTATCAGAGATACTCCACTGAGAGAGGATTATCTAAAGACCCCATCCCTGGGAAGCCGAACGCAACAAGGGATAAAAAGGTTGGTGACAAATACACGTTTACACCATATGAGGAAAGGAAGTACAAAGACCCCAGGGAAAAGAGTGCGTGCAGAGAAAGTAATAGTCCCTCATCCCAAGAGGGTGACAAGGGTCCCTGGGGTGAAGCAAGGGAGAGAAAGGGTGGGCCCTATGCTTCACCCACTATTGGCAGAAGCCGTGGAGGAAAAGACATTAAAAGACTGTTTTGTTTCCTAGCCACAAGCTGGCATTCTCACACTCAAATAAGAGACTGTTTGTTCCCTGGCCACAAGGTGGCGATACAACTCAAATAAGAGACTGTTTGTTCCCTGGCCACAAGGTGGTGATACAACTCAAATAAGAGACTGTTTGTTCCCTGGCCACAAGGTGGCACTCTCCGGAGCCAGAGAAGCTGGCCGGATATAGTCAGGGCGTTCCTGAGTATAGTAAGCACGTTTATGCAGGATTTATTTTATTTGCTGAAGATAAGCACTGTTTTTGTTCTGTTTTTGTGCTGACCAATAAATAGCAGTAAAACTCTGTCAAGCCTGCTGTGTCTTCCTCCCTGTATAAAAAAAGGATAAGAAAGTGCAGGACGCAAACCCCGCCAGAAGGGGGCGCCCTGTTACAGTCCCTAAACACGCAAAACACCACCAAACAACTACGGATATTTCGAAAAAATCTAACGACATAGACGCTACATCAGCCACATTATATACACCAAACACCCTTAGCTCTCTTACAATTTCATTGCCGTCATTTTTTGACGGGCAATTCGCTAGTCACATATATAGTTGTGAGCATGCGAGTTGTTGCTAACGCTTGCGGGCTTGCATAGCGAGCCCCTTGGCCGTCCCGCGAAGCATGGGCCGCAGTTGCTTGCATGGAGCGCCAAAGGCGCTCCATGTCAGCAACTGCGGACCTTGCAAAATTTACTTTGTTACGAAAGGAAAATACGAGACACGTTACGGCCCATTACGACCTCACAAAAAACGTCCGAAACCCGCGCACATGAAAACATAAAAGACACAATAAATACACACAACAAATACAAAAAATGCTTACCTACAGGAAGAGGGAGCACCCAGGACCTCAAAAACTGATGTTACAGCTCAATTTAACTCAAAATAAAAGAGTTTAGACACTCAAAAATCCTGGAAGCAAGAGAAAAAATGGCCGCAGAAAAAAACTAAAACACGGCTACAGCAGTCTAAAGACGCAAAACACCACCAAACACCTACGTATTTGCCGAAAAACACCTACGAGATTGGAAAACAAGGACGCAGCCCGAGGGACCCCAAAAACATTCAAAGCACAATAAATACACACAACAAACATATACAAAGCTTAACCACAGCAAGGGGGGGCACCCAGGACATCTGCAAGTACAAATTTCGTAGTTTAGACACTTGAAAATCACCTAAGCAAAAGAAAAAATGGCCGCCAAACAAAACGAAAACGAGGCTAAAAGACCCTAAACATGCAAAACACCACCAAACAGATACGGATATTCCGAAAAAGTCAGACGACATCGGAAACGAAGGACCCTAAATCAGGCACAGCCGCATACCACACATTAGCCGCCATTTTAGAACAATAACTTATACAATGCGCAAGTACACAGCTACCCTAACGGATTTGTCTCGCGCACGCACACTATTACACTGCACACATTCAGCACGCTTACACAGCAGCTCCACAGCTCTGATGCTGCAGCAACATGAAAACGGATTGCCAGCTCTTCAAGAGAATGCTTTCTGCATATATCACTTTAAAATAGGTAAAGTATATGACTTTATTAATGTATTATTTATTTTATTGTCATACACCAAACAGTATTAGCTCACTTACAATTTCATTGCCGTCATTTTTTGACGGGCAATATTCTAGCTTAGATATAAAATTCATCATACTGTATTTATCTTCCACCTGACAATATGTCTTGCATATTTATATTGTCTGTTCAAAAACATATTTTTCCAAATTCCTTTATGTGATAATTGTAATTTTTGACAAATTTAATAGAAAACTACCAGTAGTTTTGAATTCATTGGAAGCTTTGCTGTGTCATTTTAATATACGAAAATGAAGTCTACAAGGGTGTCAGTAATACTACTGTGATGAGAACACAAAAACGTTTTTATTTAATACAATTTAATACACATTTCATACTAGTTGTTGTTGTTTAGTTGTTCAGTCATATCTGACTCTCCATAACCCTATGATCTGCAGCACACTATGGCACATCTGTCATCCACTGCTCCTCTGAGCTCCATCAAGCTCATGTTCAATGACCTCATATATCCAATGTTGCCTCTGCCTCCCTCTTTCAGTGCCTTTAATCATTCCCAGCATTCTTCTCTAAGGAATCATGTCTTCTCATGATATGAACAAATATGTGAGCTTCAGCCTCATGATCATACCTTCCAGTGAACACTTTGTATTGATTTCCTGTAGTACTGCTTGATTGGATTTTTTTGCAGTTCAAGGGACTCTAAGCAGTTTTCGCCAATATCACAATTCAAAAGTGTAAATTCTACGGCGCTCAGACTTCTTTATGGTCCAGCTCTCACATCCTAATGTTACTACTGGGAATACCATAGTTCTAACTATGCAGACCTTTGTTGATAGTTTAATATCTTTACTTTTTAATAATTTGTCCAAGCTTGACATAGCTTCCCTCCCAAGAAGCAAGTGTTTAATATCATGGCTGCAGTCACCATTGTTCTGCTGTGGGATCAAGTACTCTCAGGGGTGCATTTATTACGTCTATTGAAATGCTTATTAAGGTAATTTATAAGAGCACAACCTGCCGAGACAGCATGCTTCATGCAGCTTCTTAGTGAAGAAAATTAGAATTAGAATTAGAAGAAAATGGAAGCCTGCAGTAAAAGATAATTGCATATAAAAGTGAAAAATATAACGACTGTATTTATTTATTTATTTTACTTTATAAATCCATTTTGCCCCCCAAAATTACCACAGCGAAATCACTATGAGCATGTGCATCCTTGGTGCAGTTGCAGAGTTAATTTCCAATAGATGAATCTAATTCATAGACACACAAAAGTAACTAAGAGTTTCTTAAAGGAACTGTAACGGAACCCATCACTGTTTTACCCTGTTTTATGATTATTATGGTTAAAATATGATCCTACTATTATGCTGCATGTATGTTGGTTGATGCTCTGCAGAATATTGTCCCAGACATTTGCAGCTACTTAGCATGGGAGATAATCCTGTTACAGAGACTCCGCATAAGATAAAGGAAGTCTATTGTAAACAGTGTTTTCATTCTCAGATAAGAACAAAGAAGTGTAATTGAATCAATGTCTGATTGTATCAAAGTTGCCAGGGAGCCTCAGGGAGGTGTGACTCACCTATTGTTCTCTTTATGTGTATTGTGCGGCCAAATATGGGCATGTGTATTGCCTGTGGGAAGAGATGGGTATAAATATTTCTGCACATAACAAAATAAAGTCAGTATTCATTTGACTCCCAAATTGTGTGTCGTCCAATATGGGAGGTCGGGAATGGTGAGACTGTAGTGCTTCTTGGGTATTTTACCGTATACCAGTGGAGATATTGGACTGCGTGTTCCAGCTCCGTTACATTTGGTGGCAGTGGCGGGATTGTTCCCACGGTCAGAAGGACAGCTACAGGAGACACCATTCCGTGGAGTACAAATTGAGGGCAACGCTAGTATCCGTACAGCGCCGCTGGCTACAGCAGGATGGAACCGGCTAGTTTTCAGACAGCTTTCCATCATGAGGAGGAGGAGGCGGCCGCGGACTACAGGGATGCAGACAGAAAGGAACTCATGGTTACAGTACCTCTTATTACCCCACAGACTGAGTTTGAAAAAGAACTCCAAAGCAGACTGGCCTTTTTCCCAGGTACGCTTCCCATAAAAACCTTGGAATGGTTAATGACAGATGTCCACAAATTCATAATGGAAAAGCAGCGGGCACGGGAGCGGTCCATCTTGGGAGCTGCTAACCCACCTCCCACCATTAACACCCCCTAGCCCTGCGTCCGGGTGGTGGGAACTACCAAACCCCTCCACGGTACATCAGGTGCCACACGTGTAACCAGCAGGGCCACATGCAGAGAGACTGTCCCAGAAACAGAAACTGCTCCATGTGGAATACTCCAACTAATTCCCCTCCCCAGCGACAGTGTGTACCCCAGGGGGCCGAAGGTGTCGTCCTTCCTCCCCAGCGGCAGTGTGTTCCCCAGGGAGCTGAAGGTGTCGTCCTTCCTCCCCAGCGGCAGTGTGTACCCCAGGGAGCAGAAGGTGTCGTCCTTCCTCCCCAGCGGCAGTGTGTACCCCAGGGGGCCGAAGGTGTCGTCCTTCCCCCCCAGCGGCAGTGTGTACCCCAGGGAGCTGAAGGTGTCGTCCTTCCTCCCCAGCGGCAGTGTGAACCACAGGGGGCAGAAGGTGTCGTCCTCCCCCCCCCAGCGGCCGTGTGAACCACAGGGGGCAGAAGGTGTCGTCCTCCCCCCCCCCAGCGGCCGTGTGAACCCCAGGGGGCAGAAGGTGTCGTCCTTCCCCCCCAGCGGCAGTGTGAACCCCAGGGGGCAGAAGGTGACGTCCTTCCCCCCCAGCGGCAGTGTGTACCCCAGGGAGCTGAAGGTGTCGTCCTTCCTCCCCAGCGGCAGTGTGTACCCCAGGGAGCTGAAGGTGTCGTCCTTCCTCCCCAGCGGCAGTGTGTACCCCAGGGAGCGGAAGGTGCCATCCTTCCTCCCCAGCGGCAGTGTGTATCCCAGGGAGCAGAAGGTGTCGTCCTTCCTCCCCAGCGACAGTGTGTACCCCAGGGAGCAGAAGGTGCCATCCTTCCTCCCCAGCGGCAGTGTGAACCCCAGGGGGCAGAAGGTGTCGTCCTTCCTCCCCAGCGGCAGTGTGAACCACAGGGGGCAGAAGGTATCGTCCTTCCCCCCCCAGCGGCAGTGTGAACCCCAGGGGGCAGAAGGTGTCGTCCTTTCCCCCAGCGGCAGTGTGAACCACAGGGAGCAGAAGGTGTCGTCCTTCCCCCCCCAGCGGCAGTGTGAACCACAGGGGGCAGAAGGTGTCGTCCTTCCCCCCCAGCGGCAGTGTGAACCCCAGGGGGCAGAAGGTGTCGTCCTTCCCCCCCAGCGGCAGTGTGAACCCCAGGGGGCAGAAGGTGTCGTCCTTCCCCCCCAGCGGCAGTGTGAACCCCAGGGGGCAGAAGGTGTCGTCCTTCCCCCCCCAGTGGCAGTGTGAACCACAGGGGGCAGAAGGTGTCGTCCTTCCCCCCCAGCGGCAGTGTGAACCACAGGGGGCAGAAGGTGTCGTCCTTCCCCCCCAGCGACA
Organism: Discoglossus pictus; assembly: GCA_027410445.1. NCBI lineage: Eukaryota > Metazoa > Chordata > Amphibia > Anura > Alytidae > Discoglossus > Discoglossus pictus. The sequence goes on from CM050166.1 coordinate 55,497,350, forward strand.
GTTTACCCTAACCAGGGGAGACACCAATCTCCCAGACGGCGCAGATGGGACCGTGGTCTCTGCGCCCACAGCCTGTCCAGATCCCCAACTACCCTCACTGGGTAACCGGAGGAGGGGGTAAGTCCAAATTCCCCTCCCTAGCTAACTCCTAATGTGGCCCCAGGGTTAACAGAGGAAATGTTAACCCCCACCTTTCCCTGGCTACTGAACCGGAATACGTCCCAAGTACCCCAGCAGAAGAGCTGACAGTGGGGCAGAGTGCAGTCGGCCTCTGCCCTCCCTTTGTCCCTTGTACAGAGCAGGATGTCCTGCAGGTTATACCAGCAGAAGAGCTGGCATCAGGGCAGAGTGCCGCTGGCCTCTGCCCCTCAAGTCCCCTCAGCGTGTTGCCCCATCACCACAGCAAAATATCCAGGTGCCTGGTTAGACTTCCCCCCAAAGGGGAGATGTGTGACGAAGTGCCCTTCGCCACTTTGGCTTGGAGAGGACTGTTTGCCAGCCTCCTGCCCTGCGACTATGGCCCTGGTACATATTGCCCTTTGGAACCAGTGTTCGGCCATACCAGAGTGTATGTCACTCATTCTGGCCCTTTACATACAGGGGGGTCATTCTGTACTTGCCCTGTGGGAACGGTGATACCCCAGATAGCTATGCCATGGAGCCCATTCATATAATGAAAGACTATGGGAAAGACTTTAGCTACTTGGCAATTGAACTGTGTGAATAGGATCTGAGCGCTATTCGGTAGTTTTGTGCGCTCAGATCCCAGCTATCTGGGGATATGGGAAATGTGAGTAAAGGTGAATTGCAGTAATGCTGATGGGTTGTCAAACTAGAGAATTGACCAACAAATACTTTTGTCCGGACATCCCCAGGTTGTTCCGTTGGGATCAGACCGTGTATGCCGGCTTATGGTCACGGGGGAGGTGTGTAACGGAACCCATCACTGTTTTACCCTGTTTTATGATTATTATGGTTAAAATATGATCCTACTATTATACTGCATGTATGTTGGCTGATGCTCTGCAGAATATTGTCCCAGACATTTGCAGCTACTTAGCATGGGAGATAATCCTGTTACAGAGACTCCGCATAAGATAAAGGAAGTCTATTGTAAACAGTGTTTTCATTCTCAGATAAGAACAAAGAAGTGTAATTGAATCAATGTCTGATTGTATCAAAGTTGCCAGGGAGCCTCGGGGAGGTGTGACTCACCTATTGTTCTCTTTATGTGTATTGTGCGGCCAAATATGGGCATGTGTATTGCCTGTGGGAAGAGATGGGTATAAATATTTCTGCACATAACAAAATAAAGTCAGTATTCATTTGACTCCCAAATTGTGTGTCGTCCAATATGGGAGGTCGGAAATGGTGAGACTGTAGTGCTTCTTGGGTATTTTACCGTATACCAGCGGAGATATTGGACTGCGTGTTGCAGCTCCGTTACAGGAACATTTAAAGATTTTTTTTCTTTTTTGCATCTGAAAGACAGTATATGATAACATGTCGGAGGGTTTTCTTTTTTTTCGAATAAGGCTCTCAAAGCAGAAACAATTGAGTTAAATGCTTTATGGATCTGGGGGCTTGCCCCTGTCAGCCAATGTGCAGTAATATAGTGTTATAAATAAAGGATAATAATAATAATATAGGGGTATGAGTCATACATGTCTGCCAATTAAACCTACAGAAATGCCCTGTACATTCCCTGTTAGTTTCAATGCAGGTTTTACTTAATTTTTTTTTTTCATGAAAAACACACATTTAGTAATGTTTAAAGTTCTTTTAAATGCATTAAAAATAGTGTTCCACGTCCATTTAATAAGGTCATGTTTGTTAGAGAATTAGATAAAATTCTGGAGTTAGACCAGAGAAAATGTTTATCTTATTGCAAGACAATTTGTCCATTGTTTAGTATAACATTTATTTTTCTTGTAAGTAGGACAATGAGTGGGAGCAGACATGAATCTGTGACTCAGCTCACATCTTGTTACGTGTATACCTTTTTTGGAAATATGAGTAAGTCGTTTTTATTAACTTGGGCAACAAATCTACATTAGGAAATAGCAATAGTAACGTAGAGTTGTAGAGTTATAATTGTATACAATATTGTGGTGGAGTACCGTAAAATGACAGTACAGTACAGAACATTACAGCAGCCTGCTGCTCATTAAATTGATATTAAAGAACTACTGTAGTTCATGAAAAATGCACTTTGTTACTTCACTTCCTGAGGGCTGGATCATGAGGGTGTGTTTTTTTATCTATCAACAGAAGGAGTAGTAGGGAAAAGGCTTTGATAGACTTTCACAGGCCCATAAATAAGCTGATTGCATCAGAATATGCAAGCCCTGCTGACCAGAAATGTTTTTTTTCTGATTAAAAACTAACTTTATGACTGTTTCTATCCTCAATTGTGCTGAAGAAAGGGAGGGAGGGTGAAAGGGGGAGACATGAGAAAATGAAGGAATATATGGGGGGAATGATGGGATACATGTAGGGGTGAGAGTAGACATAGGGGAATGAGTGAAGGTATGGGGGTAAGGGCTATTAGGAGATACACAACTATCGAAAAAACGTAAAAATTATGAAATAGGATGAAAACGAGTCTCTGCAACGCCAGGCACGCAGGTCTTAGAAAACACACAACGCCGAAGACCGTAATACTTACACCAACAACGCCAGGCACTCAGAACTTAGAAAATACATGACGCCGAAGACAGTAACACTTACACTAACCACACCAGGCACGCAGAACTTAGAAAATACACAATGCCAAAGACAGTAACACTTACACCAACAACGCCAGGCATGCAGAACTTAGAAAATACACAACGCCGAAGACAGTAACACTTACACTAACAACGCCAGGCACGAAGAACTTAGAAAATACACGATGCCAAAGACAGTAACACTTACACTAACAATGCCAGGCACGCAGAACTTAGAAAATACACGACGCGGAAGACAGTAACACTTACACTAACAACGGCAGGCACGCAGAACTTAGAAAATACACGACGCGGAAGACAGAAACACTTACACTAACAACGCCGGGCACGCAGAACTTAGAAAATACACAACGCCGTAGACAGTAACACTTACACTAACAACGCCAGGCACGCAGAACTTAGAAAATACACGATGCCAAAGACAGTAACACTTACACTAACAACGCCAGGCACGCAGAAATTAGAAAATACACGACGCCGAAGACAGTAACACTTACACTAACAACGCCAGGCACGCAGAACTTAGAAAATACACGACGCCGAAGACAGTAACACTTACACTAACAACGCCAGGTACGCAGAACTTAGAAAATACACGACGGCGAAGACAGTAACACTTACACTAACAACGCCAGGTACGCAGAACTTAGAAAATACACGACGGCGAAGACAGTAACACTTACACTAACCACACCAGGCACGGAGAACTTAGAAAATACACGATGCCAAAGACAGTAACACTTACACTAACAACGCCAGGCACGCAGAACTTAGAAAATACAAGACCCTGAAGACCGTAACATTTACACCAACAACGCCAGGCAAGCAGAACTTAGAAAATACACGACGCCGAAGACAGTAACACTTACACTAACCACACCAGGCACGGAGAACTTAGAAAATACACGATGCCAAAGACAGTAACACTTACACTAACAACGCCTGGCACGCAGAACTTAGAAAATACACGACGCCAAAGACAGTAACACTTACACTAACCACACCAGGCACGGAGAACTTAGAAAATACACGATGCCAAAGACAGTAACACTTACACTAACAACGCCAAGTACGCAGAACTTAGAAAAATACACAACGCCGAAAACAGTAACACTTACACCAACAATGCCCGGCACGCAGAACTTAGAAAAATACACAACCTCGAAGACAGTAACACTTACACTAACAACGCCAGGCACGCAGAACTTAGAAAATACACGACGCCGAAGACAGTAACACTTACACTAACAACGCCAGGCACGCAGAAATTAGAAAATACATGACGCCGAAGACAGTAACACTTAATCTAACAACGCCAGGCACGCAGAACTTAGAAAATACACGACGGCGAAGACAGTAACACTTACACTAACCACACCAGGCACGGAGAACTTAGAAAATACACGATACCAAAGACAGTAACACTTACACTAACAACGCCTGGCATGCAGAAATGAGAAAATACACAACGCCGAAGACAGTAACACTTACACCAACAACGCCAGGCACCCCGGAATTTTTTAAATAAAACCAACATGCTGCTCAGAGGAGCAAAATCCTCACATTGTATGGCAAACAGCATTGCCAGCCTTACAATTTAATTCCCATCATTTTTTACGGGCAATTTCCTAGTAAGTACCGTATTTATCGGCGTATAACACACACTTTTTCTCCCTGAAAATAGGGGGCAAATGATAGGTGCGTGTTTTACGCTGATATTCCCTCCCCCCTCCTCATCCTCAACCTCCCTCCTCATTCTAAACCCCCTCCGCATTCTAACCCCCCCCTCAACCTAAACCCCCCCCCCTCAACCTAAACCCCCCTCCTCCTCAACCTAAACCCCCCTCCTCCTCAACCTAAACCCCCCTCCTCACCCGGTATATGCTAATGACGTGGCACGCTGGGGCGCATGTGACGTCACCGGGTCAAGGAGCGGAGGCCGGAGCAGAAGCAGGTAAGTGAGGGGGAGGTATTTAGGGGGGTTTAGGTTGAGGAGGAGGGTTCAGGTTGAGGAGGAGGGGGTTTAGAATGAGGAGGGGGGTTAGAATGTGGAGGGGGGTTAAGAATGAGGAGGGAGGTTGAGGAGGGGGGTTGGGGTTGAGGAGGGGGGTTGAGGATAGGGGGGTTGAGGTTGAGGAGGGGGGTTGAGGAGGGAGTTGAGGATAGGGGGTTGAGGAGGGAGGATGAGGATGGGGGGTTGAGTAGGGGGGTTGAGGGGGGTTCGAGGAGGGAGGTTGAGGTTGAGGAGGGAGGTTGAGGATGGGAGGATGAGGAGGGAGGTTGAGGATGAGGAGGGAGGTTGAGGATGAGGAGGGGGGTTGAGGATGAGGAGGGAGATTGAGGGGGGGTTGAGGTTGAGGAGGGGGGTTGAGGATAGGGGGTTCAGGAAGGAGGATGAGGATGGGGGGTTGAGGAGGGGGTTGAGGATGAGGAGGGAGGTTGAGGATGAGGAGGGGGGTTGAGGATGAGGAGGGGGGTTGAAGATGAGGAGGGAGGTTGAGGTTGAGGATTTTGCTTAAAAGTTCTTTATTTGAATTTTTTTTCCCCCCTGAAATTCCCTTCTTAAAATGAGGTGTGTGTTATACGCCGGTGCGTGTTATATGCCGATAAATACGGTATATATTGTACATGTTTTTCTTTTAATTGTTTCTCCTTGAAAGATTTCTTGGTATAAAATGAGCAGGGTGCTCACCTTTTTTTGCAATGATACAAACTTGTGCTCACATCAACAAGATAAAACACTAGCTATGGACGCCAAGAGCATAAAATCGTGAAAAAATCTCCCATAATCGCATATTTGAAATATATCATATTGTTCACCAGCAGTGTTGTGCAGCAGCCAGTAGGTGGCGCAATGGTGAGTCGCCGAGACTTTGCTCAATTTCTTCTTGGATTTAGGGATTATGTTTGGGTTTAGGGTTAGGGTAGTGGCAGATGTTCAATGGTTAGGATTTGGTGTTTTCATCGCTGTGACCTGGGTTTGATTACAGTCAGGGAACCAAGAGGTCACACCACCCTGAAGCCATACAGGGTTGAGCCTGGTCAACACTTGGATGGGAGACCACCTAGGAATACCAGGAGCTTTATGCTGTGGCCCACTGGAGAAGGAACTGCCAACCGCATCCAATATCTCTACCATGAATACCAAGCGGATCAGTATGACCATGGACATAAAGAAGTGCCTGGTGTGCTACAGTCCATGAGGTCGGAAAGAGTCTGAAAGAGTCGAACCAACAGATGCAAAAAAAAAAAGTGGCAGTTAATAAGCTTTACATAGTAAAATAGTGGCACACACAGAACACCACTACTTTACTATATAAAGCTTATCAACTGGTATAACTACTGTAACCCTAAATCCTAGACCTAAACCTGACCCTAACCCTCAGAACAAATAGAGCAGTCTTGACGACCCACCGTCGCAACCCCTACTGGCCGATGCACGTCATGCCACCTTTTGGCCGCTGCACGAAACAGGAAAGGTCCAAAGTTCCCTTCCGAATGTCCAATGCTGATATGAACACAATTAAATGAATGTCTATTATTAAAGTAAAACTGAGCAGAAGATTTTTTTTTTTTCTAAAAACATTTGTCCATCATCAAAAATTATTCAAAAGAGCATGCTATAAATATGACACGTCAGTGGTGCTTTTCAACACAACAAATCATTTATTTTACACTCCTATCTTTAATAGCAGCATGTATTTGCTGTAAGTAGATCAGGTTATAAGAATCTAATCTTTTCTGTGACTGAATTAACATAAGATTAGACTGGAACAACAAACAGTTTTAGTAAGGCTCTTGACACTGCTCTGAATTGATGACTGATTAATCAATTGCATTGTTGGGGATTAGATTGCCATGTACTTGAATGTAAAATGAATGGATGATGCATTGTTTCATGGTTAGCTGACAAGGGCTGGGTAACTACACTTGATAACAGGTAATATTTTTAGAAAAGAAAAAAGAAAAAACACCCTTTAATTCAGTAACTCCCAACCATTTTCTTCAGACTGGCCATGATTTAAGATTAACACTGAGTAAACAGTTGAGGCAATTAGAATTCAACAAGCCATGGAGCTTCACCTGTTTTCACACTGTGGAATACCTAAATCATGGCCTGTCTGGGAGTCGTTGAGAAACAGGTTGGGAATCACTGTTAATTGTATGTAATAATGCTATTTGCAGAGATAAATACAGGAGGTTGTAAATTCATGGTGCTTTCCTGTTTCATGCTACCACACGTGTACGTGCATCTATTATGTGCATGCACGCATGCTGCACTGCCTTGCGCCCATGAAGTCTCCTTGTGGCCGGTAAGTGGTTAGGGGTTTTCGGGTTAGGTAGGGAAGGGTTGTAGGGGTTTAGGGTTTGGATTAGGGGGTTATGTTTAGGGTTAGGCCTGGTAACTGGTGTAGGGGGTTAGGGCTGGCAAGGGGTGTAGGGGGTTAGGGTCGGCAAGGTGTGTAGGTGGTTAGGGACTTAGGGTTAGGGGGTTAGGTTTATGGTTAGGCCCGCTAACTGCAGTAGGGGGTTAGGGCTGGCAAGGGTGTGGGGGCTTAGGGAGTACATTGGGCGCGAGCGCACCTGGTAACTGGAGGCTTCCAGTGCCGTGCACGCGCGCGCACGTGTGGTAGCATAAAACAGGGAAGGTCCAAATTCTTTATATGGGCTGAATCAATTTAATTGTTTCATTTGTATCAAAATAAACACTCAGTAAAATATGTTACAATAATATATTTAGGGGTTATTTACTAAGCTATCACAGGGGATGCAATGTTTGCATAGTTGTGCTATGGCAATTTTACATTTGTGAAACACAACACATCTAATACCACAATACACATTGCTGCCCCTGTGATACTTATACTATCTCCTTCTTTATTTATAATGTGATTTTTAACAAGGCTTCACCAAAGTGATACACAAATGGGTATTTATTAGGCATTGCAGAGTCAGCAATATGGATTACTATATTAAATGCCTTTTGATTCCTGTGGAAAAATTGGATACCAGGGACTAGAGGCACAAAGGTTGTACTTTCTTCCTTAATTTGCATATTTCTATGCAGAATCCTTAGTAGCAGAACAATGTTCACTGAGCAATTGGGTGAGAAAACATGTCATCCGGCCTGCTTTTGACTCCAACCATAGCTCTGAATAAGAACCAAGCACATTTGTATCCATCCGTCTGTGATCGCATGGATCGTAGCTGATCCACTTGGTTTTCATGGCGGAGATACTGGATTGTATGGGTGTATGGGTGAGGTATAGAAGGATGATAGGTGCGCCTGCATATTAAGGCCGGCACAGGTCTATGATCAAGTCAGTTGTCTGGCAATTTGCTTTATCAGGGGGCCACTGTCTAAAAGAACAGTGTTAGTAGAAAATAACTACTTAAGCCATTTCTTATCTATAGTTATTAATGGACATGCGCACTTCTGTCTTCTGATGAAATCCAAGGCTATTATCCCAGAGCCAAGTGGTTTGTGAAGGAAAACAGTCTGAATTTGCTTCCTTATCTTTGAAAGTGTACCAGTTTGGCCTTGCATTTAGCAGAAGAGAACATTCATGTCTCTTCCAGAAAAAGTTAACCCTTAGTAATCCCTTTCCATACTAGTTTATATTCAAGTCTAAGCCACATTTCTAAAACCATATGGTACATAGTTACACAACATGACCTGAGCTCCATGGTACCTTTAACCATCTCATAAAATAAATTATATCTCTATTCTATCTCTATTTCTGTCCTAATGCCAACAATCGTAAACCAAATATTAATATTTAAGATCCAAAAATGTAGGCTTTAAAGGATTACTGCAGCCATATGTTTAAAAAATATATATTGTTTTAAATACCCTACAGTCTTTAAAAAAGAAGCAAAAAGTTTTTAGAACGTAAAAAAAAGGTAGTACTGGTAGAAACAGCAAATGCTGCTTGATCTGAGTTCCATATTAATGGTAGAATCTAGATACAATAATAAAACATCCTTTAGATTGTAAGTCTGCGAGTTTTCAGTCTTGCATGGCGCTTTGGGGAAAGAGCTATGGGGACCGGATTCTAAGCTCAAAGACAGGGCCTTCCATGCTTTGCAATGTGTTAATAGTGAATATGTCTTTGCCTGAAATTAACTAACGTATAGCACTACAGAACATGTTGTCCCATTACAAATAAACAATAATAATAATGTTACAGGTGTACAGAGTGTTAAGTATTTACAAAAGTCTCGAATACACAAAAAATTATATACTGGGTTATCATAATCTATCAAACCAGGGAACCACTTAGGGTTAATAGCACTAGTGACTTTTTAATCAGTGCTGTTAGTTTCTCCATCTCTAAATTATCCCAGATCATCCCAATTATTTGTGGGAGGTGGGAAGGTGAGGAGTTTTTCAGTAGCCTGATAATGCTCATCTGGAATAAGAGATAATTTGGAAAACAAGTGCATTTTCTTGTTTATTCAGCATTACTAAAGGTCAATATTAGAAGAGAAACTTGTTACCAATTTGCTTTGTCAATTAGAGAATCCCGGAATAGACACAAAAAGTTGCCTCTCTGGCCAGCACAATGGGAATGGGGAAATCCCCATGTTGTGGAGATGTGAGGGGTGCAGTACTACCTCAACAATATTTTGTAAGCTTGCTTTTCATGATTTGAGCATATCAAGAGAGATTTAGAGGAAGCCCAAATCTCCTGCAATTCTTTGGCCCCTATTCAATTGAATAATTGTTAGTTACTGGAGCCCGTAATGTAGCCCATAAACTAATTTGATATTCAATGGGGGTATTTTTGCAAGTTATAGGTGGAAAATCCCTGCCGTTGTCAAATCATAACTCCCACCCATCTAAGCCCTTGATCTTTCAAGCCTGCAAATGTTACAATCGCAAATCGCTATTCAATTGCTACAGTTCCTCAAGCCCGCAAATGTTTTTACACCCATAAATGTATATAATATAAAAGAAAATTCTATGAGTACCAGATAGGACACCTGATCATAGCACTGTAAATGCAAATAAAAAATCAATACTGCACTTTAAAAGACAGGGAAAGCGATGAAAGACATTAGAATTAATTTCACAACAGTCTCAAGCTCACAAACCTGCAATAACAAATTCATTATTTTACATTTAATTTCCGTGTTATATCAATCTCGGTAATCAAAGAGTTAATACATATCAGGCCACCCACATGGACTAGAACAGTATCGCCATTCATTTTTATTATTTTGTACATTGCTGGATTGCGAGTCCGATTGCATATCGGACCTCTAAACACTAATTGATTGACGCTTAAGCTCCATGTTTTACTGACGTCATGATGACGGTCTCATTTACTATTGGGTGTTTCTACATTGGTAGTTACGGCCTTGATCATGATCCTACTCTGAGGTGCTACTTACGGTTGCATGGTTTACGGTTTAGGCTTTCAGCCAGGTAGCTGAGGGCTTGTTCAATTGAATCGCTCTGTAACTGTTGCAACTTTCAAGCCTGTAGACTTACGGCCAGTTTAAAGGCAACTGCAGGTTTGCAATTGAATGGAGGCCTTTGTCTGTTAAAGTTTCCAATGAACTCTGTTGCGTATGGAGCAAAAGGCTGATCACTGCACCCATGCTAACGAGGGTTCATCGTCAAAAATTGCTTCAATTTACATGACAGTACCAAAATTGGACTTCTCCTGATTGGCAAAGGGTCGCCTTCTCTGATGAGTCCTGTTTTCCGCTCCTTCAACTGGACGGACGTTGGAGTGTCAGACGTGAAATCTCAGAGAACAAATATGCTGCAACCATTGTCCTTGTCTGGATCCACTCATACCTCTGGAAGGCACTCTCAACCAATTGGGTTATCTATGCATCCTTGCAGATCAAGTACACCCAGACAAGTTGACTTCCTGGAGAAGATGGGATCTTCCACCTGGACAATGCAACATGTCATATGGTCATAATTGTCCAGGAGTGGTTGAAGGAGCACAACAAAGACTTCCAAGGCTTTCAAATTCCCAATAATTTAACCCCATTAAGTACCTGTGGGACCACCTCGTTCACAATATTTGCAGTATGGATCCTCCACCACAAACTCTTCAGCAGTTGTCGGAAGCACTGCAGTCTGCATGGCTCCAGATACTCTTGCCAATCTTCCAGCATCTTATCGACTCACTACCACACCATCTAGCTGCTGTCTGTGCTGCACATGACGATAATTTAGGATATTAGCTTGTTGTCATAATAATGTGACTGGACCATGTATAATAAGGCAGGACATTTGTGATGACCATATAATCTTCAAGGTCTATCTATCTCTTCGCTCCCTTGGCTAGGTAACAGGCATGGATTTGCACTAGTAGAGTGATAAGTATGTTTGGTAATGATAATTTACAGTTTTGTTTTGGATGGCTCAACCTTTTATGGTTCAGAATGAAATTATGTATCTAGTATTGTAGGGTGTTTAGGTCACTAATTGGTATAGGGAGAGTCTAATTAATACATAATAGATAGGAAAGAAGGTTAATTTTAATGGTGAAGATATGACCAAACCATAATATTGGAAATCTAGACCAGCGGATTTTTTTTTTTTTTGAGTTGTTGGAAGATAAGTATGTAATTAGGGTTGGATGCTTCAGAGTAAACTCTAGTTAGATATATGCTAAGATATTCCAGATAATTACATCTGTATTTTAAGTTGAAGTCAATTTTTATAAGTATCTTATGATGTTCATGGAGGTAGTCATCCAGAAAATTCACATATTTCTGTTTTTTTTTGTTTTTGTTTTTTTGAATGTGGTGTGGCAATGAAGTGAGGGGGTGGGTGAAAAGAGCATAATGTGATCTATGTCGGCAGCAAACTTGTAGGTGGCTAATTTAAAATCTATGTGATGGAAGGATCAGGGAGACGGGATCTTTGATCATCCTATCTGAGGTACCAGACAATAGGTGCTAGTTTTACACACAACCGTGTTGGACATGGCTGACATAGCCACAATGAGGATAGCCATTAGGTAACTCTGTTTAGCTAAAATGGTACTCATGGAACTCATTGCCAAGTTAGTTGCTCATATGGAATTACCGCAGGATTGGGATGTATACCAGATAAAGTGCAACTAAGTTATAAGTGAGCAAGAAGGAAGAGGATCATGAAAGTTTCTGGCTTAGTGTTACAGTTTATGTGGAACTGACTTTCCAGACAGTAGAATGTGAAATAAGGAGATGAGCAGCAGATTGAAAACGGGAAGAAGCAAATTGAATGAAGGTGGGGGTCATGGCAAGCAACCATTCACAATGGATGATATAATAGGTGTTATTGCGAATATGGTTGCTTTCGAAAATGAAATTCAATGTAATGACATTTGGCGATGAGTGTTACCTTATATATTCTAAAGTGGTTTGAAAACTTGATGACCCTGCTACTAAGAAATGTTGTGATAGTTGGATTCAAGGCACATTGCATCCTGAAGCGTCATGGTCATCTAAACTAAGTTGTTAGATTTCTTCAAGCACAAAATAATAATATGATGGGTCCAAGGATAAAGTTTAAAGGCTTCAATGTGATAGTTGATTTACGTTGGCAAGAGGAAGCAGCAAGTGTTGATGAAGAAGAAGTAAGACTTTTTCCTAAGAAATTAGCTATAATCATTAAAGATGGAGGTATTGTGCAAGACAAATTTTAATTTAGATGGAACAGGGCTCTTGTGGAAGAAGATGCCCTGAAGGACATACATAACTAAGAGAGAGAAACAATGCATTGCTTCAAAGCAGCCAAACATAGCTTAACATTGTTGCTAGGAACCAATGCTTAAGGCAACTTTAAAATAAAGTCCATGATAGAGAATGCCAGAGCACTTTAAGGGTTATGCAAAGGGCAGTCTCCCAGTCATCTGGAAAATTCAACTTCAAAGCTGGTGTAACAGAGGCTTAGCGAGAATTGGTTATGAATCCATTTTATTCCTGCTGTCAAAGAGTATTGTAAGCCTAATAACATTGCACGTAATATTCTTCTTTTTTTTTATAATTAATATTTTATTTAGGACAAGTCATTTTTATACAACAATTTAGCATAGCATAGAAAAGTCTCTCATACAGCGATAAAACATAAGCAGGAAAAAGAGTGAAGAACAGATCAAAAATACACGAAAGTCTAGACATCCTGTCCTCCATAGCCTGCTATGCAAACATGGTCTAGCAAATATCCAAAATTTTTAGCAAAATGGTATGAATAGAGCATATAAGGATAAACATGAACTATAGGCTCCTAGTTCCCCAACCATATTGATTTGGACCATCTATTATCCGAATTCCATACGACTTTCTATTCCATGATGAAAAAGGACGTCCTATCTTTTTTTTTTTTCTTTTTGATTATCATCCTGCATCCTGAAGTATGCTTACTTACATCTATTTTACAAAAATATCTATCTGTCATTAAGCTTCCTCCGCTAATGCTTACTTGTGTTAACATATATAAGATATTCAGTACCTGTGAGCTCCCTCATCATCACTCCAAAAGCTTCCATCCAGATGTGAAACACCCGTCCTCTCCAGCCGCCACCATCCACCGACTTCCCGAATTGTCCCATCCTATCCCAATCTAGATCTGTATACTATATTTGGACATCAACCAGGGAGACCACGTGCTAGTAAACTGAGGCATTGTGTTCTGTAGTGAGTTGGCTATTCTCTCATTTATCATTATATAATTTATTTTTGTTATAATTTCTTTAATTGATAGTGTGGAAGTTTTCCAATTTTTGGCTATGCAATTTTTAGTGGCCAAGGTCCAGAATTGCCAAAGTTCATTCTGCTCTCTAGATAAATCGTGATTTTTCAATCCTAGCAGGCATGTTTCAATTTCGGGTCTCATGTTACTTTTTGTAATTTGTGTAATTAAGTCAGAGAGTTCTCCCCATAGCTTTTGTGTTATGGGACATGTCCACCAGATATGTAAAAAATTCCCTTCTGTTTTGCATCCCCTAAAGCATTCTCCATTTATGTTTTTGTTAAATTTTGCCATCCGTTGGGGAGTGTAATAGGTTCTGTGTAGTACCTTAATAGAGGTCTCAAGTAAACTGTATGTATATGAGCCTCTTGTCAGATTAGTACAGATTCTTTTCCAGGTTATGGGATCTAATTCCCTTCCTACGTCCTGCTCCCACTTTACCATAAATTTAGTTTTTTGTGTATTCTGAAACTCCGTCAAGTAGGAGTATAAGTAGCCTAAAGTGCCTTTCATTGAGGGAATCTTTGCGCATATAGATGACCAACCTGTATGTTTAGGGTTTCCATACCTATGGGCTAACGAAGAGATCCAATGTCTAAACTTCCGGTAGTTCCACAATTCCCTCTCCGTAATTTGAAATCGGGATATGATAGAGGTATGCGTTAACAGGGCCTCCGTGGAAAACCATTCTCCTATTCTCATTAAAGGGCTGGTCTGCCACCATATTCTAGAGTTTGGGCTAAGAGTGGCCCCAAACTCAGGGAAGGATGTTAAGGACATCAGTGGTGATAGAGGTGAAACCAAGTTGCTCGAGTTTTTAAGCCTATCCCAGGTCTTAAGGGTCGTATATATTATTGGGTTAGTATGTTTGTATCTCGTATCCATTTTTGCTATCTCCCAGATCACCGTATCCCATGAATGGGGTTTCATCTGCCAATTTTCAATAAAGGTCCATAGTGGTTGCAGTTTATTAGAATGAGTTACAGGAATGCACGCCAGCCGTGCTGCTTGTAAATAAAGCCTCAGATTGGGACAAGAAAGACCCCCTTTTTGCCTATTCCTGAACATTGTTTTCCTCGCGATACGTGGTGGTTTATTACGCCAGATAAATCTAAGTATTGTATTCTGGAATTGATCTATTTCCCTCATACATAAATTGATTGGTAAAGTTCGGAAAAGATATAGAATTTTTGGGAGCACTGTCATTTTTATTGATGTTATACGACCCGTCCATGAAATTTGATATTTAGACCAGGTCCTCAAGTCTTCCGTCAGCTGTCTAATTAATGGTGGGAAGTTAGCTTTATATAAACCCGCTAAATTTTTGGTAAGATTAATTCCAAGGTACTTAATTGAATTTTTAGGCCATTGAAAATTGTATGCCGCCTTTAATGTTTCTATTATAGGCCCTGGGACCCCTACCCCCAAGGCCTCAGTTTTTTCTTTGTTAATTTGTAGCCCTGACATGGCCCCGAATTCCCTTATCATAGACAACAATTTAGGTATAGAGTTTACAGGTTCCATCAAAGTGCATAAAAGATCATCTGCAAATAATGAGCATTTCTTCTTTTAATGGACATCATTTTAGGGTCCCATTATTGCTTCAGCATATCTTACCCTTAGTGCCTACTGTTTAAGCTTTTAAGATCATGAGTAATTTTATCCTTCAATGCACATTATCTAAACAGTTCCTTTTGTTTCCTAAGGCTAACAAGCCTTAATTTGGCTACTCACCCGAATCCCTAAGTGCATCATGAAAGTGTAATAAGGATTTCTGTAGTATCAGAAAAATCACGTGTTTTTGAAGTATGTAACACACTAAAATCATTAGATGCCATGTAAGCCATTTATAGGAAACCTTAATATTAGCAGACTCTGCTTGTGTCTAGGAGCTTCCACATTGGAATTTTACAGCTTTCATAGCTGACTGGAGCCTGAGTGGAGGGGTGACACCTACACTTCCATTTAATTGTATTGCTAAGTGCTACTTCAAAGTGCAGTCCTTCAATATAACTGAATGGAGGTTCTCATCTACATCTAGGCCCCGCTCATTTAACTGATCCAGTTAAGAAAATAGCAAATGTTGGCACCAATCAAGCAAACTTGAATAAGAGACTGTATTTATAAACAAAAATACACAAGCAACGTTATTCAAGGAGATAATATAAATGTGACGGCCCTTTAATAAATTACATTATTGATTCCAGTAGATACATCCAGCCTGGCCTTACACGTGATGTATTCCGCAAATATGTTGAATAAATCATATACAACCCTGCTATACTCCTTCCTTAATGTTGAACCATTCTGTTGTTCTGACGTTGGCTTCTTGGTCCGCGTATAGATTCCTCAGGTGGCGGATGAGATGGTCTGTTATCCCCAACTCTTTAAGAACTTGCCACATTTTTTCAGTGGTTCACATAGTCAAAGGCTTTAGAATAGTCTAGGAAGCAGTGGTAAGAAGAGGTAAATGTTTTTTTTTAATCTCTTGCTTTCTCTATTATCCAGCAGATATTGGCAATTTGATCTCTTGTGCCTCTGCATAACCCGGTTTGCACATCTGGTAGTTCTCTGTCCATATATTGTTGAAGTCGAGCTTGTAGGATCTTAAGCATTATCTTGCTGGCATGTGAAACGAGTACAATTTTAGAACTGGAGCATTCTTTGGCACTGTCTTTTTTTGGTATTGGGATATAGACTGATTTTTTCCAATCTACTAGCCATTGTTGTATTTTCAAATTTGTTGGCATAACGCAAGCAACACTTTCACAGCATAATCTTGTAGGATTTTGAACAGTTCAGCTGGGATTCTATCAATTCCTGCAGCCTTATGATCAAGGCTTCATAAGGCCCATCGCCCTTCACTTTCCAAGATGTCTGGCTCCAGCTCAATGGACAAACTATTGAGATTATCAATGCTGTTAAGCCCCTTCCTGTATAGATATTCTGTGTATTAATGCCATCTCTTCTTTATCTGACATGCTTCTGTTAAGTCCCTACCAGTTTTGTCTTCTATCTCGCCCACTGTGGCATGAAAGGTTGCGTTGAGATCCCCAACGTTCTTGAAGAGAACTCTTGACTTTCCCATTGTTTTATCTTCCTCTATCTCTTCACATTGCTAATTATAGGGTTTGTCTTCTTGCTATACTCTGGAATTCTACATTCAGTTATTATTATTATTTCCTTTATTTGTTATGTGCCAGCATATTCTGTAGCCCTATACACGGGTAAGTTCAAGTTTAAAACAATACACAATGCAAAAGAATGGGGGCCCTGTATTTGGCTTAAAATCAAACATATGCAGTGCTTTCCCTAAAGGTTAAAAACTCGCAAACTTACAATCTAAGGTGGGACAAATCTTTTCCTATCTCCACTACCTTTCACTTTCCTTCTTTCCTGGGCTACTTTCATAGCCTCATCAGACAGCCAGTTTGCCTTCTTAGTTTTCTTTCTTTTGGGGATAATCTTTGTTGCTGTTTTCTGGACAGTGTCACAAACTTCTGTCCATAGTTCTTCAGGCATTCTATCCACCATGTCCAGTCCCTTAAAACTATTATTTATCTCCACTGTATATTCATATGGAATATTATTTACTTCATATCTACTTGGTCTGATGATTTTCCCTCTTTTCCTCAGTTTATTTATGAACAATAAAAAAAGCTCATGATATGAACCAGCTCCCGGTCTTGTTTTTTGCTGACTGTATAGAGCTCCACCATCTTTGGCTGCAAAGTATATAGTCAGTCTCATTTCTATATTGTCCATCGAGTGATGTCCATGTATAGAGACATCTCTGAGGCTGTTGGAAGAGGGTGTTTACTAGGACCAGAGAGAGATAATTAAGGAATGGATGCTGTACTAGAGGGTGGAAAAATAAGGAGCTCAGTCTCTGACATGTTAAGTTTGAGATGGTGGGTGGACATCCAGGAAGATATGCTAGTTGCTAGTCTGGTGTTGCAGAGTAGATTTGAGTGTCGCCTGCATAGAGATGATATTGAAATCCGAAGGATTTTATTAAGGTCCCAAAGTAAGAACTATAAGAGGAGAGGAGGAGAAGAGGGCCTAGGAATGAATCTTGGGGTATACTAACAGACAGAAGGCGAGGTGAAGAAGCGGTGCCAGAAAATGAGACACTAAATGTTCGACCTAGTAGGTATGATGTGAGACATTGATTCCTTCTTTTGCCACCTATTAAATAATGTTCTGTATGCGACAAACTTAGCTATTCACATGGCTGGATTTACATCAGATGTACCCTTAGACAAAGATTATTCAGGTACCCCTCCCAACCCAGATACACACACATATATATGCATTTTAGTATTAATATATTTGTATATTTGGTCTGAAAAAGTTAAATGAAACCTGGAGAAAAACTATGTAGAATTATTTACTTTAAAAGATAAAAAATGTTTTTTTTTTACTTTTATTAGGCCATTATCAAGTTTAGGTATTCAGAAGACGATATAGAAAAAAAACACCAATGCGTTCCTTAAAATATATTTAATTATTTTTCACAAGCAAATAGTGTGATTCCACAGCCATCAATGCATTTTAATGGATCAGTGGCCCACAATGAGAAAAATAAGATAATGGATAGACAACAAACATAAGTTCACTGATAGTAGGAGACTTCTAAGACAACATTGGAGACAGCAATATCTGCATATAATTGAATATGCAATTTCTTAATTTACTTATCTTTCCACATGTTAGGCCATTATCAGTTCCATTTTTCATGATAGCAAACACAGATATGGTATTTAATTGTCCTTATAATGGATAGTCACATTACAGATTTATATAAAAAAAAAAATATATATATATATAGTTGAATAATCAGAGTATTGTAGTGAATAGTGATACCTTTTTTATTGGACAAACGTATTCATAATAAAGCAACAAGCTTTATTATAAATATGTTTGTACAATAAAAAAGGTATCACTATTCACTGCAATACTCTAATTATTCAACTGGACATTCACGGCTTCCTCACTCTTTATATATATATATATATATATATATATATATATATATATATATATATATATATATAAAAACTTCCTACTCATGAATTCCACAACACAAGCTGGGATCCCGCTCCACACTGATGATAGCTGGTAAGCTTGAAACAGCTGTACATGGATAGTTCAGTTTATGTATAATCCAGTCTTTGGCTTTGCATTAAAGCTGTGTAATACAGCATGCATAAACTTATAGGAAGCCATGTTTAAAATAGGCTATGGATTAAAGAGAGAGTCATTTGTAAACACATTTGCATGTCCCAGCTCAGCTTCCCAGAATGCAGTGTAATAACTGTTTTTCTTGGAATTCTGAGCTGGGAGCAGGTTTTTTAACTTGTTTTAGACATTCAAATATGAACACAGATGTACTATTTATTTACTCTCTCTCTCTATAATGTTGTATAAATGCATCAGTTGTTTGTAGTAGAAGGTATCACAGCAATAAGCAGATGTTTTGCCTTCACACAGATGTGTAGCCATGTCATTTTACACATCTGTATACAAACACATTACACAGCTCCTGCAGTACGTCACCCCGATGCTGAGTGAGTGACGTCACAGCCCGTGCATGCGCACTCACAGCATGCAGGACTCCGGCCGCGCTCACGCTGTTCCGCAGCCGTTGCACGTCAGGCGGCGCTTGGTGCTGTGCACGCGCGTGAGGTCACCGCCGCGCGCTAAGTCTCTCAGCTCCAGTGACTGTTAGGAGGCGCGGGAGCGCGCGTCCCCTCCCTGCTCCCCCCTCCTCCCTGACTCGCTCACTTCCGCTTCTCTGATGGCTCAGACAGCGGCCCCGGGGTCCTGTGCGGGAGAGGCTGCGGGTTGGTGACTCACCCTGGGTTTAGTGAATTGCTTCTATCTGCATTATTGATTGGGATCCTGCCTGCTGTCGGGTACCTGGGATTAAAGGGGGCACTGGAGTGATCAGCACCAGGTAAGATCTGCTGGAAAGTGCTGGGAGGAGGCTGAGGGATCTATTGTGATCTGGGGATCTGACAGTGTCATGGATCTGATGTCTTGGACAACTAATGGGGAGTGATCTGGAGCTCCCCAAGAAGCCTGGCTTGGAGAGTGCAGGGTATGTGTACTTAGTATATAAAGTACATTAAGTATACTCAGGACTAGAAGGGGATTTTATGGGATCTGGGGTCACGCAGTGGTCATGGATCTGATGTCTGGGATAACTAATGGGGAGTGATCTGGAGCTCCTCAAGAAGCCTGGCTTGGAGAATGCAGAGTATATGTACTTAGTATATAAAGTACATGAACTATACTCAGGAGGTAGAAGGGGATCTTATGGGATCTGGGGTCACGCAGTGGTCAAGGATCTGATGTCTAGTTCCCATTAGTTGTCCTAGACATCAGATCCCTAACCACTGCGTGACCCCAGATCCCATAAGATACCTTTCTAGCGCCTGAGTATACTTAATGTACTTTATATACTAAGTACGTATACTCTGCATTCCCTGGTCCAGGCTTCTTGAGGAGCTCCAGATTGGGACAACTAACGGGGACTAATCTGGAGCTCCCCAAGAAGCCTGGACCAGGGAATGCAGAGTATACGTACTTAGTATATAAAGTACATTAAGTATACTCAGGAGCTAGAAGGGGATCTTATGGGATCTGGGGTCACGCAGTGGTCATGGATCTGATGTCTGGGATAACTAATGGGGACTGACCTGGAGCTCCCCAAGAAGCCTGGACCAGGAAATGCAGAGTATGTGTACTTCGTATATAAAGTATTTTAGCTATACTCAGGAGGTAGCAGGGGATCTTATGGGATCTGGGGTCATGCAGTGGTCAGGGGATCTGATATCTGGGATAACTAATGAAGAGTGATTTAGATCTCCCCATGAAGCCTGACTAGGGGTATGTGTACATGTATGTATTCTTAATATAGAGTTGCATCTAGAGTTGTGGGAGCAGTTAGTGTACACATTGTGTTTTATTTATATATATATATATATATATATATATATATATTGTCCTTATATGGAGCATTTGGTGTACACATTGTGTTATATATATATATATATATATATATATATATATATATATATATATATATATATATATATATATTCCTTTATGTCGAGCTGATTGTGTCTTTTGGCATATAAGGATATAATGGAAAGGACTTTGGTCACTTCTTACCTTACATTGGTTAGTAAGTCTCAAGAATTGCCAACCAGGGCTGTCGGAGATCTGGGCCAGATCATTGGATCTGTGGTAGGATCTCCAATCTGTACATGGCAATGATGTCTGGATACATAAATATACTCTGCTTCATATTCGTATATGTCATTTATAAACCTTTTGCATAGCTCTGTAAACAAATTATAAATACATTTTAATACAAAGAGTATGCACACAAGTTCTCTTCCTCGGAATACAACCATAAATAAATTATATTTTTAATAAAAATATACTTATATGGGCCTCATTGTGGATTCTGGGTCATAGAAAAACCACCCGTGGTATTATTTCTATTTGTGGGACCGTGGCTGTGTTTTGGTTTGTGTAATTATTGGACTTTGTATTACAATTCTCATGTCTCTTGTGTGTATTTATTTACGGTCACAAAAAAAGTGTAATGTCTTCCAGGTTCCATGTAAGAATCCACGCTCAGAAAGTTGTTCCTTGTATATGGTTGGCTTGGTCTTGTTTTTTTTTAAGCAGCTGTCACTTATTTTATGTCTAAACTTGGAACTGTTTGTGCATTTTACATATGTTTTGTAAAGCCATAAAGGTGGGCAAGCTTACACCGCTGTGTTTGGGCAAGAACAATGTCATATGGAGATGGGTCACATCTGTGTTATTGCTGATTGTGTGTCTGGGAATTACACGGGGCTAAAAATAACACAACACAGTGACAAAAGTTATTTTTTGACCCTCACTTTCAGCGTGGGGCTAATTTTAAGTTCTGGTGAATGCAGAGGAGTACATTGTATCTATTTTTGTGTAGTGTGTGTATATATAATTACAGTAAACTCCCTGTTATCCGGCACCTACATCCACTCCCTATTGCTGGTTAATCGGGAGTACCCTAACTTAAGAATCTAAATGACCCTTAAACCTCCCAAAACCTCAAAATGCATTGAAAAAGGCATTAGCACTTAAACTGGGCCATTTAGGGCCCAAAAAATAATTAGAAAAAAAGTTAGCAGATTTTTTTTTGCAGTCTCGAACTGCCGGATAGTGCCGGTTTAGCAGGAGGTTTTTTCAAATGGGGAATTGATGCAAGTGTTGGTTGCTTTGGTGCCAGATAACCAGGGGTTTAATATGTATGTAAATAGTATATTTGTGTTCACATTTGAATGTTGAATGTCTAAAACAAGCTAAAAAACTTGTTTAATGTCCAGAATTCCAAGATATATATATATATATATATATGTGAGTGTCCAATAATCAAGATGAATAATCAGAGTATTGCAGTATATAGTGATACCTTTTTTTTTTGGACAAACATTCATAATTATTATTATGAGATTTCCAGGAGATAAACAAGTCTGAAGGAATAAAATAAGGTGCACCATAAATACTTTTCTGTATGTGTGTGTGTGTATGTGTATATATATATATATATATATATATATATATATATACATACATACATACATACATACATACATACATACACACATAAATTAGTATTGCTTCTGACTTGAAATAGATGAAAAAGAGAGGTGTTACTCTTGAAAGCTCATCATTCTACCTAATACCTTTTTTATTGGACAAACATATCACTATATACTGCAATACTCTGCTAAATGAGTCTAGATTACTGGACACTCACGGCTTCCTCACTCAGTAGAATCCCGGTTATTCGGCACCAACTAACCGGGACTCTCAAGTAACCAGGACCAAAACTCCTGCTAAACTGGCATAACCGACACAATTCGTAGTTTAAGACTGCAAAAAAAAAAAAAAAATGCTAACTTTTTTCAAATTATTTTTTTATGGGCCTAAATGGCCCAGTTTGGTGCCCTTTAAAGTCATGGGGGGGGGGGGGGGGGGGGGGGCAGGGTTTAAGGGTTGTTTAGACCCTTGTATTTGGAGACTCCCAATTTTTAACCAGCAACTACACGTATCCGGCAATAGGGAGTCCCGGTGGGTGCCGGATGACGGGGGTTTTACTGTGTGTGTGTGTGTATGTATGTATATATATATGTGTGTGTATATATATATATATATATATATATATATATATGTATGTATATATATATAAATGCATCCAGGTTTGACAAATTGTGAAAGCCACTGCTCTTATTATTATTATTATTATTTATCATTTATTTGTAGCGCACCAACATATTCCATAGCGCTGTACAGGGGATAGGAAGAGGAAATACATTTTACAATGTTAACAACCTGAAGATAAAGGAGAGCCCTGTTTTGAGCTTCAAGTCTTGTGAAAAGTGCTTTATTCCAAAGTTACTCCTAAAGTGTTACTGATTACACGACTCTTTAGTTATCAGATATAATCCATACCGTGGCTCCTAAATGGTTGGGACTGCACGTGTGTTTCGCATAAATTTGTCAACCCCTTATACGCTCCCTCACTCAGACGCGCTGGCGCTCAGACGGGCTGGCACTCGGACGCACTCAGACACTCGCACTCGCAGTCTGTGTGTCATGACTAAGAGGAAATCCATATTTAAAGAACTTACTGTACAAATCCAGATACTGTCAGCTTCCCCCATGTACTATGTTCCAAACACTTACTCATTCCAAGTCACATTGTGTTCAAAACAGTAGGGTCATATGTTCCTGCAGAATCTCAGGAAGAACTTCCTTTATGTTCTCAGGAGCGTGTACAAAATACAAGATTTGTCATTTGCAAAAAAAAAAAGTTTTCGACTCTTAAAAAAAGAGAAGTTTCCCACAAGAACTAGCTTCTCATATCACATGACTTTTGTTAAACAGATATTAATACATCTGCAAAATAATTAAATACCTTACACTGTATTTGAAAATATTGTCTATTGAAATACTTTATTATTATTATTATTAGAACTAGACTATATGAGGACAGTTTTTTATTGTTCAGATATATCTTCTTTTTTTTTTTAAGCTTCTAAATACTACTTACAATATGTCATTTTTTCTCTCCAGGGACCATAAGTGTGGTTATTAGTAATAACTTGAACCCATATGTTTAAAGACTCTTGCAGGACATGAATCAAATGTATTTGAACATTTTGCTAAAGAGTTTGTGTTTCTCGTACAGTTGTGTCCAACTCTCCGTGACCTCATGGACCATGCTGATTCACTTGGTATTCATGGCAGGGATACTGGAGTGGGTTGCCAGTTTCTCCTTCAGCAAGCCACATCATACAGCTCCTGGTATTCCTAGGTGATCTCCCATCCAAGTACTGACCAGGGCAAACCCTGCTTGGTTTCAGGGTGGGGTGGTTCCCTGACTGCAATCAAACCCAGGTCGCAGCAGTGAAAGCACCAAATCCTAAGCACCGGAACCCCTTGGACATAATTCCATTTTATTTTTATAGAGTGTTGTAGAGAACATACAAATGTAGTACATGGGGGTACACGTTCCAAGTGAATAGTCAACATCAGAATGATTACATTTATATAATGTGGTAGGATTTTTGCCTGATAGCTGGATTGTTATGTATTGACCGAGTGGATAAATGGGAGTCCTTCATAGTGGGAGGTTTACCAGTTTCATACAAATG
Source organism: Discoglossus pictus (assembly GCA_027410445.1). Classification (NCBI taxonomy): domain Eukaryota; kingdom Metazoa; phylum Chordata; class Amphibia; order Anura; family Alytidae; genus Discoglossus; species Discoglossus pictus. The sequence goes on from CM050166.1 coordinate 55,521,505, forward strand.
AATTCCCATAAGGCTTTTGCAAACTGTGTATACATACATGTACCTGATGGTCAGTTTAAAGTGATCTAAACTTTGGTAGTAGATTTTGGGTATACTTTGCTTTAAAAGCAGTGTGACAGTAAATGAGATAGCTTGGTCTGCTTAAAATGTTATATGGTAATTATTCCATGTATCTGTTACATTTTATATATACACTAATGTGCAAAGGAGTTTTTATAGCAGTTTATATATTTTGTAATTAAAAATATATTTAAATTAACAATTAATAGTCTCTGACATTATTATTATTATTATTATTATTATTATTATTATTATTATTATTATTATTATTATTTTAAAGTCTCATCTAAACAGACTGGACCTGGTCTTGCGGCTTCTCACCTGATCATAAGTAGGAAAGGAGGAGGACCTTTTTATGTAATTTATGCTTAAATTATGCAGCCGACACCTTACATTTCCACATAAACTTTTTAATAATATGTGTACTATTAATTTCTGTAATTACTGAGACATTTGCTGTATCACTTTAACAAGAATACTTTCAGGCAGGCAACAGTCATGTATGCACACGTACTTGCACACGTACTTGCACACGTACTTGCACACGTACTTGCACACGTACTTGCACACGTACTTGCACACGTACTTGCACACGTACTTGCACACGTACTTGCACACGTACTTGCACACGTACTTGCACACGTACTTGCACACGTACTTGCACACGTACTTGCACACGTACTTGCACACACATATACATACATATACATACATACATATACATACATACATACATACATATACATACATACATACATATACATACATACATACATATACATACATACATATACATACATACATACATATACATACATACATATACATACATACATATACATACATACATACATATACATACATACATATACATACATACATATACATACATACATATACATACATACATACATATACATACATATACATACATATACATACATATACATACATATACATACATATACATACATATACATACATATACATACATACACACATACACACATACACACATACACACATACATACATACATACATACATACATACATACATACACACACACATACACCCACACCCCCACACTCATTTTAATGGGAGCGTGGGCTCCTAAATGTACACTGCTAGCCCCAAATACTTTCCCCAAGTATAATCCATCTCTATGAATGTTTTGATACTAGGCTTCTAGAAAATGGCTTGCCCGGCTCCTAGTAAATCTTCCTGGCTCCTCCGTTTTAGATATTTATTTTCCACCCCTGCTTATACATATATATTATACATATATAATTCGCGTCCTGACTCCTAAAAAAATGTTTGCCTGGCTTTTAGGTTTCAGATACACTTTTCAACCCCAGATATATATTATGAAATCACCAAGAGGTTATATTTTGTTTGTTTTTAAATTTCACTGACAATGTGATTTAAATATCCCTTTAAATGCTTCCCCTTACTCCAGTACATGTTGATTTTTCCATTGTGTTACTGTGCTGCGAAACAATGGCATGAGATCAGCACATTTCCTGTAAGTCTGCCTTCTTTTACTTTCTGTTTTCAGTTTGTGTTGCGTTCGCTAACATTTTACTGATTTAGTACCGCTTTTTTTAGGCTTCTTAATCTTGAGCTTTGACTAAAGGGACTTTTGTGCACCATCATGTAGAGAAGCCTAAATCAAGTAGGACATTTGTAAATATTTTCACTTGAAGCACTGTATAAAAAAACAATATAGGAAAAAATTATTCACTTTGTTCTTCGTGTGATGCTCTTATTGTCACCTTTGTTCACTGTTAAAATTTATATTTCTGAATTGTGGATGCCAGTGAGTAAGTGGGTAGATGAGGTCATTGAAACAATTAGCATGTGCTTGAGGGGGCTCAGATGTGCCTGGCGTGCTGCGATCCACAGGGTCACAGATAGTCGGACATGGCTGAATGACTGAACAACAAATTATAAACTGAATCTTTTGTGTCTGATAATGGTTTTGACTTATCGGTACGTGGCTCTCAGATATTTCAGGCTTCACCTATTCTCTTTCTTCTGCTTGGAATATCAGCAAAGCAACACATTGATTTTTCTTGCCCATCCCTGAGGGAGATTAATGCACTACTGACAATGATGTCACAAATTGTATAATCTATATAGTTAGTGTGTTTAGTCTGAGCATTGAAAGCTTCCCAGGACCACTTGTACAGGTGGCAGAGAAATTAGGGAGTTTCCACTAAAATTGTGTTTTTACATGATAGATAGAAAAAGAGAGAGCGCAAGAATCCAAACATAGTGTAGTATATAGGTGTATGGGATATTGAAAAGTAAAAAATATAATCACAGGATAAACACCTTGATTTGCTGCCACAGAAGAGTGCTTTATAAATGAGTGGCAGATCACAATACAGAATGATATATAAAAAAATCAGGAGATTGGTATTGTGGCGCCAATATTACATAACATTGTACGTCTGGCTCCTAATGTTTTAGGCATCCTATGTATAACTAAATAGCCTGTCTCTTAAAGTCTTGCTGGCTCCTAACTACTCTTACGTTTCAGATACATGTGTCAACCTCTGCTATAAGCACACTAGAGCAATTGTCTCCAGATCCTGAAGATCCACTTAAAGGGATTTGGAAGATGTTGTAAATATTGTATCGTTTAAATCTACTATAGACTGGGCATGCTCAAATCCAGGGAGAAGCTGATTAAATACATTTTCCCACTGGGTTCTGAGCTTTCCCAGTCCTTTTTCCTTTTTCACATGGCTTTACAGGAATGACAATCGATTCAGAGCACAGGAGGTAATGCATAATTACTGATAATGATAATTTCTGCTCGTCCTTAATAGGTGGATCAGAAAGGTTACCTAGTTGTAAGAAAGTTTAGTGTCATATATTACGTTCCATTGTGTTACTTGTAATTAGACAATGAGCTCAGCCTACAGTGGGCATATTTCCTGTAACGCTAGCTCTTTCACTTTCCATTATGGGGCTTTAATTATCACGAAGAGGCAATTACTGTAATTTCTTCCAATTGACCAACATAAAGAGCTTTTGAAATCACGTAAGTATGGTACACATATTAAAGTATATTTGGTTTTAATTGAAGTATATTTCTTCATAATGATACTGTTCCAACAATTCCCATGACTAGCTTCACAACTGACCCATCAAAGTGATGAAGTTTCTCTTCTGAACTGGAGATATGGTCCAACTTTAACGTGTCTTGATAGGGTAACATCAATCTTGGACAAGTCTCACCTTGGATGGAGCTCTTGCACTTGAATCTAGGTCTTGGTCAGTGTCATTACCTGGACTAACCCCTTCGAGGTAGATATCGTGAGAAGACAATATGGATCTATTGGTTTGAATCTGCTATCAAATGATATCAGACACAAAGCAATAGATCCATCTTGTCTTCTCATGATATCTACCTAGAAAGGATTAGTTTAAAGGACCACTATAGTCCCATTTTTTTCTAGTCAGTTGTAAAAATACACTTTATAATAGGCCAAAGATTGAGCAACTGCATGCAATTATTATATACTGTGGGGTGCCATTTTCTTGACAACACTTTGTTTCTGTCTGTGTACTAATTAGCTTTCTATACATATTACTGGTTCCATTGCAGCATAGTTGCATATAAAGGTTCGGATATTTTTGTATAAAAAAAAAAAAAATAGGGTGCCCATTATCAAGCATAGTTCTTGAAGAGTGCATTTAAATATACAGGACTTTAGTGACATTTTAATAAATATTTGTGTGTCCTCAGCAAGATTGAATTAATTTACTATGTCAGTCCCTGCTATTTCAGGGGGAAGGCTTTTTCATTGTTTTACTAATTTTTTTTTTAAAGTAGCTTTGTATATTATTGTTAAATCTTCAGCATGAACATGATATGTGTGTATAGCAGGGGTGAGCAATTAATTTCCCAAAGGGGCCGCATGAGAAACTCTGAATGTTGTGGAGGGCCGAACCAAAGGCTGAACTTAATTCTGCTCAATATTCATTTTATAGCTTTATTTTATCTTCTCCGTGCCAGGAGGAGTATCTACAGAATGCTATCCATCCCAGTTAGTCACAACACTGCTGCTCACAAATTGCCCCTTTATACAATTGGCAGTGTCTTTTTGTCCAAGACACTGTTACGGGCCGAACAGCGACAGCCAAAGGGCCGGATGTGGGCCGTACAATGTCTGGTGTATAGCAATCGCCATATCTGACATTATCTTTGGACCCTTTAAAGTGTTTTACCTCCTGCATGGGAAGATCATTCACGAGTATGGTCAGACTAGATATCGGATATCATCTTGACTACGTGTTATACCTCACACCGAGTATGGGCTGCCATCTCTAGGCCAGGGCTCCTTATTCAGTATGCTGTGACTTGCTCGCTCCTGCCCGTTGGAACGGAAATGGTCCCTTCCCGTGTAACGCTGCTTCCAAGCACTTCATCTAGAAGCCACGCCTGAGCTCGATCATTTGATCGCATGTCTCATGTTGCTACGTGGGAATGAGCCTTTAAAGAGCAGCAGGGGCTGACAAGGCACAAAATCAACATTTCAGCTGCTAATATTTGGCTGCTTTGTTCTGTTCGAGGTGGAGTGGTGGGGAACTAGAAATGTGCTCAAGGACCACTTTCATTGTAAAGTAATGCACTGATAGCAGTATAGCAAATGGCATTAACTGGCACAGATGCCAAAAATACAGTATATGTTAAACATGGCATAATTACCAACATTATATCATAATGAAATGTTTAGTTTATTAAATATTTGCCAGAGAATGACATGACCACTGAAAAACAGCACTTGTTTGCAATGTATGTAACTAAACTAGCATTGGCAGCTGTGTATGCAATGATCATAAAATATTTTTAGAGAAAATGATCAGAAAATTCCATCTGTTTTTGTTGCATTGCCTGGATCCCGAAGGTGTGTTTTTTTTATTTTATTATATATCAGTGGAGGAAGGGATGGGAGAAGTCAGGAGTATTTGTTAGATAATTGGATCCCATTGAATTTGCCACCCTGTCCCCTACACATTCTTAGAACCAAGCAAGCTTGCATCAGTAAATACAAACACTTCTTCCCTCTCACATACATAACATTACTAAAGTATAATGGAAGGGTCCATGAGAGGCATAAACATCTTTTTTCTAATTATAACCAGCTTTATGAATTTCCCTTGCCTAATTATGCTCTTTGTCCGATTAAACGTTTTCAGACATGTATTTTTTTTAATGACAAAGCAGTAACTGGCCCATGCCCCAAGGCGTCCTCCCAGGCATCATTATATCTATAGAATTATGTTAAATTAATATTAAACATTGGTGCTGATCTGTAGTTATTATTTAAAAAAATACAGTCTTAAAGGGACACACATCTTTATTTTGTGCATTTAAAAGAGCATGCATTAAACCATACCAATATTTTGTTTTGTATGAAAAAAATATTAAGTAAAACCTGTTTAAATGTTCTTGAAACTAACTGAAAGTGCACGTATGATCCAACAAAGTAAAAGTGTTTTCAATGTCTCTTTAACACGGCAACATGTGGGGTTACAGATGTGGGGTTATTATGTTTCACTCAAGGCATCAGTAATTACAGAAAGATCACTGTCGCCCATTAAGAGTGATAAACCTTCTGTTAAAATGTGTAAGGATGACAATTAAAGGGTCACAGTTTCCATTTTTTCTTTAGTTTTTCATTTAGATAACTTACTTTTTGTCTGCAACAAGTCAGCCTGTCCAGACAGCCCACTTGGAAGTTTCAAAAGTGTTCAGAATGCTGACATCCTATGAGAAGCAGCAGCTACTGTAAGTTGCACTTCCATTTAGTGTTAATACTTACCTGTTGCAATATTGTGCCAGGCGTTCAAGAGAACTGAATAGAAACACTCAGAATGAAAGAAAGCAAATGTTTTCCCCACCTTAATACAAAATGAAATATACTAGTTAAAAAAGGAAATACAGCCTTTTATATTAACAATCTAAAAGCTTTTTACCATTACCAAGTCGCAAAAACAGCGTACTATAAGCATGATTCTCTGGTGGTCCAGTGGGTTAGTATTCAGTGCTTTCACCGCTGTGACCTGGGTTTGATTCCAGTCCGGGATCCAAGAGGTCACACCACTATGAAGCCAAGCAGGGTTGGGCCTGGTTAGTACTTAGATGGGAATATCATGAGCTGTATGCTGTGGCCCACTGGAGAAGGAACTGACAACACATGCCAGTATCTCTGCCATGAATACCAAGTAGGTCAGCATGGACTGAAAAAATGACAAAACACAATAAGCATGATACTTTAGTGGTCCTTCAATACTAAATCTATTAGAGAAAATGGTCAATATTTTAGTGTTACTTTAAATAAAACTTTTCACATTCAAAAAATGAAATTTTACCAGTCATGCCTTTCACTGGCAGAAGGGCCCGCAATGCATTAAAAAGCAATGTGTTGCTGTCATCTCTACTAGTGAAAGGGTTATTAAAGGTATATAGAAGTTTCCTGGATCATGAATGCATCATTTTTTTTTTTTTTTTGCATGAAACAATGCCCAAATAAACATTAAGAAACTTACCCTAAAGTTTGCTAAATGTCTTCAGTTTTCTGGAAATTGATTTTAAGAAGGAATACCCCTGAAAATCCAAGCTAAATTAGCATACAATTCATAATTTGTTGTGGCCAATCAGAGGCAACAACAACATTGTAGCTGTATGGGGATTTAGTCTCAGCAGCAAAGCATGGGATTTGTAGTCATTTGTTCCCACCACACTCTGCTCTGGATCTTTGTACTGTTCTGCTACTGACTAGTATTGGGCTAAAAAACATACTTGAATGCAGTGTTTCTATTGGTTAGTATGATGTGCCTCTATGTAAACACCTCTGGGGGTGTGGAAACACATTTTTTTTTTTTATGTATATAGAAAGACTCCATGTCATAAATGTGTGTTTCTGATATAAGCAGCATTTGGTAGATTAGAAAAAGGTGAAAACAGAGAAACTTTATATACCTTTTTACGTGTATAAACCTTCAGCTTTTGTGTGCCAATATTTTCTATTTTAAATAGATTTTTCAGTATTGTACAAAAATACCCGGGCTGTACAACTGGTATGATTTTTGTTGTCCGCTTGTTTATTCCAACCCTGTAAATCCTTAGTAACACTTGTCCGTTGAGAAAGAAATTTCTGTGGAACTTTCCATTTCTTGCGAAATATCCTAATCCGCTTTTCTCCTTAACATTTGTTTTTAAGTCTCTAGGCAAGTTTTTATCACCATATTGTAGTTAAGTTTGTAATCTTTTGTTAATTAAATTAAGAAAGGTGATTTTTGATCCTTTGTTTAGGATCAAATCTGGTCAAATATTTATTCATTGGGACAATTCTCCTTCTAAAGCAGGGGTGGGCAATTTTGGGCCACACACAGGCCTGGATTTGAGGATATCCCTGCTGCATACAGGCGATACTATCGCTTCTTCAGTCATCTTGATTGACTCACCTTTTGCACAGAAATGAAATCATCAAATCCAGGCCTGTGTGTCTGTTCTAAATGTTTTTCTGAACGGTATAGCCACTGCAGTAATGGAGAAGATGGGTTCCCTAGTGGTCCATTGGTTAGGATTCTGGGATTTCACCGCTGCAACCGGGGTTCAATTCCAGTCAGGGAACCAAGAGGCCACATCACTCTGAAGCCATGCAGGTTTAGGCCTGGTCAGTACTTGGATGGGAGAGCACCTTGGAATACCAGGAGCAGTATCCTGTAGCCCACTGGAGAAGGAACTGGCAACCCACTCCATGAAAACCAAGTGGATCAGCATGACCATGGACATAAAGTTGTGCCTGTTTTGTTACGGTCCGTGAGGTCACAGTCGGACACGACTGAACCATACGAACACAGTAATGGAAACACACACAAAAAGACTGTCAAGACAACTGTTAAAGACTCCTATCAGTGCAGTGCCTGGTAGATTTTCTGAAACCCCATGAACACCTGATATGTGGAAAATAGCAGATCCGCAGATGACCAGAATCACTAAAATTCAAATATAAGTTTTAAAAACGATTTATATTGCTTTTTTCTCAAATATTAATTAATTACTAACCAGTTAATAGACAAATAAAGCCCTCTTGTACGTCACACAATCACACACACTGTTTTCTATGAGCTTTCCACTTATATAGAAGCAAAGTCTCCTTATTACAAAGTGTTACTAGCCTCTTTTCACTTTTTAATATTTAAAGGATCACTACACATTGGAAAATCCAAACTAATAAAACTAAGAGCATAATCAGGATAATGCCATATAGCAATTTTTTAATTAGAAAAAAAGTCAATGTTGATGCCTCTGCAGTGTCCTGGAGGGATCCATGATACATTGGTGGAAGGCGTGGACAGCTATGGTTCCATCCTTTTGAGTCTGCTTCTGGGCCAGTGAGGGGAAAGGGATGTGGTGCCTATTTCAATTGTATCCAGTGATCACAGAATGGCTTTGGACTTCTGCATGATTTCTCCTCCCTCCACTAACAACTACAAACACACCGCCATCATCCAGAATATGATGCAACAAACACAAAATGGATTCCTGTACCCATAAACAGATTTAGATTTTCTCAAAAATGTCCATGGCTTATACAACTTATAATATAAACAAGTGTCTTTTTTTTTTAGCAGCAGTGGTCCTTAAAAACAGGTTTGTAGAAATGGCAAGTAGTTTTCAAATGTTGGTTAATTCTATTAACAAAACAGTGCTAAATACCTTGCACCTTTCCACCCCCCTAACTGTTTCTCTGGAGCGAAAAGGGGGGTCTGCACCTGCTTTGCTTTATGCTGTTAAGCACTGACCTGCAAAACAGCTAGAAACACATTGCCATCACAGCTTCTGAAACCGGTCAGCTTTTGAAACGTCCCCAGGGATAAACAATCTGGAAAATCAGTTCACTCTCAAACACGTTGCCAACTTTTGCACCTGTGACATAAAGCCACTCCCACAGGGGTGTCATGCAGCTAGCGTGCAGACCGTGATATGATGTGTGTCTGTAGCAGCATGACACTGGGTGTGAAGCCTCCCTGTGGGTGTGGCTTTAGGTCACAGCTGTGAAAGTTGGCAGCATGCTCGAGATTTAACTGAATTTCCCTACTTTTTGCTTATGTCTCATAACCATGCAGTGGCTAGTGGACCAAACTTTTAATAAGCTGTAATGGTATTTCTCTGCGTGCTTGCACTTTCGTTATTTGTTGCATGAGTCAGTTTCTGGCTTCTTTCTATAATAATCTCACTTGTGGAACTTGTATGTGATTTAATCACTGGCGTATTTGTTTCTGATTAATATCTGCGGAATTTGTGTAAATGGGGAAAGTTGGGGTAGTTTGTTTGTTTGTAAATTAAACTTTGCCAGTAAAGCACAGTCTTGTGTTTCAAGAATGCAAAACTACTGCTATCATTTTGGCTGCATAATTGCATTGAATCGACAGTAGCTTGCAGTTTAAATTTAGGCCCAACACCAAATATCTGACACCTGCAACTGGACATACCGTATGTACTGATTTTGTTGTGTACGCAATGTCCTCGCCTGTTTGCAAGTTTCCAGGAGCACTGTACACTAGGTTTTAAGGAAAAATAAATAAATTATACCTGCTGATCTCTGGAGGAATCCATGATACTTTGGTGAAGCTTCTGTGTGAAAAGGACGCTTACATTTTAAAGACCAGAATCGGTTATTGATGCAAGTTACCTGGGTGAGGTCCCATTTTTGTATACTCATCTCTCCATCTACCCCCCCATACTCACTTACATAGATGTTTGATGATAAATAAATAAAAAAACAGACCCATGATACTATAGCAATTAGGAAGTCATAAAACCAGACAATACAGATTATTCTTCTCTACATAAGGAGTCTTGACAAAATTTTCTCAAGAAAAAAAAAATCTTAATTGCAGTGTAATGTTGTTGGTTTGTTAGATACGTAACAAAGGTGCAGTTTTGATTTTCTCAGGTTGCGTGCGCCATATTATAACAACACAGAGCTTGACAGGGGAATCTGTTTGCTGTATGACAGCTGAATTTACTAAGATATACAGGTAATCCCCATAAACAGCACAAGAAGAAGCAGGAACTTGCCAAGATAAGCTATTTAGTCTGTGTATGCAGACAAGTGAATTATTAAGGGCCATTCTCTTGTCTGAGTAATGTAGAGAAGGGAAGTATTTATACCTTGTTATGATGTAATACAATACACTGAGGAACCAGTGAGATATTTTTTTAAGTAATTATGCATTCGTTATAATAAATATTTTACACACACACACATATATATATATATATATATATATATATATATATATATATATATATATATATATATATATATATATATATATATATATATATATATATATATATATATATATATATATATATATATATATATATATATATATATATATATCAACAGACATAATTCCTGTCCTGGACAGATCCAACAGAACTACACACCAACCCACCCCAGTTTGCTCTAAATGTATTGAATCGCACACATTTCTTTCAGCTGATCAATTAGGAACACCTCCTAATTTAACCTTTACACAATGTCTCCTCCTGCCTTCTTCCCCTTAACCTGCTACAGTTTCCTCAAGCTCTTCCTCTCAACTTATCCATATCATGTCTCCAACATAACCATCTCACCTTCCTTGCTCTCATCTCCTCTTGTATGCTCCCTTGAGCTACACTCCTTCCTCCACTCACTATCTCCTCCTTCCTTCTCTCTCCTTCTTGCTTCTGGAGATATATTTCCTAACCCAGGGCCTGACCTGACATTTCCACTATCAGGTTACATTATCTGACCACTAGGGACAGATAACATAATACACACTTGAGCCATTCACTTCATTATGTCAGATACTTTCCTACCTAAGTAAACTTTCACTTTCTTCATCACCTTTGCTATCCCCGATCTGTTCCTCCCCAGGTCTCTGCCTCTTCCATCACCTTTAGATTGTAAGTAGCGAGTTTCCAATCTTGTAGGGTGCTTTGGAAAAAGCACTTCCTGCAAAGATTCTAAGCTCAAAAACAAGCTCAAAACATTTTTCTGCAGTTTGTTAACATTATATTTTTCCTTGTTCTTATCCCGTGTACAGCGCTACGGAATATGTTGGCGCAATACAAAGAAAGGGTAATAATAATAATAAAATATATTCACATTAGAATGTCTAAAACAAGTTAAAAAAAAATTATATATTACACAGCTTTAATGCAAAGCCAAGGTTTCCCTGATTTTCTCGTAACTCTGAGCTGGAAGCAGGTTTTTTTTTTAACTTGTTTTAGACATTCAAATGTGAAAAAAAATCAAATCAATAAATAAATTAGGAGTGAGGTAGCCGTGAGTGTCCAGTAATCTAGACGAATAATCAGAGTATTGCAGTGTATAGTGATACCTTTTTTATTGGATATTCATTGAAATTACGAGCTTTCAAGTCAGAAGCAATACTGATTAAGGTAAGCAATGGAATACAGAGCAGAGATCCAAAGTGACGTACTTTGTGAATAATGTTCTGTTCGGTTGCATGTGTCCGCACCAGTTTTTAGATCAGCAGAAACGAGAGTAATACAAGTTAGGACCGTAAATATCACCAGATATTAAGGAGTACAAAAACAACTTAAAAATGAAAAAATGAGCAGTAATGTGGTTATGTCACAGAAAGTTTTGTAATGTAATAAGAATCCAAAGTCCATATTAAGTCCTGTATCCTTAATATTGAAGAGTGTTATCAAATTAATTTCAAATGTTTTTCTTTCCTGGATGGTTTTGAAATTCCCTCTTGAGTATTTAGATTTTGTATGGAGTGATTATTCTGGGTGCTTCTTTGATGGAAAGTCTGTGATGATTTATCCTTAGATGTAATATATTGTATATCACATATATAGTTGTGAGCGTACGAGTTGTTGCTAACGCTGCGGGCTCGCTACGCGAGCCCGCGGCCCTCGCGTAGCGAGGGCACTGCCCGAGGGTCTCAGTTGCTGGCATGGAGCGCCGTAGGCGCTCCATGCCAGCACCTGAGGACCTCGCAAAGCGAGGGCCGCAGTTGCTGGCATTGAGCGCCGAAGGCGCTCCTTGCCAGCAACTGCGACCCTCGCAAACTTCACGTCGCAACCCAAACAGTACGACACACACATTACGACACTCGCAAACAACAACCGACACACGTTCACACACATTACGGACTCGCAACACTCGGACGCAACTCGCGAACATTACAAAATGTCAAACACAATACATACACACACCACATACATAAAAAACTTACCTACACCAAGAGGGAGCACCCAGCACCTCAAAAATACAACTTACACCTCGATTTTACTTCAAATAAAACAGTTTAGAGACTAAAAAAAAAAACGAAGCGAGAGAAAAAATGGCCGCCGAACAAAACGAAAACGAGGCTACAGCACTCTAAACTCGCAAAACACCACAAGAAACTCGCAAAACACCACAAAACACCTACGGATATTCCGATACAAACGTATAACACACATTACTCGCCATTTCTCGCCAATGCGGAAGTACACGACTACGCTAACGGTTTGGTCTCGCGCACGCACAGTGTTACACTGCACACATTCAGCACGCTTACACAGCAGATCCACACCACTAATGCTGCAGCAACATCAAAACACATTCACAGCTCTTCCACACAATGCTTTAAAATAGGTAAAGTATATTCATTTATTAATGTATTATATATTTCATTATTACACACTAAACAGCATTAGCTACCTTACAATTTCATTGCCGTCATTTTTTGACGGGCAATTCGCTAGTATAAAATGTCAGCTAGATCCTGTAGCATGTCAAGATAGAAGAGCCTGTGTCACTTTAATGTCATTTTCTACAATATAGTGCTATACCTTGTTATACAAAAACATGTTTGGTTATGTATAAAAAAAAATCTTTTACATTTATCAATCAATGACATTTTAAATATGGGTTTGACAGATTTTTAAGAGCCTGCCATATTAGTGGGGAACTAGCCAAACTTTTTAAGGAAGGGATGGAAGGGATTTTATAAATAGAAATATATGTATAATAATAACTAAAAGCTTAGGAGCAGCAGTAACACTTTAGGAGTGGGGCTCACTGGCTTCAGGAATTTGTCAAGCCCAATATTTAAATCAAAATACCCTGTTAAATATATTTATTCAATGGAATTTAGATTTTCACACTGTTTTTATATTATTTGTAGGCTAATTTCAGATTAAAAATTATTTTGCCACATAAATTGCCAATTTTATAGCAAAATATATCTTTAAATGTATGTTGTAAGCTTTGTAAGATGAACTCTAATCTTTTCCCATAATACGTGTTCATATTTCTATATGGAAATGCTAT